>JAOTOL010001601.1:1170000-1770000 GCA_034440575.1 Imbricaverruca yamaguchii | reverse complement strand
AAATTAGGCGTCGTAAATTTAGCATTGTGCATTATTAACTGTACGATTGCGTCTAAGACCACACGCTCTGCAATTTTGACGACTAATTCTTCACTACATCGCAACGGAACGTTAATAGCCACCGCCGTGGTGAATGGACGTGTCTGAGGTGCTAATGCAAATATAATCACAAGGCAGAGTTGTGGAAGAGAAAATCTGAATTATCCTTCCCGTAGTGCCCAAGCTATGCTTTGCATTGATCAAGACACCATTACATAGTACGATGCATCATCACGTACGTTCCTATATGTTTGCCACTTGGCTCCAAAAAGCATCATAACATAAATATATAACGGTCATATAATACAGAAGAAGTATCCTATGAACTGGTAAGAATCATATATCAGGTAATATGAAATGTCATATCTGGGATCAATTAGTACCATAGGATAAAGTGACGACCATAAATGTCGGTTAAGTACAGCGGCTGGGTGCTCGTAAGAATCGCACTGCGGAGCTCCTTCAACATAATCGAAAAAACCTGACATTTCTGGGGGCAGTGCTTCGTGCCTGATGCCCCTTCTGTCCCCCTGGTTGCGCCCACTGATGAATGCACCCAATGCCCACGCTCTTCCAACTAGCGAATGGGTAGATCACCACTTGTAGAAAAAGAAGGAAAACACATTTCGTAACATACTTAAATGAAGCGTCATAAAAATTGAACACGCTGATTCTCTGAGTGGCAACGAACTGTTCAGGTTAATCCGACAAAAATTGGAAGGTGTGTGGCCTTTCAGAAGCCCTATGCCTTCCACACGGGAAAAATTATCCTCCAAAAAGCCAGAGGGTGACGTTGTAGCTACGATCTAAGCACGCCAAAATGTGCATACTATATTATATTACTTGTAATATTTGCATCAATTTAGCATGCTTCTGGTTAAGACCAATAAATGCTTTTGCGGCACTTGCAGATGATGCACGACGCACAGCGGTGTTCTCAGCTGAAATGCTTACTATCAAAATGAGATGCTGGCCTTGATGCTGGCATATAACTCGAATGCTGTCTTTTGAGGCGGCAGTGAATTTGTCAGTTATTGTCTGGAAATAGTGAACATGACCAGGGATGGAGACAGCTGAACGCGACCTAAATCAGTCTGCTAAAGGTATTTTGAAATAAAGTGTTCTATGTCATATACGTTTGTTTCGTAGCAGTTCCACACCACATATTATCCACACAAAACTGATTTCCATCCACAATGTTATTCGAACATTGCACTTTTCATTTAAATGGCTATTCGATATAAGGTCGATCGATACACGGTCGATGGAAATCAAGGTACAATATTCCTAGTCGGACACTGACCATTCACATTATTTGCCATTGTGAACTGCACCATAACACTATAGTTGATCTTCAATGAGACAAACGGGGCTTCCTGTGGAAACTGTCACCGGTTCCTACCGGGAACATGCATCTAACTGAAACCGGGTGGAGCTAAACTTTATCCAGAGCTGGGGAAACTGCATTCCATGAATGCATTGCCATCTACCCTGCTGTGCCTGCTATGGCTGGGGATATAGCCAGGTAGTCAGGTTATGTAGCCGGTAGTCAGGTTATTGCGCACCCCGTCGTGTCTGTCGGGCCGGCTCAGGCGGGGCTCCAGTGATTGGCTGTTGCGGTGTCGTCAAGGAGTCCTGGACAGCCTCAGGTGTCGTCAAGGAGTCCTGGACAGCCTCAGGTGTCGTCAAGGAGTCCTGGACAGCTTCAGGTGTCGTCAAGGAGTGCTGGGCAACCTCAGGTGTCGTCAAGGAGTGCTGGACAGCCTCAGGTGTCGTCAAGGAGTGCTGGACAGCATCAGGTGTCGTCAAGGAGTCCTGGACAGCCTCAGGTGTCGTCAAGGAGTGCTGTGCAACCTCAGGTGTCGTCAAGGAGTGCTGGACAGCCTCAGGTGTCGTCAAGGAGTGCTGGACAGCATCAGGTGTCGTCAAGGAGTGTTGGACAGTCTTAGGTCTCGTCAAGGAGTGTTGGACAGCCTCAGGTGTCGTCAAGGAGTGCTGGGCAACCTCAGGTCTCGTCAAGGAGTGTTGGACAGCCTCAGGTCTCGTCAAGGAGTGTTGGACAGCCTCAGGTCTCGTCAAGGAGTGTTGGACAGCCTCAGGTGTCGTCAAGGAGTGTTGGACAGCCTCAGGTCTCGACAAGGAGTGCTGGGCAACCTCAGGTCTCGTCAGGGAGTACTGGACAGCCTCAGGTCTCGTCAAGGAGTGTTGGACAGCCTCAGGTCTCGTCAAGGAGTGTGGGGCAACCTCACGTCTCGTCAAGGAGTGCTGGGCAACCTCAGGTCTCATCGGGGAGTGATGGTCAGTCTCAGATCTCGTCAAGGAGTGTTGGACAGCCTCAGGTCTCGACAAGGAGTGCTAGGAAACATCAGGTCTCGTCAAGGAGTGCGGACAGCCTCAGGTCTCGTCAAGGAGTGCTAGGCAACCTCAGGTCTCGTCAGGGAGTACTGGACAGCCTCCGGTCTCGTCAAGGAGTGCTGGACAGTCTCAGGTCTCGTCAAGGACGGCTGGACAGTCTCAGGTCTCGTAAAGAAGTGCTGGGCAGCCTCGGGTCTCGTCAGGGAGTGCTGGACAGTCTCAGTTCTCGTCAAGGACGTCTGGGAGGTGTCATAGGGACTAACCGTCTCTGGCGTAGTTGTCATCTCATGTTTTGGCGATTGACGTCCAGGGATAGTCCCGTCCATCCTGGTACTGTATCCAGCCCCAGTCCCAGCCCCAGCCCCAGCTCTGGCCCCAGCCCCAGCCCCAGCCCCAGCCTGAGCCCCAGCCTGAGCCCCAGCCCCAGCTCTGGCCCGGACCACAATCGCTCGACGCAGCCCGGTTCGTCTTGCCCCGCCCAGGCTCCTTGAGGCTCAGCGGTGGGCACAGCGCCACCGACACGGCCGAGTGCTTGTTCACTGGATTTTACCAGTGGCAATGGACTACTTAAGTGCATTTGTTGAGTTTTATAACACATTTTACATAATAGCTTCACACTTCCAATGATATTAATGGGATTTTTAATAGCAAGTTATTCAGTATTCAGGCGAGATTATCATACAAAAGCTGACGGAATCTTGATTTAGCACCGCGAATGCTGGCCCATGTTGTATAAGCTTTGAGGGCAGCACAGCACACTTGCCATTAAGTAAGTTGTTGACAGTACAAATCCCTCATAAAGCCCCAATACGACATCACGGCAGTGAGTCAGACTCGCAAACCGACTGTCACCAGATGTGGATTCGGATCCCGCAGAATACGAGTTATGCAGCTCCAGTTACCCAGCTGATAGCTGGACATAGCTGATAGCTGGAGAACATCTGGTATCGGTGAGGTCTCAATTTATGGACAATTTATAGACCTTCGATCAGAATTGTAGGGTTGAGTTTGAATTGCGATATGGTGGAGGGCTAGTGCATTTCACAACGACTTTGTTGCTCAGCGTGCACGGTGATCAGTAATGTCGTCCAAATTTAAAAGAAATAATTGCACAATAAAACTGAAAAGTGGCCAGCACGAAGCATGTGATTGGCTATGTTCCAATGTCAATCAAAATATACATGCCATTTACTGTTAGCACCAGCGTCTTTTTACAGGGTGGTTGACCTCGACCGAGATGACCTGTGACGAAAGGGCTACCATGAAATCTGAACTACAGGCGTGCTTTTCCACGTGTAACATGGAAGCATTTTCGTATAGTGGTCCTAAAGGTATAAAGGCAGGGGTTCCGTCGCGTCAGTTTGACTGGGGGATAGCAAAGGCGATCCCAAAAGCCTGCCTGAGACGCCGGAGAGAAAAAGATATAGAAATTCCATTAACTTCCCGGGTCTGCATTAACTCCCCATTCTGGGTTTGCATTGTCACCGATACGGGACCAGTTTTCATATATTACAGCGAGGAATTGAAAATAATAATAACTTGTATCTGCATTTCAAAGGAATTGATTTCACCTTACCTTTTGGTTGCAAATTACTCATGGTGGGCGCGAGTGGTGGCTGGCCAGGCCCTCCCCTGATTCCGACATCATTGGACACGGAAATTACACCAGAGCGTGTTGTTCTCCGGCAGGGGTAGAGATCGAGGGGAAGGGGTCGGGACCCTTCCTGGATTTGTGGGGCCCTCATTGAATCCTTCCTGGACGATTTTACTCTACAAGAAAGAGCAACCAAAATGCAATGCAATCAATAGGATAGGCTGAGACAACTCCAAAGCTGATGTCTTTTTCATTCTTCGTTGGATTTCATCCCTTCGATAAGGAAATTCTTCCTGCTGGATACCGTCCCCAACCTGGAATCTCGACGGGTCTCTACTCTCCGTCTATGTCCTCCAGCATTACATTTGAGAAATTGAGCATAAATGAGCTCGCCATGTCCATTGCACATTCGTCCTGCATCACTTTTGCAACAGAAATTATACCAAATCCAACTCTTGACATGCGCGATACGTAGCCCAGATTTGACTCTTCAAGACACTCGTTTCTATTTCGTGCCATTTGTTCTTGTTGTTGGAGTTTCAACGACTTACAAACTCACTCTAGGTTATACGGCCAACTGCTCACGCGAATTTGTGGCGTCTGCGAATGAAGCGATAGGACGGCAAACAGCCATTTGGCTGAGAGACCAGCACTCTACCCCTGGACTAGGCTCACCTGTTCGTGTCGTTTTTTTACTCGTGTATTTCTAACGCAGGGTACAGTTGATGAAAAGGCGATGTGATGTCACGGCACAACCTCGTGCATATATCTGACGGGCCATATGTGCCACACACGGCCGCCCCGCTTCGCGGTAGTGCCTGCTGTGTGTGTTTGTGGGGCGTGGTGCCTGCGGTGCAGCTGTGGTGCCCGCCTTGTGCGACAGTGCCCGCCTTGTGCGACAGTGTCCGTCTTGTGCGACAGTGCCCGCCTCGTGTGGCAGTGCCTGCCTTGTGCGACAGTGCCTGCTCGTTGTGGCACTTGTGATTGGGTAATCTAGATAGTATATCAAGCCTTCGACCCATCTCGCTTCTGTTCCACACTCAGGCGCGCACCCAGGGTTTCTCCATGGGGGCGGGGGGCGGACCGAAAAAGGCACTTGGCCGGTTCTAAAAGGGCACTTGACGTGCTCCAAAAGGGCACTTTGCGGCCCGGGGCACAATGGAAGGTTTGCTGACCCGGGGGGGGAGGGGCGTGAATTTTCCATGGGACACGTTATATGTTATAGCACCGAACCCTTGTATTTACAATAATATTTCCAAAAACATGGAGCCTGCATGCATTATGTCGTGAGATGAAGGTTGCCTGCTTACCTTTGATGTAAAAGTACGCAGGATGTGGATTTCTGGAAAGGATGATAACAGCTGACACGAAGGCGATGGTCCTGAAGGCAGGTGACATGTACACAAACATGTAACACAATAAAAATAGCAAAGAAAGCTTCTTGGTTTGGGCGCAAAAGGCCGATGGGCACTTTTGCGCCCAAACCCAAAAGGGCACTTTCTGCCGAGGGACACTTCTCGATCTCGACCTAGGGAGAGGAAGCCGGGCCCCCTGGGCACCACACACCGGTGCGCCTATAGGCACAGGCCACAGGACAGGGCACAGGGTAGGGCACAGGGCAGGGCACAGGACAGGGCACAGGTCAGGGCACAGGGCAGGGCACAGGGCAGGGCACAGGGCAGGGCACAGGGCAGGGCACAGGGCAGGGCACAGGGCAGGGCACAGGGCAGGGCACAGGGCAGGGCACAGGGCAGGGCACAGGGCAGGGCACAGGGCAGGGCACAGGGCAGGGCACAGGGCAGGGCACAGGGCAGGGCACAGGGCAGGGCACAGGGCAGGGCACAGGGCAGGGCACAGGGCAGGGCACAGGGCAGGGCACAGGGCAGGGCACAGGGCAGGGCACAGGGCAGGGCACAGGGCAGGGCACAGGGCAGGGCACAGGGCAGGGCACAGGGCAGGGCACAGGGCAGGGCACAGGGCAGGGCACAGGGCAGGGCACAGGGCAGGGCACAGGGCAGGGCACAGGGCAGGGCACAGGGCAGGGCACAGGGCAGGGCACAGGGCAGGGCACAGGGCAGGGCATAGGTCAGGGCATAGGGGAGGACACAGGGCAGGGCAGAGTTCACGGTACAGCACAAGGCACAGAACAGGGTACAGGGCAAGGCACAGGGCATTTTTAGATCAAAAGGGCACCTAATTGGGACAGGCATAGGAGAGGCAAGGGCACAGGGGAATGCCGTTTTTAGGCCAAAATGAAAGTTTTGGGCCCAAAGGACACCTTTGGCATAGGCGGGGCACATAAGGCAGATTATTTTTTGGCGAAATTTGTGACATTCCGGCCAAGAGGGTACTTTTCGGTCAAAAGGGCACTTTTGGCCAAAAGGGCACTTTGGTCTCATGGGGAGGGGGGCTGGGCCCCCCTCCGGTGCGCCTATATCCACACTTAAAAAATTAGAAACTTTTTTTTTGTGTGCAGCTAACTCCCTGGGTACCTCCCACCAAACAACATTGTGTCCTCATCGCCATGCCTACAGACCTAGCCAGCCTGCGGACGACGCCGCGGTAGATGCGGTGCCATTCGATGCTTCGACCAATTCAGCTTCAACACCGACAGAGGCCAGCATTCAACCATCGTGTCAGGATATTTTAGAAAGGCCTTTGACAGCATCGACCACGGTGTCCGCCTTTCAACAACTCGGATGGCACGGCATAGACCCCAGCTGGTTTCGGAGCTACCTGGGTGACCGTGGGCAGATGCTGAGAGGAGGCTCGAAGATCAATCACATCACATACAATATCACCCAGGGTTCCATAGCCGACTTGAACTTTAGCCTCTTCACCAACGATCTTCCCTGTTATTTTCCCGAGTAGCACCTTATATCATACGTTGATGATACCCAGCTGTATGACCACGACGTTCGGATCAGGGAAATGTGCTGAATCGCAAAACCCATCTAAAACACTCTCTCGAAGTTCTTCAGACATGGTTTCGGTCAAACTCACTCAATATCAATCCTGACAAAACGTACTGCATTCTAATTGGCTTTCGGCAATACATAAAAAGCTATAGATTTCCAGTTTAAAATGTAAAATGCCTAACCATCACAGACCGTGAGGCTGCTGGGTATCTTCATAGATCCCATTCTACCGCCGAAGAGGGGTGGCACACCTTACACAGGTTGCCCGTAGATGCAACTGCCCGCTCATCTCCCTCCACAGACTCCGCCACCACCTCAGCAAGGACACTGCAGTTGCTGATTCAAACCCACTTCTTTCGCAGGTCACTTACTTCACTTTGCTTTAGGGGGCCATCCAAGGGTCAACTACAGAGTACACAAACTTCTTCTCATTCAGGAATTATCACGGGAACACGTCGTTGGGAACACATCGGTCCGGCTTTGCAATCCCTGAGATGACGCAGAATCAAGCGCCTAGTGGAGAGGCGGAGCGTCACCGAAGATGTTTAAGGTGCTCCTCAGCGGCTCGAGCCCTCAGGCTACACGTGCTATCTTTTGAGCCCGCTGCGGCGTGTCGCGGTACGTGACTCAATTGGCTGGCGCCATTGAGCTGCCGAGACGCCGGCTTGCATGCATGCAGGGGAGTTTTAGATACCCGGTCACAGCCTCCTGGAAGCAGCTGCCTCCGACCGTCTCGGGCTGCGGCTCCATGTCAGCCTTTACGTCGGTTGTGCAGGAGATGAAGTAACCTGACTTGCTACTTCATCTCCTGCATCTCTTGTCGCTTCATCTCACTTCATCTCTAGTTCCAACTAATTAACCAGGAATTTATACTAGGTAATCCAGGTCATTCCGGTATGAATCGACCAGGTAATCTCCGTGGTCGGATCCTGGCACAGATAATGAAAGAAAACATTAAAATCCATGTGGCAAACAAAATATCCGAAAAAGTTTGCCACCAACCAGAGCTAAACTATGCGACAAACTTAAAATGCTTCCAGTTAACCAACATTTACAACTACCAAACTAGTATCATGTGGCAGGAAATATTTCAGTGAATAACAAGCAGAGTAGACATCAGACATAATTCGTATTAGGTTGGCAAGACACGGACTAAAATGGCAACTTTCAACGGTGTCAGTAATAAATGTAAATAATATGCATTAGGTGTCACCTGCTAGGAAATGTTTCGATGTATGTACAACTGAACGGACATCGAGATAAATATTTAACCAGTGATCGAGAGGAAGGTTAAGGCAAACATTATTATTTATGTCGCTGTGGAGACATTCATGCTCAGATACCGACGATTTTCCCTCATGAACGCGTCTTTCCATGACGCATTATCAGCGTTTAGTAGGTATCAATGAAGAACACGAATACCGTCTTATGAGATAAATTTCGTTTATCCGTCTCCGGATCATCCATACTTCATGCGGCACTGAGTGCGTGCGCGCGCAGACTGCAACTTGCGAGTGAACGCACGTTATAAATCAAGGCGGCCGCGAAACATAGGGCATGTTCATCAGGCCATCCAAACTTCGCAGTGGCGTGATCGGTATTCTCTCACACGTATTCACCGGAAAAGTTGCCTTTTAGCTTTGATGCTACACAATTTTAAAAACTGCAGTTAACGGCAGCATGTATCCCTATCCTCAAGCTTCGAAAAACCTTCGTTGCGTAATCCTGTATCTCTTAATGGTGACCTTCCAGGTCGGGCTGAAGGAAGCAACGTTCGGGTGGTGTCCGTCGGCGGGTCTCCAGGCTAAAGTATCGGCCGCCGCGACAGAGCATGCATTGCGCCATGTCTGTCCATCATAACTGACCAGAGCAGAGCAGAATAATAATATTTTGGAAGCCGGCGGATTTTGACGGTACTGGAGACGAACCTACCGACCTATGGCAGCTGATGAGATGCCCCTGATCAATATGGTGCAAACGACTGTTTGGTACACAAGTCACAAAGACATGAAGACATGAGAAGACGTGGTCGGACCAAGTCGGCAGTGCGGCTGTCAACAACGTCAACGTTTAGTTTGCAACCCCTGGGCGCTACATGACCAATGTAGTCGATGCGCCCTAAAGCCCTAATAACTAACTAGTTTGCAACCCGATTTGCCTAAGGGCGCTGCCTCACAGATAGCCTTTGGTCCGTCGTCTTATTTGTAGTCAAGCCCTACCAAGTTGTTGATTAATTGCTGCTGTCATCACTGCCGAACTTTGATATCGCTTAACTTACATCCTCTCCTCCCGATTCCCCGAAGGCTCGCGTTGACGCCGGGCTGCGTTCATTATGGTGCTTAAGCTTACAAAGACGATGACTCATTAGGCACTGCTTGCTCGGCGTGGCTTGGAGGACATTCTGATGATTCAGCGATGGTATACTGGAGCTTATAGCCTGCCATTAAGTGTTGGCAGTGACCACGGATCGATGCTCAAATCATTTGTGAAATGCTGATGCTGTAGCAGGACATAGCTCGGTCACCTCTATTACTTACAACATAGCCATTCTGGTATCCTAATGAGATTGTACAAACACACGTGTGCAATGCATACCACAAAGCGTAAAATTAGCAACGGGAAGAGGACATTCTCAGGTGATGTATATCCTGCTGCAGGGTCATGTCCAATGGGCTAGCGGACTACCAAGGTCTAAGAGCAATTGAACAGGAACATGCAAAAAGTTAGTATACACCAATACTAATATGATTCACAAAAACAATATAGCAATCGACAACATGATGATCTAACCCGTGACCGCTTACACATTCTGGTTGTGAGAACGTCAGTCTGATAGCTTCCTCAACTTCTGACATGAAACCTCACAAACATTGTCCAGAGGAATTGTTGGCTTTGTGATATCCGCAGATTAGCCAAAATGATCCGCGAAAACCCCACCATATTTTGCTGGAACGTTGGCCCATGCAGGTTTCCAAAACCAGAACTTTGTGCGAATATGAAATCCTTCATTGTTACAAGGCCTTTCATTGGATCTTTATGTGTATTGCTCATATCGAATCTGCGTACAGTTTCAGTGCAAGCGTCGTACTTGTGTCGGTGCATTCGCGTTACGCCATGTGTTCGGCACACTTGATGATGTTACAAGTCCTGGAAGGTTTGAGGAAGTTTTAAGTTTCTCATCAGTGGTATGAACAAGAAGCGTCAAAGCAACTTAAATCCAGAAGCAGTAAAATATATTATATACGTATAGATCGACTAATGTCAGACAATTATATGGTGACTCGACCCGTGCATTCGCCCCTGGTAGTGTTCACCATGGATGTCGAGGCTCACCGCAAAAATTTACACTAGGAGCTGGAAGAAGATACAATCAGATTACAGATTTACCCTATATACTTGCAGAATAATTTTGTTTCAAATATCCTGTACAGTTTTGATCTTAGATAGTAGCTTCCATAGTTCAGATTTATTATTTGTAGCCTAAATACATCGAAGCATTTACATTGCTTCGGTGCTGTCCGTGGAAGTATTGACACCAGTTTTACAGCGAATGCATTTGTGTACTTCGGAAACGCAATGGTAAGGGTAAATCACTTTCAGTAAAGCCTGCTGAGTCGAGTCCAAATTCTTCAAAGTCGCCAATCTCGATATTTGGACTCCGGTTGCCTTTGGGAGCTTTCAATTCTGACCCGCTTACCTCACCTCAGAGATTCCCTCCCACCTCCCCCAAGCCTCAACGTATCATATTGCTGCCTTTCTTGACGCCGAGATCTATGGGTGTAGCTTCCCCACTGTGCAGTTTGAATACAGCCCCTGCACCGTGTCTCGCAGTTTGTGATAATAAGTACCATGTCAGTCAAGTGATGCATCTCTCTGAGAAGTTCTGTCCTGAGATTATCTCGGAGAATATACGCCCATATTATATCCACATACAAAGACCGTTTCACTCGCAGCTCATCGGTCAACGTGTCGGCCATTTTACACACTCGGCTTGGAATTTAACTGTACCGCAAAATGGTAACATTTGAATACATCCACTCCACGTGTGTCAACATGGTGCTGGTGTCACTACACAGAATGCCCTGCTCACACGAAAAGTGCATCGCATCGGGAAGGCCGGAGGAGATGGCATAGCGATGCCGTCAACTTGCTATCGTAATTTCATGACCTTTAAATTGTGAACTTGCTAGCGTAATTTCATGACCTCTCTCGTTCAAATATGTAACCGACTTCAAAAGGCATCTGGCCGAAGACCACCGAAGGCTGCGACCCAGGAAGCGGGCTCTTCCTTGTCTACTGGTAAACGGAAGTGAACGCTCGCCCAAGTCAATCCATGTCGTAAATATTTGAAATATGACACCGTGTGGACTCGTGGACCCTCACGCTGCTATCGTTTACTTCATGGACTGACTATGGACTATGACTATGCTATCGTTTACTTCATGGACATTGCTATGGACACAAACTGCGGTGTGTTGGTCAACTGCGAATTCCCCTTCTCGAAAATTTCCTCTTCTCGATGATGTAATTATATGGCGTACATTCGCTATGTCGTACACAAGATGTGTTATCGAACCTTTCCTTGAAGACCTAGTCATTCTTCAGCGGGCAACCCTCCATGAACAGGTACGGCTCACCGTTATGAGGTGAATATGTAATATCTGAGCTCTGACATTGAGTATGACATGGCTGATGTGGTGTATCCCGTGTTGAGGGTGACATGGCTGTGTGAGGTGGCATATCCCGTGTTGATGATGACATGGCTGTGTTATGTGGTATATCTCTTGTTGAGGGTGACATGGCTGTGTTATGTGGTGTATCCTGTGTTAAGGATGACATGGCTGTGTGAGGTGGCATATCTCGTGTTGATGATGACATGGCTGTGTTATGTGGTATATCTCTTGTTGAGGGTGACATGGCTGTGTTATGTGGTGTATCCTGTGTTAAGGATGACATGGCTGTGTGGTGTGGCGTATCCCGTGTTGATGATGACATGGCTGTGTTATGTGGTATATCTCTTGTTGAGGGTGACATGGCTGTGTGAGGTGGACATCTCGTGTTGATGATGACATGGCTGTGTTATGTGGTATATTCTTGTTAAGGATGACATGGCCTGTGAGGTGTGGCTTATCCCGTGTTGATGGTGACATGGCTGTGTGGTGTGGCATATCTCGTGTTGAGGGTGACATGGCTGTGTTATGTGGTATACCTCGTGTTGAGAATGACATGGCTGTGTGATGTGGCGTATCCCGTGTTGATGATGACATGGCTGTGTTATGTGGTATATCTCTTGTTGAGGGTGACATGGCTGTGTTATGTGGTGTATCCTGTGTTGAGGATGACATGGCTGTGTGATGTAGCGTATCCCGTGTTGATGATGACATGGTTGTGTTATGTGGTGTATCCTGTGTTGAGGGTGACATGGCTGTGTGGTGTGGGGTATCCCGTGTTGATGATGACATGGCTGTGTTATGTGGTATATCTCTTGTTGAGGGTGACATGGCTGTGTTATGTGGTGTATCCTGTGTTAAGGATGACATGGCTGTGTGGTGTGGCGTATCCCGTGTTGATGATGACATGGCTGTGCGATGTGCAGCTCCAGTTCTGGAGATGAGGAGACTGCCGGATGTCTGCTGGACGAGAACCACCCGTACTATGGAGCTCTTGAGGACGGTGCCAAAGTCGACGTCAAACGACCCAAAGGTAATGCTCAGCTGATGTAATTATGTACTAGAAAGTCATTTCTGCACTCAGCAATCAAGTGACAACAATGGCAGTAAACACCTATGCAAAGAGCACTGGAATATAAAACCGCGTATCTTGAAGACTTTGCATGTAGATGTTATCCAGATATGCCCTTCATAAGCACAGCTTGTACTTTTGGTCTTCTATAGCACGTCACAAAAAGGAAGCGTTAAGCAGATGGTGACAGCTGCACAACCAAGATGAAGACTTCTTGCCCCTGGAGCCTGATTCAACACGGTATGGAGCTGAAAACGCCTGCCAATGTGCGATATTTATCAATCCTTCATGGCATGGTCTCCTTTTCTCAGAGATGGGTCGCCCTCCTGAATACCGCCACGCCAGGGGCGGATCCAGAAAAATCCATTGGGGGAGGCGACAATTAAAAATATCTGATTTCGCAAACTCTGCAGAATTGAACAGCTGACATTCGTCGGGTCAGCTAAGGCAAGGGCTATCGAATAAGATGTGTTTATAATTCGTGAACATGCCATTCGAGTGTAACATTTCGGCGAAAATCGGTAATGGGCCCTGTGGCTTCCTCTCTTCTTCTCTCTCTTTTTTCTCTCTCTCTCCCTCTCTCTCTCTCTCTCTTCTCTTTCTCTCTCTCTCTCTCTCTCTCTCTCTCTCTCTCTCTCTCTCTCTCTCTCTCTCTCTCTCTCTCTCTCTCTCTCTCTCTCTCTCTCTCTCTCTCTCTCTCTCTGACCCGCCAATGCGCCACCTCGCCATCAGTTTGAGCTGCTCTGTGGAGAGGTCATCGGTCACACTCGACGTGAACTGACTAGCGGCCTGCCAGGTGCCGACGTTTGACCAGTGGCATGACCTGACCTGACCCGACCTGCGGCAGGCTGGGGCTGCCGCCACACGCTGGCCGTGCTCGGCTGTCTCGGCTTCTTCGTGTCGTTCGCTCTGCGCGTCAACATCTCGATGGCGATCGTGGCCATGGTGAACCGGACGGGCCTGGCCGAGCTGGCTGGCGCACACAATCGTACGGCGCGTGACGGCGACATCTGCCCCGGCAACCAGGACCGCCGCACCTGGTCACCTGTCACAGAGGTCAGTACCGCCGCACCTGGTCACCCGTCACAGAGGTCAGTACCGCCACACAGAGGCTGTCACAGAGGTCAGTACCGCCGCACCTCGTCACCCGTCACAGAAGTCAGTACCGCCACACAGAGGCTGTCACAGAGGTCAGTACCGCCGCACCTGGTCACCCGTCACCGAGGTCAGTACCGCCACACCTGGTCACCAGTCACAGAGGTCAGTATCGCCACACAGAGGCTATCACAGAGGACAGAACTGCCACACAGAGGCTGTCACAGAGGTCAGTACTGCCACACAGAGGCTGTCACAGAGGTCAGGTTCGCCACACAGAGGTCAAGTCTACTACACAGAGGCTATCACAGAGGTCAGGTCCGCTACACAGAGGCTGTCACAAAGGTCGGTACCGCCACACGGAGGCTACCACAGAGGTCAATACCTCTGTACACAGAGGTCAATACCTCTGTGTACAGAGAAGCTGGCACCGATCTGGCACCATGGATACCACAGTGCACAGTCACACAGGACAGGACGGCAGCGACATCTAGCCCGGCTAGCAAACCCACACACAGAGGCAGAGTTACTATCGTCACGCGAATATCATTTTTGTCCGAAGGAGATTAGCATTGCACACGGAAACTATAACAGAGGTCAGGTTCGATTAACAAAGGTTATCACAGGGATTAGCACTGCTACCCAGAGGATATCACAGAGGTTAGGCTCACTTCGCAGAGGTTGTCACAAGGGTCAATGCCGTCTCACGGGAGCCATCACAGAGACGCTCCACGGAGGTTGTCACACTGTGGAATCCACCACACAGAAGTCAGTCCCGACACATACAGACTATGGCTGAATTAATACCGGCAGAAGCTTCTTTTTATATCATGTGCCTAAGGTAACATCTGCTGTAAGTTTTTTTTTTCTCAGGCTGTCGCCGACCCATGCCTGCTGTGGGTGATTGCATCAGGCCTGACGCAAACCGTGTGCAATCTGACCTCACCTGACGTCCGCCGTGAGCGTGCTGACCTGACCTCACCTGACATCAGCCGTGAACTGACCTGATCTCACCTGACGTCCGCCGTGAGCGTGCTGACCTGACCTCACCTGACGTCCGCCGTGAGCGTGCTAACCTGACCTCACCTGACATCAGCCGTGAACTGACCTGACCTCACCTGACGTCCGCCGTGAGCGTGCCGACCTGACCTCACCTGACGTCAGCCGTGAACTGACCTGACCTCACCTGACGTCCGTCGTGAGCGTGCTGACCTGACCCCACCTGACATCCACCGTGAACGTGCTGACCTGACCTCACCTGACGTCCGCAACGTGACCTGACCCACCTGACTCGCTGAAGTCTGACCTGACCGCCGTGAACGTTCTGACCTGACCTCACCTGACATCCGCCGTGAACTGCCACCTACCTGACGTGCGCCGTGAGCGTGACGACCTGACCTACCTGACGTCCGCCGTGAGCGTGCCGACCTGACCTGACCTGACGTCCGCCGTGAACTGACCTGACCTCACCTGACGTCCGCCGTGAGCGTGCTTGACCTCACCTGGCATCAGCCGTGAACTGACCTGACCTCACCTGACGTCCGCCGTGAGCGTGCTGACCTGACCTCACCTGACGTCTGCCGTGAGCGTGCCGACCTGACCTCACCTGCCATCAGCCGTGAACTGACCTGACCTCACCTGACGTCCGCCGTGAGCGTGCTGACCTGACCTCACCTGACGTCCGCCGTGAACGTGCTGACCTGACCTCACCTGACGTCCGCCGTGAGCGTGCTGACCTGACCCCACCTGACATCCGCCGTGAACGTGCTGACCTGACCTCACCTGACGTGCGCCGCGAACGTTCTGACCTGACCTCACCTGACATCCGCCGTGAACGTGCTGACCTGACCTCACCTGACGTGCGCCGCGAACGTTCTGACCTGACCTCACCTGACATCCGCCGTGAACGTGCTGACCTGACCTCACCTGACGTGCGCCGTGAGCGTGCCGACCTGACCTGACCTGACGTCCGCCGTGAGTGTGCCGACCTGACCTGACCTGACGTCCGCCGTGAACTGACCTGACCTCACCTGACGTCCGCCGTGAGCGTGCTGACCTGACCTCACCTGACATCCGCCGTGAACGTGCTGACCTGACCTCACCTGACGTCCGCCGTGAACGTGCTGACCTGACCTCACTTGACATCAGCCGTGAACTGACCTGACCTCACCTGACGTTCGCCGTGAACGTGCTGACCTGACCTCACCTGACATCAGCCGTGAACTGACCTGACCTCACCTGACGTCCGCCGTGAGCGTGCCGACCTGACCCGACGCCGCCGGCGCCGCAGGACGGGCCGTTCGTCTGGAACGAGATGATGCAGGGCGTCATCCTGAGCGCCTACTTCGTCGGCTACACGGTGTCGCAGATCCCGGGCGGCCGGCTGGCCGAGCGGGTGGGCGCCGCGCGCACCTTCGGCGGCGGCATCATGCTCTGCGCCCTGCTCAACCTGCTGACGCCCGTCTGCACGCACTGGCGCGTCGAGGCGCTCATCGTCATCCGCGCCATCCAGGGCCTGGCGAGCGTGAGTGGCAACAGGTCGAACTGGAGTGACACGAAGGCGGGCGGAAATGGCACGAGGGCGGGCAAAAGTGGCACGAGGGCGGGCGGAATCAGTTTGGCGGAAGTGGTACAGGGCACACGGGAATGCCTTGTAGAAGTGGTTCCAACGAAAGGAGGCACGCAGCGCGTCGCAGGCAGGTGTGGTACCTCTTGAATGCACAATGCTTTTGCTCCTGCATCCAACCAGCCATGTTAGCCTTTGAAAATTTCCTAATTTCAGTCGTTCAATGGCTCCCATACTCATCATGGCCTGACCTTCAAATACGACTTGCAGTTCAAAGAGCATACTACTCAAATTGTGAAAGGTCCGACAGCCCTCTATGACCCGTTGCCAGACCCACTTCAAGAACACTTTTAGAACGACTATACAAAATGCATCTTCTGCCTTATTTGAACCATTGCTATATAATCTACGACGGACTTATCACATTACATGACGAGTACTGATTGTAGAGTCAGCAGAATAGGACAGCACGACCTAGTACGTGAACACTTTTCGGACATAGATAACAAAATCATTTCAAGATATGTGATAGGACACATTGGCAAAGATGAAATAAATCAGCCGGCTTTGTATGCTCTAAGATATCCACAAAAATATCACTCGTCTCTTGTCGCGACCCATATGCAAGGAGTTCTCAACCATGTACGGCTTTAGCATATCAACAGATTTTACGCAACCCCAGGAGGCGTAGTAATTCCTTCAATACCACATACTCATTTCATCGTTCCTTCATTACAGCTACAATGAGAGGATGTAAATATCCATCAGAATTCATTCTATCGTTTTCTTCTCACAGTTCCATGAAAAAGGTGTTCATGTGGCGACTGGGAAGAGAAAATGAGATCAATTTTTGCATTATATTAGACAACAGAACGAGTAATCGATAGCCACCCTAACTTTCGTATAACATCTTCTCGAATGAATAATCACCTTCACTATACTCAAAGCTATACCCCTGCTGCATGTGCCTGCGATTATCATTTCGAATGCGCTTGCTATTTGCTGCCCAATGTCACATGACACTTTAAGGCCCCACTATTCCGATCCTGAATTATGATCTCTCAACACTTTCCCAACGCGAACAATGGAACACTCGTGTTCGCGGTCGAAATTCTGGTCAACGCAACAGCGTACTGGCTGCTGTATTGCAGAACTGCTTTTTACTGCATGACCAACGCAGTCGACGCGCCCCAAAATTCAAATACAGAACTGCTTTTTCTCTTCCAATAGATTCCTGTAAAATAACTATCTGT
The DNA here is from genome assembly GCA_034440575.1 of Imbricaverruca yamaguchii. Classification (NCBI taxonomy): domain Eukaryota; kingdom Metazoa; phylum Arthropoda; class Thecostraca; family Neoverrucidae; genus Imbricaverruca; species Imbricaverruca yamaguchii. The sequence continues at coordinate 1,752,438 of JAOTOL010001601.1, read as the reverse complement.
ATTGTTCATGGGAGTTGAGTGTACGGCTTGGGCTGGCGGTCGGTGATGGGGGCGCCATCTGACGTGAGCGGGCGGGATGGATAGCGAATGCGGGAGCGCATGGGTCAACACGACCCATTACGACCCGTCAATACGACCCACGGACCCATTTGGAGCGAGAGGCGCTTATAATTGATGCCATGATAACCTTTCCCGCCAATCGCATGACTATTGTCGTTCCTGATGATGTCGATTTCTGAAAATCGTCGGGCTCAATGCACAGAGGCAAAGGAAGCGCCGTGATCGATTTGGAGCTTCCATAGGTGCCGTGTAATAGTCAAAATTATCGTAGTAAGACCGAGTCAACATGGGGAGGGGAAAGGGTCCTAAAAGACATGCAAATGGACGCCAAACACCTCAGCCTCGTCACAATGTCGTTTTATTGACTACACGCATAGGGCACCCCTCACCCGTCTCACAGTACAAACACCACCCTGCACCGACTTCTTCAACGTGTGTAGTTCCATGGCTGAACAACGCTTCCATCGCACGAGCGCGGCCCCAGGCCTGCTTCGTAGCGCAGCTTCACATCTGACCCGTGTCAGTGTGCACAGCACGTGGCGCGACTAGCGCACCGTGCGCGGCGCCTCATCTGACCCGGGTCAGTGTGTACAGCACGTGGCGCGACTGACGCGCCGTACACGGCGCCTCATCTGACCCGTGTCAGTGTACAGCACGTGGCGCGACTGACGCGCCGTACGCGGCGCCTCATCTGACCCGGGTCAGTGTGCACAGCACGTGGCGCGACTGACGCGCCGTACGCGGCGCCTCATCTGACCCGTGTCAGTGTGCACAGCACGTGGCGCGACTGGCGCACCGTACGCGGCGTATCTGGCGCGGGTCAGTGTGCACAGCACGTGGCGCGACTAGCGCACCGTACGCGGCGCCTCATCTGACCCGGGTCAGTTACAGCAGTGGCGCGACTAGCGCACCGTACGCGGCGCTCATCTGACGCGGGTCAGTGTGTACAGCAAGTGGCGCACTAGCGAAAGCAAGTGCGCGACTAGCGCACCGTACGCGGCGTATCTGACGCGGGTCAGTGTGCACAGCACGTGGCGCGACTAGCGCACCGTACGCGGCGCCTCATCTGACCCGGGTCAGTGTGCACAGCACGTGGCGCGACTAGCGCACCGTACGCGGCGCCTCATCTGACCCGGGTCAGTGTGTACAGCACGTGGCGCAGCTGGTATGCCATACGCGGGGTATCTGACGCGTCGGCCACACAGACTGTCGCGTCTGTGCTGCTCTGTGTACATTATACGACCACCATACGCCAGCTGACAGGTCACCCAGCTGGCGCTCAACTTCCAGTGTCTGTCTCTCTCTTTCTGTGTGTGTGTGTGTGTGTGTGTGTGTGTGTGTGTGTGTGTGTGTGTGTGTGTGTGTGTGTGTGTGTGTGTGTGTGTGTGTGTGTGTGTGTGTGTGTGTGTGTGTGGTGTGGTGTGTGTGCGTGTGTGTATGCGTGTGTGTATGTGTGTGCGTGTGTTTGCGTGTATGTGTACGTGTGTGTGTGCGTGTGTGTATGTGTGTGCGTGTGTGTGCGTGTATGTGTATGTTTGTGTATGCGTGTGTGTGTGTGTGTGTGTGTGTGCGTGTATGTGTATGTGTGTGTATGTGTGTGTGTGCGCGTGTGCGTGTGCGTGTGCGCATGCGCGTACGTGTGCGTGTGAGTGTGCGTGTGCGTGTGAGTGTGCGTGTGCGTGTGCGTGTGCGTGTGCTTGTGCGTGTTCGTTTGCGTGATGGTCTGTGCACTGATCTGCACTGAGTCTGCGCGATGGCGATTCTGATGTTTACCTGTGCTCTATCACTATTACTATATTCGTCCGTGCCGATGACACATTACCGTTTGCTTGAGTTCGATCTAAACGCTAGCTGGGTGACTTTGCGGGTTCAGAACCAATGTAGAACAAAGGATGTTGCGCAAATACTGAACCCCATCACCGGCTTGCCGAGTTCCAGTTGGACGTCGTAATTTCAATGGAGTGTCCAGCGTACCGTCGCTGCTCAGACGCAGCTTTCTGCTGCCGTGCGGCCGACATTATCGGACCAACTGCCAGCTAGGCCCCCTCAGCCGAGAACAAACTACCAGCGTACGCAGCGACTGCGACCCTGAATAACCAGGACAGGAAACGCAAGGTGCCTCTTGCTACCCATGGCATTGCATATACTGGTCCACATACCATCAATGCGTACCTAACATGGATTCCTTGAGTCACTTTGACTGCATAATTGAGTGACTATTATGCAGCCATTTGGCCATATCCGGACGCGATGCGCGTGTGGCTGTGTGCAGTAACGTTGGAGCTGACTCAGAGATGTCGCCTCGTCTCTGCAGGGAGTCACCTGTCCAGCCATTCACTGCATGCTGTCGCGCTGGGTACCGCCTCCAGAGAGGAGCCGCATCAGCACCTTCGTGTATATCGGTGAGACGACATCTCTGGCATCAGCACCTTCGTGTATATCGGTGAGACGACATCTCTGGCATCAGCACCTTCGTGTATATCGGTGAGACATCTCTGGCATCAGCACCTTCGTATAAAACGGTGAGACATCTCTGGCATCAGCACCTTCGTGTATATCGGTGAGACGACATCTCTGGCATCAGCACCTTCGTGTATATCGGTGAGACATCTCTGGCATCGGCACTTTGGTGTATATCGGTGAGGAAATATCTCATGCATCAGCACCTTCGTGTATATCGGTGAGGAAATATCTCATGCATCAGCACCTTCGTGTATATCGGTGATGAAATATCTCTTGCATCAGCACCTTTGTGTATATCAGTGAGACGACATCTTGGGCATCAGCACCTTCGTGTATATCGGTGAGACGACATCTTTGGTATCAGCACCTTCGTGAATATCGGTGAGACATCTCTGGCATCAGCACCTCCGTGTATATCGGTGAAACGACATCTCTGGCATCAGCACTTTTGTGTATATCGATGAGACATCTCTGGCATCCTGGTGACCACCACTGGGCTTCGAGTGCTTTCTTTTGGACATGCCGGTAGGAAGCTGATATTTGGTCTGATTTTGGCATCAAGTACATCGGTCATGCAGCGCTCGGTATCACTATGCTATGCTATACAGTCCTGTGCTACTATATGCTACTATGCTGTATACTTGGCTACTTCGCAAATACTTGACGATGCTATGTATGCATCATAGTGATGTCACACCTCGAGTAAGACGTAGCATGACACGGCGAGAATTGCGAGGGAAGGCGTCGATTTAAGGCAAGCATCACTGAGAAACTCACGCTCTACATGAGTGAAAATGTCCTGACAAGAGTCACGTGTCATCAGTTGTTTCAATGCGCGGGTTGCTGGTCCGAAGCACTGGCATCAGCACCTTCGTGTATATCGGTGAGGAAATATCTCTGGCATCAGCACCTCCATGTATATCGGTGAGACGACATCTCTGACGTCAGCGATGTCAGAGATGTCGTTGGACGGATACACTTTCGACTCGGAAACCACCGCGAGGCACTCCGCACCCGCTGCCGACTGAGCCATACCCACGAGCCACGCTGTCCGGCTCTCCACCGCTCGCGCTGACGGTGCCGTCTGTCTACAGGCAAACAGCTGGGCACCTCGATCACCATCCTGGCGTCCGGGCCGCTGGCCAGCTGGCACTGGGCGGGCGGCTGGCGGTGCATCTTCTACGTGACCGGCGGCGTCGGCGTGCTGTGGTACTGCTGCTGGGTGTACTTCATCTACGACACGCCCGCCTCCAACCCGCGCATCTCGGCCAGGGAGCGACTCTACATCGACACCTACTTCAAGCCGCAGGGGGATAAGGTCAGTGCCGTGGAAGGCGAGACTGTGCCGGCCGCATCAAACTTGGTTGATTAAAGATAAAATTACCATCATTTCTGGCCACCCGTGTAGTGTCCTTCTAATAAAAGTACTGGCCGAGAAGCTCGGTACGCATCACCCAGCCTGTTCTGACATCGCCTGCTTCGGTTCTGTCATATCTGCTGTGACCCGGTGCTCTCCCTTCTCAGGAGCAGCCATCGAGCTTCCCTTGGAGGCAGGCGCTGCTCTCTAGGCCGCTCTACGCCCTGATCGTGGTGCACTTCTGCCAAAACTGGGGCGACTACATGATCATGACCGAGCTGCCCACCTACATCAGTACCGTGCTGCACTACCCGCTGAGCACGGTAGGTGGCACTGTCGGCGCTCCGCCAGGTGGCGGTCGGGTAGCCCGCACCTGTCCCTGCTCAGGTGGGCCGCAGCCGCCATTGATGGTCGATGGGTGGCAAATTCAAGCGGTCGTGCCGTGGCTTGCAGACCGACCATATGGTTAACATGCCGGCGGATTTATCACGGACAATCAACGATGAGCGGCTGCCGCCTGGCATTGAAAGCTCGCCTGGTCGTTAATGTGTGCCGTCGATGGCGAGTGGGGTACCGTGGAACGAAACGGTGGGTTAATCGGCCGAGTACTGAGAACACGATGCCAGAAACAACTTCTGAATGAACAAAGCAATACTCACTGGCTACCGTGGCGAAGAAGCAAGAACAATGGGTGTGCATCCGGCACATCGTTTATCATTTGGGTTTGAATATTTTGATGTATAGTTTACAATTATCGCCAGTCAAACCGTGGATCTGGGGTCAGTTGACGCTCACCTCCTTTCACTATCCACACAATTACTTAAGATTCACAAACTTAGATCACTGAAGCCAATTCTCGTAAATTCCACCAATGAATGGGCCATCATACGCTTTGCATTATGGTAATTTACGCCTTCATTGGCATTCCTCGCACTTAATGGCTTACAATCCACTTAGCCCAGTCCACCCCATCCCCTGCTAATTCTATGTGTTTTTCAAACGACTGAATACTGTGCTAGATTACTGAATTGATGGAGTATCTTTTGAGGCCATTCCGGCCTCGTGAAACTTTATTGTCCCCGTCACGAGCATTACGTCTGTTGATCAATAACCTTTATGTCGAACGTCACTTGGTGGCCACGGGCGGCGGAAGTATTAAACATTTCTTCACCATTCTTCCACGGGATTGATTCTTGTTCTCTGCGATTCTTCATTCCCAGCCGTCAATGCTCGTTGATGGTATACGGCAATCGATTTAAGTGCGTATCCTTCCGGTCTCAGGACGTATCTACCGCGGTTTCATAATTTTTACTACCGGCTTGAAAACGAGTTATGATTTTGGAATATTTGTTGCCCCGGTTTCAGAATGAGCCCCACAAAATCGTCTACCAAGGTCTTAGGACAGATTGTACTTTAATTTAAAAATGAGATTTTCCAATGAGATTAAGAGAGTGTCCTTTGTATGACTTCCCAATGCGTCCTACTGTAGTTCAGATCGTGTTCTACTGTAGCTCCAGATCGCGTTCTGCTTAAGTTTCAGATCGTGTCCTACTGTGGTTTCAGACACTGTCCTAATGCAGCGTCACACCGTGTCCTACTGTAGCTTCACACCGTGTCCTACTGTAGCTTCACACCGTGTCCTACTGTAGCTTCACACCGTGTCCTACTGTAGCTTCACACCGTGTCCTACTGTAGCTTCACACCGTGTCCCATTGTAGCTTCACGCCGTGTCCTACTGTAGCTTCACACCGTGTCCCATTGAAGCTTCACACCGTGTCCCATTGTAGCTTCACACCGTGTCCTACTGTAGCTTCACACCGTGTCCCATTGTAGCTTCACACCGTATCCTACTGTAGCTTCACACCGTGGCCCATTGTAGTTTCACACCGTGCCCTACTGTAGCTTCACACCGTGTTCTACTGTAGTTTTACACCGTGTCCCATTGTAGCTTCACACAGTGTCCCGTTGTGGCTTTACACCGTGTCCTACTGTAGCTTCACACCGTGTCCTACTGTAACTTCACATCATGTTCTACTATAGCTTCACACCGTGTCATACTGCAGCTTCACACCGTGTCCTACTGTAGCTTCACACCGTGTCCTACTGTAGCTTCACACCGTGTCCTACTGTAGCTTCACACCGTGTCCTACTGTAGCTTCACACCGTGTCCTACTGTAGCTTCACACCGTGTCCTACTGTAGCTTCACACCGTGTCATGCTGCAGCTACGTGTCCGGCCCGTGTCGCGTGGCACGTGTCGAGCTCACACCGTGTCATACGCAGCTTCACACCGTGTCCACGTAGCTCACACCGTGTCATCGCAGCTTCACACCGTGTCCTGTAGCTACACCATGTTCTACTGTAGCTTCACACCGTGTCCTACTGTAGCTTCACACCGTGTCCTACCGTAGCTTCACACCTTGTCCTACTGTAGCTTCACACCGTGTCTTACTGAAGCGTTACACTGTATCCTACTGTAGCTGTACACCATGTCCTACCGCAGTTTCCGAGCACAACCCTCAGTCACAGTTTGAGAGCCCGTCGCGCTACGTTTCAGAACGCGTTCTACTCGGCGATCCCGCAGCTGGCGAAGGTGGTGTTCGCGCTGACAGTATCGTTCCTGTCGGACGGCCTCGTCAACGGCGGCCTCGGGCTGACGGCCAACAGGAAACTCTGGAACTCTGTCGGTACGTGCACCTTGCATCGACTGACAAACATACAGAAGTTCCATCACGCCTCCAGCAGCCACTCGATATAAAGCGGGACATTTTCTGCCCGGGGACACTATCAGGGGCGGACTAAGTCATATGCATGGGAGGGCGATATGAAACGGCCGTTAAAATCTGTTGCGCAGTCACTCATGGTGGTGCGACCTATTCCACGTAGTCACTACGAACACCCTTGATGTAGAACATCAAAAATAGTATTAAGTGTTCGCCGTGAGCAGATGGGAGCCCTCTTGCACAGCCCGGCAGTTGTGAGCTCGATGTTAACCGCGCACTCGGGGGATTCTGCCCTACGGTGTTTCCTATTTGCCGCCAAACTATAGGGTTAGCAAGGCCAAACCTCGCAAGCTGTTCATTGGTCTTTCGTCTATAACTTATACATGTCATGATCTATCAGGAATCATAATATGTATATGTTTTTGTAGCATTGACCTAGGTCAGGTCGCTGTCATGGCTTCCCCATTAAGGGCTGGTAAAATACACAAATGTTTCCTAGTTACATATTTGCGCTCGGAATGATCTCACAACGGTTGTGACATGTAGATGGAAGTTATGCTCAATGTTACCGCTCACATTTTTGCTTAGTGACCTCACCAAGATCTCTGAGGTCACCTGAGATCACTACACATTTATGCGCATTACATCGCACTGCATTGAGCTAGAAGGCTGAAATTACCGCCATTGTGCTTGTGTCGTCAAGACGTGTCGATTGATACCTTACACGACCTCCCTAGGCCTTGACCTGAGGTCATGACTTCATGACCTTGACCTGAGTTTCGGTTGACCTGACATTAAATTACACTACCTATTGTCGGTAGCGCAATTCAAGGACTGTCGAATAGCTTTCGTCATTTGTTTCCATCTGTTACAGGTCCTGAGATATGTGTCAATATCTGAGTCCTATCTGATCTGGTCGAATTTAACCTATGATGGTTTTTTTTTTTTTTTTTTTTTTTTTTTTTTTTTTCTTTACATTTTTTTTTTTTTATTTTTTTTTTTTTTTGGTAAGGTTTGTTGTTATTTAATTTTTCTATTTTACATTTAAATTAATTTTTTTTAAGTTTAAAATTAAGTATATTTTTTTTTTTTTTTTTTTTTTTTTTTTTATTTTTTTTTTTTTATAAAATTTTAAAAAAATTTTGTTATTATTTAAAAAAAAAGACAATAATTCCTCATAAATTTTATACTACAATCCTTTTGCATCTCACACCAACAAAAGCCAATATTCTAACACCGGACCCAGTGACCTGAATGTTGACCTGAGCGAAAAAATTACCGAGACACTTTCGATAGAGCCCGTCACCAGCTATCCAACGCCGTTTTCCGTTTGTCGCTAGCTAGCATAGTTCCAGAGATCTTAGGGGGCAGACATCTGCCCCCCCGGACATGCGAAGTTGGCGCGGACCGCCGGACGTGCGAGTGTTAAGCTTAGCACACTGGGAAGTTCGATATTCTCAAATGAGTTAAAAATATTATTTCAGTTGCTTCGGGGCTATGAGGTGCTGTCACACGAAGACAATTTTTTAAGTGTAGAAGATTGCAAGGCGTGTCAATTAATGAATAAAAGACTAAGCGAATGTTCACTGGATGTTAAGTGGAGATTGCACACAAATTAAATGCCTAACCGATTCTTGCGAAGTCGAACCACGTGTAGTCCTCGCACAAAGTCGTTTTCTTGTCTTGATGCCTTGCAACATGATGACAAATTGCATGTGTAAAATAGTTTTTAAAAAAGATACCGCCTGCATATGTCCATGTGTGAATACTCATGCCAGCAGTACCTTCGGGGTCATACATCTTCTTACACCGAAAATGTCGCAATATGCCACCTCAAATGGTTTGCTAAAGGCGCCATTGTCCGATGCTATGGTACCCGTAATAGGAGTACTGGTCAGTAACTTATGCCGATGTAGCCATAGCATTGTCACTTCTAGTTTATCACTGATGTCCAACGGATGTACCAATCACTCACTCTTGGCTTCTTATCCTTTTAATGCTGACACTATGCTTACGAAACGTCATGGATGACCTCAACAATATCCCACATACTTGAAATCGGACTGTGCTAAACGCCCTCATCTGCCGCTTTTTTTATTTTTATTTATTTTTTTTTAAATACGGGTTTGTCAGATGGTAGCTAGAGCTAATATGGCGTTTACCCTACTAAATCGGAAAAGTTTGAACGTTAACTTTATGCCGTTGTATGAAAAAGCTGCCTGAAAACGACGGCGCTCGACAATTGTTCCGCCGCATATGTGAATGCGTGGTTTTCTTGTTGCCAGCTTTATCCTGTTATCGATGGTATCCAGTAGCTTTCCATCCAACACAGATCAAATGCGTGTAACGGTCGTTACTATGACTCGCTCACTAGATGTTCACGTCCTCGGCCAAAACTTTAATATCCGGTCTTCATCTGGAGGGCGTTGGATGGTCGATGCCTTCCTAAAATGATGTGGTGTCTTCGAATAGATTTACGGCTATGATGAGAACGCTTCCCGATCATACAAAGTCCGCGTTTCGTTGATCTATGCGCTCTTATGAGCACGGTCCCTGTCCGTATTCCTCAACTTATAAAACCGATGCGGCAGCTTCGCAAAAGCCGCGGAGTTGTGTGCACTGAGTCCTCCCCCACCCGTAGATAGGAAGTAAGATCACTTCATTGACATAAATCCACATGTGTTTGCATTTCTCATTGCTCCCGTAGTGGCCTGAATGTCTGCATGTCAATGCAAAACCTCATCAGATTCCCATCTTGCACCTCTTGCCTATCTTGCCATTTTTATTTTCCTCGCTTTTGAAAACGTACCCGAGCTGGTGTGTCATGCAGTATTCGTACCACCTGCGCAACGCGACTATGCTTCAATTCGGGAGCGGTGGCACCCTGCACTTAGATGTCCTCATCAGCCATTTGGCCACGAACAGTGGCTGGCTTCCCATGGCAGTAAACGCGTCTGTGGAACACTGGGCTGCCACACAGAGAAGGCTGCATGTGGCTACTGAAACATTACGCCATGAAGCAGTGCTGAGAGGCCACACCGAGCCAAATGCTGGGTGATTACACGGCAAGATATCAGGAAATTGTGTGAGGCCAGACATCCGTTGGTGAGAGACGACGCTTCAGTAGATTGCGTGGGAGATATGTCGATACATTGCTTTTATGGGAGCCGTCTGGGGATCGTGTATTGGCGCCATTGGCTGACCGTCATTGAGACGTAAAGACATAAAGACAGCGTGGAGCATCGCTGCACACACCGCGCGTGGTGGTGGCTCCCAGCTCCTCTGGTAGAACATGACAGAGCGGAGTAGAGCAGATCGAATGCGCCCGAGAGTTCCAACGGTCTGTTGCCGCTCGGACAACAGTAGTGTCTGAGTCGCAAGTTCAGACCCACGCACGACGGGAACTATTCAGTGGTAGTCACCGGCAATCCGAACGGTCTACAGTACACGATGTACTGTAGACCGTTAGATGTACTATAGACCATCTCACATGCTGATATGTGAGATAGCAGTCATTCTAATCTTCCCGCCGGATGAGGTAGGTATAACACAATACTCACACATACATATGGATATATATATGTAGATAGATAGATAGCTAGATAGATAGATAGATAGATAAATATATACATATAGATAGATAGATAGGTAGATAGATAGATAGACAGACAGGCTGATAGACAGACAGACAGACAGACAGACAGACAGACAGACAGGTAGACATACAGACAGACAGGCAGACAGACAGACAGACAGACAGACAAACAAACATATAGACAGACAGACAGACAGACAGACAGACATACAGACTGACAGAGAACGTAATTGCGATTATGGTGTGCTATTACTATGGTGACATCAAGACGAGGAAACCCTAAAAAGGCCGCATCAACCGACCGACTAAGCCGGAACAACAATCCGGTGTTAACATTTTAGAACGGACTTGCGTGTGTGTTAGTCCGTCTGAAACCACCATAGTGCCCTCCATTCCACTGAAGTCCATCCGAATCTTTCACAGTTCATCTCAGTCTGTTCAAGTTCACACTATTCCACTGCAATCCATCTCAATTTTCCCCAGTTCGTCATAGTCAGCTCCAGTCAACTCCATTCCACTGCGATCCGCCCACTTTGCTCCATTCCATCGCAGTCCGCTGCCCTGCACTGCAGATTGCGGTCCACTGCAGTCTGTCCCACTGCACCCCAGTCGACTCCAGTCCGCTCCAGTCACTACAGTCCTCTCCAATCTGCCTTAGTTCACCCCAGCCTTTGCTAGTCCATCCAGTCCTCAGTCCCTCCAATCCTCTCCGGCCCTTCCCTCAGTTCTCCCTAATCCGCCCTAGGCCGCCCCCGCTCCGCCCCAGTCCGCAACATGTCGCCCAAACCCGCCCACTTCGCCCTAGACCGCCCAAGTCGGCCCCAGTCCACCCCAGTCCACCCCAGTCCACTTCAGTCCGCTCCAATTCACACGTTTCCACCCTAGTTCGCCCGGCCGCGCCAGTCCGCCACACTCTACCTTAGGTACGTCGATAGCCGGGCGGAGACAGTGTCTGTTGGCTTATCCAGGCGGCTGGCAGCTCTGTATCCCAAACAGTCGATCAGCGATGGCCAACAGACAGAGTCGGCTTTTGATCGGTGGTGTAGGCTGGTGCTCCTGTCCAGGCGCGCACCCAGGATTTTTCCATGGGGGGGGGGGGCGGACCGAAAAGGGCACTTGGCCGGCTCCAAAAGGGCACCTGATCGGCTCCAAAAGGGCACTTTGTGGTCCGGGGCACACTGGAAGGTTTGTTGACCGGGGGGGGGGGGGGGGGCGTGAACAAATTTGTTGGCCAAAATGGCAGTTTTGGCACAGGCGGGGCACATAAGGCAGGTCATTTTTGGGTTAAATTTGGGACATTCCGGCCAAGAGGGCACTTTGTTGACCAGACCCGGTTTGTTGACCGGGGACTACGAGGGTGGGCGTGAGAAAAAAATTCGCCAAAAGGGCAGTTTTGGGCCCAAAGGGCACCTTTGGCACAGGCGGGCACATCAGGCAGGTGATTTTTGGGCTGAATTTGGGACGTTCCGGCCAAGAGGGCACTTTTCGGTCAAAAGGGCACTTTTGGGCAAACGGGCACTTTGGTCTCATGGGGGGGGCGGCGGGCCCACTGCCCCCCTCCGGTGCACCTATGCTCCTGTCTGGTGCCGGATCGTCAGGCCCGCAGAGAGCTGAAGTCGTCCAAACCTCACGTCTCATGACTGGGAAATACGGCGCCCGAGGTGACACTTCGCCTAATTTTGCAGCGCCCTATGATGTCATCTGGAAGGCAATCGTGAATTGTTTTAATTATTGTGTCATTTACCGATGTTCTTTCGCTGGAGAATAACACAAGGTTAATTGCAAGTGCTACTGAATGGGATGACCTGGATAAGTTGAGATACTTTACAGCGCATATGTATCATGTGCTATAACGCTTCGCATGGCTGTTGGCACCACAGTGAGCATGAATAACTCCGATAATCAACTTGGCTCACACGCCATCGTTTGCCAATTCATGCGCCTCTACATTGATTGGTGTCCGACACGGCAGGAATGTACATCCCGGCTCTGATGATGGTGGGCGTCTCCTACACGGGCTGCAACGACCTGGCCGTCATCTCTCTGATGGTCGGCACCGTCGGCTTCAACGGAGCCATATTCTCAGGTCAGTATCACTGGCGACGTCACCTACATATGCAACGTCATCTCTGATGGTCGACTTCGAATGGTTCAGCTCCGAGGTCCGTCCGCTGATGAATGCGCTGTATAAGCACTTGTTTGCACGTTTTGGAGCTGCAAAGCAATATTGGCGGATAATGGACATGCATCGGAAGAGGAGTGATGCGAAACTAGCCGATAACATGAAGTGCACGATTGCGAACGGGCAATATTAGCACGCTAAGAAAGGCATAGTTTTATTCCGTCCTCGATCGTCACCAATTCCACGCACGGCTGACTTCCTAAAATAATTCGAGCGATCTCCCAATATAATGACTCTCCGGGAGCGAGGCGATCAATGGGGCGTGCTTCCAGCTGATAAACGCTGAGTATGTCGAAGGTGAATTTCTTATCAAGTTATCAATAGGATTCATTCTGCCAATTTGTTGTGAATTTCAGTGCCTTTCCTGGGGAACATTTTTTAGATGATATTCTGCATTGTATGCATATATATATATATATATATATATATATATATATTTATATATCCATCCTGCTGCTACAGCCCCTGAAGTTAAACAACACATATATTGGCGAATCCAACAGGTACGTTTGTGGTAGTCGCAAATATTATAATGGATATTAGTGCCATAACTAATCATCATAATGGTTCGGGAGTTGAAAGAGTGACACGAGAATGCTCTTACAATGAAGTACATGGGCTAAGTATCTAAAATTAATTTGTTACGTTTTTGTTCACCTTCGAAATAAACACCCGTCCTGCGAATAAGTTCAATATGGATGCGGGATTTTTATGGAAGTTCCCAATGTTTATAATCTCGAGCGCGAACTAAATATCAATGAATGTTTTACAATCCCAGAACACCAGAATTTTTTTAGTTATTTGTCAATCGGCCGTTATGCTGTCATCTATGCAAATTTACAGTGAAGTATCTTAAAAATGTAAATGCAACAGCTGAAATCCACGTGGAATGCCAAGAACTCAGTGCGTAGAAGAAACCGTCAGACATAAATATCGAAGTCCAGGATCATCAATGTATTATGATTCTCATGAAGATTGCAAAGCCCGTCGGAAATGTCCCGAAGATGAGAAATGGTGCAATAAGTACGTTGATCCATGTACAGGAGATTTAGTAAAAGAAGAATACACAAAATGGCACGAGCTATGTTGTGGCAAAAAGTACCAAGTGGAAAAATCTGTTGTCACGCGTGAACCACCAAAGCGACCATGCCCGCCACCGTGCCCACCCAGATGTCCACCTAGATGTCCACCACCTCGTCGATCATTTTGCCGCCCACCTCCAAAATGTTGCAAGCCTTGTTGCAAGCCAACCATTCCTCCTTGTCCGCCACCATGCAGACCAAGACCGTCGTGCTGCCCTCCTCCACCTTGTACTGTATACCCTAGCGACATTCGCCAAGTTCAAAATAAGCTAGGCAAGTTAGATTGCCAGTTTCGAGATGTCGAAAAGGCACTGAATGATGCAATTATATCTTTGGGTCATCTGCGATGCTAAATTGACGGAGGGAAAGAAGACAAACACAACGGCCCATGTACATGGTATTGACTTACTTTCAGAAAGCTTCTGCTCAGTGCAGAAGTTCAGATCAACGATGGACTAACTGAAGACATCAATTAAACAGCTGTGTAATGCTGAAGGGTAAATCAGGGGAATGTGGTATTAAAGGCACATTCTGCCTTTTCTTACCATGGTAGCGTTACCACCTAGCCTGCAACACTATGCTTCATCGTACGCCAAATATGGAATTTCAATAGAATTCACTTCGACTGACCACTGGTTCATTTGGTAAAACACACAACCATCACTTATAGGAGTGCGCATGCTAAAACGCTCAACTTCTATCAAGTCACCGCATGCAGGAACCTGTGATGCTAACAGGAAAAGAGTCGGACCCTAATGGTCAATATAAAAAGCATCCAAGATGAATGCACGTCCCACGAAAACAAGTGCAATCCCTCTGCGACCAATCGAGAAGCATTGATGTTTCAGCTTAATCCTCTGCTTAAACTACCTGTGCTATTTTTTACATTGTGCATGCATCTCAGTTTAAATAAACTTTCATGCTAGTGATGCCAGTATAAATGTTTCTCACGAAGGTCTCGTACGAAATATTTCGAAAGCACGCTCGCGAAAGCTCGCCAATTTCAAAGTGGAACGAAGGCGAAGGGTAAGAAGGGTACAACCTTGCGATATTCCCAGTGAAGCTATTTTCGAAGCTTACAACATATTAAGGAAACATTTTGCTACCTTTCATTAAGTACTGCCTAGGTATGAAAATGAAAATGAAACGCAAGGCATTCCAGTCTCAGAATTTCTGCTATGTTTCGGTGGAACCGTGGTGCTCTTCCGAGGTTAACTTTGTTTACCTCCCCTCATTGGCATCGATCCCGCACAACGGCCTGTTTATCACTTCCGACTGACTGTCATCACAAGATGACATCAAGTGTCAGCTTATAGCAAACCTGGCCTGTTGTCACGAACCACCCAGTATCACATCTGCTGACGTGGCTATCACCATCAGTTCTGGACTGTCGCCGAGTGAAGCTGTACCGGAGTGCTACACTGAAAGTCGCTTCAGCACGAGGAGGCAGGTGCAACATGGGTGGAGCTATCGTGACAATATCTGGTGATTGAAAACCGCGTAATAGTGGCTAAGCACTACGCAGCTTTTATAAATGTAACATTGGTGCTTACGGGGATGCATGGAAAAGCACCACGGAGAAACTACGCGGCCATGCACAAGCACCACCTGACATTTTCTGCAAGACTTGGGAAACCTCCACTGGTGTAGGGTGGTGGAGGAGTATGCAGTGGTGAAGGAGTCAGTACCACATTCACAAAACAACACATCCGTCCTTACGAATTCCCTGAACGTGGACCGGCAGTGACGTCAGTACATCAACACGTGACGTCAGCACAGCAACACGTGATCACAATTGGTACCAACAGACTCAGAATGGCCAGGTTGTCGCCTCACCTAAAAGCCCAATGCTATAACTGTCATAATCTGTACCGTCATCCCAGCACAATTCTGCCAGTGACGCCATCATGAAACATCGCTGATTGTCACAAGCAGTAATTACGCACGACGTGATAACGAAATTACCACTACGTGTAGTATAACATCAGATCCAACAAGTGCATACAGGCTCCCATCAGTTCTCCGCCAGTCTCCACTAGTCCTTATCAGTCCCCATGAGTCGATACCTATGCGAGTCAGCCCTACCGGCGTATCAGCCAACAACGATTGGCATGCATCTGATTGATTCGGAAAATAGGCAAAAATGAGCCAAAGCAATTGGTTGCTGCTTTGTTCTGCGGCCAATTATGCTTCTTGTCGAGATCTCGCCACATCCCTCATCTGCTCACAACGGTATTGTCTTGTCCATGGAATACACGTGTGATCTGTCACATTGTCGCATGCATTTGGCACTCGTTGCAATCGTTTCCGCTAATCTAGGCCAGTCCCCGTCGGATCTCCGGCACACCCCGCCCAACATATCCAGAGGCGGCGCTTCTCCTCGGCCGTAGCTGGAAGTCTACCGTCCACCACCTGGCGGCGACTACGCTGCGGCTTCGTGTTCGACACTCGCTGGTTCAATAGCGGCCGGCCACATGAGAGCCGACTGATTTGTGCTTGCACCAGGCCCACCGGGGATGGTCTGTCTGTGCGGTGGACGTGCCTGTGCCGAGTGGTCGTCCCTAGGGTCCGGTGTCGACCGTGTTCCGTCGGGAGGCTCTGTCTGTGCGGCGGACGTGCCTGTGCCAAGTGGCCGTCCCCAGGCCCGGTGTCCTGTGTCCCACCGGGGAGGCTCTGTCTGTGCGGCGGACGTGCCTGTGCCAAGTTGTCGTCCCCCGGAGCTCGGCGTCCTGCGTCCCATCGGGGATCTCTGGCCGTGCCAAGTGACCGTCTCCAAGGTCCAGCGTCCCATCTCCATATTCCATCTCGCCTATTCCAAGCCAGCCACCGGCCGTTTGGCGCCATCAGAGAAACCAGCCATCGGCCGTTTAGCGCCATCAGAGCGCTGCCAGACGGAGCTGGAGACTTAGATTACTGGCAAGCGACGGATTCAGAAGCGCGACGAATTTAGATAACCAACTTTCACGCGGTACTGAAGTGGTGAGATGCGGTCGGCAGCGCACCTGCTGTCTCCGTCCGCATGCTGAAGAGCTGCACATTATTAAAACCCGCTGGATGCGCCCACTTCGAGTGGTCTGTTTTACCCAAACGTGACGGTGCAAATAATTGCGCAAATAACACAAAACTTGACGGACGAGTTTAACTTCACGGACTCAGCCGTGAAGCGCAATATGCTGAGTGTTGGATCCATGCGACAGGGTACAACATCAACCACATGGACCTGGCGCCAAACTTCGCCGGCACGCTGATGGGCCTCACCAACTGTGTGGCCACGATGGCCGGCGTACTGGCGCCGTTCGCCACCGGATACGTCATCAACGAGCACGTAAGTGACGTCATGCAGAGCGTTGAGGACTACGACGGTTACTTTGATGACGTAAGAGGGAGATAGAGAAAGAGAGAGAGAGAGAGAGAGAGAGAGAGAGAGAGAGAGAGAGAGAGAGAGAGAGAGAGAGAGAGAGAGAGAGAGAGAGAGAGAGAGAGAGAGAGAGAGAGAGGGAGAGACAGAGGCAGAGGGAGAGAGGAGGGGTGATGGGGAGATAAGGAGAAATATCGAAGAGCAAAAAGAGAGGTAAAACTTACTTCACAGGTAACTGGTCAGACGGGTCAAACAATGCCTTCCGCTCAAGACATCAATATATCTCGGCTACAGCCAACACGGCAACATGACGAGAACGGCTTGATGCTACGTAATCTCCCCGAGAACACAGGTGTCGCTGTCGCCACAGGAGGCGGGTGCTCCGTCTCCCCGCAGAACGGCAGGAGGACAAGCGTTCGCCCTGCGAGCGGGAACGCCGGCGACAGCTGCAGTGTTCCGTGTGTGCACTTGACGCTGTCGCTGGCGAATGTTTCGGCCGCAGCCGCCGCTGAGTAATGTTGACAGTGATTAATGGTTCGCGCGCGGCCAGCGTTCGCTGACGTTGGTCGAGGCTGCAGCACCGACACTGCAACACCACAGTCCCAGGATACCGCTACAATGCAGCAGCGAACCTTTTTCTGCGACCGATTTGGGTAGAATCAACTGTGGTAGTTTCGAAATTGAAGCTGAATATCCGTTACGAGGCTCATCGAGCGAACACAGGCGTGCATTCCAGAGGAACGAAGTGGCGTCCTCGTTCCTAGAGACGTTATATTTTAGCGTCAATGCTTAAACTACGACCCAAATCAAGCACAACTGGAGTTGTTTCTTTCTATTAAACACGCTTTTCACACGAAATATGCTGCAATGACTGACTCACCTTCTCAGCCGCAGTCTCCACTAATGCCGCTTAAAACAATAATGCTACCTTACTTTTGTGCTGCCTGTATGTTGCGAAGCAGCGCACAGACCCGGACAAAATGTGGCGGCTGTGATAAAATTATGACAATACAGCTGTCCGAGAGGACTCCAAGCTTCTTATATAACGATTAGATAGCCCGTAAAAGCCCTACACCTTCTGAGATAGATCGCGAACTGCAACTGTCCTTAGGCAACGTAGATGTTGGTTAGATTGACTTCCTTTCATCCAACGTAATTCTTCACATCCAACGCTCAATATTATAGGGGTTCATGCTGCACTGTCAAATTGTGTGGCCCCTGCACCATAGCTTCCTCCATTTATTTCCTTCTGCTTAATTCCTAGCAAGAACTTTCCCTCATGGAGGAATCATGTGGGGGAATTCCTACCACCAACTTCAACATTCTTCACCTACGCAGGGTCTAACTGACTGATGGCAAATACAATCCAGCGATCTTGGATAGCTTATTTTGAATCATGTGGGGAAATTCGTACCACCAACTTCAGCATTCTTCATCTATGCACAGAATCTACCTGATTGATGGCAAACAAAGTCTAACGATCTTGGATGGAACTTCATCTAATATCACAACATGCTCGATGACTTCCTTCACGCATCCATTTTACAAACCGTGCAAAATTCACCAACAATGGCGCGCAATGCATGACGCAGAGCAGTAAGTCGTGTCCGCAGACAGCACCGACCGGTGTGCTGCTGTATCGTGGCCGCAACGGAGTTAACTCGCATGTTCGGCTGGCCGCTGGGGCAATATATTATTGTGTTCTCAGCTCCTACTAACCAGTACGATTCGCCCATAGCCCACCATACTCCTGCGAATGTGCTTCGTCCACAGCCGACTTTGACGAATGTGGTCCACCACAGCCTACCCTATCCTGACCAGTGTGATCTATTCATGGCTAACTCTGACATTTATGTTTCGTCTACAGCTGACTCTGATCAATATTTTATGTCCGCATCCAACTTCACTGTGACCAATGCGCTCCATCTACAGCCCACCCCACTTTGACCGATATGGTCCGTCCACATCCGACGCTGACCAATACCCTCCGTCCACAGCCGACGCTGACCAACACCCTCCGTCCACAGCCGACGCTGACCAATTCCCTCCGTCCACAGCCGACGCTGACCAACACCCTCCGTCCACATCCGACGCTGACCAATACCCTCCGTCCACAGCCGACGCTGACCAACACCCTCCGTCCACAGCCGACGCTGACCAATACCCTCCGTCCACAGCCGACGCTGACCAACACCCTCCGTCCACAGCCGACGCTGACCAATTCCCTCCGTCGACAGCCGACGCTGACCAACATGTTCTGTCCACAGCCAACGCTGACCAACATGTTCTGTCCACAGCCGACGCTGACCAACATGTTATGTCCACAGCCGACGCTGATCAACATGCTCTGTCCACAGCCGACCCTGACCAACATGTTCCGTCCACAGCCGACGCTGACTAACATGTTCTGTCCACAGCCGACGCTGACCAACATGCTCTGTCCACAGCCGACGCTGACCAACACCCTCCGTCCACAGCCGACGCTGACCAACACGTTCTGTCCACAGCCGACGCTGACCAATTCCCTCCGTCCACATCCGACGCTGACCAACACCCTCCGTCCGCAGCCGACGCTGACCAACACCCTCCGTCCGCAGCCGACGCTGACCAACTGGCGAACGGTATTCATGACGGCCGCTGGCTTCTTCGTGGTCGGCAACACGGTGTTCTGTCTGTTCGGCACCGCCAAGCAGCAGCGCTGGAACGACCCGATGGCCACGTATGAGAACAACCTGGACTTGGCCTACGTCAACAAGGAGAGGGAGGCCAAGAAGGTGCGCGGACACGTGGTCTTGTGATGATCGGCGGCGGGAGGCGTGTGCGCCCGGGACGGGTTGGTCACAAGTGGCGAATCCTCTCAAGCCGGCGTCGCTAGCTGAATGTATTCTTCAGAGCGCCCGCCAAGAGTGCCCTCTGAGAATTGCTCGTGAGAGTATCTCCCACGCTAAGCACATCTTCGGACAGTCTGTCGAGACGAACTCCTGAGAATGTCGTCTGGAATGTTTTCGTAGAGTGACTTCTGAAGTGCTTCTCGGGAGCACCTACCGATAATTTCCCTGGTGAAAGTCCCGGGATGAAGTTGCACTATGTGCGACGACTGGCTTCGACACCAACTGAGGGCACCTCAGCACCAGCGACCGGCACTCGTATTTGGCACCGGCTCCTGCTCGGGTGGTCCTGTACAGTCATATGGAGAAATTTTCTGGCCAAATAGCCGTGACAAATTGGAGTGACCTCCGTTTGGGGCTGCGTTGATGATTGATTGATTATTGGTGCTTTAGGGTGCATCAACCCCATTGGGTTATATTGCACCCATTGGGGCTGCGTCATGCCCGCCCACGGTACAGCGATCAGCGCCTGGTTCCCAGGCGAGTGTCTTCGGAGGCCGCGGTGGCGAAACTCTCGAGCCAGGTCAGGTCACGTTGCGCGTGCTCAGCCAGATCTGAACGGCAGGTGGATGCCTCGAGGTCCGCACGTGCTGACACGAATCCACCAGTGCTCGATGGAACCTGGTCCGGGCCCTCGCTAGATTTGGTATGTCGTGGCAGCGGGGTAGAACTGAAATCGATCGCGATCGGCAGAGGGGTCGGCTGAGTGTCTCGGCCGTCTCCTGGCACATCATGCTCCCACCTACTGTGATGTGGCGTCATGTCCCAGCATTTATCGCGGCTGGGGTGGTGTACGCTGTGGGTGCAGTTCGTCAGAGATGTTCTTTGCTCATCTGGCTGCCACATGTGCCCCGCTGTTAAGTGTGATAGTAAAACAATGCATAGCTGCAATTGTGTTTATTTATTTGTGCAAGCAAATAATAAACACAAATAAATAAATCCCCTGCCCCTGGTGGAGCATGGGATCGAGAATTCGACTGAATGAGGGACCTGGTTGTTTTTACGATGATTTGTCTCGTATGTGTGGACATAGGGTGAGGTTGACGAACATGTTGTCCGGATTAATTGAAGCGCTGAGGTAGCATTCATCCAGGTAGGTTCGATTGAGACTTACCAAACATGTGTCTGGTTTTCAGAGGCTATAGCCTCTGTGTCAAGTGACGCTAATGTCAACCCTTGTTTCGTTTCAATGCGATGTGCTCTTTTTGAGCCCTCGTTCATGTTGCGTTGTTGGATTGTTTTGGCCAAATATAATACACATCGAGGATCAACAGCTTCTCGAGTAAAAATACATGACCTTTGCTATCACGTTGTTACTAACACATATTGAGTTCTGCTATCTCGCTCTCGGTGAGTTGAAGTGGGTGTGGCAATATTTGTCTTAGTTATTTTGGAATATGGCTGCAGGCTGAGAGGAGGAAATGACAGATTTGAAGCCTGGTATTGTGCCCTGGCGCAAGCAGCCCTGGCGGGTGATAACTTGGTAGTCACCGTTGACGCTGTTTGGGCCGAGATGATTGATCTGGTTGATCTTGGCCCAGTCCATCAAACGGGAGGTTTGTCATGGCGCACCTGCTCCGTTCTGCTCCGTTAGTGGGGGGGGGGGGGACTTCCATGGCCTGTTGGCTCCGTAATTGAGAAAGGGTTCCCTGGCCTGCCAGCTCCGTCATTATGAAGGTTTCTTGGCCTGTCAGCTACGTCAGTGGCGAGGGTTCCCTGGCCCGCCAGCTCCGTCATTGGGGAGGGTTCCCTGGCCCGCCAGCTACGTCAGTGGGGAGGGTTTCCCTGGCCCGCCAGCTCCATCAGTGGGGAGGGTTCCCTGGCCTGCCAGCTCCATCAGTGGGGAGGGTTCCCTGGCCCGCCAGCTCCATCAGTGGGGAGGGTTCCCTGGCCCGCCAGCTCCATCAGTGGCGAGGGTTCCCTGGCCCGCCAGCTCCATCAGTGGGGAGGGTTCCCTGGCAGTGGTGGCCCGCCAGCTCCGTCAGTGGGGGAGGGTTCACTGGCCTGCCAGCTCCATCAGTGGGGGGGTTCCCTGGCCCGCCAGCTACGTCAGTGGGGAGGGTTCCCTGGCCCGCCAGCTCCACGTGAGTTCCATCAGTGGGGGGGTTCTGGCCTGCCGGCTCATCAGTGGAGGGTTCCGCCGCCAGCTCCGTCAGTGGGGAGGGTTTCCTGGCCCGCCGGCTCCATCAGTGGCGAGGGTTCACTGGCCTGCCGGCTCCGTCAGTGGGGAGGGTTCCCTGGCCCGCCACCTCCATCAGTGGCGAGGGTTCACTGGCCTGCCGGCTCCGTCAGTGGGGGGGGGGTCCCTGGCCCGCCACCTCCATCAGTGGGGGAGGGTTCACTGGCCTGCCGGCTCCGTCAGTGGGGGGGGGTCCCTGGCCCGCCAGCTCCGTCAGTGGGGAGGGTTCACTGGCCTGCCGGCTCCGTCAGTGAGGGGGGGTCCTTTGCCCGCCAGCTCCGTCAGTGGGGAGGGTTTCCCTGGCCCGCCGGCTCCATCAGTGGGGAGGGTTCACTGGCCTGCCGGCTCCGTCAGTGGGGAGGGTTCCCTGGCCCGCCAGCTCCGTCAGTGGGGAGGGTTCCCTGGCCCGCCAGCTCCATCAGTGGCGAGGGTTCCCTGGCCTGCCGGCTCCATCAGTGGGGAGGGTTCACTGGCCTGCCGGCTCCATCAGTGGGGAGGGTTCACTGGCCTGCCAGCTCCATCAGTGGGGAGGGTTTCCCTGGCCCACCAGCTCCGTTAGTGGGGAGGGTTTCCCTGGCCCGCCGGCTCCATCAGTGGGGAGGGTTCACTGGCCTGCCAGCTCCATCAGTGGGGAGGGTTTCCCTGGCCCACCAGCTCCGTCAGTGGGGGGGGGGTCCCTAGCACGATGGCTCCGTCGGTGGGGATCTCTAGACCTCTGGCTCCGTCAGCGAGGGTGGGGTGGGGGTTTCTCTAAACCACTGGTTCCGTCATTTGGGGGGGGGTGCTCCCTAGCCCGCTGGCTGGTGGCTGCAGCTGCCGCCACTGCACTGCCATCCGTTGGCAGCCCGCTACCGTACTGAGCCACCACCGCCACCGCCACCGCCACCGCCACCGCCACCGCCACCGCCACCGCCACCGCCACCGCCACCGCCACTGCCACCGCCACCGCCACCGCCACCGCCACCGCCACCGCCACCGCCACCGCCACCGCCACCGCCACCGCCACCGCCACCGCCACCGCCACGGGCTTATTGATTGTGATCGGGCGGCCAGCCGATCATGTCCCGGCGCGGCCGGCGGACGAGTGACAGCTCCATTCAGACGGCGGCCGCCGGCGAGGTGGCGGCCGGTCGGCACAGTTTCGACACGTGCCGCCCGTGCTGGGGAACTGAGGCCCGAAATTCGGCCGCACGCTCGGTCGGCAGCAGCCGGCGTTGGACTTCGTCTCCGTGGCTGTGTATGTGAGCTTATGCAGCGGCAGGAGTGATGGGCCATGGTCGTTTGTGCGCATTGCTGGCAAAACTGACGAGATGAATTGAGTGCAACGGAACGTGGTCGAGGATCGAGTGTATGCGACACAACGTGACGCTGCCCAACGTAGTCAGCTATGACTAAAACAGTCAGATATGTGATGCCACCGAATGTTGGACATGAACATTGCAATAGGAAATATTTGTCGATAAATTAGTGAAGTACAGAAAACGCTTAACTGGTGGTGTAAAGATTGAAAAATCAGATACAGATCAAGGCGATTGAGTTGATGGATAGATGTGCAAATTTTGCGTACCTAATATTTATTATGATCTCGTAATCAGAGCAATGTTTATGTTGCTGTTATTTTTCCCAACTTGTCATCACCTGTCGCCACTGGATATAGGAATGAGGGATAGTCGACCGATAGGGATATCTTACGGCTTGCCACCTCGCGGTCAAATGGAACCGTTTGTCTGCGAAACACCCATTGACCTCTATATATAAATAGACAGGCAACTCTATATATAAATAGACAGGAAACTCGACCTTTCAAAACGGTTCCGTCAGTAGCGATGCATATGGGCAAAACAGCGGCGCTGGTAGGCGCTGCGCAGTGTGTTGTGGATGTAAAGCGGTGATGCTTGAGCGTTTTAGGTGGTGAAAATGACTCATTTAAAATGATGTATTCATATATGAAGCAAGAACTTTGCTTGAAAAACTTTGCAAAAACTATATATATATGTATTTATATTTATATATATATATATATATATATATATATATATATATATATATATATATATATATATATATACATACATACATATGTATATTACATCAAGCAAAAACCACCTCATCTATTCCCCATTAAGCCTGTACTTCGACCTGCCACGCCTCTGCCGTTCATCCCCTTGCGGATACAGATATAAAGGGCACAGGGGACATCTGTCCGCTCATGGCAAGGTGGCGCCCATCTTACAAGGAAAAGTGGTTCTTCAGTCCGCTTCGAGTGGAAGTTTTTCGAGTGGAAGTTTCCCTTTATTGTTTTTGTTAAGCTAAAGGTATCCCTCGAAATTAAAACATGCCCCTTATAATCATTGAGTACATCCCCTCCCCGTCAATTTTCAGCTGAAGCCCACCTTCCAAGACCTTTGAGTGTGCCCCTCTCGAAATGTTCCGATGGAGGTGCGCCTGGGGGTTCATCCAGTGGCTCCAGAATGCCCTCCTTCCAAGAAAAGTCCTGGATCCACCCTGTCCTCTTGGCTACGCCCTTGGAAGTGGCCCAGAGCTAATAATAAAAGAACTAATATTATAGAGGAAGTCCTGAGTGCATGGATGTGGATTTCGAAAAAAAAATATTGGCGTTGAGGCAAAATGCATGAAGGCGATGGGCAGGCCGAAATGGGTTGGGGGAGCACACTCCATAGACTCCCATGTTAAATATTTTTTGGGAGGCCAAAACCAATATTGATACAACGCCGCTGCCTGGTCGTCACTCTGTGCCCCGAGGCTCGAGTGCAACCCTTTCTAATTTTTCAGCTAAAAGCGCCCTCCATATGAAAATGTGCACCCTTGGGAGCAAGCATTCAGTGCACCCTTTTTAATTTTCAACCGAAGTCTCCCTTCCGAGACACTCGAGGGCGCCCCTCTCGAAATTTTCAGCTGAATGCACCCTTGGGGGCTCATCCAATGGCTCCAGACATGCCCCTTCCATGAAAAAAAATCCTGCATCCACGCCTTTCCTCTTGGCTACGCCTTGGAAGAGGTCTTGGGGGTGATAGAAAGAACTACAATTAAAGAGGAATTTATGAGCGCACGGATGCTGATTTCTGAGAGATAAAAAAATTGTGTGGGAATGCAAGGGGGGGGGGGGGGGGGGCGGACGGAAAAATACATGAAGGCAATGGGCAGGCCCAAATTGATTGGGGGAACAGAATCCATATGGCCCTATGTTAAAGCTTGAAACTTTTGGCGGGGCAAAGCCAACAGTGATGTGGCACTTGCACCATCGAAAGTTTATAAAGCAAGACCCCTGCCTGAGCGTCAACCTGTACTCTGCAGAATGGTCCTGTGGATTCAGGGATGGTCGACGGATTCATGGCCATGTCCCCATGGCATTTGGAACCTGCGCCCTTCGGGAAGGCTGGAGCGCTCCCCTTCACAGTTTTCAGCCAGAAGCACCCCTCTCAGTGTGCTCAAGTGCACGTCCCCTCCGCTGCTAAACGGATTTTCCGCCGAAGGCGCGCCTACAAGAACTTTTGCAGGGTGCACCCTCTAGGAAATGGCGCCCCTAGACAAGTATTCCTCTTCCATGACAATTCCTGGATCCGACACAGATTAGGATATAAGGTGCACACGCAGTATACATATCCCGTCAACTATAAACATTCCAAGCGTTACTTCGCAAGCATTTATCGGGTATCCGGTGTTTTAATTCCATGGGGTATACCTTCCGAATACCGGACAAAGTTGCTAAAACGATGATAGAAGTTAGACTTCAAAAGCACAATTACGATATTTTACAATATGTTTCGCCATTTCTATCTGCTCATTTTGAACCCAGCATCATGTTGAACTACATTTTTACTTAAAATATATCTACAACTTTTCATTTTGCAACATTTCATTGCAGGGCAACAGTATATGGGAGCGGGCGGCGCGCTCGATGTTTTGTCCATATACCGCTGCTGTAGTCGGGACCAGCCGGAATAGGACGCGGAGCGTGCGGCGGGCGGCGAGTTGTCTAGCTAGTTATATAGAGAGGTCGATGGAAGCACCACAAGGACTCTATTGCGTGGCCGCAGTTTTTTTTTTTACCAGGAACGTCTTGAAACAAGTCGGTCGTGACAGTGAACGTCAATCTTTTGAAAACAAGAGTAACCTGCCAAGTAAGCCGCCCCAAAATAACGCACGGTTGGGAAGCCAATCTGTGCTGCTTCGAATAAAGGCTAGTGTTCAGGAATGCCTTGGAAACCCGCCCTCCTTGCAAACCGCCTCCAAAATAATTCCGGGATTGAAAACCAAGTTGTGCTGTTTCAAATGAATGTTCTTGCCTTGGCATGTTTCAAAAACTCTCCCTCCTTCTCTATCTCTCTCTCTCTCTCTCTCTATCTATCTATATATCTATCTATCTATCTATCTATCTATCTCTCTATCTCCTTCTCTCTCTCTATCTATCTATCTATCTCCCTATCTCCTTCTCTCTCACCCTTTTTCTCTCCCTCTCCCTCTCTCTCCCTCTCCCTCTCTCTCTTTCTCTCACCTTTTTTATCTCTCTTTCTCTGCACTTCTCTCTCTTCCCCATCCCCTCTCGCATTGTTCAGAGTTAAATGCAAGCGCGTGTAGCGATTTGATCCAGACTTTGCCTGAACATCGGTGGCGGAACCAGGCCGGCGCTCTCCCAACTGATCATCGGCGACAAGTATGACACCAAGAGCATGGTCCTAAGTACACCGTCACCTCAAGATTGGTAGGAATTGAGGAAATCGCTCCACCCTTCCAAACTAAAAAAAGTTTGTGAGAAATAATTGTAACGAAAACTCAGAGGAAGATGGTCATCGGGCCTGTTGGCGATGCTTTTTCGACCTCCAAGCCCCGCGGATGGTGTTGGCTGAGAAATACTCCCAGCGGCTCGTGAGCCCAAACTCAAGACCCTGTGGCGCTACCATCCGAGAGCACGCCGAGTCATTCGCCCACCCGATCACTGACCTCACCGCTTAATCCCTTCTCCACTCGGAGTCGAGATTAGAAGCGTTTCTATCATCATATATTGGGAGCTGAGGCGGTCTTAGCCCCATTATTCAGCTGGCATCGCAGCGCGACGAAGCATCTCCGAAATTCAGTGCCATAACCACCACTATGGTGCGGGTGATAAGAGCAGACGATATATGGTTGGTTATCAGAATACCGACAAAGGACTACCTACACCTGCAGGCCTGATAATTAAAACTGGGTGTGCTAGTACAAAAAATGAACCAACAGGGGAAAATAACAAAATTGATTGTAGAATGACAGTGCGCAATAAAAAAATATTGTACCGGCCTCCCTGGGTTGGAACGTTAGAATCTAGGGTCAAAAGTGAGATGCTATCAGATGGTGCATCTAGCGCGACAATCACTGACGTAGCAAGCTATCACGTGAGCTAGGCGAGCTATTAGATAAAGCTTCATTTTGTTTGGATATCTTCCGCAGTTCAGCATAAAGTCCTATGTCATGCTCTTCAAAACGGATCACCACGCCTGATAGCTCCGCTCCCTCGACGGCCATCTGCCCTGATGCCTGTCTAATGGACAGCACGGCGTCAGCTGTCTGTATTGGGCCCCCGAGATGCCAATATCCAACCGTAGCCGACTCATGGCAGGCCAATCAAGGGACACCAGGGATCAGCGACGGACGCAGCCGTCCCGAACGGATCGTAGCGATACTGTACCGGCGGACATGGCTGCACTGCGGCACAGCAGCCACACGGTGGCACCTGTGCCGTAACCTGCGGTACACCGGCGCATCGAGTGAGATGCAACCTAGCAACACGCGCCAGCATAGAGTCCGTGACGGAACGGGTGACGTAACAGAGCATGGGCGGGGGCATGGCATGAACCATAGCCTGGAGCTACTGCGACTGTGCAATCGTGGCAGCCCACCTGGTGTAAGAAGTGTAAATACCGATGCGGTCATACGTCCACACTTTCCTGATAAAGCCAAAAATGCGAGAAACGGGGATGAGCTGGACTTGAGCGAGTTTCAGGAGGCCTGTCCTCGGTTCCCATTGAAATCTTGGTCCGGCCGATCAAACAGAATCGGCAATTAGACGCACGAGTCACACTGTGTGTTATATTCGCTCTAACGAGGCCAGTATTGCGTCTGAGTGATGGCCATAAGGTAACCCCACCAATGGTGTTGCCATTCATAACAAGTTATGAAATGGATGCCCAGCGCGTTTTTATGTTTGCGTTGCTTGAACATGATTAAGTTTGGCCCACTTCAATGGCATTAACGATTGAAATATTAACACCCTGTGAGTGATCGGTACTCGGTTTCGGTGATCAAGGCAAATCAATTAGTGTTCAGAACACAAACTAGATGGAAAGCTGCATCCATGCAACGTCGCATTGTTTCCATGGTTATGTTATAGCCTTGACGTAAATGACATGGGAGCAGTTTCATGGTTGGGGGCGTGGGGAGAAGCTAAGAGCCATTTTAAAGTAGATTATTTATATGCAACGCCCCTATTGTCAATGTTAAGCCCGTTTAAGTTTGGGGAGGGGCGCCGTCCCTCTCATCCCCGTTTCCGACACCGTCGTGCTTGACATTCTCTTGGCATGTTCGATATTTATATCGACGTGATATATCTGTTCATTAATCCTCTGGTCACGGTTGCAGAACTATTTATCTAACGCAATGCCAGGTTCTGTAACAGATGTCGTGACAGGTTCTGTAACAAACAGTGGGCCAGGTGATGCTTTGGTGCAGAATTGCATGCATTTTCGAGGACGCTTTCAATTTAGTACAACAGGTCCTGAAATCATTGAGTGCTGTTTTCCCGCAGGATTCCATGCTAAGCTTCAGGGGTGCTGGCCAGGCTTCAGTGGCTCACAGGCAACAATATCATAATACAATTATACACCCATGAGGTGATGCAAAGGGTGTGTGTTGCCAAGTATTGTGGAATATGTTGTTGCTGGCAACACTACAGATGTACTGACGATTCATTCGTCAGGGTTGAGCGTAGCCAAACTAGTTGGTGTGTGTATGTGTGTGTGGGGGAATGGGCGAGGGAAAATATTCCTAGGCAACCAACACAGCAATGATGTCCTCGATGTCGGAATAAAAATAACGGATACGTAATACTTTTTCTGGAAGAAAATGCAATAAACCACACATCCCTTCTTATCACGTCAGTTGTTAGAGATCACACAGCTTTAAATTAAATTGGGCGATGTGAGGGTCATGGCCGCATAGTCTGTGTCATAAATATGCCAGTGGACAGATGATGTGACAGGTGGTGTGACGGATGTTGTGATACATACCCTGGTCAGCACTGTGACAGTGCTGTGACAGATGTTGTGATGCATGCAGCGGCTAACCTTGTGACAGCGCTGTGACGGATGTTGTATACATACTCTGGTAAACACTGTGACGGTGTTGTGACAGATGATGTGATACATACAGCGGCTAACCTTGTGACAGCGCTGTGACGGATGTTGTATACACACTCTGGTAAACACTGTGACGGTGCTGTGACAGATGATGTGACAGATGACCTATAACCTTTCATATGGTGCCATGCTAGTGAGGTTGTGGCTGAGCCTATTAAATATATTTTAATAGACTTAATAGACCAATTGGCCGGCTATGCGTCTTGCCTGATTGATGTTTATAGTCATTCCCATACATGACATTCGGCAGAACATTTGAGTTCAAGTGGGATACCAGACAGTTTTCGGGACGATTCTTCCCAGTCGACGCCATAAGATTAATGTTAAATGTCCAGACTTAAGGGGAAGATAACGTGTCCCAGTGCCCCTCCCCGTTCTGCCGCCTCTACAGATGATGTAGCATTTGATGTAGTGTGGTGCAACAACCTTTGCCAAAAATGTCACGCTTTGACACGTTTGTATATGTCGTGGCCGAATGACAAGAACTGATGCCACCGGGAGTGATTGGAAGGCTTATCTTTTGGTGAGAAGATGAGGGTGACATTTTGTGACGGAAGGATAACAAATGTGTGTCGTGAGACATGTCGGTGCCAATGCTGTCGGCCACATCTTATCGGTGCCAATTCTGTCGGACATACCCTTGAAGTCTTGTGGCCGGTGGTATGACCAGTGATGAGACAATTATTGCGATATCCTGAGGGAGGCGGTGCGGCCCCACGACCGACTATGGCGGGCCAGGTGCTGTGTCAGGCTCTGGCGGGAGCGGCGCCACGACCGGCTGTGGCGGGCCAGGTGCTGTGTCAGGCTCTGGCGGGAGCGGCGCCACGACCGGCTGTGGCGGGCCAGGTGCTGTGTCAGGCTCTGGCGGGAGTGGCGCCACGACCGGCTGTGGCAGGCCAGGTGTTGTGTCAGGCTCTGGCGGGAGCGGCGCCACGACCGGCTGTGGCGGGTCAGGTGTTGTGTCAGGCACTGGAGGGAGCGGCGCCACGACCGGCTGTGGCGGGCCAGGTGCTGTGTCAGGCTCTGGAGGGAGCGGCGCCACGACCGGCTGTGGCGGGCCAGGTGCTGTGTCAGGCTTCGGAGGGAGCGGCGCCACGACCGGCTGTGGCGGGCCAGGTGCTGTGTCAGGCTCTGGCGGGAGCGGCGCCACGACCGGCTGTGGCGGGCCAGATGCTGTGTCAGGCTCTGGATGGAGCGGCGCCACGACCGGCTATGGCGGGCCAGGTGTTGTGTCAGGCTTCGGAGGGAGCGGCGCCACGACCGGCTCTGGCGGGCCAGGTGTTGTGTCAGGCTCTGGCGGGAGCGGCGCCACGACCGGCTGTGGCGGGCCAGGTGCTGTGTCAGGCTCTGGAGGAGCGGCGCCACGACCGGCTGTGGCGGGCCAGGTGCTGTGACAGGCTCTGGCGGGAGCGGCGCCACGACCGGCTGTGGCGGGCCAGGTGCTGTGTCAGGCTCTGGCGGGAGCGGCGCCACGACCGGCTGTGGCGGGCCAGGTGCTGTGTCAGACTCTGGAGGGAGCGGCGCCACGACCGGCTGTGGCGGGCCAGGTGCTGTGTCAGGCTCTGGCGGGAGCGGCGCCACGACCGGCTGTGGCGGGCCAGGTGCTGTGTCAGGCTCTGGAGGGAGCGGCGCCACGACCGGCTGTGGCGGGCCAGGTGCTGTGTCAGGCTTCGGCGGGAGCGGCGCCACGACCGGCTGTGGCGGGCCAGGTGCTGTGTCAGGCTTCGGCGGGAGCGGCGCCACGACCGGCTGTGGCGGGCCAGGTGCTGTGTCAGGCTTCGGAGGGAGCGGCGCCACGACCGGCTGTGGCGGGCCAGGTGCTGTGTCAGGCTTCGGCGGGAGCGGCGCCACGACCGGCTGTGGCGGGCCAGGTGTTGTGTCAGGCTCTGGCGGGAGCGGCGCCACGACCGGCTGTGGCGGGCCAGGTGCTGTGTCAGGCTCTGGCGGGCCAGGTGCTGTGTCAGGCTCTGGCGGGAGCGGCGCCACGACCGGCTGTGGCGGGCCAGGTGCTGTGTCAGGCTTCGGAGGGAGCGGCGCCACGACCGGCTGTGGCGGGCCAGGTGCTGTGTCAGGCTCTGGCGGGAGCGGCGCCACGACCGGCTGTGGCGGGCCAGGTGCTGTGTCAGGCTCTGGAGGGAGCGGCGCCACGACCGGCTGTGGCGGGCCAGGTGCTGTGTCAGGCTCTGGCGGGAGCGGCGCCACGACCGGCTGTGGCGGGCCAGGTGCTGTGTCAGGCTCTGGCGGGAGCGGCGCCACGACCGGCTGTGGCGGGCCAGGTGCTGTGTCAGGCTCTGGCGGGAGCGGCGCCACGACCGGCTGTGGCGGGCCAGGTGCTGTGTCAGGCTCTGGCGGGAGCGGCGCCACGACCGGCTGTGGCGGGCCAGGTGCTGTGTCAGGCTTCGGAGGGAGCGGCGCCACGACCGGCTGTGGTGGGCCAGGTGCTGTGACAGGCTCGGAGGGAGCGGCGCCACGACCGGCTGTGGCAGGCCAGGTGCTGTGTCAGGCTCTGGAGGGAGCGGCGCCAGACCGGCTGTGGCGGGCCAGGTGCTGCGTCAGGCTCTGGCGGGAGCGGCGCCACGACCGGCTGTGGTCGGCCAGGTGTTGTGTCAGGCTCTGGCGGGAGTGGCGCCACGACCGACTGTGGCGGGCTAGGTGCTGTGTCAGGCTCTGGATGGAGCGGCGCCACGACCGGCTGTGGTGGGCCAGGTGCTGTGTCAGGCTCTGGAGGGAGCGGCGCCACGACCGGCTCTGGCGGGCCAGGTGCTGTGTCAGGCTCTGGGGGAGCGGCGCCACGACCGGCTGTGGCGGGCCAGGTGCTGTGTCAGGCTCTGGAGGAGCGGCGCCACGACCGGCTGTGGCGGGCCAGGTGTTGTGTCAGGCTCTGGCGGGAGCGGCGCCACGACCGACTATGGCGGGCCAGGTGCTGTGTCAGGCTCTGGCGGGAGCGGCGCCACGACCGGCTGTGGCGGGCCAGGTGCTGCGTCAGGCTGTGGCGGGCCAGGTGTTGTGTCAGGCTCTGGCGGGAGCGGCGCCACGACCGGCTGTGGCGGGCCAGGTGCTGTGACGTGGCGGTGGTGGTGGATCGGTGTTTTATGGCGCGCCGACCACTCGGGTTGTTCGCGCTCACGGCGGGGTGTTGCGAAATATTGTGGCGGTTTAGGTCCTGGACAGCTTAAGTCTGCAGGTACTGGCGTGGTTTCCCAAGCTTTCCCAAGTCACTTTGACGGGGATGTTTTGGCCCTTCCTCTCTGGGGTGGCTGAACCCGGTAGTCACTGGCGCGTTCTCCAAAACTCCAGTCCCTGGGAAGCGGGATGATTGTTTAGCCCCTTCCCTCGTAGCTCCTGGATCAATAGACGGATCGAAGTGACGCAAAGCGTAATGGATTGCCTGAAAACATGCATTGGGTTAGATTTAGTTTTGTTCACATTGAAGTCACGAATAACATCACAAATCTGATCAAGTAAAAAGAAGTAAAATATCCTGAGCCATTGCTTAGCTTTACAAAACGCCTGTCAGATGATTCGCATCAGTAAATACTGAACTTAAAGGGCACGAGCTGTCACTTGCATGCGTCAACTGCATATGGCCAAATGGTGCGGGTCAAATTACATGAGATAATTGTGCATTTGCATAGACTTGCTGCGCACGATACATGCTTCTCAGTAAGTAAGTGCGTTGGATAGCAAAATTAATGTTATGTGGTCGTGTATAACCAAAAAGAGCTCAACCATCATCCAAATTCTGCCACGCTACATGCTACGGTAGGAACGCTACGTTTTCTTTAGTTGTGTTCCTACCCCAGGGTGATAATCGGGTACATCTCGAGAGTAACTTTGAATGCTAATTCGAGTTCAGATTATATTGCATCTAAGAAAAGTGAGAATACATTTTCAACAACAAATTGCAATGTGAAAAAATAACATGTGACTCAATGACTTCAGGGGTGCTGTTTCGTCTTGTCTTAGATCATTGGTATGTGTGGGATCAACCGATGCGCTTGTGTCGCCAGTCGCCGTCAGTGCACCCAGACACTCACAAAACACGAGAAAAGCACCCATGCAAAGCATGCACAAATTTTTCCAAACACGACCTTGAATCAGGCCATGGGCGGTTCAGGTCAGCCTGTAGCTTTGATAGCAATATCTAAATGTGCTCTCAGTCGTTTGCATTTATTCATTTCAGTCTTTTCATTAATGGGAGAATTGGTGCCGAAATACGAATATATTCAAATAATTGCATGACCTTACATTAACCTCACATGTAATGACATTGAACTCAATTATTGTAAGGTATATCCTAGTTATTAATTTAAAGATCGCCAACGTTGAGCTCTCGTAGTTGCAGTGGTTCCGGCGCCACTCAAGCCAATCCAAAGAAAAGGGAGCCAACAAAGGCCCCCCTTCCCCCACAGTCGCTCGCGGTTTACGATGTTTTATCTGGAGTCTGTCGGCAGTAAATCCCTCACCCCACCCCACCCCACCCCACCCTTGATAATCGGTACTGCTTGCCTCACGCAATAGCATCACGCACGTGTCTCGTTTATTGGATACGCCGACACAGCATTACATACCGAAGCTATGACGTTCAGCAATGGTTATAATTAAGACCTATCGTTGCATTTCTTTTAAATTTGCCAAAGCTCAGTCTAAAAACGAACGCACGCATGCCTCCACTTGTCGTCAATTGCAAAATGCCGTTCTTGTTCAAAAGATAGAGTTGCGATTCATTAATTGTGGATTGTTAGGCGACAATAATCACGTTATATAATTTGTGGTTGGTGAAGGTGTCTACGACTCCATGAATAGGACTATATTTTTCGGAATAATCATTTAATACCCTGGAACCAATTCTGCAACCCCTACTTATGTTAATGTATCTATCCATTTACGCATATAAATATATATATATATATATATATATATATATATATATATATATATATATATATATATATATATATATGTATATATATGGTTATATACCAGCACATTCATTTTATATTTATGTTTATGGGACGCTTTATTGCTTCATGTTGATATTACATAGTACGATTGTCACAACTAACCAAAAAGAGGAAAACATGATATATAATCATGGTGGTACAAACGAATTACCAAAATCAAGCTTCGTTTTCTTCGCCACTGCAACGAAAAGATTGATTTACATGCATGACGATATATTGACCATTATTGCCGGCATGTTTAAGCATGTCGAGACATCTAAAAATGCAAGGTAGCCCATCAGGAAGCAAGCCGGAAATCGCCAGCTGCACATCCAGGATGGCTCCAGTGGTTTCGGTTTGAGTGAAACAAAAGCCAACATCTTTCGGAAGCACTGACTGATTTGTTATTTGATGTCCCATTTACCCTTAAGATGTGACACAAAATAATACCAGCATGGATGCTTGGTCTCGTGTAGGTGTTGCACGTTTGAATCCCTGTCATGGCACGCCCCCACCAGAGGACCAACCCCCTCCAATGTGTCTCTCGGAAATGCGCAGCAGCTGCCCGCCCCATGCTCACACTCTGTATCGGCTCGCGTCACCAGTCTCAGACGTCGCCCGTATCGGCTCGCGTCACCAGTCTCAGACGTCGCCGCGCACGGCTAACTTCGTCATGTAAACTGTGTATGGGCTCCGTATCGTTTCCGATTGCCGGGCGTAAACGGTCGTCTCGCAAGCCTCGCGTCTCGAGCGGGCGCTGGCTCTACTTGCAGAGCGCCACTGACGAGCAGCCTCCGGTCCTTCATGGCGCCAACATGCAGCGCTGAAGTGTCTCGTAATGGGGAAGTGGCTCCTCTAATGGGATGAGCCGACGCCGACCGCTCCGTCCGGCGCGCGGACTCAGCTGGTCGGTTACGCTAACCACTTGAAGGTAGACGCATCTGGTCGGTTACGCTATCCTCCTGAAGGTGGGGGGGGGCGGGGGGGGGCGCCCGGGTCGGTTTTGGTGCTGCGGGGGGTGTTGGTGTGGTGGGTGTGGGCTGTGTGGGGGTGGTGGCGGCGGGTAGTGCGGCGGTGTGGGGTGTTGGTGAGAGTGCGACGGTGCGTGGTGTGTAGAGGGGGGGAAGCCGTGCATGGGTGAGATCAGAATGAGGTTGATTAGCCGTTTAAAGAGTGGTATCGTATTCAGAATGGCGGTGATTTAAAGGGTCAGAGTGTGTTTCGGTGGATCCAGTGTGTGCCAGAGAGTGCGAGTACGTATACTTTTGGAGGCGCTGAAGTTGGGTGGGTGAAGTAGTGTGTAATGTGATACAAAATTTTGGTACAAAGGGGGTATTGATTCAGGGGTGAAGTGTGTCCTGTGTAGCGAAAATATACATGGTTGGGCAATGGAGGTTAGTGCGGCGAGTTGTGTGAGTTCTGTAGTCGTGTGTATACTGTTAGTGCGTGTGCGGTGCTTGTGACGTCCATAGTACATATGTGCGTAGCTGCGATTTGGGAAAAGTTTGGTGACGGCGGAATTAGGCAAAAAAGTAGGGCGAGGACGAGCCTCATAAACCGGTGGGGGATGTGTCTGAGGTGTGGGGCCCATTTTACTGAAAAGATCTGTTGAGTAGATAGAAATGGGGTAGTGCATCAGTCTGCCTTGTATGTCGATGTTGTGTAAGTGTTGTAATAGTGCTGTTATGTTGATGGTGTCATAGGCTTTTAGTCCAGGAAGACGGCGGTCGTGAGTGTTTCCGGCCGCCGCTTCCTGGATGTTGTATCAGGTAGGTGAGGTTGTCAAGCAGGATCGATTGGAAGGAAGCCGATTGAATAGGAGAGATTAAGTGTTGTGTTGAATGATATAGAGGAGGCGTTTTTTAACAAGTCGTTCGAATAGTTGTGAAAGCAGCTGGTAGGGCATAGGGCGATAGGAGGTGCAAAGGTTGAGTCGTGTTTGGTTTAGGTATAGGTAGGAGAGAGGCGTGTAACCAGGTTGAGGGTATGTATGTGTAGTCCATGCAGTGTTGTAGGTGTTGAGTAGTGTGTGTAGTGCTGATGTTGGTAGGTGTTTGAAGAAGAGTAGTGAATGTTGTCGGGTCCTACAGATGTGTTGCCTGTCTGTGTGATTGCTAGTTGTAATTCTGTGAGTGTAAATCTAGTGTTGTAGAGGTGTGTGCGTGTGTGTCTGATTGGGGGTGGGGGTTTCGTGCCAGTGTAGATGATCTATGATGGTAGTGGTCTGCGAATATGTTTGCTATTGTTTGGGGGTCTGTTGTGATGTTGTTGTTGTGTCTAAGTGTGATGGCTTGATTGGGGGTCGTTGTCGGTGTTGAAAGGTTTTCAAAAGTGACCAAATTTCGCCTAGAGTGTAAATCTATTAAATTTAGTGCTGAATGCATTCCAAGAAGTCTTTTTGCGTCTTTGATGATAGTCTTACATTGTGTTCTGAGTTGTTTATATGTTGCTAGTGTGTCTGGTGTGCGGTGTCTTTCGTATCTATGCCGTGCATGATTCCTCGCGCGGATCGCCCGGTGGCAGTCATCATTCCACCATGGAGCCGCGCGCGGTTTGTGTTGACGTCGTGGTTTGTTTGTGGTATGTGTTGGTGTGCTGTGGTGATGAGTATGTCTGCGAATTGTTTGGTGATAATTGGGGTCTGTGTGCTGTTTGGATTGCTATGGATTCTGAGAAAGGGTTCCAGGATGCTTTTTGAGGTTCCATCGGCCTGGCTGAGGATTGAGTGGGCCGGTGGTCGGGATTCGGTCAAAGGTAATGGTGATGGGTGCGTGGTCGCTAAAGTGTGGATCAGGGTCGGCTGTCCAGGGCAGTGTGAGGGCTATGCGGGAAGAGGCAAGGGTGACATCTGGGGTTGTAGGCAGGAGGGAGCTGATAGGTACTAGGTAGGTTGGTGAGCCGGTGTTGAGTATTGTGAGATTATGTTGTGTAGCTATTGCGGTGAGTATGTGTGCTCTGTGATCAGGTTGTGTTGTGCGGGTGTCCCATAGGGGGTGGTGTGAGTTGAAATCTCCGGTGAGAATAACAGGTGTGCGGATTTGGCCAAGTGCTTTATTTAATTCCGAAAGTGTTTCTGTGTTCCGCGAGGGTGGATCGTAGATGTTGATGAGGGTGTAAGCTACGTTGTGTACATGCATTTCAGTTAGTAGTATGTCTGCCGTGGTGTCGAAATGTATCAGGCGGTGAGGGGTCGTGTTCCTAATGTATGTGCATACACCGCCTGATCTGTGTGGGTTGTGTGTGTCCTGTCTGTGTATAGTGTATTGAGGAATGTGAAAGTGATATGGGTCGAGGTTTGAAGTGTGTTTCTTGAATACATAGTGCTATAGGGGTTGTTTGTAGTGCATAGTGTTTAAATTCAGGCCAGTGTCCAATGAGTCCATGTGTGTTCCATTGTATTATTTTGTTCATCATTTGTATGTGTTAGCGCGGGTGAGTGGGCGTTTAGGTGATGGTTGATGTTTGGTTGTGCTCTTGGTTGGCCTGCGTGGTTGAGTGGTTGGTGGCGTCGCATTTGGGGGTTGTGCTGACTGAGTCGGTTGCTCTGTGTTCTCGTTCCGTGTGTGCGTGTGGTGTAGGTGGTCTGTCCAGTGTGTGTGTGGTGTGTGGGGCTGCTCCGGGTGTTGGTTGTGGTTCTGGTGGCGGTGGTGGGCGGTATGTTGGAGTAGATTTGTTTTGTTGTGGTTGATGGTGGTTTGAGGGTCCCGGTGAGCGTCCCGGGCGGGAGCGTGTTGTCAGTGGCGGGTACATGTCGTTTGTGAGTGGTGGTGGTTGTGGTTGTTCTGTGTCCGGCTGTGAGCGACGAGCCGGCCACGCCGCCGGCGGGTCCAGGACCGACGCCCTGGCCCGGTACGGGTCCATGCCCTCAAGGTGGATCCTGCGGAGCACCTCGCGCTCCGCCTTCCACCGAGGGCAGGACCCGTCCGAGGCCGCGTGGTCCCCCCCGCAGGCGGCGCAACACAGCTCGCCGCTGTTGCACGTGTCAGTTAAGTGATTTTGAGCGCAGCGGCCGCATGTGGGTGAGTTGGCTCGGCACCCCCCCGCTGAGTGGCCGTAGCGCTGACAGTTCTTTCCTGAAGGCGGATGCACCATTCTCTGTCGCCTGGTGGCCAACACCGCGGTCCAATGCGCATGCGCCCTCTGTTCTGGTGCTGCACCATCTTAGATTCTGTGTTTGACTACCTAGGATGCGATGCTCTACCATTTCTAGTCCGGTGTTCCAGCCTCTTGGCTGGTACTCCTCTCTCTAGCCCGGTGCTCATATCTCTGGCCTGGTGCTCCTGACTCCTGACATCTGACTCGAAACTCAATTTTCTGATCAGGTGATCTTTCCTATGCTCCGGTGATCCAGTCTTTGGTCCGGCGCTCCAGTATTAGGTCCAGTGCTGCAGTTGCTGGTCCGGTGCTACAGTTTCTGGTCCGGTGTTCCTGCCTCTGACACAACGTGGGAGAACCCTTGGTCCGGTACTCCGGTCTCTGTTCCGGTGCTCAACTATATCTCGTTCAATACTCCACTACCTCTGGTGTGGTGCTGCACTGTTTCTGGTCCGGTGTTACAGCCTCTAGCCCGGTACTCCTTTCCATGGTCCAGTGTTTCTGGCTCCAGTCCGGTGCTCCTTTCCATAGTCCAGTGTTTCTGCCTCCAATCCGGTGCTCCTGCCTCTGTTCTGGTGTTTCTTCCTCTGGTCCATCTCTCCTACCTCTGGTCCAGCGCTTCACCCTCTAGCTCGGTGCTCGAGCATCTAGTCCGGTGTTCCAGCTTCTGGTGCAGTGTTCCAGCTTCTGGTCCGGTGCTCCCCCACCCCCGGCTCCAGTGGGGTGCGGTTCGGCACACAGAACGTTCTCAGTTCGGCACACAGAACGTTCAAGCTCGTGGCACTCCCTCTGGTCCGACGCTCCACCACCCCGCCTCCAGTGGAGTGCGGCGTCTCAGTTCGGGATGGGAGCTGTCCCTCCCGGAGAGATATGTGCGATGACTCAGGGGATAATTCGGGTGACGCGGCCCGTTCTGACAGAGCACGGGGATGACGCATACCAACGGAGGCGCAGCCGTCCTCTCGGCTGGTTATGTAGCGCAGGCGAGGCTCGGCGGGATCTCTCCCAGGCTGACGCATACCAACGGAGGCGCAGCCGTCCTCTCGGCTGTTTTTGTAGGGGAGGCTCGGCTCGGGGGGATCTCTCCCAGGCTGACGCATACCAACGGAGGCGCAGCCGTCCTCTCGGCTGGTTATGTAGCGCAGGCGAGGCTCGGCGGGATCTCTCCCAGGCTGACGCATACCAACGGAGGCGCAGCCGTCCTCTCGGCTGGTTATGTAGCGCAGGCGAGGCTCGGCGGGATCTCTCCCAGGCTGACGCATACCAATGGAAGCGCAGCCGTTCTCTCGGCTAGTTATGTAGCGCAGGAGAGGCTCGGCGGGATCTCTCCCAGGCTGACGCATACCACGGACGACCGCAACGAAGGCGCAGCGGTCCTCTCGGCTGGTTATGTGACGAAGGCGAGGTTCGGGGGATCTTTCCCAGGCTAAAGCGGAATTCAGGTAAAAGAATTGGTGTTGTTTAATCCCGTCTACCGGAATTATGTTGGGAAAAGGGAGGGTTCACAGCCATTTGCTATTGCTGGTCACTAACCGCTTGAATTCCCGGTGCATTATGCTATTATTTCAGAAATTTCAGAGTCTTTCAGAGGCGGAACTTTGCACATGCCTGTTTGACTGGACTTGATCCCTTCCAGTGATCCTCACCCCTAATCAGACTACGAAAATACTCTAGACCAAATCAGGGTTGAATGTATTTGAGTCCTCCCATCTCCCTTTTCCATCCAGCTAGGTTTGCAAAGTTCCATGCCTGCTTGTTTGTCCAGCTGCGATGTTCCAACTCAGCATTCATTGATGGAAATTTGACTGTGATAATATTACATCTTTACCATTGGCAATGAGGATGACCTCAACGATACAAGCAAGCCCAATTTGCTGCTTGATCGATGGTTCCAGATGTTTCTCTTTGTAGTAAGATAAATACAGCTTTGATTCCACGCCAACTTAAGCATCTTTCTTCCTCCCTTGATGCTTGGCAATAATAAATTACGCGTGTTGACACAAAGCTTTAGGTGCTGTGCTACGCCCCAAGTGAATAGTGAGCTATCTGCGGAGACGTATGTGAAGGGTTCTGACGCTCAGAGAGCATGTGGGGCAAAGGGGAAATGTTGCCAACAACCTCGAGGTAAGTGGCAATTGGCACGATCATTATATGGAATGACGTGTTTTGCCTATCATGGGGATACGCAAAGGCTCTCCTTCTCATGGAGAACATGTGTGCCCAGGGCCATGTGAAGCCTATGGCAGACATCTGATGATGTTGGCGTCGCGACCACTTTGGAAGCACTGTTGGGAACACGCTTGCATCCAGCTTTTAAGTAATTAGCAACATGTGAAGCATATATGTATGAGGCGTTTGAAATAATGAACTCATCTATAATCAACAGATGCTCGTGGCAAGTCCTTGACTGGCGACAGCTTATTATTTTACACACTGGAATCGGAAGTTTTATGGATGGATATCTGACAGCCCTGCGTCAGCCCCCTCCAACCGCCTGATTATTTGTGGGTGGGCATCTGGCAGCCCTGCGTCAGCCCCCTCCAGCCGCCTCATTATCTACGGGCGGGCATCTGGCAGCCCTGCGTCGGCCCCCTCCAGCCGGCTGATTATCTAGTGCAGAGGGTCGGGAGTCGGCCGATGAGTCACGCCCAGACCCAGTCCCAGCACTGCCGGTCGCCAGCTGGCGACGATGGCAGCCACCAACGGTCCCCCTGGACGACCCTACCTTACCAGAAGGGTAAGATGCTGGATTGCGATGGCTATGAACACTGATGCGATGCGCATAGCTCTAAGCATGACATCTTTTGTTTTAGTTTTGTGCTCTATTGCTTTGTAATCACATACTCAACGGAAGAGATAGCAGAGGTTTCCAGTTAGCCCAGCAGACATTGAATTCTTTCACCATCGTGAGACACGCAGCGCCTATCACCCGGCCTGAGAACACAAAACCATGGATTGCACACAACGGTGGATAATTAATGTCTTTGGCTTTTGGCCAGGTAAGACCAATCAATGTTAATTTATTTTGTAGTGGTCAGTCGATTTTGCAGAAAGATCAATAGGCGAGGGCCTGAGCCGACCGCAGCTGGTTCTGGATCTGACTTCGCCTCCAACTTCGGCTTTGCCTTCGACGAAAAAAAGTCATGTTCAAATGAGAACTGTCCAAGGAGCGTACATGCCGCTACTGCTTTTTTGCAATGTTAATCGGGGAATAGCGATGCCCTCTCCCCTTTCCACCCTCCGTTCACACCCCATGCCGATATCTGGTACCGTTCGGATTAGAACTTTAGTAACCGCTCCCACACCCCCATACACTCTGCACTCACATTCTGCACAAACTGGCACCGTCCGGACTAATCCTTCAACGCACGTCATCTGTAGCTGCTTCTTTTCGTCGCGTCGCGTCCCCCAATCAGCTCCGGACATCTCGCCTCGTCTCTGCTCATCTTGACTCGTCTGATACCGCATCTTCAAGTCGACCCCCACTCGTCTCCTCTCCAGTATTCCACAGCTGTGCACAGTGCACATACATGCCCACCATGGTACACATCCCAACCCACGCAACACATCATCACAATACCATGATACAGGCGAGGTCACGACCCCTGTGGCAAGCTGGTCAACTTCAGCCAACAAGAACGCCTTCGGCAGTGGATATGTCACCAGTTTAGGCTCGGACTCTTCATCCACATCCGGCTGTGTCGTTGTCCCCAAAGCCTGCTCTGGCTCTGTCCGGGTTTCTGGCTCCGGTTCTGCCCCCTTCCCTGGCTCCAACCGAAGACCCGGCGGTGTCTCCGTCTCCAGCCCCGGCTCATCATCTGCCTCGGGTTGTGGATTCGGCAGTGGATCTGTCTCTAGCTCTGGGTCCGGGTCCGCCTCCTCTGAGTCCGACTCTTCCCGGCTTCGATCCTAGCTCAAGTCTCGGCTTTGGTTCTGGCTTCAGTCTTAGTCCAGACTCCGGCTCGGGAGCGGATTCAGCTCCGGTCCTGCCTCCGGCTGCGGCTCCTGTTTCGCCCGCTTATTTGGCTGCAGCCCAAACTCCAGCTCCGCCTTGGCTAATTTACCTCCACCCCTTATCCAGGTCTGTCTCGGACTTCAGCTTCGTCTCCAACACTGTCCCCGTTTCTGGCTCATTTTCCGTCCTCGTTCTTAGCCTTGGCCCCATCCCCGGCTCCATCCCCTTGCCCCATGTCCAGCTCCAGCTACGCTTCCAGCTACAGCTCCGTCTCCAGCTTCTGTTCGGTCTCCTTCTGACTGCAGCCCCAGCTCAAGCTCCGTCGCTTCCAATTATGCTCTGAGCCTCGCTTCCGTCTCTGCCCCTGGCTCAAGTCCAGCTTCGATGCAGTCTCCACCTCGACTCCGGCTCCGGCTCCGGGTCCGACTCCGGCTCCGGCTCCGGCTCCGGCTCCGGCTCCGGCTCCGGCTCCGACTCCGGCTCCGGCTCCGGCTCCGGCTCCGGCTCCGGCTCCGGCCCAAGTGTGCAGCGGTCGCTGCTATTTATGCGGCCAGCTCG
Source organism: Imbricaverruca yamaguchii (assembly GCA_034440575.1). Taxonomy (NCBI): domain Eukaryota; kingdom Metazoa; phylum Arthropoda; class Thecostraca; family Neoverrucidae; genus Imbricaverruca; species Imbricaverruca yamaguchii. The sequence continues at coordinate 1,709,592 of JAOTOL010001601.1, read as the reverse complement.
GAAGGCCGTGGCCGGCGGCAGTCGCAGTGTTTACCGCCTCCTGACCAAGTGCCCTCCGGGCTGTCCGCCCGGAGACTTTTATCGAACAAACAACGGCGACCACCACTGATTGACTGCCGGCGGCGGTCTGCAGCGGTGACTTTTCGTGTAAAGAAGCCAAGCTTGTAGGTAATGGTTACAGGACAGTGTTCAGTCGTAATTGTTCGTGGACATGTTGTTCGCTGACATATGCTTCTATAGCTGACTTTCACATCGCATATGTTCGTACCGTAAATACATGAAAGCTTGATCGTTGCGCTGGCTGTTGTACATGAAGGCCGCCAATCCCTTGCTTGGCAAAGATCTGTGATCGTATATATGCGTTTATTAAGTCTCTTTAGCTAATATTTCCCCTGTAACACTAGAGGATAGTTAGGATAGAGGATAGCTAATTGGAGGAGGATTTTACCCCTGAATAGTTCATGTGCTTGAATTCATCTTTAATGGCTCTCCCCGCTTCAGCACTCCAAGCAATCGGAGCATAATTTAGTTCTGAAAGCAGCCGTGTCAACACAGCCAGAGCTGATGGGCCGCACTGGAGTAAGCTTCAATGCCGATTGAACGTCTAGTTTAAACACGAGGGATTCCCGGCCTCCCAACTCAAACACGGGGCGAATCGCCTCGTCACTGGGGACGTACGTACAAGACCAGAAGCAACTAGCCGTCGACACCATCGTGAAGAACCAGTCAGATGTGACAAATCCAGATTGAACTGCACGGCCTCAAATGGGCGCCGTTCACCGGTAGCCCAGATGGGGCCACTGCCAGTTTCCTTCCCAAGTTCCCCTCAAATTTTGCATGCTAAGGCACACCACTCCGACTACAAAATACACCCGTCCAGGAACTCCCGGGTGCACCTCCCAACATTTTAATCCTGCCAATCAGTCGCATCCCTCCAGAACTCCCGGATCTCCAACCAAGACACCTGGATCCGCCCCTGCCCGCACGGGACCGCACTCTCCCGACGGTGTCTGACTCCCCGCCCGGCAGCATCCCTGCCGCCGCCGATTCATCAGGCTCCCGCGCCGACCCGGCCCGGCCGCCTCCCAGCGCGGCGCGCATGCGCAGAGTCGCCGGCCGAGCGTCCGCCGCCGGCCGGCAGCAGACGGCTCCCGACGGGCCGCCGATCGTCGGGGGCGACGGAACGACGCGCGCGACGGACGCCGGCGGCGCGTGCGGCGGCCGACGGCGGCCGGGGCGGACACCGGTGACGGCAGTGACGGTCGTGACGGCGGAGGCGGCGGCGGCGTCACGCCGAGCGGAGCGGCGCAGTGGGGCCGGGCCGACGGGCCGTCGACGGCCGACCTCAATGGAACGGCCGATGTAGCGGGCGACGACCGACCGGGATCGATACGCTAACGGTAAGGAGCCGTACGGCCACGGGCGCCGTGTGGCAGCCATGGGTGTCGGTTGCAGTGCCGAGATACACCTCGCGCTGCGGTGGCGCGCCCCGGCGGGAGCGCGGGCCGCGCCCCGGCGGGAGAGCGGGCCGCGCCCCGGCTCGGCGGAGTCGGCCGCTCCCGCTCGGCACGCACGGAACGCCGGCCGCGCCTCTGCTGCCGTGTGGGGCACGACACCTTCTGCGGCGTGTTAATCGCTGGCAACGCTGGCACGCGCGTGTCGCCGCACGCGGCCGTCGGCTGAACGGACCACGTTTCAGCCTGGTGCATACGGCAGGCTCGAGTGAACCGTCCGCCGCCGACACCTGCTGCCGAACAATCGGCCAGGTGTGGCACAAACCCTCGCAAACAATGCTTTTTGCGCGGCAATGTATACGGAACAACAGCTCCCGGTGGGGCATGGCCGAGTGCATATCATTAGCACCCTACTCGCGGCCTCCAATCCTCATGTAGAAATACTGGTCACACTGCTGCTTATTTTAACTATTCCGTTCCTCAACTGTCAGTAAGATCAATAGGCTTGAATGTAACGCGCTGTGGCAAGGCCTGTTGCATTCCTGGTTCTTGCTTCATTCACAGAGTGAACGCTTCCTCGGTCATCCAATACGAGCCATCTAAGTGATGTCATAATGGCGCGATGGTCACAACAGCCCACCAACATCCTTTGGCAGATGACAAGAAGTCCCATATCGACATCTGTCTTTCCGGGATGTCTGCTAAGGCTACGTGGGTTTCTCTACATGCATATAAATATCCAAGGGTTATACATCAACACAAAGCAGAGTAAACACTTCCCTTCGCGTGAGACCTGTTGCTACACTGAGCAAAGCCGTTTCATCTCAGAAGCATCGCTGTTTTTGTGTTGTTATCCTGTCACATCCGTCCACGCCGCGACACCACACGTGCTCCTCCTCCGTACGCCGCGACACCGGCTGCCACCACGTGTCGGTGGAAGCGCGGTCAATAACGTGTGCAAGTCGCACCGCCTGCATGGTCGGCTCGCTGTGGCCGGTCGGTGGCACAGCACGGTCTCACGCAGTGGTGTGCCGCCTGCATGGTCGGCTCGCTGCGGCCGGTCGGTGGCACAGCACGGCCTCACGCAGTGGTGTGCCGCCTGCATGGTCGGCTCGCTGCGGCCGGTCGGTGGCACGGCCTCACGCAGTGGTGTGCCGCCTGCATGGTCGGCTCGCTGCGGCAGGGAGAGCACGGCCTCACGCAGTGGTGTGCCGCTTGCATGGTCGGCTCGCTGCGGCCGGTCGGTGGCACGGCCTCACGCAGTGGTGTGCCGCCTGCATGGTCGGCTCGCTGCGGCCGGTCGGTGGCACGGCCTCACGCAGTGGTGTGCCGCTTGCATGGTCGGCTCGCTGCGGCCGGTCGGTAGCACGGCCTCACGCAGTGGTGTGCCGCCTGCATGGTCGGCTCGCTGCGGCAGGGGGAACACGGCCTCACGCAGTGGTGTGCCGCCTGCATGGTCGGCTCGCTGCGGGAGGGGAGCACGACCTCACGCAGTGGTGTGCCGCCTGCATGGTCGACTCGCTGTGGCCGGTCGGTGGCACAGCACGGCCTCACGCAGTGGTGTGCCGCCTGCATGGTCGGCTCGCTGCGGCCGGTCGGTGGCACGGCCTCACGCAGTGGTGTGCCGCCTGCATGGTCGGCTCGCTGCGGCAGGGTGAGCACGGCCTCACGCAGTGATGTGCCGCCTGCATGGTCGGCTCGCTGCGGCAGGGAGAGCACGGCCTCACCCAGTGGTGTGTCGCCTGCATGGTCGGCTCGCTGCGGCCGGTCGGTGGCACGGCCTCACGCAGTGGTGTGCCGCCTGCATGGTCGGCTCGCTGCGGCCGGTCGGTGGCACGGCCTCACGCAGTGGTGTGCCGCTTGCATGGTCGGCTCGCTGTGGCCGGTCGGTGGCACGGCCTCACGCAGTGGTGTGCCGCCTGCATGGTCGGCTCGCTGCGGCAGGGGGAACACGGCCTCACGCAGTGGTGTGCCGCCTGCATGGTCGGCTCGCTGCGGGAGGGGAGCACGACCTCACGCAGTGGTGTGCCGCCTGCATGGTCGACTCGCTGTGGCCGGTCGGTGGCACAGCACGGCCTCACGCAGTGGTGTGCCGCTTGCATGGTCGGCTCGCTGCGGGAGGGGAAGCACGACCTCACGCAGTGGTGTGCCGCCTGCATGGTCGGCTCGCTGTGGCCGGTCGGTAGCACGGCCTCACGCAGTGGTGTGCCGCCTGCATGGTCGGCTCGCTGTGGCCGGTCGGTGGCACGGCCTCACGCAGTGGTGTGCCGCCTGCATGGTCGGCTCGCTGTGGCCGGTCGATGGCACGGCCTCACGCAGTGGTGTGCCGCCTGCATGGTCGGCTCGCTGTGGCCGGTCGGTAGCACGGCCTCACGCAGTGGTGTGCCGCCTGCATGGTCGGCTCGCTGCGGCAGGATGAGCACGGCCTCACGCAGTGGTGTGCCGCCTGCATGGTCGGCTCGCTGCGGCAGGAGGAGCACGGCCTCACGCAGTGGTGTGCCGCCTGCATGGTCGGCTCGCTGTGGCCGGTCGGTGGCACGGCCTCACGCAGTGGTGTGCCGCCTGCATGGTCGGCTCGCTGTGGCCGGTCGGTAGCACGGCCTCACGCAGTGGTGTGCCGCCTGCATGGTCGGCTCGCTGCGGCAGGAGGAGCACGGCCTCACGCAGTGGTGTGCCGCCTGCATGGTCGACTCGCTGTGGCAGGAGGAGCACAGCCTCACGCAGTAGTACTGACCATGCCCCTGTATAATGTGCGGCTGGCAGGTACACGAACTGTGGTGAACACCGCCAGTCCACCCATCGGGCCATCTCCGAGACGCGGTGTGGGACGCTGAATGCCACCGTCAATATGTGGTCGATGTTCTCTGGTGATGCTAGAGAATGGACTGCCTGCGACTCGACGTGCATTCGGAAGAGCCAGTCACCACACCATGGATCGCTGATGTAATGCATGATGGCGATGCCATTAACGGGCGCCCCCGCGCGCCGAAGGGGAGGGAGGGGGGAGATATGGATGCCAGGCATGTCGGCCGTTATTCCGCTCTGTTCGGGCCTAGATCAATGGAGAGTAATATGTGTGGGAAAAGTCATCATTGAGGATATAACATTTCCTTTACATTCCTGCAACTAAGGCATGGGTATGCTAACATGAGGCAGGCAAACATCCCCTGCTGCTCTTAATGGTATTTTCAAACGATCACTAAGAAATTTGTGTGCATGTGTGTGCACGTGGACATCCCGTGCATTTTGCCAACTGCGAGCATTCATGAGCACAAACTTTAATTTTAAAATGATAAGGATACATTTTTCTTCGGCTTACTCTCTGCTAAATGGATAAAAAGGTACGTAGTCCACATTTATCCCCTCTGAGCTTATTCCATGAATAGCTTCGTATAATATGTTCTACTATATACTGCGAAGGGCCAGCGATGTTTCCGTTTTGGTTTAAAAGGAAACTTGCTGCACTAATTAATTTTATACCACATAAAAATGTAGGTAGCTAAGAATACGGCGAGTATTTATGTACGATAACGTAGAGGTACACAACTAGCTTCTTCAGTTGCTGCACTTCAGTTCAGGGCTAAATTCCATGTAACAATTAGATCACCCAGGCGTCAGCGTCAGTTCACACCAGGTCGGCACAACCGACACACAACTGAGAAGCATGACCAGGCTCTGAGCGAGTCACTCCTGTACCGCAATACCCACAACCACAACGGTAGACGTCAAACTAACTCTGAAATACTGGTGGCCAGTATGTCTCGCAGATTTGCTCTCCAGACAATTTACAGGATGAACAAAAGCAAAGGCCAACGCTTAACATATCATGACAGATTGAGACTATGGGCGCAACAGCTGGGGTCCGGGATGCATACATCCTCTTCTCACCGGCATTCTGGAATGACCGATGTCTTATTTTCGCCATTGGACAAAGGCGTCTAAAACGTGGAGCAGTTCTTGTCATTGTTGCCAGTTATTGCTCAATGAACAGTACTGAATTACAATACTCTCCACCGCATTTGTTTTCTATCTCAACAATGCTACTCTACTACCACGAAAAAAAGCTTCTCTTTTTCACTTGCATGGTGCAGCATTGCAAAGCTTCCTTAGTGTCAAAAATTAAAACGTGGAACACTAGTAGGCTCCTTGGCATTATGAGAAGGTGAAACAATGCACTATTGCAGCAGGTTATCCGTTGCCAAGCGAATATTGCTGGAAACAGTCGATCTGAACATTATTTTAACCTCATGCATCACTTTATCCAAATTCATAATTTGATTCTAGCACACTGGTTCCCGATTGGGCATGGGAGCAGGTACAATTGGCGGAGGGAAGGATCACAACCCGACCTTTAAGCAAATTATTTCCTGTCAACGTCACGGGGTTGATTGCTAAGATCTGGCAGTGTTTTGGGGGGCCATGGTCCATCCCTGCTCATCCATGCTCCTTTGCCCATGGTTTTCTGTAACGGATCACAACGTTCACGTGCGTTCACGTTCATGCGGTGACAGTCAACGACGGTCCTGGATAAGTCTGGACACGGCGCGGCCATATCTGTTCAGCTTCGATGCCGAGTGCACAGCTGCTGCTGACGGTGCAATTTAACTACCTAGTCAAGCGCCACAATGATGCACCGCACCGTGCGTCGAATCCAGAAAAGTGTGGGACATGTCCAGTCGGAATCCCGTCGCCGAGATGAACGTTCCTAAAAGAGCAAAAATTATCAAACTATCAGGGGCACAAACATGCCATACGAGGCGCGCATTATTCGGCACGGACGTCCAGCTGACAGCCGGATGGAGGAGTACTCGACTCACGAGCCCAGCTGACAACTGGATGGAGTACTCGACACACAAGCCCAGCTGACAACTGGATGGAGGAGTACTCGACACACAAGCCCAGCTGACAACTGGATGGAGTACTCGACACACAAGCCCAGCTGACAACTGGATGGAGGAGTACTCGACTCACAAGCCCAGCTGACAACTGGATGGAGGAGTACTCGACACACAAGCCCAGCTGACAACTGGATGGAGGAGTACTGGACACACAAGCCCAGCTGACAACTGGATGGAGGAGTACTCGACTCACAAGCCCAGCTGACAACTGGATGGAGGAGTACTGGACACACAAGCCCAGCTGACAACTGGATGGAGGAGTACTGGACACACAAGCCCAGCTGACAACTGGATGGAGGAGTACTGGACACACAAGCCCAGCTGACAACTGGATGGAGGAGTACTGACACACAAGCCCAGCTGACAACTGGATGGAGGAGTACTGACACACAAGCCCAGCTGACAACTGGATGGAGGAGTACTCGACACACAAGCCCAGCTGACAACTGGATGGAGGAGTACTCGACACACAAGCCCAGCTGACAACTGGATGGAGGAGTACTCGACACACAAGCCCAGCTGACAACTGGATGGAGGAGTACTCGACACACAAGCCCAGCTGACAACTGGATGGAGGAGTACTCGACACACAAGCCCAGCTGACAACTGGATGGAGGAGTACTCGACACACAAGCCCAGCTGACAACTGGATGGAGGAGTACTGGACACACAAGCCCAGCTGACAACTGGATGGAGGAGTACTGGACACACAAGCCCAGCTGACAACTGGATGGAGGAGTACTCGACACACAAGCCCAGCTGACAACTGGATGGAGTACTCGACACACAAGCCCAGCTGACAACTGGATGGAGGAGTACTGGACACACAAGCCCAGCTGACAACTGGATGGAGGAGTACTCGACACACAAGCCCAGCTACAACTGGAGGAGGAGTATGACACACAAGCCCAGCTGACAACTGGATAGAGGAGTACTCGACACACAAGCCCAGCTCACAACTGGATGGAGGAGTACTCGACACAAGTCAAGCTGACCTCTAGACGGGAGAATATCAGATTGCTGATGGATGGCCGATGCATTGGCAGTACGCTTAGCTTACGGGATAAAACATGTCATCGCAGTAGACATGGACGATCTGGTTGTGAGTTTGAAGTCTAATCAATAAGCTATGCTCTGCATGGGGAAAGCCATAAAGCTGTAAAGCCGTAAAGCCGTAAAGCCGTAAAGCCGTAAAGTGGAAAGCTGCAAAGCCACACAGGGAACCGTTCGGAATACACAAGCGTTTGTGTTATCTCGTCTGCATTCACTTCTGACTGTCGACAGCTCTCTAAAGCAAGCCTAGCTTAGGTCATCCAGCTCTCTAGGTCAGGTCCTAGCTTAGGTCATCCAGCTATGTAAATGAATGGAACATGACGAAGCAGCACACTTTGCTCGTGAGGTCTGGTGTGCAGAGTATGCAGACGTACGTTCTCAGGATATAAGAAGACAACTTCTGGATATGTAAAACAGCATGAATTTTGGCTGAATGTAAGAAATATATGTTGGTTAAAATAAACCGAAAATATGCGAGCATGCCGATTTTGTATTCTGAGCCATTGCCGGCGGCATGCTTTTTGCAGCCGAAATTGTTACGGATGATCCAACATCTTCTAGCAGACATGTTAATGCCTGCCAGAAGATGTTGGACATGTCTAATCCGGCATCGCCTGCAGCTCTGAAGCTGGAGCCGTCTCACACGACATGTCGAAGATTAATCGTGCTCCGGATGTGTGTACGACTCGTCAGACATGCTCAATGTTGTGGCGATAATTGATGGAAGTCTGCACAACTGCATGCTGCAGTGCCTTACGTAGGCGTCCATTAGGATGGAAGGCATCAACAAGCATTTCATCAATCGGCTGGCTGGATTATTGCTGGCTACTTCTGCGTTGGTGGTGAGATGGTCGATGACTTACATCCAGATGAGCCGATGTGTCTCAATGCATCTCCATTGATGTATCCTGTTCAACGAATCATTGGAAGGCGCTAGACATCCCGATATTTGGTTCAGGCACCCTCGCAAAGTGCAATGGTCAGAGTATATCCAATTAGATGTGTGCTGTTCGTGTGCGAAGAATAGTATATTTCGCTCACGATCACCTGCCGATATGAAGGAAGTGCTGTGAAGTCGTGCCTGTCTCATTCGCCAGATATGCTACAGAATATAAATGTTGCGGAGGCTGGGCTGGAAGTAACCCATGGTCAACTGGCAGCTGCCGTGGGATTCACTGGTAATCATACGGTGCCCACTGGTATCTGCGACAGCAACGTTTTAACGTTACCGGGAAGACAACCTAGTACATTGTCACGCTAATGCGTGACGAACTTGCACACAAAACAATTTGCCTTGCTGCAGCGACCTCGCTTATCACACATTGATCATCGAAACCATTGTCTCACCTAGAGATGTTGGGCCGTTCTTTGTCTTCCCTATTCTTCTAATGTTCAAGCTATTCTCAGTTTGTTTTCTTTCAAACTGGCCTTGATTCAGCGTCTTATATTCCCTCAGAGATAAAAGCATTGCCTTCCACACTCAATTTTCCTTCCTGGCGTATTGCCTGGTACGGAGGATATCCCATCAACTCCAATGCTGCTTTGAGACAAGTGTGATTGACCGCTCTGCTCACCTCGCGCATATAGCGGCATGCCAGCTTTACGCAACGCCAGCTCACCACCTCCGAAATCACCTGGGTGCGTCTAAAAACTTCCTCAGATCTCGATGGGCTCAGCTGGGTAAGCCAGTTCAGTCTGTCGAAATTACTGTCAGACAAGCCCAGACCTCAGTTCGGGTGGGATACCAGGTACGGGGAATCCATGCCGTAGAGGCTGGAGGCTCCTCTTGGGGAGCTAGTGCTTGTTTATATGTCTTCAAATGAAGAATAGCAAGCCGTGCATTTTCTGCGCAGCATCGCTGTGTCGTTTGCATGATTTCCTTAAGGTGACTTTGAACGGCCTCACTCCGTACAATCATACCAGGTGGTTTCCGTCCGCTTTTGCCATTTTAGTCCCTCCGCGGTGACGTCCCCCAGAGGTACAGACAAGAGAGGGGCGAGGGCCTGCCCCCGCCCCCCCTTAGACGAAAGCCAGCTGGCATGCCAGCCGTAAGGCCGGAACACCTCGCAATTACATCCGAGGTCTATCTGCCAGGTGCAGACTCTCAGCAAGGCCAGTTCGCCAGAGCTTGGCATCTCGTTCCCTGATGGAGCGACCATAGCCTGACTCGTTGTGTCGTCCGCAACTACAGCGACTATAGCCTGACTCGTTGTGTCGTCCGCAACTACAGCGACTATAGCCTGGCTGGTGTGTGTCGTCCGCGGCTACAGCGACTATAGCCTGACTCGTTGTGTCGTCCGCAACTACAGCGACTATAGTCTGGCTGGTGTGTGTCGTCCGCGACTACATTTACTATATCCTGACTCGTTGTGTCGTCCGCGGCTACAGCGACTATAGCCTGAGTGTCCCAATAACTATAGTCTGGCTGGTGTGTGTCGTCCGCGGCTACAGCGACTATAGCCTGACTCGTTGTGTCGTCCGCAACTACAGCGACTATAGTCTGGCTGGTGTGTGTCGTCCGCGGCTACATTTACTATATCCTGACTCTTGTATCGCTCGCGGCCACAGTTACTATTGCCTGAGTCATGTGTGCTATCAACGGCTGCAACTACCATAGCCTGGGTCGTGTGTGTTATCAACGGCTGCAACTACCATAGCCTGGGTCGTGTGTGTTATCAACGGCTGCAAATACCATAGCCTGAGTCGTGTGTTATCAACGGCTGCAGCTACTATAGCTTGACCCACGTCTGTCGTCCTCAACAGGCAGCGACTAGAGCTTGAGTCGTGTATGTCGCTCGATAATGCAGCGGCCGCATTTCATGGGAGTCTCGTGTCTCGCTGGCGGCTAAAACCCGCGCCAATCCCCCCTCCATCACCACCCCTGCCGCGCCTCGTGCCCGGAAATAATGGCGTCGCCGCCGGCCGCCCCGCGAGGCTTTCATGGCCCACCGGCTAATCAAGCCTGTGAAGGCCGGACGCCGGAGGGGAGGCTTCCCGCGCTGGTTGCGCTCGTTTTTACCGTAACGGCCGGTCGTAGAACGTCATTGGTCTGCGTCCGGTGGGTCGTCTCGCACGCTGGCTAGATTGCAAAGACTGTCGTTGGCACTGAGGGACGTTGGAGGCCATCTCTAGCAGACTATGTGGAGGAGGCGACCTTGGGCGGCGTGTGTGCGGGTGGAGCGATGGGAAAGTGAATGAGTGTTGGGATGATCTCCATTATCTTCTCATTATTAATAGCCCTTTCACGGCACGTAGCGTAGTTATGCCTAGTACCGAGGTTGCCTAAAATATACTTAAGGTGCCAAATATCACTTGGCAGTGATGGAAATGGATAAAATTGAAGGCATTCACCATGCACTCATGGACAATTCCTCACGTGCAATACCGGTAGTGCCTGATATGTGGCTTTCTGGTGTGATTGCTTTCGCCTCGCGTCTCTTTAAAGACATCAGGGACTTCGTTCTGACGTCAAACGGAAGTGCATTAAATGCTGGCGCGTCCCACGGCGGTAATGGGACTCTCGCCTTCCGCACTTCAGAGGGATTCGAGAGAGCCGTAGCTCTGAGTCACATAGAGCCCTGCTCAGTCTGCTCCGGTGGCCGACGCCCGGTGGTGAACTGACGAGTCAGGATCTGGAGCCCAGCTGAAGCTTCCCGTCTCATCACGCAGCAATCTGCGTTTTAGAACACTCGAGGGATATCAAACAGTGTGTCTCGGTTGGTGTTTGACTGTCGATCCGAATAGTTGGATACCTCAATATTATTGTGCATAGCCCTCTGCTGTGTATATTCTGATTATAATATTTGCTGCCATGTGTCGATGTGTAGGTTCATGTGATTATGTAACTCTGAGAGTATCTATGCGTCGCGATATGATTATCCTTTGTGGCCGTGTGCAATCTTGTGCGACTCTGTTGCTGTATGGCTGGGCGTTTTTGTGTGAGCATAAGACTATCATAATAATAACAATGAAATAAAATAATGTTACTGAAAATAAAAATAGTGGTAAGTAATGCAGAAAATATATGACCCAGTAGCGCTATATGTCTGTATGTACCCGCATGCAACCTAAGCGCCACATGTGGCCAGGTGAGGCTCCGTGCGACCGCAGCTCCATGCTACAGTGGCTCCTATGTCTGTATGCTCTGCAACGGTGCACTCTGCCAATGAAACGCGGCAGCTGTGTTTATATAGCTCCATACGACTCGGTAGCGCCACGTGGCTATAGCTGGCCCCGTGCGACTCTGCAAATCTACGTGGCTGTGTCTGGTCCCATGCGACACTACAGCTCTACGTGGCTATGTCTGACCTTATTCGACTCTGCAAATATATGTGGCTGTGTCTGGCTCTCTGCAATTGCAGAGCTGCATGTGACTGCAGCTCTAAGTGGGCGTGTGCTGTCTCCTGTGACTGCAGCTCTAAGTGGACGTGTGCTGCCTCCTGTGACTGCAGCTCTAAGTGGGCGTGTGCTGCCTCCTGTGACTGCAGCTCTAAGTGGGCGTGTGCTGTCTCCTGTGACTGCAGCTCTAAGTGGGCGTGTGCCGCCTCTTGTGACTGCAGCTCTAAGTGGGCGTGTGCTGCCTCCTGTGACTGCAGCTCTAAGTGGGCGTGTGCTGCCTCTTGTGACTGCAGCTCTAAGTGGGCGTGTGCTGCCTCCTGTGACTGCAGCTCTAAGTGGACGTGTGCTGCCTCCTGTGACTGCAGCTCTAAGTGGGCGTGTGCTGCCTCCTGTGACTGCAGCTCTAAGTGGGCGTGTGCTGCCTCTTGTGACTGCAGCTCTAAGTGGGCGTGTGCTGCCTCCTGTGACTGCAGCTCTAAGTGGGCGTGTGCTGCCTCTTGTGACTACGCAGTCTTGTGCGTCTGCGTGCAGTACTCGGGCGCCTCTCGGGCTTCTCCAGGCAGACTGGAGTGGCGCGCTGTCAGGCCTCTCGGGCTTCTCCAGGCAGACTGGAGTGGCGCGCTGTCAGGCCTCTCGGGCTTCTCCAGGCAGACTGGAGTGGCGCGCTGTCAGGCCTCTCGGGCTTCTCCAGGCAGACTGGAGTGGCGCGCTGTCAGGCCTCTCGGGCTTCTCCAGGCAGACTGGAGTGGCGCGCTGTCAGGCCTCTCGGGATTCTCCAGGCAGACTGGAGTGGCGCGCTGTCAGGCCTCTCGGGCTTCTCCAGGCAGACTGGAGTGGCGCGCTGTCAGGCCTCTCGGGCTTCTCCAGGCAGACTGGAGTGGCGCGCTGTCAGGCCATCGTGGAGCTCGATGACGGCCGCTGTCCGGCCGACTCCCCAGCGGTGACAACTTCTGAATGATATTCCGCATATCGTTCTGTCGCAAGAGCGTCTTCGAGACGGGTGGTCTAGACTGCGCCGTCGGCGGCAGCCTAACTTGGGCATGCCTTGGCGTTCCACTGACAATCACCACTGGGCCAGAGTGTCACTTCTACCAACTGTTGGGACAGGCGTTCGTCTAGATTTGCATCTGTGAATATAAGATTTGAACTTCATCGTATTTATTTTCCAGCTAATAGATACGCTAATGGCTTCATATTCTGTCGCTTCCATTGGTTTTATCACATGTTTGAGTATTTATATTGGCATAGTATGCAACTGAAAACGAACACGGAGTCTGTTGTTGTTTTCGTTTGTGTTGCGAATACAAAGAAAGGCCTTATATTGAGATGTATATATATACATATCAATGTATATACATATATATATATATATACATACATATATACACACATGTACATTATACATGTCTGTCTGTGTGCATCTGAGTGTGTATGTGCGTGTGTGTGTGTGTGTGTGGGGGTGGGGGGGAGGAGTGTTAAGCCTTTCAAAATACACGAGTTCAGAGCCCATCAATGTGATTCCTGGAGTTATAGTGCAGGTTAATGGAATATCGATCCTTAAACAGAGGTGGAGGCCAAGGCAAATAATAAGCTTTGTTGACATCACCCAGTGTGAACACTTTCTTTTCATCCTTCAGTAATCGATAAAGCTGGGAGATTTACGGCATCTGATAGATGGAACTTAAGCAGATCAATACATTTAGGTTTATGGGCGTAGATGCAAGTATTTTAATACTTTGAATGCTTGCTAAGTATTGCTGTTACTGCATTACCAACACCAAAAGTATGCATCATCTTTCACCTGTGTCCTGACACAATGCGCATGACCGTGGGTTTGTTGCCTTTGTTGCCTGAGGCGACATAACCATGTTGAGGTCGACAGTCGGTGTTGACTCTTCCCAGCAACATTCCCCAGCTGATACGCACCACCAACAGCATCTCGTCTGACACTGCTGCCGCCGCTGCATGCAAGCGAGCCGCTTTGCCAATTTCGGTCAAGAGAAAATGCAAATGTGAAATCGTGGTGGCTGAAAACTGCCGTGTTCTTTGCATATTCATGATTTCTCGAGCTCATAATGTCCCCGCGCTTGCTTAAAGTATGCCAGTTTTCGGCCGGCATACCTATATAAGTAACTACGTGTCATTAATGATTCGTTTTCTCTTCATAATTTTGCATGGCAATGGTGAGGCACAGTAGAGGACATAGACTTCGTCGCAAGGCTACGAACGCATTTCGTACTATTTTGCGTTGCTTTTTGTATCCACACTTATCCTATGCATCATGGAGCTCTCTCTCTCACTCTATCTCTCGCTCTCTCTTTCTCTCTCTCCGTATCTCCTTCTCTTTCCCTCTCTCTTTTCTCCTCTTTCTCTCTTTCTCTCTCTCTCTCTCTCTATCTCTCTCTCTTTGACGTGACCTGGAATTGAGTCATATGTGGATTGATTTGTATCTACCAGTATCGTAAACGGTGCAATGAATTCCACGGACATATCACCATATTCACCTGCACTTGGTTCTCACCTAAATGAAGGATAATAGTCGGTCATATTTGATTTGAGAGCGCAATCATGAAATGACCTAGTATGATCCGGTAGTGGTGCCTGGTATCCTGGTGCATGCAACGTACTTCATGGTTCATTTAAAGGAACCGATAATTTCAGAGCGCTACCCGCAGTGGTTGGACACCAATCGCTGTAAAACCTCAAATTTCATAAATTTCTCGAAATTTCAATTCACATACACATCCATACACAGGATGCTGGCTGACATTTCTGGGGCACCCCTATCAAAATCAACTTTATGCTTTGACTGTTGGCCGCAAAGCTAAACATTGTCAAATTATTTATGGGATCTGGCGACACCTCTGAACAGGTCTCCTTCCATTTTCAATGCCAAATATATTCCCTTTCACGAATCAACTCCCTCAGAATACCATAATATCATAATGTGGTCTTCTTTGCAGGCCGATCATGCCGCTATGTCATATCGCAATTTCCAATGGAGATACAATAAGCTAAATTTGCATCACTATGGCGCGAATTACTTTCGTGCTCACCGTGTGTCGTTTCCCTGAACGCATGCCATTCAGCCTCACACCAGTAAGCCATATATCAAAATATCGTCTCCATCCATCGGGAAACATGCCAATGTATCACGGCCACGTCGCCGTGCCTCAGCATGTCGCCCCGGCTTCCCGGCGGTGAGTTACGCCCCGACCGGCCTGTGTTGCAGAGCAGCTGCCATGTCGGAGACGACGTCGGAGGCGACGGCGACGGCGGCGGCGCCGCCGGCCGGCCGCCGACCCTGCTGCCGCTGCCACGCCAACAGCCTGGCCTCGGTGTGGTACACGACGGGCGTGCTGGCCGGCACCGGCTACCTGGCGTACCAGGCGACGGCGCGCTTCCTGGCCTGCTCGCAGCTGCCGTGGCCGGCCGAGCAGCGGCCATTCTGGGAGCTGAACGCCTACATGGCGCTGGTGGGCGGCGCCGTCGTGCTGGCGCCCTTCTTCACGGCGGCCGGCTGCTGCCGGCTGGGCAACCTGGCCAACGACCGCGTCACGCTCGGCGCGCACGTGTCCACGTGTTCGCGCGACACGAGCGGCGCGCTGCGCGCCGACACGTGGCCGAGGCGCGCCTGGACGCACGCCGGCCCGACGGCGCCGTTCCTGCACCTGGTGACGGCGCTGTTCCTGCTGCTACCGCGGCTCGTCATCGAGGCCAAGCTGGTCGACGCCGGATTCCTCGGCAGAGGTGACGCACACACGGCAGATGGTGGTGGCGGGCTTTCACTATCCAGGCTGGGGTTTGGGGACCATGATGTGTGATCCACTCAAATGGATTGAGTAAATTCGTATGAGTTCTGGTTCGGCTGGTATTCAGAGTGGAAGTTGCAGATTTGTTCCATTAATTATTATCTACGTTTTCTTCTAGGCATCAGACATAAATGTCACCTTGATGCACAGCAATAAGCAATGAGCCAGCTCATACTGGCATAACTGTGTACTCTTCTGTCCGAAAGTTATGCAAACAAGCAATAACATGCAATTTCAAATAATGTTTAGAACTTATTCAAACGGCCCATTTTATTTTGAGCATGTCTGTTCCATCAAATTTCGGTCAAAAGCCCAATTATTGTGCCATCAACTTCGCTATCTAATTCGTGCAAGTTGCCGCACACTTTGATGCTGCTTTCCTAGCTGCTCTATCCATTGTGCCTGAAGCGATTTGTTCCTATTTGAAAGGTTCATTGAAGCGATCTAATCCAACGCATGAAGCAACTCCCATTTTAAAATGACCTCTTGAAAGCATGCCAATCAGCTCAAACATCGCGATATATGGCCGGGTGGGTACCATACCATTCCGCCACCAAATTGGCATTCATCCACCTTACGTTCCCAGAAAATGACCCGGGTCGATGACCCGTCGCCATTATCGATGTCACATGCGCCGGCGGAGACGGCCGAGTGTGGCGGGCGAGTGTGCGGGGCTGCCTGAGGGGCGCCACCGGCCGGAGCCGTGCTGTCTGTCCCGCTGGCCGCGGCCGCGCTGTCTGTCCCGCCGGCCGCAGCCGCGCTGTCTGTCCCGCCCGGCCACAGCCGCGCTGTCTGTCCCGCCGGCCACAGCCGCGCTGTCTGTCCCGCCGGCCACAGCCGCGCTGTCTGTCCCGCCGGCCACAGCCGCGCTGTCTGTCCCGCCGGCCACAGCCGCGCTGTCTGTCCCGCCGGCCACAGCCGCGCTGTCTGTCCCGCCGGCCACAGCCGTGCTGTCTGTCCCGCTGTCTGTCCCACCGGCCGCAGCCGCGCTGTCTGTCCCGCCGGCCGCAGCCGCGCTGTCTGTCCCGCTGTCTGTCCCGCCGGCCACAGCCGCGCTGTCTGTCCCGCCGGCCACGGCCGCGCTGTCTGTCCCGCCGGCCACAGCCGCGCTGTCTGTCCCGCCGGCCACAGCCGCGCTGTCTGTCCCGCCGGCCACAGCCGCGCTGTCTGTCCTGCCGGTCGTAGCCGCGCTGTCTGTCCTGCCGGTCGTAGCCGCGCTGTCTGTCCCGCCGGCCACAGCCGTGCTGTCTGTCCCGCTGTCTGTCCCGCCGGCCACAGCCGCGCTGTCTGTCCCGCCGGCCGCAGCCGCGCTGTCTGTCCCGCCGGCCACAGCCGCGCTGTCTGTCCCGCCGGCCACAGCCGTGCTGTCTGTCCCCCCCCCCTGCCACAGCCGCGCTGTCTGTCCCGCTGTCTGTCCCGCCGGCCACAGCCGCGCTGTCTGTCCCGCCGGTCACAGCCGGGCTGTCTGTCCCGCTGTCTGTCCCACCGGCCGCAGCCGCGCTGTCTGTCCCGCCGGCCGCAGCCGCGCTGTCTGTCCCGCCGGCCACAGCCACGCTGTCTGTCCCCCCTCCCCCGCCACAGCCGCGCTGTCTGTCCCCCTCCCCTCCCCCGCCGCAGCCGCGCTGTCTGTCCCCCTCGCCCGCCACAGCCGCGCTGTCTGTCCCGCCGGCCACAGCCACGCTGTCTGTCCCGCCGGCCACAGCCGCGCTGTCTGTCCCCCCTCTCCCGCCACAGCCGCGCTGTCTGTCCCCCTCCCCCCCCCGCCGCAGCCGCGCTGTCTGTCCCCCTCCCCGCCACAGCCGCGCTGTCTGTCCCCCCTCCCCCGCCACAGCCGCGCTGTCTGTCCCGCCGGCCGTAGCCGCGCTGTCTGTCCCGCCGGTCACAGCCGCGCTGTTTGTCCCCCTCGTCCGGCTGTAGCCGCGCTGTCTGTCCCACCGGCCGCAGTCGCGCTGTCTGTCCTGCCGGTCGTAGCCGCGCTGTCTGTCCCGCCGGCCGCAGCCGCGCTGTCTGTCCCCCTCCCACGCCACAGCCGCGCTGTCTGTCCCCCCCCTCCCCGCCACAGCCGCGCTGTCTGTCCCGCCGGCCACAGCCGCGCTGTCTGTCCCCCTCCCCCGCCACAGCCGCGCTGTCTGTCCCCCCCCGCCACAGCCGCGCTGTCTGTCCCCCCGCCGCAGCCGCGCTGTCTGTCCCGCCGGCCACAGCCGTGCTGTCTGTCCCGCCTGTCCCGCCGGCCACAGCCGTGCTGTCTGTCCCGCCCGGCCGCAGCCGCGCTGTCTGTCCCGTCCCCCTCCCCCGCCACAGCCGCGCTGTCTGTCCCGCCCGGCCGCAGCCGCGCTGTCTGTCCCGCCGGCCACAGCCGCGCTGTCTGTCCCCGCTCCCCGGCCGCAGCCGCGCTGTCTGTCCCGCCCGGCCGCAGCCGCGCTGTCTGTCCCCCTCCCCCCCGCCACAGCCGCGCTGTCTGTCCCGCCCGGCCGCAGCCGCGCTGTCTGTCCCGCCGGCCACAGCCGCGCTGTCTGTCCCGCCTCCCCCGCCGCAGCCGCGCTGTCTGTCCCGCCGGCCACAGCCGTGCTGTCTGTCCCGCTGTCTGTTCCGCCGGCCACAGCCGCGCTGTCTGTCCCGCTGTCTGTCCCGCTGTCTGTTCCGCCGGCCACAGCCGCGCTGTCTGTTCCGCTGTCTGTCCCGCTGTCTGTCCCGCCCTGCCGTCGCGCCGCTCCGGCCGTACTGTGACGAAGACTGGCGACACCGCCACACGGTGGGCCGGCCCTCATTTACCACCGGGCCGACCACGACTGCTCCTGCAGCGTCCGTCGGCGGCGTGCAGATACACTGCTGAGCGTCGCACGCTCTCCCCTGGTCCGACCTCGCTGGGTGACCCTGCGGACGGACATTTGTCAGATTCACTTCTCTCTGTTCCAGCTCGGATGGGTCGTACGATGAGTCGAGTACGGACGAGTAAATTTTAAGCCCTCCTGTCATGGGTCTGACCAGTTCTGATGGCAACCGTGGACGTTGCGTCCACTTCTGACTCTGTCTTCGTCCAGTTTGGGTGGTTGTGCGCAGGCGCGCACCCAGGATTTTTCCATGGGGAGGGGGCCAGACCGAAAAGGGCACTTGGCTGGCTCCAAAAGGGCATTTTGCGGCCCGCGGCATACTGGAAGGTTTGTTGACCTGGGGGGGGGGCGTGAAAAAAAAGTTTGCCAAAAAGGCAGTTTTCGGCCCAAAGGGCACCTTTGGCACAGGCTGGGCACATCAGGCAGGTGATTTTTGGACTAAATTTGGGACATTCCGGCCAAGAGGGCACTTTTCGGTCAAAAGGGTACTTTTCGCCAAAAGGGCACTTTGGTCTCATGGGGGGGGGGGGGCAAGCTCCCCCTCCAGTGCGCATATGGTTGTGCGTCACGTCACCTCCTCCCGACTGTCACCTCCTCCTCCTCCCTCCCGGCGCGGCTGGACGAGCTTCCACGGCTCTTGGCTGCCACACCCCCTGCTAGTGCCCCCCTCCCCAGCTCGGGTCGGCCGGTTTTCAGTCGGATGGAGCGGCGGTCGACCGTAGCACTCGAAACATCGATTAGTTGGGCCCCATGGCGTCGGCGGCCGAAAGCGCACAGCTGCTGCCACTCAGGTCGGCAGCCCGCCTGTTACCGTGTAGCAGTCCGCCTGTTACCGTGTAGCAGCCCGCCTGTTACCGTGTAGCAGCCCGCCTGTTACCGTGTAGCAGTCCGCCTGTTACCGTGTAGCAGCCCGCCTGTTACCGTGTAGCAGCCCGCCTGTTACCGTGTAGCAGTCCGCCTGTTACCGTGTAGCAGTCCGCCTGTTACCGTGTAGCAGTCCGCCTGTTACCGTGTAGCAGTCCGCCTGTTACCGTGTAGCAGCCCGCCTGTTACCGTGTAGCAGTCCGCCTGTTACCGTGTAGCAGTCCGCCTGTTATCGTGTAGCAGTCCGCCTGTTACCGTGTAGCAGTCCGCCTGTTACCGTGTAGCAGCCCGCCTGTTACCGTGTAGCAGTCCGCCTGTTACCGTGTAGCAGTCCGCCTGTTACCGTGTAGCAGCCCGCCTGTTACCGTGTAGCAGCCCGCCTGTTACCGTGTAGCAGTCCGCTGACGTGTGGTGATGCCATGCGGTAGCGCGCTGACGTGTGGTGATGCCATGCGGTAGCCCGCTGACGTGTGGTCATGCCATGCGGTAGTCCGCTGACGTGTGGTAACACCATGCAGTAGTCAGCTGACGTGTGGTAACACCATGCGGTAGTCAGCTGACGTGTGGTAATACCATGCGGTAGTCAGCTGACGTGTGGTGATGCCATGCGGTAGTCAGCTGACGTGTGGTAACACCATGCGGTAGTCAGCTGACGTGTGGTAGCACCATGCGTTAGTCCGCTGACGTGTGGCAACACCATGCGGTAGTCAGCTGACGTGTGGCAACACCATACGGTAGTCCGCTGACGTGACCCCGGGGAGTGCGCTCACGTCTCCGGACGATGATTTCCTGGCGCTGCTCGCGGCGGCCTATTGCAGTACCTCGCGACAGTCGGCGGACCCGCTGCAGAATAATCCATCGACGTCCCGTGCGTACCACTCTACGGATAGCGCATACCGTAGCGCAGTCACTCGTCGGGTGACGGCCTTCTTCACTGATGACATTCACACGGCAGAGTGGTAGTGAACACGTGGCTGGTCGAGCGTGCGCTATGCAAAGGCGTCAAAGCACGTCCTGCCTGCCGTTCGGGAGACGAGCCTTCACACGAACATTGGCGCCTTTTGGCCGCCATGTTCCTGGTCTCATTTCGCAACGGATACGGAACGTGTATTCAAGCGTTGCATGCTCACCTTTGTCAATGGCCAAGGACCCGCAGCTGCGGGCTGTGTGATGAGCTGTCACATGCGATCACGTGATCGGACACAGTCCGCAACCGTAGTGCGGACTGTCCGCAGCTGCGGTGTGCGTCAAAGGCTGTCCGCATGCGATCAGATACAGTCCACAGCCGTAGGTCTTGCAGTCGGCAGCTGCGATGTGCGTTGCGAGCTGTCCACAAGTGATCAAGCGAGCACATACATTCCGCAGCCGTGGTGTGAGTCAATCCGTAGCTGCTGTGTGGAACAGTTCGTAGCTACGGTGTGGAACAGTTCGTAACTGTGGTGTTGAAAATTCCGCTGCTACAGTATGGGATCGTCCACATAGCCGTGGTGCGGGGCAGTTCATAGCTGCGGTGTGAGATAGTCTGAACTGCGACGCAGACAGTCCGCAGCTGCAGTGTGATGTGACAGTCCACTGTCCATAGCTGCGATGTGGGAGAGTTCGCAGGTGATGAGACACAGCCCTCAGGTGTGGTGTGGGACATTCCATAGCTGACAGTTCGCGGGTGATGAGATGCGGCCAGCAGCAGTCGGGTGTGAGAGGAGCGCTATCCCGAGTTACTTCACCTTGCGGTGGGTACGTGACGGCACACAGCCCACAGCTGGGGAATAGGACAGTCGGCAGGTGACGAGACACAGCCCACAGCTGGGGAATGGGACAGTCGGCAGGTGACGAGACACAGCCCACAGCTGGGGAATGGGACAGTCGGCAGACGCAAGCCCAGCTGGGGAATGGGACAGTCGGCAGGTGACGAGACACAGCCCACAGCTGGGGAATGGGACAGTCGGCAGGTGACGAGACACAGCCCACAGCTGGGGAATGGGACAGTCGGCAGGTGACGAGACACAGCCCACAGCTGGGGAATGGGACAGTCGGCAGGTGACGAGACACAGCCCGCGGCTGGGGAATGGGGCAGTCGGCAGGTGACGAGACACAGCCCACAGCTGGGGAATGGGACAGTCGGCAGGTGACGAGACACAGCCCACAGCTGGGGAATGGGGCAGTCGGCAGGTGACGAGACACAGCCCACAGCTGGGGAATGGGGCAGTCGGCAGGTGACGAGACACAGCCCACAGCTGGGGAATGGGACAGTCGGCAGGTGACGAGACACAGCCCACAGCTGGGGAATGGGGAGTCGGCAGGTGACGAGACACAGCCCACAGCTGGGGAATGGGGCAGTCGGCAGGTGACGAGACACAGCCCACAGCTGGGAATGGGACAGTCGGCAGGTGACGAGACACAGCCCATAGCTGGGGAATGGGACAGTCGGCAGGTGACGAGACACAGCCCACAGCTGGGGAATGGGACAGTCGGCAGGTGACGAGACACAGCCCACAGCTGGGAATGGGACAGTCGGCAGGTGACGAGACACAGCCCGCGGCTGGGGAATGGGGCAGTCGGCAGGTGACGAGACACAGCCCACAGCTGGGAATGGGGCAGTCGGCAGGTGACGAGACACAGCCCACAGCTGGGGAATGGGACAGTCGGCAGGTGACGAGACACAGCCCGCGGCTGGGGAATGGGACAGTAGGCAGGTGACGAGACACAGCCCGCAGCTGGGGAATGGGACAGTCGGCAGGTGACGAGACACAGCCCACAGCTGGGGAATGGGGCAGTCGGCAGCTGACAATACACAGCCCGCGGCTGGGGTCTGTTTGCCGTCGGACAGTCGACAGGTGATGAGTCGCAGCTGATTATCCCCCGGTCTGATAAGTGCTGGCCGTGGAACAGTCGGCAGGTGACGAGTCGCAGCCGATTATCCCCCGGTCCGACCGATCAGCGCTGACTGCTGACCTTGTCGGCCATTAGCTGGCTCCGGGCCGGCGACAGGTCGCGCAGTTTTTGCTCACCACAGCTGACCATGTGGCCGGAGGCGGCGCTGCCCGGCTGTCGCCCCACGTCGGCACGTGTCAGGGGGTCAGCGGACCGTGAGCTGCGGCGCCTACGATTAACTGAGGCGGACCCGCTGCATCAAATTCAGCGCACAGACCCGGCACACTTCTGGCGCCACTATAAACGTGGTCGGCATTTTCACTGGCTGGAGTAAGCTCCGAGGTGCATGTCACCACTGTCGACCTGCCACTGACTGAAGTGAACTCGGAGATGCCTAACGGTCACCACTGTCGACCTGCCACTGACTGAAGTGAACTCGGAGATGCCTAACGGTCACCACTGTCGACCTGCCACTGACTGAAGTGAACTAGGAGACACCTAACGGTCACCACTGCCGAGCTGCCACTAACAGAAGTTAACTAGGAGACACCTAACGGTCACCACTGTCGACCTGCCACTGACTGAAGTGAACTCGGAGACGCCTAACGGCCACCACTGTCGACCTGCCACTGACTGAAGTGAACTAGGAGATGCCTAACGGTCACCACTGTCGACCTGCCACTGACTGAAGTGAACTCGGAGACGCCTAACGGTCACCACTGTCGACCTGCCACTGACTGAAGTGAACTCGGAGACGCCTAACGGTCACCACTGTCGACCTGCCACTGACTGAAGTGAACTCGGAGACGCCTAACGGTCACCACTGTCGACCTGCCACATAAGAAAGTAATGGAGCTGCCTAACGGTCACCACTGTTGACCAGACACTAACCGAAGTCAACTCGGAGATGCCTAGCGGTCACCGCTTTTGACCCGCCGCTGACTGAAGTGAACTCGGAGATGCCTAGCGGCCACCACTGTTGACCCGTCACTGACTGAAGTGAACTCGGAGATGCCTAGCGGTCACCGCTTTTGACCCGCCGCTGACTGAAGTGAACTCGGAGACGCCTAACGGCCACTTTTGCCAACCAGCCACTGACTGCTACTCCAGTGTTCAGTGAACTGCTACAATCGCGTATTAATCGTCTTTGGCTTATTACAACGTCGTCGTCAGTTGCCAACGACCGCTTCAGGCTACACTTCTAATTACGTTATTTCATATATTGGTAATGGTGGAACATGCAAGCATGGGGTAAGACATCCATATACCGGAGGCAATGAGCAAGCGTTGGTTTTTGAGCCATTGCCACTCTGAATAGTGAATAGTAATAGATGATACTGTCTTGCATGTGTACGCTCATCTCTCACCTGTACGTAAAGCAATGCATCTGAAAGCATAGGTGAAAGCGGCAGTTAGTAGCTAACAATAACGTTGAATATACCGTATAACGTATAATAATATAATGTACCCGTCAACGTCCCAACACAACTGCCATGCTTCGCGTCCCCTACCTCATCGAGCCAGTCGCTAGCCCACTCGCAAGCCGTCGACCGGATACGGAGTTTAACGTGCCCGGCAATGTCCTGACACGACTGCCCCGCGATTCGCGTTCCCTACCTCATCGAGCCAGCTGCCAGCCCCCCCCCCCAGCCGGCGACTGAAAATGGGGTGCCTGTGGTGACTCATGCCAATGTTGTTGGCGCAGTAGTAATCAAGGTCATCTAGTGCTCTACCGACCAAACTATGTGGAACACCTCGTGCATTGCCGGCATGGATGCAGTTGTGTTGTCCGCATGCGATGCTCGAGTATGCTTACTTAGAGCATCAATTTTTAGAATATGAAATCCTACCTTTCATTTCATGACTTGCGCTAAATTCCATTAAGCTGTGTCAGGCTATTCTATCTCAACCCAGCAGCGTAGTCAGTACTTGGTCCGAGGTGGTGGAGGTGGCGAACATTTGAAGAGGGCCACTCTTCTGAAACTCTTTAGATTTCGGTCACTTTGTGTTACCAGGGCTTCTATATATATATATATATATATATATATATATATATATATATATATATATATATATATATATATATATATATATATATATATATATATATATATATATATATATATAATGTATGTATATATATAGAACATATATATAGGTAAATATTGTTAATTACGTTGGGCCCAGTGCCGGTGTACTAGTGAGAGTCCTGCAATCAAGATCAAACAGTCCGGTAATGATCAAAAAGAAAAACAAACCATCTAGCTGCCGACAACCAAAAAACGAAATCCTGTTATGGAAAACAAAGGGACATTAACACATATCTAATGAACGCATGGATCTTATTAACTCGAGTAAATATACGGTTGTTTATCTCCATGGACAGCATTGCTACTTTCTGTTCTCCCTGCGTTCATAGGTAGTCTAATAGGGAGGGCGTTCACGATAGGGGTGAGGCCCACATTGTCGCTCCTTTTCGACAATTTTATACTTCCCCAAAATGAAGGTGTGAACACCAGTGTGGAAAAATGAGTATAACATTTTCGGACAGGGGGAAAACTAGGAACAAGCCTGACCAGCAATGCCCAACACATAATATCCTGAAAATTTATGTTCTTCCTTAACTGGCATCGCACCGGTCTAAAACGAAGCAGCTGGCATCGCAGTCATCACAGCTGTCGCTAAGCTGTCTTCTTCGCCATCGCTTCTGTGTCAGCTGAGGTCGTTACACTGGGGCAGCAGTATCCGCTTGGGCGGCCATAATCGCTAGGACGGTCGTCACCACTGGGGTGGCCATCACCGCTGGGACGAATGTGGTCACTGGAACGACCACCGTCGTTGAAGTGACCTTCGTCACCCCGGCGGCCACTGGAACAGCCGTCACCGCTGGGGCGGTCGCCATCTGCTTTCGGGAAGTTGCATAGTAACGGGGTATCTGCTCTCAAGAAACAGCAGGTGACGGCACTCTTAGTGTCACAGCAGGTCACGACATTTTTTCAGGATGAATGTGCATCATAGCAAGAGTGCTCCGATGAACCTCGCCTATGTCGTTCCTCCTTATTGAGGGTTTCTTCACCTACAGTTAGACATCCCTGGCACTCTGGCTCTCTTCACCCTGATGGCCCTCTCTGGCTTGTAGGAACCTTCCCAGCCCTCGAAAGCATACATGGCTCAAGGACATCATAGCTCTGAGGCTGGCCCGCAGTATTCCTCGCGCCCATGGCCAGATCTCAGGGACTCTCGTAGCTCCTAGGGTGCCCCGATCCCTCAGGCGTCCATCTCAAAGCTCAGAAGCATCTAAGTACAGTCCTCTCTGGCTCTCAGAGGACCTATTCATCCGTCAGGAGCCCTCTCCATCTTGCATGGGCCACCTCAGTCCTCGACAAACCTAATTAGCCTTCAGGGGCCCTCTACAGCTCCCAGACAGGCTAAATCATTTCTAACGAGCATCGCTAGCGCTCGGGACTCTCCTTAGCTCCTAGGTGGCCGTGTTCAACACTCAAGGTTCCTCTCAAGCCTCAGCAGCATCGCATTCCCGTCCACTCTAGCTCTCAGGGACCATCCCCAGTCCTCGACAGCCGTTCGGGCTGTCAAGGACATTCTAGCTTTGAAATAGGTTCTCAATATTCCTCACAACCATCGGCAGCACTTATACATCCTGTTCAACCCTCAGAAGACCCTGCTCTTTAATATATATATATATATATATATATATATATATATATATATATATATATATATATATATATATATATATATATATATATATATATATGTATATATATAACAACATGGCTAACTTTGTATTTTCATTATGTAAATAATAAGTATTGAGGAAAGAATCATGAATTTGATCGACAGCATGTCAATTAAATCTTCCTGCAAGTTTCTTTTTCATTCAATAGCACCTAACCCTGAGCTTAAGTTCAAATTAAGTATTTGAAAGTTTATTTATCTTGCTTGCTGGACGTTAAACATTATGTATATATTATATCATAAATGGTTCATGATAATTCCTGAAAAAGCATGTCTCTCTTAGATAGCATGCCAATGAAGGAGAAGTAGCTAGAAAGTGTACAAAACCTTAGAAAGACCAACTTTTAACTGTAGCTATTGCTTCCGATGTTTTATTGACTGGTTAGTTACTTACATTTAAGCTTCCCAGGATATTAACTGAGAATTTCAGCCAAGTATTTTTAATGTTGATGTTGGCTTCCTTGAAAGATGAAAAGCAATGAACGTGTGTTACTGTAGGAAGATGACAACACTCATGAATAATAGGCTGATTAATGCGCTAAATATTCATCCTTAATTGCCTATATTCTTGATCATGACAAATTAGTCAGTGTGATCGACCAAAGTATATTGCACATTACGAGGCCACTTCAGTTCTTTCTTAATGTGCTCCTCGTGCAGAACAAGGATGGACAAAAAGGTGAAGGATTTTTGGCGACCAAAGCGCCCCTGGGAGAACTTGACTGACATCGACCCATGTCAACCATGCATGCTTCGTTGTTGGTTGTAGCGGCAGCGGCAGTCATTGGCCGTGTCTGAACCAGCCTGAGGACACGATCGCCGCAGCAGTGGCGGATGTCCCAAACCACGCCTGGTCCAGCAGTGTGTGTGTGGGGGGGGGGACTGTAGCTGCACCAGTCTCGCATGTTTCAGGTTATGTCTGGACTAGCAGCCTGAGAACACGATAGCAGCAGCAGCGGCGCACGTCACAAACCACGTCTGGTCCAGCAGCGTAGGGAAGCTGTAGCCGTAGTTCGCTTCGGGCCGTGTCTGAACCAGCTGAGTCTGGCTACATATTGTCCACAGCAGCGGTTCCAGTTCAGTCCGGCCCAGCAGTCCAGGTAGACTATGGCAATATCAACCGCTGCTGTTTCGGACCACGTCAGGTCCAGCAGTCTGGGTAGACTATGGTTATAACAGCCGCTGCCGCTTCAGACCACGTCTGGTCCAGCAGTCTGGGTAGACTATGGTTATAACAGCCGCTGCCGTTTCGGACCACGTCAGGTCCAGCAGTCTGGGTAGACTATGGTTATAACAGCCGCTGCCGCTTCAGACCACGTCTGGTCCAGCAGTCTGGGCAGACTATGGTTATAACAGCCGCTGCCGTCTCAGACCACGTCTGGTCCAGCAGTCTGGGTAGACTATGGCAATATCAACTGCTGCTGTTTCAGACCACGTCTGGTCCAGCAGTCTGGAGGCGATACACGGACAGCTGCCGCCAGCCGGCCTCGTCTTCACGGCCGCCGACAACCGCTCGCAGGTGGCGGCCAGCCAGCAGCCGTTCTCGCCGGACGACGAGGAGCAGCTGCGGCGCGAGGTCGCGCAGCACTTCGCCACACTGGCGGCGCCCAGCGGCGAACTCATCAACTACGCGTGCGCGCTGCTCGCCTTCGGCCTGCAGTACGCCGCCTGCTTCTGGAGCGGCAACAAGTGGTTCGGCATGCTGTTCTCGGCGCACAACGTGGCCGTCCTGCTGGTGAGCGTGTGCACGTGGGACGGCTTCAGTCTGCTGTACAAGGTGCACGCGGTGCGCGACGCGGCGCCCGACGACGCGCGCCGCCGCTTCCTGCTGGGCACGGCGGCGACCGTGGCGCTGTACCTGCTGGCCGCCGGCCTCCAGCTGGCCTCCGCGTCCGTGCTGTACGCCTACGGCTACCACAAGTACCAGCTGTACCTGGTGCGCCAGCGCGAGCGCTACCAGATCGAGTACCGGCAGGGGCGCGCGCCGGCGTTCGGCTACGCGTCGCACTGCGCGGCGCTGCTGCTGCTGGCGGCCGCCGTCGGCTGCCAGGGCCCGCTGGTGCACGACCTGTCGCTGCTGTCGCGCGGCGGCGGCGCCGGCGGCGCGGCCGTGGTGGCCGCCGTCGCCGCCATGGTGCTGCACTGCTTCCTGTGGGTGCTGCTCTGGCTGCTGCTGTCCGTCAAGCACCGGTGGAGCTTCAAGCTGCGCGTGACGCTGGGCGCCGCCTACCTGCGCTCGGCCGAGCAGATCAAGCTGGTGCACGACGTGGAGGTGTCGCAGCGGCGCGCGGCCGTCGACGCCGACGCGCCGCTGCTGGTCGTCAGCCGCGGCCGCGTGGCGGCCGTGGCCGACGACGCCGTGCGCCGGCAGATCAGCGAGCTGGTGCGCACGCACGTGGCCGGCCGCCGCCAGCGCTGGGAGCAGGAGGAGGTCTACTGGCACAAGCCGACGCTGCCCACGCCCAAGGCGTCGCCAGAGTCGGAGGTGGCCGGCTGGGCCAGCCAGCGCCGCCCAACACCGGCTGCTGAGCCCAAAGCTAAGAGGTGAGGCGGCCTCACCAGCACGTGACGACAATGTTCTGACGTTAGCAGGGCCGGGGCCGACTTCCACCGCCTCCAGCACTATATGCAAACTTCTGTACGGTGCGACGAGACTAACTTTATAATAGCACATACTTGTTAGGGGCGTCATAAAGTTCGCACAGCTGACAATTTACCAAAGTGTTGCGTATAACTATTTAATCGCCCCTTAGGCGAGCTTGTTATACGGTGGGACAGATCTGATGAACTGCTATTCACCAATGATTGTTTATATTTGATTTGGTGCTGGTTTGATTTCCCTACCCTTCATCGGGTTTTAGGTATAAATATTGCGACTATTGTGGAGCTGATGGTGCACGTTTCATATTCTGATTTGGTCATCGTCCCAGGTACCCAGTCAAGTGTGTTATACAGCGCCATCTAGCCGCCCCGGTAGCTCAGTTGGTTAGAGCGCTGGCCTGCACCGGTCTCCCCCGTATTGGCAACGCAGGGTTCGAGTCGCTTCGCGCGCTCGCATTTAGCCCCCGGCCGGGAGTGTCAGTTGGCAGCTGGCCCGATAAGGCCGGGGACGAGCTACCGGGCGGCCGTGTCGGTGCATTGGCGGCACGTTAAACTTTCGGTCTAAATTCTGTCGTTCAACTGGAGCTCATGGATCGGGTGGTGGGGCCAGGGTTCACGCAACAAGCTCTGCTTAGCAATAGAACCCTGGCTCCTCAAGCCACCCCAGCAACAACTCGGACCAAATTTATTTATTTTTAAAAAAATATTAAAATCACGAGTTTACGAACGCTTCGCGGTGTATTATTGTTCAAATAACGTCTACCCTTCGTTGGTTATATTGGCTTTAGATCGCACGAACCATCATGATCATATAACGCCCATAACCTGGCATTTTAATTAGGCTCCCCAGTGCCTGCATGGGTCATTCAAAGTGTCCACAAAATATTCGTCTGGTAAAGCTTACACATCAACTCGATACGATGTCTTCATCCCCTCGTTAGATAGCAGCAAGCCGTATTTGCGCGGGAAACTGGATTCCTCGTCCGGTTTTGACCATGCGGTATCCATGTCTCCTTTCAAGCCTGAACCATAAAGTGTTTATTGGGCAATGAACACATGCGCCAGCAGTTTCATGCGCACCATATTCATGCCACTGGCCATTGCATCACATAAAACCGTTACTGGGTCATCAAAATATACAGCCTGTCGGAACACACATAGCTGTCATCCTCCGGGCTGTGGGGATACGTTACTAGTCAGCTGTGTGTGTAGGTTGGCTGGGGTGGGGTGGGGGTGGGGGTGGGGGGGGGGGGGAGATCAGTGCCAGCCACTTAATTAGGCAGTGTCAGGAGGTGGGCTGTGAGTGCTGGTTAGTGGCCAGGCTGCGGACGCGGCGGCAGCGATTGGCGGGCGCAGCAGCCTAGGCAGAGACGGCGGCTGAGTCGAGAGCGATATCGTATCACAGGATTATCGATGTCAGCAGCTTGCAGCTGCGAATGTCAGCAACAAGGCTGCGCCATCCAACGTCAGGAGGCATAGCGGGATCAAGCCCACCATCAAGCCCAACCGTTCGCCTGTAGTAGTGGCCAACCATGTAAAGATGTTAGTGGGCTGGCTGTGTGGGATGCAGGTATCCATAATCCAGACTGCGTGACCCCATGGATTTAGGCGGTGAGCCTCGGTCGTCGCTGTCCGGTCGCCATGGTGACGGGCCGTGGGGACTGGTGGTGTTCGGTAACCGAGCTGTTGCATGGGCTTTTGGTAGCCAGACGGTAGAGATGTGAGCATATCACGCTGTAGCGATGTCAAGAGCCAGTCTGTAGAGATGTGAGCAGCCATGTTGTAGGGATGTCAAGAGCCCAGCTGTAGAGATGTGAGCAGGTATGCTGTAGGGATGCCAAGAGCCACACTGTAGAGATGTGAGCAGCTGGGGTATAGGGATGCCAAAGGCTAGGCTGTAGAGATGTGAGCAGTCAGGCTGTGGGGATGTCAAGAGCCAGGCTGTATAGATGTCACCATTTGGGGTGTAGGGATGCTTCAATGCTGTGGATGGGTTTTATTAATTGGTCGGTGGGTATGCTCGACAGTGTAACTAGGCTGTGTTACAATCTGAATAGGTGGGGTGCGGCTGGCCTTCATTAGAGTGGTGTCAAGATGGATTAGATGTGCTAGTAATTAGATTGGCTGCGGTCAACCCATGAACGTATTAATTGGCAGACCATGGGTCTGTTCATTTGCTTCGTCGTTATGTGTTGGTTAATCGAGACACGGATCTGCTGGCCAATAGGGACGTGGCTGAGCTGACAGCTAAACACCGCTGGCGTGGCTAGTGTGTGGTAGCCGTACCGTGGAATGGTCGCGAGCCGTACAATTTACTGTTCTGACGAACTCAGATGTGTATCGTAAAATGTGCACATGTTACCCATCTGCAGAGGACAGGCGGAGTATTACCTGTACTGTGAGAGATCCCGGTGGCTAAATCAGCGGGGCGTCGGAGCCGAGTCACCAATGTATCTGTAGCCGGGATACCAGTGTATCTGTAACCGGGTCACCAATGTATCTGTAGCTCGGCCATCAGTGTATCTGTAGCCGAGTTACCGTGATATCTGTAGAGCCGGGTGACCAGTGTATCTGAAGCCAGATCACCGATGTATCTGTAGCCAAGTGACCGTGATATATGTAGAGCCGAGTCACCATAGTATATGCAGCCGGATCACCATGGCATCTGTGGCCGAGTCACCGTGGCATGCGTAGCCGAGTCGCCGCCACTGTTTGACCCCTTGACTTTGACCTGACCTGGTGAGCGGCATGTGTGACAGGGGTCACGTGCGCAAGTGTTCGGCGACGCGGCTTCCCGAAACAGAGGTAGCTGACCTGCGCACGCCAGACATGACCGACACGGAGGACGACGACCTGGCCACGAACGCCAACCAGAACACCTCCCACCTGCATCACAGCAAAGCCCGGGTGAGAGAAACACGGCGGTCACCACCTACGCAGGTGGTGGCATCGATCACCCCCTGTGCAGGTGGCGACATCGATCACCACCTGTGCAGGTGGTGCACTCCAGGACAGGGGATTGGCTCGGCGCTGAGGAATGTCCGGAGCTGCAGGGAGTTGGCGACAAGGCTCCTTAAGCGAGGCAGTTGCACGAGATTCCCACAATTTATTTACATGGTATTCTAGGAGCGAGGCTGTCGGCTGCCAGCGTAGTTTGTTTCGGGACGCTGACGACAGTCGTACTCAGACGTATTCGCTGTCGACAGCCAGACGTACTATTTTCGGTGGGGTAATAGTGGGGTAGGCGTTGGCGACAATTTCTTGTCACTCCAGCGACAAATTTAGTTTTCTCGAGGAATGGTTAGATGGGGATTACGACGCCGGCGGCAAAGCGACGCCACCGATTTTGGATCAGGGAGATAAAATTTTAGGGTTGTTTTCTCCTCGTTCGCGACCATGCAATATACTATGCAATTTCGACGATTCTCGCTTAAAGGAGATCCACATCTTAGCTGCCTACCATATCCACCTATGCGACAATGTTTTTCCTGTGTATTTTCGTGACGGACAATTAAAAAAATCCGAGTTGTTGTTGGAGTGGCTTGAGGAACCAGGGTTCTATTGCTTAGCAGAGCTTGTTGCGTGAACCTTGGCCCCACCACCCGATCCATGAACTCCAGTTCAACGGCAAAATTTAGACCGAAAGTCCGGGGGGGGGCAGATATCTGCCCCCCTCCGGTTTTTCCTCATTTTCCGCCAAACTAATCGGGTTAGCAAGGCAAAACCTTACATAGCTGTTCATTGGTCTTTTCCGCATGTCCTCATACATTTTTAATCCTGGGTTATCTCAGGTCAGGTCACCAGGTCAGGCGAAGTGACCCAACTACACCCGGAGTTCTAGGTGGCATAACTTCCACAATAATTGGGCGATTGATTTCAAACCTATAACGTGTCATGATCTCATCAGGGGCCATAATATGTATATCGATTTTTGTAGCATTAACCTTAGGTCAGGTCGGAGTCATGGCTTCCCCATTATAGGGCTATGGCAAAATATACAAATGTGTTCTGGTTACATATTTGCGCTCGGAATGATCTCGCAACGGTTGTGGCATGTAAATGGAAGCTATGCTCAATGTTACCGCTGACATTTTTGCTCAGTGACCTCACCAAGGTCTCTGAGGTCACCTGAAATCACTACACATTTCTGCGCATTATATCGCACTGCATTGAGCTAGAAGGCCGACAATTACCGACATTGTGCTTGTATCGCTAAAACATGTCGATTGATACATTACATGACCTCCCTAGGCGACTTCATGATCTTGACCTGAGGTCATGACTTCATGACCTTGACCTGAGTTTCGGTTGACCTGACCTTAAATGGCACCGCCTATTGTCGATAGCGCATCTCAAAGACTGTCGAATAGCTTTCGCCGTTTGTTTCTATCTGTTGCAGGTCCTGAGATATGTGTCAATATCTGAGTCCCACCTGATCTGGTCGAATTTGACCTATGATGGCCCAGTGACATGAATGTTGACCTGAGCGAAAAAAAATGACCGAAACACTTTCGATAGAACCCGTCACCAGCTATCCAACGCCGTTTTCCGTTTGTCGCTAGCTAGCATAGTTCCAGAGACCTTAGGGGGGGCAGACATCTGTCCCCCAGACATGCGAAGTTGGTGCGGACCGCTGGACGTGCGAGTGTTAACGTGCGGCAAATGCACCGACACGGCCGCCCGGTAGCTCGTCCCCGGCCGTATCGGGCCAGCTGCCAGCTGACACTCCCGGCTGAGGGCTAAATGCAAGCGCGCGAAGCGACTCGAACCCTGTGTTGCCAGTACAGGGGAGACCAGTGCAGGCCAGCGCTCTAACCAACGAAGCTACCGAAGCGGCAATCTCAGCGTGTGCCCCGAATTCTGTGCGAGAGTTTACAGTACGGCGAGTGACGCGACGTCGGGCTTGCATTCCGGGCGCCGGAAATGCCGGACGCCGACCCGGTGCATTGGGTTGCCGTCTGGCGGACATGACCCACATCGAACCCATACTGCAGCGGCACATCACTGGAAACCGGTCTCCGAGATATATGCCCGCGATTCGGTCGACTCATATGCGACAAGTCTGATAAACTCGAAGCTCGGAAATGGAAAGCCGCTGCTTGGCTGGAATTCGGCCGCCATGGTTCCGACGTTATGACCATCTAAGCCAATATTGTCGTCGCCAATGGCCGATAAAGAGGGACTGGGCCGGATATAACGGTGTTGAGCTGTCGATCCGGGTGGCTGTCGCCGTCCTCCCTGGCTGTTTAATTTGGGAACGGAGGCGTGAGCGACCTTTCCAGGAGCCATATGCCCGGCGACAGGCTGCCGACAGGCCGCGGACAGGCTCCATAGCCGGGCTGACGGTCTGCTCCGCTGCTGCCACCGGTCAAGGCCGGTGACCTTCGACCATCGCCCGTGCCGGAAATGTCATCTATTTGGGGCTTCATGGACGGATGCAGCCTTCTCTTTGTACCTATAGATTAGTATCGAACACTTTTGATGACTCTTCAGAAGTCCTTCTGCTGGGCAGATACACCAGCTTGACCTCTAGGTTTCTCAATCTTACCTGAAGAGGTGCATTTTATTTTAAGGACATAGCTACCTTTTCCGTCGGATAACCGAATCGCATGACAGTCGTTGATCTGGTTCGGACCACTGCTTTAGATTGGGTTCAGATGTCCTTGATCATACCAAACATATGCATTGCATTTAGGGTATGACCTATGCTATGAATTTCCAATTCGAACTCTGATGAGGCAGCGGTCAATGACCAATGAATATATTATGGATTCATCATGGGTGGACATCAATCATGTGGGCGGACGTAACCACCTGGTGTTGCGGTAACTCACTCAGTAGGGCGTTTGGTTCTTAAGACTCGTAAGATCGTAAGACTCGTTTGACTCATGAGATCGTGGGTTGGAATCCCACAAGCGGTGGAATTACCGAGTACCCCGCGACCAATCGGCGCAAGAAGTTGACGATTCTCTATGACCTAGCAATTAAATGCGTTATAGAAGAACCCAAGCACGTATCCACCTGCAATACTAGAATTCCGGGCTAGCGGAGTACCGTTCTATCTAGCTCCACCCCAGACCATCCTTGCTTTGATGCGGTTTTACCAATGATACCACTGCTCAGTTCCAAGTCGTCACTTTGTTTTATCTTTCTGACTGTCTCGTTACTTCTCGCCTTACCTCTGCATTTTCGATGAGATGGGCCTGTATCTCAGCCAGCTGCCTTCACAATGATAACATTCCACCCAACTGCTGCCAGCTTATCCGGCCACATAACGAGGCACTACAGAACTATTTTGACTTCCAGACTAGAATCAGGCGACGTTGGCCACATTTCAGTGCCATCTTTTACCACAGCTCACCAGTCCGAATTCCTTGGAATGAGCCCAATAATCAAAGAGCCCGAACCGAACCGACCTGCTCTATCGCTATCGAATATCAGACCGGAGCCGACACGGCACGGAACACGACTGGAGCTGACCGGAGCCCGCCTCGCGGCTGTTTCAGGAGTTCTCCCGGGCGCACCACTACGCGGCGCTAGGGTCGGGCGGCGCCGACCCGACCTCGCCGCCCAGTGACCGGTCGGCGGCCGCCGCGCGCGACGCCGACCGCAGCGGCGGCAGCGACGACACGTCCAGCGGCGTGCACTCGAGCCAGGGCCAGCTGCGCCGGCACGGCGGCAGTCTGGAGGACGTGGCGCCGCACGAGCTGGGCCCGCCGCCGCCGCCGCCGGCCGCCGTCGGCCGCGCCTGCATGTCGCTGCAGCGCGTGCCGCCGCCGACGGTGCCCGTGGCGCCCATGAACTCGACGCTGCCGCCGCGGCTGGGCCAGCCGCGGCCGCCCGTCGGCGGCGTCGGCGGTAGCGTCGGCGGCGTCGGCGGCGCCGCCTTCTACTGCGCCGACACGGTGGTGATCCGACGGCCGTCGTCGGCGGCGCACCACCAGCCGGACGCGCCGCTCTCGTCGTTCGGCACCCACCCGGCGCCGCAGCCGTCGGCGGTAGGCGTGCGCATCTCCGAGCCGGTCGTCTACCGCAACACGGCCGGCATGGTGGGCTCCTGCGGCTGAGCCGTGGCGCCGTCGGCAGGCGCGCCTGACGCGCTCCACAGCACCCCGCCACCGCCCGAGGCCGGTGGAAGGTATCGGAGGGAACGACGCCGATGCTCGACCGCAGCAGTAGCCGCGCTCGTACTTCAGGAGAAGTTTGCACTGTAGGCGCTTCTCAGTTGTGAGATTCGTCTCAGCACTGGGTGTTCAGCCCTGCGGGTTTATCGAAGCTGCGATCCTTGTGCCATCTGAGTATAGCCCGTGTTCAACTAACGATGTTTGCAGCGCTAGCTCACAGTACCATGCCGTTCCCTTCGACCGGTGGAAGTGGCATGGCATTCCTAACATGGTTTGAGATTGTGTGGCATCTACGTCACCTGTGAAAGTAGCGATGGACCCGCATTGCTGGTGGAGACGGGCACTCATTTCATCTGTACAAGGTGGTGCAACGTTCACCCTATAATGCTAGCTTTCTCATCTGCCTGACGATTGGTCCGACGATTTGCTGCGTCTACTCTACGTTGACATCCATGTTGACATAAAATCCAGATTCTCGCCAAATCTACTTCGGCCGCCTTGATGGGATGCTGGTGCTTTCGGTCTCCCGACGATATCACATTGATTACATTTTTACGCGGTAGTGAAATGGAATAGCCTAGGTAGCGCATGGGTCCTGCGCGGGTTTAAGATCAGTCTCAGTCGGTATGCCCATGCTCACTGACATGACCTGAATGCATCTGAAATGTCGAGTGGAGTATGGGAGGGTCGCGGATAAAGTTGGCGCGCGAATGTGACCATGTCGCCGTCGCACCACAGGAGATAAAACGCAGGTCGCTAGCTAGCTAAGCTGTCCTAGTCGAGCATTCATCGTGTTGATCGTGTTTTGCATATTTGTAATGCTGAATGTCGTTGGTGTCAGGGTGTTATTGTGTCAATGACCACTGCACCATGTGCTGTTGTGTGCGGTGTTGCTATGTCGCTCTCCAATGCGAGCAGTGTCTCACTGTAGACGTGGAGATTCGTTCCGTTTTGAAGCCCCACATTCAGCGATAATTCAATATTCGTTTCGATCAACGCCCCAATTTGCATGCATATGCGAAAGGACGTGATACGGTCGGTGGAGCGTCAACGGCCGCTGGCGAGGTGTCTAGTCTAGAAGTCAGAACGAGCGCGTACCTCGAGGGTCCGGAACGAGCGCGAATCTCGAGGGTCCGGAACGAGCGCGAATCTCGGCAGATGGTCGTTCCAGCGACCGGTCTGAGCGTCTGGCCGAAGAAAATGGATATGCTGCCCGTCGTTCATCCTGTAGGAAAATGTCATAGGTCTCTGGAGCACCGTGGGTTTGTGGTTTGCGGAGAAAATATCATATTTTCATCACATCCTTTAGTCGATGCGTGTTCCGCCTAGGATTACGTGAGGTCACTCTCGCTAAGTGTTGCTTGTGTTCGGTATGCGCGCATATCATTATTATCACCTCGTGATGTCTGCTTCTATGGTCATGTATTCAAGCTTGTCATCTGTCCATTGTTAACGAAAAAAGGTTCGCTTACCCTATAGGCATGCCTCGTGGTGCAGGATAGCCACTGCGTTGTAGGATCTCCATCCCTCCGGTAGCGAACATGCTGCACTCGACATCCCCTGCTGCAGACGATGTCAACTGTCATAGCAGATGTTCGCTGCTACACCGGATGTTCGCTGCTGCACCGGATGTCCGCTGCTGCATCGGATGTCCGCTGCTACACCGGATGTTCGCTGCTGCACCGGATGTCCGCTGCTACACCGGATGTTCGCTGCTACACCGGATGTCCGCTGCTACACCGGATGTTCGCTGCTGCATCGGATGTCCGCTGCTACATCGGATGTTCGCTGCTGCACCGGATGTCCGCTGCTACACCGGATGTCCGCTGCTACACCGGATGTTCGCTGCTACACCGGATGTTCGCTGCTACACCGGATGTCCGCTGCTGCATGTCCGCTGTGACTGTCGACGCCTGATGCCGTTCCCGATATCCCACGCGGCCCCTAATGCCTGATGCCAGTGCAGACAATGGGCGTCCTGGACGCACTTACCTGGCACCAACCGCCCGTCCCGTGTCCCTCTGTCCCGTGTCCCACTGGCACGTGCTGGTGGTGAGCCCCGTGTGAGCCCCGTGTGTCGCGTCGGCGGGTTTCGCCGCGGCTGGTCGTCAGACGTCAATACGACACCAGTGCCGGCACTTAGCTCCTCCCCTCCCCTCGTGTTCCCAGGCACCAATCAGAAACGCAACCACACCGGCGCTAGTATTGACCGACGTGCAACTCACCGCCTGGAGCGGCGTCGGTATTAACTTCACTCAGCTTCCGGCTCTGGCTAAAGTTTGTGTGTCGAATATGGAACTTTGTGCGTTTTTATACTGTAAAGTATTCCACGGAGGGACCAGTTATGTACGCAGATTTGCGCTGATGTTGATAGGCGTGCCAATACAGCAGTCCGCCTTCTGCAGCCAACGCACGCTCGCAGCATTTCCGGTACAAAAATATCAACCATAACGCATGACGTATCAAACGTGTGAAGTGCGCCGTCGCACAATATCACCATTGATGTTTCTGATGGACGTCGCACCTAATCACGCACTTGTTCGACGTCCGTGACCGCCGCGGGCCCACGGGTCGATCAGCGTAGTAGATCGGTCGCCACACAACTCACAAAACAAGCTCCCACCAAGAGTGGTTTCCGTCTGGGCCTCACAGTGTAGTTGACGTTGCGGAGGTAGCTCGGCGACCGCTCGCGGCCGGCTTCCACACCTGCACCGCGAGCGGGTCGGTTTCCGCGTGTTCCAGCACCACGTGACTGGCGTCTTAGCGCAGCGCGACGCCTTGTACAACTGCCAACATAGCATATCGGAGGTGCGCGGCCGGCCGGCTGGCGGCTGACCGGGCGACTCTGCCGGCCGGCTGGCGGCTGACCGGGCGACTCTGCCGGCTGACCGGCGGCTGACCGGGCGACTCTGCCCGCCGGCTGGCGGCTGACCGGGCGACTCTGCCGGCTGACCGGCGGCTGGCTGGCGGCTGACCGGGCGACTCTGCCGGCTGGCTGGCGGCTGACCGGGCGACTCTGCCGGCTGACCGGCGGCTGACCGGGTGACTCTGCCGGCTGGCTGGCGGCTGACCGGGCGACTTTGCCGGCCGGCTGGCGGCTGACCGGGCGACTCTGCCCACCGGCTGGCGGCTGACCGGGCGACTCTGCCGGCCGGCTGGCGGCTGACCGGGCGACTCTGCCGACTGGCTGGCGGCTGGCTGGCGGCTGACCGGGCGACTCTGCCGGCCGGCTGGCGGCTGACCGGGCGACTCTGCCGGCTGACCGGCGCGGCTGACCGGCGGCTGACCCGCTGACCGGGCGACTCTGCCGGCTGATCGGCGGCTGACCGGGCGACTCTGCCGGCCGGCTGGCGGCTGACCGGGCGACTCTGCGCTGGCGCACACCGCCACTGCCGTCGGCATCAGCAGTCCTGCTCGCATATCGGCATACATATGGTTTTGTATGTTGTGTATGGTAATGTTAGCAATACATGTAGCGGAACCAGCTGGGTTTACCCTGAGGGAGAAGGCTCTGGCAGTCTGCGATGGTGTCCGAAGGTTTCCGACGGTCTTTGACGGTAGAGTCAGCGCTGACCTCAATTATCGAGCGGTTGGCACTCACACCTGCAGTGTATTGGTATATGGAACATCGTCATATCTGTTGCCTCCGCTGCAGCATGAGGAAACCACGGTACTCATAGTCTTTATCTATTGCAACCAGCTGCGGCCAGAATGTGAGTCCCATGTAGCTCAACCTTCGGTGCAAAATTCAACCTTTGGTTTGCATCTCAGTGTCGGCAGGGCAGGACCGACTGATGCAAATACTCGGCACTGGATATGGCGAGAATGCAACACGTACCGGCAACGCTCCGACACTCTAATGACGTGACCTTCCGATGCTGCATGCATCATCTTAAGCAAACTCTTACCAACAGAAAGGGAGCCGACTCTGCTAATTCAATGAATATATAAGAGACAATGGAAACGATTGTGTTCCACTGAGCTACAAAAGGCACACACACTGACCCACAAACAACAATATATATATATATATATATATATATATATATATATATATATATATATATATAATATATATTGTGTGTGTGTGTGGTGTGTGGGTGTGTGTGTGTGTGTGTGTGTGTGTGTGTTGCCGTCTCCCCACAAGCAACCCTTTTGTTTTGGTCGTAGCAGTCGGCTGCCAGTGGGGAAGCGACGGCCAGGCGTTTCACCAGAGGTAATTGTTGTGGCGAAAGACTAACGAACGCTTTGCGGAATATGACGTCTTGGACTGTATTGCCCGTATCCAGCATCAGGTTGTCACACATGGCAATCCGCCGGTCAACATCGGCCTCGTCCGAAGTCAACAGCGGATGTAGACAGACGCGTTCTGCTGCGTGGCGGGCATGTGCTCTTCATCCAGCATTGCTCGCGTGTCAGGGGCACACCACTTGGAGGCTCAGCACTACACAGTCGAATACGTGACACGACGGTTCATCCAGTCACGAACACACAGATTCACATCTCGGACTCCAGTAGTCAGTACTTAACAACTGAGACAGCCGCTGCCGCGCTACCTGACAGCCAACTACCAAGGCTACGGGTACACTTTGTTAATGTTTTCGCGCATGCATTCATTGCTTATTTATTCACGCACCATGGAATGTATATATTCACACGCCTTTCGTATGATTTGTAGATTATATTTGTATTATTGTTGCATAATGCATGCATGGTATTTCCTAGCACCATCTATTCACTCCGGAACGTATTTGTTTGTTCACATACACGTGATTTGGATGATGTGACGTCATCCCATGATAGACACACATACACGACCGGACTGATCCCCTTAAACACAGGGTTTGCTAACCCGGTGCTCCCGTCTAGGTCGCCGAAACTCCTGAATGTGTTGCATCTCTCATGAGTGTCGCCAGTGGGGATCATGTGTCCAGGAAAATCTGTTCAGTTATGTTCAAATGGTTGAACATATTTTCCTCGCATCTCTTCACACATTTATCGAGTCAGATTCCTGCTCGGGGGTGAGGGCGGTGGGAGAGGAGTGAAGAAAATTGGCTCGGGTGGGTACTGGCGAACATAGTCATGATATTGGGGAGGGGAATACCTGGTGAAAGCATGTTATGGAATTAGCGCGGTTTCCCCATGGAGCCATCGTGCCCTCGATAGTGCATTAAGACTTTATTCTTTGTGCGTACGTAGTCGCGGTATCAATGCGGGCTGCCGGCGGTAGTCCCTCTTCACGTGGCCACCGCACTTTCGACGTGACTTTCAGCGTAGAATCTGCGTGGGCTGCCCAAATAGGGAGAGTGCGGGCTGCTCAAGTCCAGCCCTCGGGCTCCACTGGCTCATTGCGGCGGGATGCTCGTGATACCCGCGCATCACGGGATCACCATGCTTCCGATGACACCCGCGTCGGGCCCTCGCTTCAGCCCGCGTAGCGCCATCGCTGACCCATCGCATAGTCGTTTGCTGGGTACGTGTCACGCTGGCGTGCCTCGCAGGCCCTGCTAATGAAAACCAACAAGGGGCCATCGCTGAAAGGCCCGCATCGGACCAACGCGGGGTTCTGGTGGGCAGGCCTTGCCCGCGCTGCCCGCACATACCTCCTGCACCTGGCCCGCGAGGGGCCAGCGGCAGGTCGTCTGCTGGGTGGTGGCTTGCGGACCAAACTTTTCATCCACATAGACATAGACTCACGGACACTAGGTGGGAAAGACTGGCGGCCCAGTCTAGTCTGGATGGTGATCCAGTCTGGTCTGGATGGCGGCCCAGTCCGGTCTGGATGGCGGCCCAGTCTGGTCTTGATGGCGGCCCAGTCTGATCTTGATAGCGGTCCAGTCTGATCTTGATGGCGGCCCAGTCTGGTCTTGATGGCGGTCCAGTCTGGTCTTGATGGCGGCCCAGTCTGGTCTTGATGGCGGCCCAGTCTGGTCTTGATGGCGGTCCAGTCTGGTCTTGATGGCGGTCCAGTCTGGTCTGGATGGCGGCCCAGTCTGGTCTTGATGGCGGTCCAGTCTGGTCTGGATGGCGGCCAAGTCTGGTCTTGATGGCGGTCCAGCCTGGTCTTGATGGTGGTCCAGTCTTGCCTCTCATCTCGCACCCGTACACAGCTTCGGGACGCATTCAAATATAAACTTTCAAACCGCTCGTCGATCGCTACCGATGCAACGAGTGTGTACTCATGACAATGAATTTAGGTCGGGATGCAGCTCAGTCGCTTAGCCAAGGGGGCGAAAGGGGCGGCCGCCCCTGGAGGACGGGAATGGGCCCTCCAGGCGGCCGTCTTGAGGAGCCCAGAAGGGCCTCTCAAGGCGTCGGTGCAGGCGTCCGGAAAGACCCCGCGACGACGTAAAGGGTCCCCGGACTGGTAAAAAAACGCCCTAGGATGACGGAAAGGGGCCGATGAAGAGGGCCCAGAATCAACGGAGGGTGCCTTCAGAAATATATTGAGGGCCCTTAACTGAACGTGAAGAACTTCTAGACTAAGAGTGAAAAACTTTTAAATCGACGGAGGAAGTCTCGGATAGTTGGAAGGGCCCCCGACTGGCGGAGAGGGCTCCGAGCCAATATCAAGGGCTCCTGGGCTCACGACGAAACCCAACACGAAGAAGGGGCCTCTGACCGGGTGGTCAGGGCCTAAGCGTATGAAATAGGCCTCCGGCTTGCCGGAATAGGCTCTGGGTCGTCAAATAAAGCCACTGAAACGACGAAGAGGATCTTGAGCCTTAGTCGGCGGAGAGGATCTTGGGCAGTTAAAATGGGCCCTGGGGCCGATGGATGGGGCCCAAGCCGTACAAGGCCACCGTACAAGCCTGATGCGATGGAAAAGAGGGTTCGCCCGATAACTGGAATGCACATGCCAGCTGGAAATAAAAGTATCAGCTGGAATGTAGCCCTCATAGTTGAGGAGTTCTCTTGATGTAGTCTGTGGGCCAGAGTGGGCTGGGATGTTCTTTGGGTTTGCAATGGTCCCTGACCTTGAGGGCTAACAGGGCCCCTGGGAGCTAAGAAAATTCCCTTAGGCTAACGATAGCTGTGAGGAGTATTGAGGGCCAGCGTCAGAGCTAGAAAACTCTTCAAGCTGGAAACACTAGCCAAGGACTGGCTACAATGATGAATTATAACCATGAGATACGGGTAATTTGTTTACTATACACGAAGCACTGGCAATTAGGTTCTAAATATTTTGTAAATTTACAACCAAAGTCACTCTAAAAGGCCACAACACTGCCTCAAAAGTCGGCCACTATGCGTTGAGAGGTGACGCTGGCCAGTGTACTAACAACAACTACTTCCATCCAGATTATAGACTATCCCCACATTAGTATGCAAAGATTAGTGGTATATATGGGTCTGACGAGCCCATGTGGCCAGCGCACTGGCGTCCTCTCCATGGTCGTGACAGCCAGCTGCACAAAGGTGTCTGTTCAGCAAGGGACGCCCAATCCCCTAGGAAGAGACTCTCCGTCAAGGATCCTGTCGATGGTACTCGCTCCGTGAGAGACGTCCATTCCGTAGGATGGTAGTACATTCGGCTCCGAAAGAATGCAATGTACTGTGGGCATGTTTATACCAAACCAGGAATTTAGTGGAGATTACGACCTCAAATGCGGCCTTTTGTCTTCAATGAGACCTATGATGCAGACATTAGTTGGCATGTCTAAAGCTAACTAATATCTGCATATGATAGCATACAGAAGTGAGGAAGTGATCAGGAAGCTTTACTGTGCATACGTCAGGCCACATTTGGAATACTGCATCCAAGGTTGGTCTCCTAGCTATGAAAAAGATTGTTGGCTTTTAGAGAGAGTACAAAAGAGGGCTACACAAATGGTTAATGGCATAAGCAACCTGGCATATGAGGAAAGATTGAAGAAATTGAATATGTTTTCACTTAGATATAGAAGGCTGAGAGGAGATCTCATCGAGGTCTTTAAATTTGTCCATGGTCTGGAGAGGGGATATCTTGGGGAAATGTTTGAATTGAACAGAAATGATACAATTAGAGGTCATAAATTCAAAATTAAAGTTAACCACAGCAGAACAAGGTTTAGGCAGACTTTCTTCACCAACAGGGTAGTAGAACACTGGAACTATCTGCCAGAAAACATTGTCAGTAGCAGTACATTGAACATCTTTAAAAACAGCATAGACAATCATTATAAGGATAGAGGGCTTGCTTTTCAGTATTACAGGGAGGGCTGATTGACAGATTTGGTTGGCAACTGGTTCAGTGTACAGAGTGCAACCAAGAAGGGCCCTTGTAGCTCATAGTTGCACCAGTATTTTATGTCTTTATGTCTTTATGTCTTTATGTCTTTATGTCTTTATGATGTTTAGCATGATTGACTTATAAAAGTAGTCGAAATACGATGTCTTTTTACTGTGATGGTGCATTAAATATATACACAATCGCACAAGCAACGTTTATGGCATATTTTGATAGCCAACACGCATTGAAAGCGATATAACTATCATATAAACAATATTTATAACTAGCGAAACATAAGCATGACTTGGAACAATGTGGTAGCGCTACAAGTTCGCTATGACGGCCATCGGCCTGTCCCACCCCTAAATACTACATTCTTACCTGTTGGTGCACCAGCGTCACCTATGTAGAATGGATGCTTCTTATACCGGCGCTCTTCAGATGTCATCCCTATCTCTACAAGTGCCACCTAGGATGGGGTTGTTTCCTGTAGTAGCGCCACCTAGGCCCTTCTGATAATCTTCCACTAGCGCCACCTGGCGCAAGAATACAGTGGTACAACTTTGTTTCTTTGCTGCCAGTGGGGTAGCCCAGAGGGAAATGAGAAAATTCTCCCTCCCCGCCTGAGAGGTGGCGGACATCAAGAATCGCGCTGGAGACCTCTAAAATCTCGCTGGGGTCCAAGGATTTTTCGTCAGGGTCACCCAAAACATACATCGGGGAAACGGAAACTTCTTTGAAAACTAAACACATAAATGTATCATTATCCACCTACAGGTGCACTCTCACACACATGGGCGCTGTATAACCACTGCAGTTGTTGCGCCATAAAACCCAAATAACTAACTAACTCTCACACACACAGGAGACGAGTAGCCTAGGGGTAAGTTGCTTGTCTCACAATCGAAAGGTTGTGGGTTCGAATCTCACCTGTCGCTACTCTTCGCCCGCGACCAATCGGCGTGAGATATTGGCGACGCTACATGACTCAACGGTCAATGTGTCGCAAAAACCAATAACGAACACACATGCACACACACACACACACACACACACACACACACGCACACACACGAGTATATTTATA
This sequence comes from Imbricaverruca yamaguchii, assembly GCA_034440575.1. Classification (NCBI taxonomy): domain Eukaryota; kingdom Metazoa; phylum Arthropoda; class Thecostraca; family Neoverrucidae; genus Imbricaverruca; species Imbricaverruca yamaguchii. Next base: position 1,664,691 of record JAOTOL010001601.1, on the reverse strand, counting down.
TATATATATATATATATATATATATATATATATATATATATATATATATATATAAGAGAGTGATAGATATCTATGTATATACATATATCTCTCTTTCTCTCTCTCCCCTCCCTCTCTCTCTCTCCCTTTGTTGCGAAGTAAGTGTTTCAACGTTAATTATTGTAATGTATCCATGCAAATTTACTAGCATGCTGAGTGATTAATGATGTTATTCTCTTCAAAATGAGCCAGAAGGATTGAAGTTTTGCAACGTTGGGCGCCTGTATTATCATGCCACGTAACACATGATCGATCTTAACGATCATGTCACCAGTATACGGCGCTGCGGAGGCTCTGGACGGACGAAGCTTAAAAGCAGAGCCGAAGAAAGCCTGCTATTCGGCCACGAGCGCAGGTGTTTGAAAAACATCCGCAGTTTTGGTAATAACTTGTGGAACTGCAATATCATTGAGCATGGATTATATTGCTCATCAGGCCGTTTTACTTCTTAACATACACAGTCGATTTGTTTTCCAGAACAATCCAAACATCATAGGTACTCCTCACCATATTTCAGTACATGCATCAGAAGCGCACCGAAGTAATTTGACAGCTATGATCGAGGTGACAGGAGGGGAGGGGGACTGCAAAACAAAAACTGTAAGGAGAGGTAAAGCCCATATGTGGACATACTAAAGACTATACGTCTTAACATGGCCGTGGTAAGCCTATCTCTTACGAGCTGGGGCACCAGCAGGTATGCCAATAGAGTGTCGTAAATGCCTCCAACATTGACGGAAATCCTGCAGATGCGTTAGTTGTGTCCAGTTCAGTTTGACGAGGTTTCGTACATGACACCATTTCTTATTATGTGTGTCCGGGATGTCTGCTGATGATTTACGTTTGGCCTGGATGCGTGACGCAAGACGTCTACGTTGGTCATAACTGCCTCCCTTCCAGTACAGCTGGATGTATCGTTAGTTAGCTACATCCCGTACCGCTCTGTGTACCTTACATGAAAAGTGCCGTGCTAGGTGTCGTCTTGGGCACCTAAGTCTACAGGGTACTACAATCTGACTACGCATAGGGGCGTTGCTCGTAATAGGGTACTGCGCGAAGCACCCATGGGAGTGAGTGTCAACGGCGTTGGCAACGTACCCTGGTGGCATCACTAGGAGTGATGGAAGCATCCGGCCGTGTGGGCCAAGTACCGCAATGTGACTCACAGTGCATCATAAACACTGCCAGAAGTGCGCAGACGGGTGTCGTTTTGGGCACCAGCGAAATCACCCCATACGGTGCAAACACTTATTTCAGTGAAACGCTAGACACACTGCCCTGGTGTTCATACAGTCATGCGCTCTCAAGCATACATGCGGAACTAATAAGTTCTGATGCGATACATTTATAAAATTGCATCACTAAAGGCAGACATAAACTGTGTCAGCCCTGCGTGGGGATGACCTAGAGTCCCCGGGTCACGAATCAAACGCGTTACCTATATGCCAGCCGGGACTGGTGAGAACCGTCGCCTGCGGTGTGACGTGCGTCACCTCTTCGACACTCTCGTCTGCAGGTGTGGAACGACGCTAGCCGATTGCTTGCATCATCCAGGAGAAGCTAGCTACGTGCCTACGCCACGCCGCGATAATCATTCGTCTCACTTGTTCAACACGTACTTTGCGGCTGTGTGCTCTCGGGTGGCGGCGGCAGGGCTGATGACCCGGCTGTGGCGACTGTGGGCTGATGACCCGGCTATGGCGACTGTGGGCTGACGGTCCTGCTGTGGCGACTGTGGGCTGACGGTCCTGCTGTGGCGACTGTAGGCTGACGGTCCTGCTGTGGCGACTGTGGGCTGACGGTCCTGCTGTGGCGACTGTAGGCTGACGGTCCTGCTGTGGCGACTGTGGGCTGACGGTCCTGCTGTGGCGACTGTGGGCTGACGGTCCTGCTGTGGCGACTGTGGGCTGACGCGTCGGCGACTTGGGCTGACGGCCTGCTGTGGCGACTGTGGCTGACGGTCCTGCTGTAGCGACTGTGGGCTGACGGTCCTGCTGTGGCGACTGTGGGCTGACGGTCCTGCTGTGGCGACTGTGGGCTGACGGTCCTGCTGTGGCGACTGTGGGCTGACGGTCCTGCTGTGGCGACTGTGGGCTGACGGTCCTGCTGTGGCGACTGTGGGCTGACGGTCCTGCTGTGGCGATGTGGGCTGACGGTCCTGCTGTGGCGACTGTGGGCTGACGGTCCTGCTGTGGCGACTGTGGGCTGACGGTCCTGCTGTGGCGACTGTGGGCTGACGGTCCTGCTGTGGCGACTGTGGGCTGACGGTCCTGCTGTGGCGACTGACTGTGGGCTGACGGTCCTGCTGTGGCGACTGTGGGCTGACGGTCCTGCTGTGGCGACTGTGGGCTGACGGTCCTGCTGTGGCGACTGTGGGCTGACGGTCCTGCTGTGGCGACTGTGGGCTGACGGTCCTGCTGTGGCGACTGTGGGCTGACGGTCCTGCTGTGGCGACTGTGGGCTGACGGTCCTGCTGTGGCGACTGTGGGCTGACGGTCCTGCTGTGGCGACTGTGGCTGACGGTCTTGGCGACTGTGGGCTGACGGTCCTGCTGTGGCGACTGTGGGCTGACGGTCCTGCTGTGGCGACTGTGGGCTGACGGTCCTGCTGTGGCGACTGTGGGCTGACGGTCCTGCTGTGGCGACTGTGGGCTGACGGTCCTGCTGTGGCGACTGTGGGCTGACGGTCCTGCTGTGGCGACTGTGGGCTGACGTCCTGCTGTGGCGACTGTGGGCTGACGGTCCTGCTGTGGCGACCGGCACTGTGGGCTGACGGTCCTGCTGTGGCGACTGTGGGCTGACGGTCCTGCTGTGGCGACTGCGGGCTGACGGTCCTGCTGTGGCGACTGTGGGCTGACGGTCCTGCTGTGGCGACTGTGGGCTCCCGGGTGGCGGCGACAGGTGGCGCCAGCTGGGCTGACGACCCGTACCTCGTCCCACCTCCTCGCTAGGTAGTTAGTGGTGCCTTTCGAGTGCAACCAGTGGCATTGCCAGAGCTATCTGATGCTATGCACTGCATGCCCAGCTCTGAAGCCACCTGTGAAGATGGTATCGCTATTGCTATGCTACGTATGACCGTCCGCGTCATTGGGCCGCGCCTGCTGAAGGCTGCGAACAAGTCACTGGTGACAGGTGTGCTAGCTGCCGCCTGGAAGATCGCCAACGTCGTGCCGCTTCGCAGGTCGGGCTGTGAGCCGGACCCAATAACTACACACTGTTGTCCATCCTGGTTGGCAAGGTGACTGAGAGGTGGCATGTGGTCAACTGATGCCCTCCTTAGTTCAGCAGCACATTCCATGCAGAGAGCAGCACGACTTATACCCGGACGCTCCACTGACACGACGAGGCGAGTCGCCACCGATCAGCCGGGGATAACATGGACAGCGGTTTCATGTCATGCATTGCCACCGCGGACACCTCAAAAGCTTTCACTGTGTGCCTTCCCGTCTCGTCTTATTTGATGACTTGGCTGGTGTGGCATATGCTTACACTTGTTCGGAAATTGGCTGAGCGGACGTTCTCAGAACGTTGAGGGTGTGTTCAAGGACACGTTCATCAGTGTTCCAGCGACTGATGAGGTGGTTCAAGGCTCCCTATTGGAACCAGTTATGCTTCTGTTATTTGCTAATGATTCCCCAGTCCATGCCACTTATTGCATGGCTGTTATACATTCTGACCATACGCAATTCATCAATTGCAAAATCCCAAGTGAACTTTCTACCCTCAGGAAGCGAGTAGGGTCGACCCATAAAATTGTTGGGGCATGGTTTGCGGAAAACAGTTTGAAGATCCGCCCTGATAAAATAGACACTGCACTGATTCGAGCATGACAGCCACACATTCATATGGATGACTATTTGCATAGCCAAATTGTGCTGCTGAAGACAATGCAAAACGCATTCCTTGAGGAAGGAACTCGAAACTCCGGAACATAAAGCAGTCAAGTTTCCTCTTTGCTAACCGAGACGCATGGCAAGTGCTGGATGCGGTGCGAGATGTATGACAAGCCGACCACGCCCGGAATGTCGCTGCAAATGCCTTTATCCAAGGGAAGATTAAGGAGCACTCCAAGAGAAGCAAGACGACTTAAGTGGTGAATTTCAAAGTGTAAAGAGCAGATCTGGCTCTGAATGAGTGAATTATAACTTGAAGTGCCTCATTTCAATGTAAAACGTGGATGAATTGCGCAGATGAGCGGAAATGGCTTCCGAGTCTCATTTTCATTTTCATTCTTCAATGTTAAGAGCATAAAGTATCAGACAAAATTGTTAGAAAGCAAAATGAATGGAGTACGTTTGCCTCTGAGTGATGAGATGAGATCGTGAAACGCAGTAGCAAAAAGGTTATTACGGTTTCAAAAGCATAACTGGAGAGTCTTCCCGCTCAGATCCTCACACCCTGTCTCGGGGGGGGGGGACTTGTTAATGACCCCCTCTTTATTCCGAACTTCGAGGTGCATAAACGCAAAACGAACATCATTGAAAGGCCTTCCACGAGTAGCACTCGAAAATTGCCATTATTTATTTTAAAATAATTTTGTGACTCGAAATGGCGGTCTTCAACAAAGAAATGACTTCAAAATTTTGTTTTCGCTTCCAATTCTGGTAAAGACACAGGTAAAACGGATGGCATTTGAGAGCCAATTCACGGCGAATCTGACAAAAATAGCCACATTGGCCCATCATGAGCCAGAGTTAACAATGGCCTTAGGGCACTGACCTGACCTAAAAGGCAAAGCCAAAACATGCGTGTTGTAAGCGTTGCTAAATAACAATCGTGGGGATTTCGAAGTATTTTCATGTGCATGAGCCTAAACAATATACAAATAGTTAACAGACAATGACCTAGGGATGACTTAGACCTTCACTATTATTCAACGTTTTCCTCAATTGGGTAATTTAGGTCGTCCAATGCACGTCTGATGCGGGTGTCTGTGGCTTAGTGGCTATGTTGAGCGTCTGGCAAGCCGGAGGTGCGGAGTTCGATTCTTCGCGATGTCCGTCCTCCATGCCAGGGTGAGAGGCAGGCGATGCCACATGTACCAGTTGCTGAGTGTGTCGTAAAGTTATAGCTACACGTTTGATGCTATGCAGGCTATGGAACCTCTAAATGAACCGTAAAACAAGAGTGTCTAAATGGGTTTTATCCACACAGTGCAGGCTATCCTGACCTGGCATCAAGTTACTCGACGGAGGTCGATCAAATTCGAAAAGAACTTCTCATGTGCCTGCATCCATAACAAGCACCAAGTGAAAAATCCGGTGAGAAGAACATGCACATCACAAAAATAGGAAAATTTGTCCACAATTTGCCGTGACCTCAGGTCACTGACCCGGCCTGAAACAAAAATGATACATAAACGTTTTGCAGACATTGTCTAAATATACTCACGACCCAAATGTCACTGGAATATCATTTCATTTATGTGAGTTATAAATCTTGAAGCATTTTTGTGGGTGGTCCTCTGAACTGAGATAGGTCAATGACGTTGCATGACCCCAGGTTCAACGTTTACATCGGGCACATAAAAGATGAAGGAAAACTTACTGCAAATTATGTGGCGCATCATGCTACCGTTTCTCTATCTTGGACAAGCTTCAGGGCGTAAAAAGGCGCCTATACAAGCACGAGATTACCAAGTGTAGCAATCGCAGTACAGTCGCATTTCTGTTAAAATAGGTGCCTTCTTCTTAGTGATTGTACAGCCACACTTCATTAGCTGTGCATGCAGAAGGTACCGGAAGTGACTTCGGAGGGGATGCATTCACCAAATTCCATTACTAAGACCATAAATATACAGCGTGGTGCCTCCCTGTCCATGAACTCGAGATCCCGAAATGTAAACCATAGATTTGACCGATTTGTCACTGGAAACTAGTGGCGAGTGTGCATTGCAAGCTGAGGTACGCAGGAATGCCGTCGGAGGGCGTTTTCTTCGAAGAAAGATCGAAAGGAAGTCAAGAAAAATGTTGTGACGAAAGCTGGCAAATATGAAACTGAAAAGAACAGGCCTACAGCTGAGTGAGAAAAAAAAATGTTGGACCACAACGTAAAACGCTGTTCAAAATTCCTTCAGAATAAACGCCGCCGCGATCGTACTTCTTCAAACAAAAATTGAGATAACTCCATGAAGAAGACTGGGATAACGATAGGAAATTACAGAAAATGAAAAGACCACACATGACTGCTCGTGAAGAAAATAGAAAGCTGAAAACTGTAACAAAACAGTTATTATCGTTTCAACCGCTTGACGGTCTAGGAGGCTGCAGCTGTGTCCGGCCGCTCAGGTGGGCACGTGCACCAGCAAAGGGCGCCTTTTAGACCGCTTGACCAGCGGGGACAAGTGCTAGAAGCGAGGGTGAAGCCGTATCTCCGCGGCTATCAGTCATTGGCACGGTTGGAAATGCCCAACCGTTCTGAATGTACGCCCCGAAGAGGATGAACACGCGAAAAGGAATTGTCTGGCTACCTTTGTTCTCCTGAAAGAAGACGCTGTCTGGCTATCTGTGTTCTCTGGAGAGAAGGGATTGCTGGCTACCTTTGCTCTCCGGAGAAAAGGGATTGTCTGGCTACCTTTGTTTCCCGGAGATCGCAAATGATAAAGCTCAGCACTTTCGACTCTGGTCATAGGAGCATATCCTTCAGTGTTTACAGGCGCACGCGTCCTCAGGCATGCATATAAATTTGAAGTGGTTTTGGATGCGATAACCTCACCAATTTGCACTACTAAAGGCAAAAATTAAAAGCAACATCTCTCTCTGGGCTTAGCCTCGCCGCCAAAGACGAATGGCTGTGGTAAGAGGCCCTTGGTTACCTGTCTGCACAGGGGAATGTTTCCACAAACTGTTCTCATTGAACACAGAATATGATTACTTCAGGAGAAATACTGTGATGAACATTAGTAGATCTATAAAATGAAATCAGCTGGTTTGGCTCTGAGAGAAGGGAAAAACTTGAATTGTTGCATTACACCATGAATCGCTGCTGAAAACCGCCCAGGAGTGGAAATGCCATAGCGAGCCTCATTCGTAGAAAATATTAACGTTGCTTCATGACAAATATTGTTATAGAAATAGATGGAAACCAACATGAAATAAAACAGGCATTCTGGTGGTATAGTTTTACAGTTTCTCTTGGTTGTTTAGAACGGAAGTTATTGGAGCTCCTCTTCACCAGAAAATATAGGGATATGGAATGCGGGCGGAATTTCTAGGTCAAAGTTATCTAAATTCTGGACGTATTATCTCTTTCGGGGAGGGTGAGGCCGCAGCCGACGAACCTTCCGTCACACAATTATCCATCATCGATCATGCATCGTCCATCGTCCATCGTCCATCGTCCATCGTCCATCGTCCATCGTCCATCGTCCATCGTCCATCGTCCATCGTCCATCGTCCATCGTCCATCGTCCATCGTCCATCGTCCATCGTCCATCGTCCATCGTCCATCGTCCATCGTCCATCGTCCATCGTCCATCGTCCATCGTCCATCGTCCATCGTCCATCGTCCATCGTCCATCGTCCATCGTCCATCGTCCATCGTCCATCGTCCATCGTCCATCGTCCATCGTCCATCGTCCATCGTCCATCGTCCATCGTCCATCGTCCATCGTCCATCGTCCATCGTCCATCGTCCATCGTCCATCGTCCATCGTCCATCGTCCATCGTCCATCGTCCATCGTCCATCGTCCATCGTCCATCGTCCATCGTCCATCGTCCATCGTCCATCGTCCATCGTCCATCGTCCATCGTCCATCGTCCATCGTCCATCGTCCATCGTCCATCGTCCATCGTCCATCGTCCACTGCCAATCACTCATCTTCCATCGTCCACTGGACCTCTCCACCGCCCATCAACGGACGCTGTTAACATCTTATCAGGATTCGTCCCAAGGCCCGGGGTTGCCTCAGCCAGACTACAGTCTATTCTTCTCCGCAGCGGACAACAACGCGTCGCCGGAACAATGGACTGTGGCAGGTGTTGGCCTGCGTGTTTCCCTGCCGGACACACGGCGACTCGTCCAGCGGTGCACCTCGCTGGTATTTCACCAACTCCAGCCGTGCCGCATCGTCTTTTATTCATTAGCCGTGTCGCCGGTTCCTGTTGGACCTGACTTTTCGATCACGCGTCTCGCCGTCGCCGTGTGGCGGTGCCAGCAACAGCGGACGGCCCGTCAACAGGCCGCCAGCCAGCGTCGGCGCGCCGGCGCTGTTTGGCCGCTGTCGGGCGGACGTCTCGCGGCCCGCGAGGAGTGACGTGCTATCGGCCTGCCCGGGGCCGCACTGCCGTGGCTCGGCGATGCAGGCCCGCTGTCGTCACGGCACACCGAGCTGCTGCACAGGATGCTTCTGTTGCAGACACGGACAGACACGCCGTTTCGCCCACCGACTTGAGTGAGGCGTGTCGAAGCGGCCGAGGGGTTCGGCCAATGATTTGCAATGGTAGCGAGCTGTTGCTTCACGGATTCAGTGGAAGAGTTCCAATCTTGACGAGACTCTACGCTGCTGTCAGTGATGCGGTTTCAAAGAAATTGCATTGGGAGTGCCCAGAAATTCTAACAATGATGACTCCAAATGCGCATTGGAAGGGTTTGTCCATAGAGACTGCATGTTAGATTAACTATGTAGTCTTTGGAGCGGTTCAACCCAGCACTTGATGGACAGGAACCCATCCAATGGCATGGGAAGCTCCATTGTTTTTCCTTTGCAACTCATGATAAAACTGTTAATTTCCAATTTTGAGTTCGGAGATCTTGTAACGAAATGCCTTCTATATACCTTTATGCGCTCATTAATAACAGTGGAAACGTAATTCATGAAATGCCAATTATTCTCATAATAGACGGGCAATGTTAGCATGCCAAATATCGACTCATTAAATATCTACACGCTATATAACTATTACAGAGCAATACATCGACTCCCGCCAAACATTGACCAGCAAGGTATGGACTGCGAGAGCAAATAATTGCTATACACCGGATATTGTGCAAGACATATTTTCATGTATATCCGAACTGTCAAGCTGAATTTGACAATGGAATGAATGTGTCCTGAACGTGAAATGTCAATAACAGAAGTATTTAAATATACATTTATAAGCAAAGTCGCTAATAGAAACATCTCCACCGACAGCCCGAGGGAACTTCCAGGATCTCAGCGACGACATAAAGACATACAGACATAAGACATAAAAGATTAGTGCAACTATGAGCCACAAGGGTCCTTCTTGGTTGCACTCTGTACACTGAACCAGTTGTCCACCAAATCTGTCAATCCAGATTTGGTAGGCAACTGGTTGAGACGAGACCATGGACAGCCGATAAAAAGAGTTCGACCGCGAAAAGGTCACAGGGATGGGAAGTGCTCGTTGTTTGTGTGTATAATACTCTCATTACTCGCATAATCTACCTATATATTGCTTCCTGCCATTCTATCTCTCTCTCCTCCTTTCTCACTCCTTCTCTCTCCCTCTCTCCTCTCTTTCTCTGTCTTTCTCTTTCTCCCTCTCTCTTTCCTTCTCTGTCCTTACCTTCCATTCATTCATTCCCACTATACAGGAATGTAAATTGGGACGAGAAGGATGGACTCAAATTTGTCACCTTCCACAAAGACTTGGCATGAGCTCACCTGACATGTTAACTATGTGAGATGTCCATCGCCTAGTAATTCCGAAATCCCAGCTATTGGCCATTCCCATCCGTACTAGCCGTATGGGTCTTTGTAAGCATTGTTGCCCTTTTCTTATGGCACAATTGACAATCTCGTCACACAGCGATGGTATCATAGTTGCATCAGGTTGGAATAGTACGGGGAGAAGAGAGACTTCGGGGAAAAATCTAATTTCAATTACATATGAGATCCAAGCGTAAAATATGGATGTCAAAGCATCATGCAACTATGCTAACGTTACAGAACATATCATTTCTTTGTGTGGATAGGCAACCATTGTAAAGATCCCAGGAAGTTCTTCCTGGCACGTATCATGCGTGAGATGCAACCACGGGAAATTCATGATATGTGATATCTAGCTTGTCGATATAGGGGCGCTTAGCTAATGTGAGGGTGGCACCTTCACCAAGCAGAAGTGGCTACCGTCAAGTAATACCGCTTTCTTCCGTTGCCCTCAATCAAGCCACCAATGACAGCCTGAAGCGAAATTCCAGACGCTTCTAGCGTCAAACAAACATGATCCATCATCCGTGAGCCATCCTCCAGGCTGCAAAGTCTCGAGAGCTGAGATGGGTGCAAATCTGCTGACCACAGTTGACACATGCTTCCCCACCTGTCGTCAGGCAGCGTTGCTTGTCGCCGCATAGTATCACCTACGTGACGTGTGAGAGCCCCCCCCACATTCCCACCACGTGACAGGTCACAGAGCCGGCCCCGGGCGGCGTGACACGGTCGCCCTGTGGCGACTCGCGAGCAGCGCCGTCGGACGCCTGTCACCGCTGAGGCGCTGCGGGCCGCGCTGGTACTGCGCCGCCACTATCGACAGCACCACTGGCGCCTGACACACACGATACGGCCCTGTCTGCCGGCCTGCCAGATACGCCGCGACGACAGCTGCTGCATTGCTACAACGGCTGGCAGTACTGCTGCCGCCACTGCGCAGTGATAAGCATATATATATGCTTTATATATATATATGTGTGTGTGTGTGTACATATATATGTTTATCTACACATGCATATACATATGTATATATATATATATATAGGTATGTATGCATATATAAGTGTATAACTCTACAGGTATATAAACATACATAGATAGGCGAGCGTCGACGTAGATTTAATTGAATGATGAAGAATAGTACAGTTGTTTTCCAGGCTGAACAGACGTCAAGCTGGCTCTTTTCGAGAGTGGGTGCAATTATGTGAGTGAATTTTTCAGGATATATGGGGGAGCGACCGGCACATGCTTCGTAATTTTCGTTATCTTTTTCATTGGCCCCGCTATTTGGTTTCGTTCTGTGGATTACGTTTGTTGGGCTTGTCTCTGGTTGTCGGTATTCCGCCTTCCAGATGGTTGACTTTGTTATATGTTTCGAGTAGCCATTAGAGTTGAAAAGCCGGATGATCAGTTCCGTGCTGGGTTCTTTGGTTTCTACAATGCTGTACTTCATTATTTCTTCGCTGGACTTAAACGGCCAGTCACAGTCGGATGGCTCGATTTATTCCGCGGGAGTGGTTTGGAATGAACTGGATTAAATTACATTATATTATATTAGATTGTACCCTATTATATTATATTATATTATACTATATTATACTAGATTAGATTATACGGTGTTATATTACATTAGAGTATACAATATTACATTATATTATATTATACTATATTACATTATATTACATTATACTATATTATATTAGATTAGATTATACTATGCTATATTATATTAGATTAGATTACATTAGACTAGACTAGACTAGACTAGATTAGATTAGATTACGATGGATTGGACTGGATTTGACTGAATTGGATTGGATTGGATTGGGTTCAATTGAAGAGATCGACAGAGTGGTTAGCCGCCGTTATAATAAACACCTGAGTATGTGACCATAGATAAAAAATACTCTTTGGCGAATCGCCTCTCGGTGTTGCTGATGGAGTATGATATACAAAACTACAGACTTCAAGACAGATCACTGACCTGTGATGCCATAAAAAGAAATTCAAGTTTCTTTATCGCCAAAATGGAAAATTATCAGCTACTAGCATCAGTGACCCCAAATTGTTAATGCTGAGCGTGTTATATTGATGAAGGACTCAGCTAGTCCACTTACACATATAACTGACATTTCCAACGCTGTTGGGGGTGACTAACCAAACCGACTTCGGATGAGCTTTCGGGCTCTCTGTCACTCTGGAGTTAATTTGGACGCTGAAACTGAACCCAGCATCAATGTGTAATCCTAGATACACTCGGATATCCAAAGTGACACGGGTTGTCAGTTGAAAGACCGAATCGCATGCGACACAGTAGTTTTCGTATTCGTGCCACTCGTACTTTTGTTTAGAAACGATAAGGGCGGTGTCTTATCAACTTCTCTGCACTTCGGAACGTGGAAGCTGTTCGTGCCTAGGTGAGCGTTGGTAGACGAGACGATGACACAGTGGCATAACTCGATGCTACAGCATTCATCTTTGTACTGAATTTTACCATCTTCCCCAGTGCTTGCTATCTTTCCAGGGGCAGGGATGCTGTCATTCCTTGGCGTTCCCCGACGGAGAACGCGTCGTTAATTGACTACATGAGACAAAGAAGCGTGCTGCGCGTCACACAATCTCGCGATTGACAACGTATTTTTTAATGTGGGATTATTTGTTGACCGCAAATGGCACTTTTTGACAACAATCAAGAAATGCACTTTAGTCACTTTCTGCATAAAAAAACAATGCAAAATGAGAATTTGACATATTTTGCTCAACATAGTGTTTCATCTTGGAATCCTAACTATGTGTTACTCCTTCACTTTGGAGCTATTGGTCAATGGTCAGATGGGTTCGACGTATGGACTTCGTTGTAAAATTTGTGATAAAGTGCCAGAAAATTATATTCTTTTATACCAAGTAAAATAAAGTAACATCAAGTTCAGCTTAAACACGCATCTTAACCCGTCCCGTCGCGGAGTCGTCTTCAACCGCCCCACCTTCAGGTTTTTCGCGGAAAGCGGACGAACGGCGCGCGGCAGCGCGCCCAAATTTGGCATACATTTTCCCACATCAATTTGACATGCTGATTCAAAACTTTTAGGTCAGGACATCTAGGGTCAACGAGTTAGTCAAGGTCAAATGAGGTCACCTCCCAAAAGAGTTCAACCAGTTGTCACGCTTTAACGGATGCAGATATTTTAATGAAACTTTCAGCGTTTGCTTATCTGTACAGGTGCAACAAAACTTACGAGTTGAATTTTTCATTTTTTTTTGTTTTTGACTACATATAAATTTTGCGTATTTGCCATATTGCAGTTCAAACACAGGATTCTGGTTAAAGTAAGCATTTTTATTAGTGCAAGTTGACTTCGAACAACATTTCTCGGTCTGCTCTACCCATTGGAGAAGGAAAATTAAAGAAAACTTGAAAACTGAAAATTTTGAAATTTTGAAAAAAATCATTTGTATTTTTTGGGGTCAACAAAATTATAGCCTGGTCGATTTCGCTGTCGTTTTCTAATTCCAAATACATTTTTTCTTCTTCATATATCCCCAAAATGAACTCCCCAGAGTAAAAAACATAATGCAAGTCGTGAAAAGTCGTGAAAATCTAGCCCCCCCCCTGGTGACGTCACTTTTGGGGAGTTTTTTGGGGGGTGGACCCGGACCCTACTCGTCGAGCGCTTTCCGATGACACCTCTTTCGTGTTCGTGCGATGCTTAGTTTGGATTTTAGGGGGGGTCTTCAACCCCCCCCCCGAGACGGGGTGGGAGGATTTGACAGGAAAGACGGCGCGGGTTAAGTTCAGAGTGACTCGAAAGCAAAATAAGTTCATCAGTGGTCGAGCTAGTGTATTCTAGTGACCTTGGGATGCTTAATCAATTTATGCACGTTTGTTGAGGTGCCCATTACCCGAACACCTCTGACATTAGCATTGAGGGGTAGTGAGATTATCCGCTGATAGTTCGCTGTCAGCGAAAAATGATCTGACATGCTGCCTCTCATAGCGCCACAGGCCAGTGCCCTGAAATGGCGCCTTCACTTTTTGTATGCCATGAGGTCGTCAAAGGATACCACTTTACCTATGCCCAGGGGCGGTGTTCTAGCATGTGCAGCTTGGTCTGCTGGTTATTATAAAAATATCTCAAGGGGTTCCACGAGCTCCCTGCACGGACAAGTGAATAAATTACAACACCTTCATGTGATAAAGCAACGAAAAGAACGATGTGTCTATTGCATTTTTATGTAATTCCACCGTAGTGTCATGGCTTCGGAATTGCTATAGATTCACTAGAGTGTATCTCGCACGTAGTGTCGAATTGTGGAATATACTTGGTATACTTTGTGCATGTGTGTACGCGCACATTGCATTCATAATTCGTTCCAATTCATTTTATCGACGCAATCGAATGGTATTCAACACTTAATAATTAATCCTGAAAACAATTAATCCTGCTGAACAGCAGATAATAGCATAATCCGTATGCTGGCTGTAAGTTATTAAAATCTTGCATCAAGATATAACAACTTCCTGTCGTGCGTGATAGTCTAAAGAACTAGCAAATACAAAATCAGGAAGTATAACATCTTCACTAGCCCATCACCTACATTTTCCTCTAGCTACAAAACGGGAAGGTATTTTGAGGTATAATTTCGGGTGAATAAGTGTCAAGTGAATAGAACATTTCAATATGGTTGTAAGCATTGCAGTTCACTAGTTCAATAACGCTTGCCACCAAGTACTGGCAAAATATAGCTGTGTATGTCCTCCATCCCCGTTGGCGAAAGCCAAAGGTGGACAAGCAAAGGCAAAGGCAGGGGCCATTGGACTCCAGTACTGCGGGCACAGGATCGGATGGCGTGCAGTGACAAAACACTGCGGACAGACGATAACTGCTCTCCGGACTGTCCGCCAAGACATGTTTTGCAGCCCGCAATTTTGCGGAAGTGCAGGAATGTCAGATAAAAATAACACCAACTAGCAATTCGGCACGATCCATCCAAATATGGGATGCGTGTTCCATGTTTGGTAAATGAACCTTACTGGAGAAATAGTGCCACTAATTGCGGCACATGCACATTCAAGAACGATGTGTTCTAACCGGAATTGACTGCACTCCTGAAATTGAACTCTTTCACTCCATTTGTACATATATCAAGCTCATATGCACTTGCCGAATCATCGACTAGCATAAGTGCCGCTGTGTGTCACAAGCCCTTTGTCTCAATGTCTTTCTTGGCCAGCTTATACCGCGCTCAACAGTTCAGCGCGGCATCCCCATCGGACCGACACTGGCCGGGCACCTGGCCGGCTAAAGCTCGGTTCACATTTGGTAATTTGGAGCGTCAATCATTCGTAAAATGAACGGATATCGATGTCAAACAGAAGATAGACGTCGTAAAACGAGCGGAAATACACTGGGAATAACACGCGCTGTTTCCCTGAATGAAAACGTTCATTTTACGCTTCCCTGCAAATCAATTATGACGCCAACGGGACCATTCTGACGCGACTGCCGCCGATTCAAGTTTTATGGAAATCCTGAATACTTGTACCAATGCAAGCCGAGATATATCGCGCGTATATTCTGACATTTTTGCTTTTAAGCTATCAACAACTGATTTTTCTGTCAGAAAGCCATGAAAGATGATTTCCCCATGCTTCTGCACATGGGGTCTAGACCTGACCCACCGTTGCGCCGTGTTTGCGTGAGAGAGTCCGATATAGGTAGACAACATACCTGCGTACTTGGTGGATGACTAATTACGAATTGTGACTTAGCAAAAGAAGGATTCGGTTGTTGTTGCAGAATATGCCAGACATAAAGACATAATGCAGAAGGGAGTCACATGGACTCCTGGCTGCTTTTGTGTACACCATCAGCTAGTTTCCCATGCTGAACCATGAGTCCCAACATGCTGAACCATGAGTCTGCGGACGAAACAGATGGGTAAACTTTGCAGCCTAGCATGCGACATGAACTTGTGTGTACCTGGACAGCGTGAGGACCAAAA
The DNA here is from genome assembly GCA_034440575.1 of Imbricaverruca yamaguchii. Classification (NCBI taxonomy): domain Eukaryota; kingdom Metazoa; phylum Arthropoda; class Thecostraca; family Neoverrucidae; genus Imbricaverruca; species Imbricaverruca yamaguchii. The sequence goes on along the minus strand of JAOTOL010001601.1, from coordinate 1,648,976 downwards.
TTAGCGTGTACATATTTCGATTTGCATATCATGCACACATCAGAAAAGAGAACATCTGTAGTTGGCACTGGGCGTCCACAACCAATGCTTTGGCTCTGAAAGTTCCAATGAATTAGCATTTGCTGCAATGAAATTTATGAATATGTTTTTCACCATCATGCATAACTTGGCAGAACCAAGTTGTGTTTGGAGTATCAGGAATTTTCGGGGGGTTTTCATTGCTTACAATACTCACTGCACTTAGGCACTTATAACTCACCGGGCCAATGATTTCCTACATGGCTATGTTCTTCAGAGATACTTGCAAGATTTTGTCAGGGGTGCATGCACAGACACAAAATATGATTTCCCACCTTTGCATCTTGGGTGAACAGGCACGCTTTTTCAGTGCCGATAAAACTCAAATACAACACAACATTGCATACAGTTCTGCCTGTGACTATTTTCCAGGGCTACTCCTCTACCACGTGGCCAAAAGAGGTGTGCTAGGAAATGCAATATGCAATATTCTAGCCACAGGTAAATCAATGGTTCCAACCTGGTCATTGATAGCCAACAAAACTTCGAATATCTCGCGACCGCTGAATCACACCAATAGAACGTTAAACGCCGAATGGGCGTTGAAAAGATAAACTAATTATATCTTTTGGACGCCAGATAGACGTTCATTACCCGGTCGTGACGTACCCCGGTGCACACTGGACGCCAGATTGACGTTCATTACCCGGTCGTGACGTACCCCGGTGCACACTGGACGCCAGATTGACGTTCATTACCCGGTCGTGACGTACCCCGGTGCACACTGGACGCCAGATAGACGTTCATTACCCGGTCGTGACGTACCCCGGTGCACACTGGACGCCAGATAGACGTTCATTACCCGGTCGTGACGTACCCCGGCGCACACTGGACGCCAGATAGACGTTCATTACCCGGTCGTGACGTACCCCGGTGTACACTGGACGCCAGATTGACGTTCATTACCCAGTCGTGACGTACCCCGGTGCACACTGGACGCCAGATTGACGTTCATTACCCGGTCGTGACGTACCCCGGTGCACACTGGACGCCAGATAGACGTTCATTACCCGGTCGTGACGTACCCCGGTGCACACTGGACGCCAGATTGACGTTCATTACCCAGTCGTGACGTACCCCGGTGTACACCCAGATAGACGTTCATTACCCGGTCGTGACGTACCCCGGTGCACACTGGACGCCAGATTGACGTTCATTACCCAGTCGTGACGTACCCCGGTGCACACTGGACGCCAGATTGACGTTCATTACCCGGTCGTGACGTACCCCGGTGAACCGAGCTTTAGGGACACGCAAGTGACGGTCGAGACGACATGATGGCACGTGTGTCGGCTGAATCTGCACGGCTATCAGAGCGGGTGAGAGGAATGCAGCCGCAAAACTCTCCCTTCGGACGGATAATGTGAGTACTTCAGAGGAAATGCTGGGGTGGAATCTGGTAGAAATGAATACTAATAGGGGATGGTCCATTTCGAAGTAATACATTAGGCTTGAAATATCATAGTAGAGACAGCTGTCTAGTCGGAGAGAGCCATGGACAGAACCAATCCTGACCAGCTTTGTGGGATGCGATGGAAATGCGACGCGGCCTGTCAGTTTAGCCGGTTCCACCGATGTGTTTTGCGATTGGGAAGAATCGACAGGTGTTGGGTGTGGTGCTGCTGACAGATAAAGTAGCACGACCACTCAGATCAACTTTTGTTGTCCATGCACGGGGCTATCCCCCTGCATGGACAACAAAAGATGGTGGACTGCTGCTGATAGACGCGGTCTTGTCTCACTCCCGCTCTTAATTATATAATTGTCAGTTATTTTTTTCGGTTCTTTGAATGCATCACCCATGAGGTTATTTTGAGTGCATATTTCCTGGTGTCCAGAACCTATAGCTGTGACACATGTGCTGTAATAACCTGCAAGTTCGTCTCCGCTTGCGTTGATTCTGCTGTATTCCTTGTCCTTCCATTTCCTAGTCAGCGGCATGCGGCCGAGCCATGCAGAAACTGGCTGATTCGCTCCTGGTGACGGCAGCGAGGACGTGGAATTTCCAGAAACTCTGGTGATATACGAGGCACCTCTCGACGCATTATGCAACTCATGCATCACTATGTATGTAAGATACCAGGGTAGCTGACTTCAGAGGACAAAGAAGAAAACAATAGAAGGAAAGACAATCTCACCAGCCAGGTAACAGCCTGTCCATTTGTTTTCAGACAAGGCGACACTTTGGACTTCGTGCTCAGTTCTGAAACCATGAGTCATCCTGTTCTCTTGTTTTGTGGTCGCATCAAATAAACCCGCCTTGTTTCGAGCGATCGGGGCCGATAATTTGAACACAGAGGTCGCACCGTCTCCGCATCGCGGCGGCCCTGCGGTCTGTTGCTGTCCAGAGGCGCACCTGCCGCTGCGTCTTTGTGTGACCTCGTGGCCAGGTGGGGTCGCCGGGCCCGTGAGCGGCAGCGGTGCGGCGCCGGCGTGACTGGCCGGTTGGGCCGGACACTCGAGTGTGGACGGGCCGCCGCGAGTGCGCCACTCGGCCACTCGCCGACGCGTCGCGAGTGTTTGTTCGCGGCGTCGTCGCCGACCGGCGCGTGAAGTATTTACGGAGCTGGCGGCGACGCGCCGAGATGGCCGCTGTTTACACGGCGAGCGCCCGGCCGGCGGGCGGTCCGGTGCCATTAGCGGCCCGCTGGCCGCCCCCGCCACCGCCCCCTCCACCGCAGCGCACCCCCCTATTGTCACCGGTCCGGGAGGCCCGCACGCTGCCGTGAAAGGCTCCGTCAGATGTGTTTTGTGCGGCTCCTCACGCAGCCCCCTTTTTCCTCGTCCTGACCAGCTTTGTGTGACGTGATGGAAACGCGACGCGACCTGTCAGTTTAGCCGGTTTTACCGATGTGTTTTGCGATTGGGAAGAATCGGCGGGTGTTGGGTGTGGCGCTGCTGATTGATAAACTAGCTACAGGCGGGCCAGTGGGTTTCTTCGGGCACATCCGGCGTGCACAATGGAAATATGATGCACCGGGGACAGTGTAAGGCGCTGAAATTTCAGCTCTCCTCGCATTCACAGACAGCAGTGAGTATATGCGGGAGGGGGTCTGCGATCGCAGCGACTGCACACCATTGTGTCGCCCATGGGTCTAACAGCAACTTTGGAACTTGGAGTGGGGTGGCTGCAAATCCCATTTCCTATGGTGGAAAATGTTTTCAATCAGCTCCTGTCTTCTCGTCAGCATGCGGCCATTAGCATACGATAAACACAACAATCACTATCCCAGTAGAGATTTCGGTGCTCGAGTTGGAAACTATTGTATCAGTCATAAAATACTACTGGTGTGATGCCACTAATGCGGTGTTTTGTGATTTGATTACTGTAATAAATGTCATGGTAAATGGAAGGCTGTGTTCATCATGTGTTAATTGTCCCACTAATTCAATTTTAGACGCACTATCATCGGCTTAACGGTTAAGGTGAAGATTTTAACTGGATAATCCATGGGGGGGGGGCGCAGCTCCGGAACCTCCAGCTGTTTTACAAATGTAGTGGCCTTTGACCAGTCAGTCCTGCCGCCTTTATTTAGGCGGAAGGCGATGAAGTAAAACGTGAGAGGGGATGGTACATGCTCCTTGATCACATGAAGCTCCGCCTGGATAACATGACGCTCTTCGGACCGCAGGAGACCCACTCAGACTGCAGAAGGTTCACTCAGGATACAGAAGGACCGCTCAGACTGCAGGAGACTACAGAAGGTCTGTTGAAATTTAGGGGAATTTGATGTAGAAAATATAGGCTTGTAACTAACATTTTCCACGTCATCAAACTGATGTAATTAATTGAAATCCGAGGAACTTCCACAAATTAAAGGAACTTTGTATTTAAAAAATGTCCTTCCAAGCTGCTATTGCCCCTCCCAAATCCAATTTCTTGACCTGCCCCAGTTACATGGTAGCCGTATTGATGGTGACTTCTCTGATTAATCAAGCAATTTAGGTTTCCTTTTGTGCATTTTGGACCTCGAAATAACTTGCGATGGTCGTTAGCTGATTCTCGATCTTCATAGTAAGAACAGAAGTGGAATAAATTGGTCTAGCTATGTCATAGGTAGGAGTCCATTTGTAGGCTTTAAGTATGCCTGTGAACTTACTGCATAGTGATTCGTACGATAGCTATTCGACGCATTCAAAAGAACATCAGTACACGCTTGGATAGTTATTCCAGATTCCGATACAACATCGCAGCCCTAATATATTGGCTAGAACTAAAACTGCTATATTCGAAATTTTAATTAAATTTTTTAATTTTATTTTTTTAACAAATAAATTTAATCCGAGTTGTTGCTGGGGTGGCTTGAGGAGCCAGGGTTCTATTGCTAGGCAGAGCTTGTTGCGTGAACCCTGGCCCCACCACCAGATCCATGAACTCCAGTTCAACGACAGAATTTAGACCGAAGGTTTAACGTGCCGCCAATGCACCGACACGGCCGCCCGGTAGCCCGTCCCCGGCCTTATCGGGGCAGCTGACACCCCCGGCCGGGGGCTAAACGCGAGCGCGCGAAGCGACTCGAACCCTGTGTTGCCAGTACAGGGGAGACCAGTGCAGGCCAGCGCTCTAACCAACTGAGCTACCGGGACGGCTCAGTTGGTTAGAGCGACGGCTCAGTTGGTTAGACGGCTAGATTCAAACTCATTAAGTTATTGAATATAATAATAAAACAGTAATGGGACACGATTTATGTTTTAATCAGAGTTCTCCGTCATACTTATGATTCACAAGCACCTGCTGTGTGCATAAATGTTACCTTATAGCGCATGTTGAATCAGCTTATTGATGCTCCCTCTAAATATGGCTCCATTTATGCATGAATACAGGTGATGTTATCATGCGGGCGCGACGCCGCTCAACGCCGAATAAGTCCAACTTCATCCATGTTGTGTTAATATGTACGTGACGTATATCCATGGATGCATTCCATCTGGAACGTCTGGAGACACTATCAAACGTGAGCATGGTGGTGTCATGCCACTTGTCCTGCGATCCACCGACAACTGGCACAATGGCGGGATTAAGCCGGAACACATTTTCACATTCAATCTTTGGTAACGTGTCTGGGATCGCCCATGTCCATCTGTAAAGCACTGTACTGTTATATATATATATATATATATATATATATATATATATATATATATATATATATAATATATATATATATATACACACATATATATATGTGTATGTATATATATATATATATATATATATATATATATATATATATATATATATACCTATACATATACGTATGCATATACATATATACACATATATATGCATATATACATACATGTATATAACTGCACTGATGTACGATAGGTAGTGATGATGGAAAGGGTGAAGTTAGAAACGAAGACTTAACGTGCTGTGAAAGCGTAACCTTGCCCCTTACCCACGTGACCCCAATAAGCATGTGGGCAAGAAGAATACCATGATCCAACGTGGATCATGGTATTTGTTTGCATAACAACTTCAAATTGCACATCAAAGATTCACATTCACTGGTCGCCCCACCATGAGCAGAGCGCAGCCTTCCCAAGACATTTATGATATTTAGCATCAAGCTGAAGATGAAGAAATCACCGGAATCGAGACGCCACACCACTAATCTGCGACCAGACTATTTCATCGGATGTAGATAACGTTCAATTGAAGCGAATCACTCGGAGTTCCTTTGATCCTTCACAAACTTTTGCGGTGGCTGTATCGGATACATTTTGAGCATGTGCGACTTTGTCATGATGGGGCCAGTGTGACTGCAGAGAGCAGAGTGCAGAATGCAGAGTGCAGAGTGCAGAGTGCAGAGTATAGAGTGCAGAATGGAGAGTGCACCGAGACGACCAAGACCGGCAGCTCGGCAGCTCAACAGCCAGGCGGCATAACCAGCGCCACTGAAAAGTCAGATTACCGACTTACCTTGCACACCTCTCAATTCCAGATTTTCCACCATTCGTGCCGCGTCAAGTTGGACATTTTAACACTTTTATTATGGCCGTCACACGACGCACTCTCAATTGACCAATCAGGCTATCACTCATCGTGCCAATCGCTGTCGTCGTGCTAGCGGAAAAATGGCATCCGAAGGACATAACTCGATTGTCAGCCGATACATTGCAACCTGTCAACGAAAGCCGCCCGATAGGCCAACAAGACGAAAAATACTCGCGCACTTCCACCTCGCACCTAGCGGCCGCTGCCGATTGCATCGGAGCCGGCGCGCTGCAGTCCGCCCAATCCGTGTCTCAATCCCAATTATACGGGGCGGGTGGTCATCTGCAGCGGCCATCTGACACCGCCGTCCGCCAGGCGACGACCGATCATCCGCGCAGCCGCTAACTTATTCACAGATATCGGATAATAAAATCAAATGTGTCACATTGACAGCCAAACGGGTTTGCGTGATGGATTTATCAGCGCGGCGGCCGACCGGTTCGCGCCGCGGCCGCCGCGCGGCGCTGCGGCGCGCCGGCGGGAGCGCCGCGGCGGCGCGCCGGCCGCCAGTCGCGCCTCGCGCGCCGTGCCAGAAGGTGGTCTGTACCGCGGTCGGCGCTCGGCGGCGGCAGGTGCGCGCGGTGTCGTCGGTGTCGGTGGCAGCGGTGGGTGACCCGGGTCGGACCGTGAGGATCGCGCTCGGTCCGGTGACGAGACGGCGCCGCGAGGCGACGGATCCCGCCAGCCCGCTGCAGCACTTCGTGCGCGGCGACTTAGCGCGCTCCGGGGGCCCGCCTCGGCGCGACCGACCTGATGGCGAAACCAGCGCGCCCCGCCAAGTAAGACGGTCGTGAAGAGGGGTCACGTGGTGTGCTCTCGCGCCGGCAGGCGATCCATCGTCGGCTCGCCGCCTCCAAACGCTTAGCAATGCTAATGCTTCCAGAACCGCTCGGCGTGTCCTCTTCGTGCCAAAGTCGGCGTTCGCCCTCTGTCCTTGACGGGTCGTGCAAAGGGACGACGCAATCAGGAGCTGATCATCTTCTGATTCGTTCCGGCTTTACGATATCACACCGCAGATAGAATGATGCGGTTCAAGCAACGCGGACAGCGTGCTTCGATTCAGATTCTGAACCCTTCCTCTGCCATGTAGAAACCTTTCCACGCCCATGCTCCTGTGTTGAAGTTCAGCCTGCTGCACGACTGTATCGTGAGCTGTTGACGATGCTGTGATTGAGATGTCAGCACGTCGATGTCCGGGGTAGGTTCAACCAAATGGGCATAATCCCGTCCTACACTGTTCGCTGGCACAGGTATCGCGGTATCGCCGGACAAGTCTTGTCCGCAGTTCTGCACGACAGGTCCGCATGCGGACTGGATACCTTACGCATGCACATGCACAATGCATGCATTTCTTACTTGGCAATGTTGGTGAAAGACCTCGAATAATTTCGCGAATTGCTCTGATCCATGAAGTTTTAATGGGTAATTGCACAAGCTGTATTATCAAGATGTGTACAGGTACATTATGTGCAGCTGGTGATATTTAGGCGTTTAAAAAGCGCATCAACAGCCCAAGGCATGCACCGTAATATTTATATGGAACTAGCAACTCCATATCAATAGGTGAGCAAAGTGGAGGAAACTAAGCACATTACGCGCCATCGCAGACATTTGATTGGTAAGCGACAATAGCGGCACGCATCGGGCGAAGCGTGAACTACGACGCTAACATACACGCACTTAGAAAGAAACTACGTAATTCAAGGTGTTGTTGAAAAAAGCATGTAGCGGAATTCCATCATTTGCACTCATGTTCAGGCATTCGGTAAAATATCATTCCGTTTGCTCAGCTCTTGTTTTCTTTAGCATGAGTCCAAAATCCATGAACTAGCTTTTATAGATTATATATGGAGGTGGCAAAACTCAGGCTCGAGACCCCGACCTCCGGGCCCGATATGGGCCCAAACGGCCCACTTTCGGGCCTTGTCGTCAACTCCTCAACATTCCATGCAAAATTTGAGCTTGGATCGGCCCTGGAACTTACCTCGGGCTAGTACCGGGTCTAGGATTTCAGAGGTTTGGCTCGGGTCCGGCTAGTACCGGGTCTAGGATTTCAGAGGTTTGGTTCGGGTCCGGCTAGTACCGGGTCTAGGATTTCAGAGGTTTGGCTCGGGTCGGGCTTGGGCCCGATAATTTTGTCAAATTCCGGCCGGTTCCAGAGCGAATTCGCAAAAATATGTGCGTACGTTCCTGGCTAATGTGCACCATGTTCTGAAATATTTAAGTTGTAATACCCACGCATCACCTGGATGCATTCTGCACGATTTTGGTATCTGTATTTCGAGCATATATATGGGGACTATCGATTTCCTGGATTATACCTTGCTTGTCAATTTAGCAAGACAAACAATTGGCACATGCTTTCAATTAAGCGAAGCTAAATATTGCGGAATTATCGTACAAGCAGTTGACATATGTGTGCAATGCTATCATTCGCTCATATATTTTCTATAGCAAAATTGATCCTCAATATGTTTAATGTGTTTATCTGTTTTCACGAATACTCATCCAGGGCTCAGGCAACGCCAATCAATTCCAGACATACTGGGAGACGCAAGGTATTCCCTGGACGCAGTTTGCTATTGCTCCGGCTGTGTTGCTTCAAACTCAACCGTCACAAAGTGCTGCTCCGGCTCTCGCCCAACGCGACGGGGTCCCGCTCCAGCCTGGGTTTGACGTGTGGTCTGATGTTCACCGGTGGGTGGCGCGTGGTTTGATGTTGCGCAAATCTAGCCAATTACGCTTTCATCGCAACCACTTACGCAATACGCTACTCGACTCACTCGGGACTCGACATTTGGACCTCAGCTCCCCGATCCATTTGGGGATCTGAAGGATGACCGGCATAGTCGTACCAGGGATCGGTTGTCGATGCCACCAGTTGGCTTCGGAATGGCGAGAGTTTATTTCTCGAAATCTCGCAACGAAGAACCGGCACCCTGGGTTATCGAATGGACCCTTGGAGCACATCTCGGCGCTCCGGACTGGAACCCGGTATCTCGGTGTTCTGGAGCGGGACACTCCCCTCCCCCTGGCTCTATGGCGGATCACCGATATCTGGAAGTTCCCGAACTAAGCACTGATGCCCTGGAGCCCAGACCGTAGTCGGTGCCTGGGAGCTCCGAAACGAAGCACTGGTATTGCGGGATTTTGAGCGGAGCACCTATGCCTTGTGGTTCCGGGGAGGAACACCTATGTCCAGAAGCTCTATAACAAGAAGCACTGGTACCCTGGGTCGTGTAGCGGGGCCCTGACACCTCGGAGTTCCAGTGTGAAACATTACCTCGGCCCTGGGGTGGAGTTCGATACTCCGGACCTCGGAAGGAAGCCGGATGTCCTGAGAGCCGAAATAGGGCTTCGGCGCAGGTGGGAGCGGTGAACTCGGGTGGTGCGACAACAGCGGCCAGGTGTCTGGAAGTTGGAGGGTTTTCATTGACCACGAGGGGGGGGGGGGCTTTGTTCCAGCTTGTCGTTCACTATCCAATTTTGATGGTAATGCGTGCATTTTAAATGCTTTCGTCGAATTTTGGTATGTCTATGCAAATGCATGCTACGATCCAACAATAATCATTGAGATATAAACGAAAAGCTTCAACGGCTCATATGGCCTTTACTCGCAAAATACAAGATGTTGTTTTTTACGACTGACAACGACTCAAGGCATGGTGAGGCTTATATTATCCACCCGCATGTTCTTCGCATAGCCTTCTCTGTAGTCGAGAATGCCAAGGGAGCGTACAATTTCATCAAATGAAATAGTCGATAAGATCTCCAAATAACCGACCTGCAAGACTGCAATCGGTTGTTGCTTGTTTATTGTTCCCATGACATGCCTGGGAGTTCATTTATTCTGTTCCAACTGCACTGCTATTCCTGGGACTTGCTTGATTCCACTTAAGGACCCTACAGCAATCAATGAGGTGGAGTAAAAGTGGAGTGCAGTGGTACAGCCGCCGCTGCTGCTAACTTTTGTGGATTGAAGCTCTCCTACCTGACATGGCTGTGATTTTGCGAGCTAGGCCATAACATCATATTTTCGTGATTCTCCAGATGTGGAATAAATTAATTTGAGTGAAGGAGTGATGTAAGTGGACTTGAGATTTCGCAGCACCACGTTTCGCCAACCAGGATCGCTTTAAGTCGTATCAGTGTGGAACTAATAGATATGGGAGGCCACGTGTCGCTAGGTTTGGAGACGCGAAAAAAAGCTTTGCGGTCACCCGAGCATGCACCAGCACTGTGGGAAGCACAGTTGCTTAGCACAATATTGACGCTGACATTTTTTTTTACAGAGTTGGCAAGTTCATACCGATGCCTAGCTTTCAATGGTCCAGACTCATTTTGGAACCGACTGGTGAAAGCTAACCTCAGCCACTGAATGATTCCAATTGGCTAAAGCCATTCAGTTTTGATGTTTGACAAAGTTGCTGTGAATGAGATGTATGATTTGCAATCTCTTGGGGCATCAAATATGGTTAGTACAAGGATTTTCCAATACGTTTTTTGTACGAAACTTTCGTTCCCTTTTTACTTCTGCAAAGATGCTTCCGATCTGTATGAGACGTATGTGCATCAAATATGTTGAATCGCCCAGAATATTGGGAAGCCGCTTCTAAAATTACATTATTTCCGTGGAACGCCCATCGGGTCAGTGGCTAAGGTTGCAGAAACATGGGGCACTCGACGTGCGTACGCTGGGCAATCCAGCTACCGTATTACGCCCACAAATGTGGGCTCTACGTCCACAAATGTGGGCTCCACGTCCACAACTCACATGTTCACTGAAGTGCGCCTAGATGAATCGTTAGTGGTAGTCTTCGCTCAGATTTTCGTATGCTGTCGACACATTGCCCCTGAGCGCATCCTTTTCCTCCCAGTACAACATGTCGTGCACAAGGCTTCAGAACCATATTATTTTCATAAAGCCGCCAAGATTGATAATTCAGTCATGTGGAAAGTAGCTTTAAATAGTTAGTTGATGCCAAGCCCTGATTACTGGTGAGTGATGAGTGCGGACATCCTTTAGCATCCCTTCGCCTCTCTGACATCAAGCAGCGAGATGGGGGAGAGGGAAATTGGTAAATGCTGGCTAAAGTTTAGCGCCTTCGTCTCCTTCAGAGTTTTTCTTCGACTCGAAAAATAGGACTGCTCGCTCGCTGCTGCTTGTATCCTCCGCCGTTGCTACTATTCCTTAAGGCTTGTTGTGTCCCATAGTAAGTTGGAAAAAAAACTTTCCTTATTTTCAGTACCCGAAAATTTGCGCTCGGAATAATAATGCACGGTATATATTGCTGTCGCTAAAACCTAAGTCACGCCGTTTTCAGAATAATTCAGTTTTCGTTCGTAAAGAACATTTTTTTCTTAAATTATATATTGCGCCTTCCTCAAATATGGCCAAGGAGCTCTTTGATGTCCAGAATTTTATGGTACGCGGTGTTGAAAGCCATTTTCAGAGTGTATTTTTTTTATTAAAAATATTTTTTTTTTTTTTTTTTTTTTTTTTTTTTTTATTAATTTTTTTTTTTTTTTTTTTCAAACCCTATTTTTTACATAGTAAGCTGTTTAAATCACGAGATAAAGTCAGCACATGACGCCATGCTTACATTTTTGCATGGTACTGAGCAGTAAACATGCAGAGTCGTTTGGTTTGGAAGCTGACTTCGTCCTATGACTATACGACCTAGCATGATCATTTCACTTCTTTCCACACTCATTGCCACCATTGTCATCGTGCATCCATAAGATATCCAACCGTGTTTCCCAGCAATGGGAATGGGAGTAAGCATGCAGACATATTGCGCTTGTTTATTTAGCTTTGTAGTCTACATGGCAATTCCAATGAGGTCGGAATGTTTATTCTGGTCTGTTCTGTTCTGTCATTTTCTTTCTTGAACTTCTTTTATATTCGGTTAAATCCGAGCTTCCGAATTGGCACGCTGAACCGTGCAAATCCTGGGCTTGCCCCTCCAGTTCCCACACTTTCCCTTCTGACTGGACTATCCCGTTTCCCGCTCAGGAGCCATTACTCACTATTTTTGGAAGCAGTGTGGACTATTGCATGGAACATAGATCAAGCTTTGCGTACAAGAACATGATTTTGTTATTATATTGAGAAGCAGTAAAAAGTCAAGTAATGGGTTTTACAATGAAAAAGTAAATACTTATCACGTATGATATCCAATGTGTTTCTGGAAACCTATATGCCATTCCACAATTCTGCGCTCACATTCGCCAATACATTAAGCGCTTTGAGGAGAAATCCATCACGTATGCTGGCTAACAATTGGTATTACAAGCGAATAAACATTTAGTAAACGACAGCGCACTATTGGTAAAACTTGCTAGAATTGATATCGAGTGCTTCTTTCTCGAGGTAAATTTATAAGAAAATCACATGAGTATTTATGAATGTATTCGAATTGTGTTCTATGCTATCACATATCAGCAGCTTGTTGAGCGATCGTCGTCCACGGTTGGCAACACAAGATCACAAATTACTCCGACATTCCGTTGACAATGCTACCTCATAACATGCATAAGCCTGCTAGCTGTGATATCGATCATGCAAAGCAATGCGTCTAGTTACCAGGAAGGTGAATTTGTTCAGTGACAAATGCAACGTGGTCACAAAGATCCTCATGGAAAGTGTTTCCAGGACTGTCGACCCTGTATTTTCGCGATCCACTCCCGAAACTGGTCGGCCTGTCATCTCTCGACGAATTGCTTGTCTCAATCGCGCTAAGACTCAAGCGCTCCCACAGCAATCAGTTAATATCAATGGCACTATTATTTTGATCAGGCGAATCAGCATCGGTGGACATTTGGCCCAGGGGAGATCAGCCATCCCCACCCTCCAATATAAATTCTCTGCATACCGAGGGGATAAGTGTCACTGGTCCGGATGCCTAATGGGCTTAACGCGGATTAAATATGAATGGCAGTGATAGCGGCCCGTTACCGACACTAATGGCACGACTGCAAATGAGGTCGTCAGCCATCTCGCACAGTCGCGGGAGCATCTCGTCAACCGAAATACAAATCCACAAGCGTTTGATACAAATCCATTCCGTCGTTTGATTTCTAAGGGGTAGGTTCTGGTTTGGCAGTTTCAATGTGATGTGCTTGGGCATACTTCCGCCCAAGCACATCACATTGAAACAAAATACAAATCCACAAGCTGAATAATAATCCACAATCGAAATACCAATCCACAATCGAAATACAAATCCACAAGCTGAATTCCGTCGTTTGATTTCTAAGGGGTAGGTTCTGGTCTGGTCAGTTTCAATGTGATGCTCCTGGGCATGCTTCCGCTCGCACATGGCGTCTAAGCGAGCGAAGCACAGCAGCTCGTTCAGTTCACGTAGAGCGCAGGAAGCGCATCATGAGCTACTTAGCGACACACAGCTAAGTCATCCCTCAGGCGCGTTTGTTCTGACACAAAGGACTCTTCTGGCAGACTTCAGCTCAGTTGGTCACACTTTGACGGCAGGACTAGGACTCGCCTGACAAGCCTGAGATTAAGGTTAGCAATCTGACAAGCTTGAGATTAAGGTTAGCAATATGCTCAATATCATGTCCAGCAACACATGTGTTGTGTTCTCTGAGAAAGTGATCTCGTCAGGTGCATCGTTTTGTGAAAATTGCAGGCACTCAAGAGGTTAAATCTGTCGTCTTACATACTTTTAGTTTGTTTAACGTCATGCATCGGAGGCTAGACTAAGGCTAAGAAGGTAACTTTTGGCTATTAAGTTACCATAATATTGGCATTCAGAAGGCATCACAATAATTGAAGAAAGTGGCATCTGTCGATTCTATTTTCTTCGTATTTGTGCAGAAATGTTGCGTTTGCTGCGAGAAGTTAACCTTGCTTGTACCGATTGTCTTGTTTCACCAATTACTTCAAGTAATTCCTCCAGTCTCTTATTGTGGAATATTATTGTTTAATAAAACTATATCAAAATATGCATGTCAACGGAACGATTATCCGATGGGGCTTCTTCTATTGTCGATACGATATAAATTAAGTAGATAATGCCGGCAGATGAAACAGCAAACTATCAGTCCGCACTTCTGCGTAAGAAAATGTCCTCAAAAGTGTTATCTTGTGCATCGTATTTTTGTACATATTCGTGTGCCATGAATGTATGATAACATAGTACTGAAGACACATACCCGACCCTGGCAAAGACAGGCAATGAAAGGAAATTGGTGGCCGCGCCAAATGCATGATCCGTTATCCATTACATGTATTGATGTCAACCTAGGAATGCAAAAATGTGAAAGCAAAACATAAGATGTGAGGCTTGTTTTGTTTACTATGTTTTATGGGCTGTTCTTACTGTTGGTCCTAACTTCCCACTTTGGACACTCTCGAGTCAGGCAGTCGTTTGACCTGGAGTCATTAGCTAACCCGGCCCGCTTTGTGATTAATGCAGTGAGTTTCAGGCCTATCGTCGGTGGATGCGTGAAACACCCCATTTTCCACATCCCAATGCGAGCGAACTGCTGGGAGGAACAGCGGAATGACCGGGAAAATTGGCTTATCAAGAGCAGAATATGCCGTAATTGGAATCCGCGCTCGCGCCCCTGCCAAGGGTAACTCCTGGGGACTGGCACGGAAACGATTTCCGCATTTACATGTGAACCGCGCTTGTAGGGAGCTCGACCGAAGTTCTGCGCCACGGACTAGCGGCGTAGCTCGGTACTGCTCAGCTCCTGAATATCGCCAGCACACTGATAAACAGCAGCTCAGTTCTGCCTACTCTTGAATACCGCCAACACACTGAGAAGTACGCGTAGCCGGTACTGCTCAGCTCCTGAATATCGCCAGCACACTGAGAAATACACGTATATCGGGACTAATCTGCTCCTGAATACCCAAGCACACTAGAACTAAACGTAGTTTGGCACTGCTCTGCTCCTGAATACTACAAGCACACTATAAATACACGTATATCGGTACTGATCTGCTCCTGAATACCGCCAACACACCAGAAATACACGTAGCTTGGCACTGTTCTGTTCCTGAATGCCACCAGCACACTGATAAATGCACGTAGCTCGGTACTGCTTAGCTCCTGAATATCACCAGCACGCTGAGAAATACACACAGCTCAGTACTGCTTAGCTCCTGAATACCGCCAGCACACTGAGAAATACACTTCGTTCTTCCACTGAAAAGCCATGCCGAGGAAAGTGAATACTGGCCGTCGACTCCCGTACAGTCACCGGTGTTTTCGACCAGCGCAACTTCCTGCCTGGTTTCAACATTGGTCCGGGAACGGAGTCCAGTGTGGGTTTCGACATTGGTCGTGGAACGAATTTCAACGTCGATCCCGACATTGGTCCCGGTGTGGATCCCGAAATTGATACCGGAACGGATGCCAGTGTGAGCCTCGATATTAATGGCAGAGCCCCAGTGCGGATCCCGCATTGTCAGTCCAGTGTTGATTCAGATACGATTCAGGTCGTCGAGACCCATCTCTGTTGCAGGTTTATGGAGAAAACTACAATTTCGCAGTGGCAGTTCTCAATAAACACAAACACAAACTCGTCTATAAATCCCAGAGCATTTCGACAGGCGTCGGCATCGATTTTATCCAACACCCAAGTTGTGCAGACTGCATCCCTACCTGGCTTGACATTCATTAAGCAAGCGTCCGTTTCAGAAACAAACCTTCCATACGGCAATCAGTCTGACAGTACAGCTACTTCGCATTGCTAAACGTGTCCACGTCTCTCACATATGGATGCTCTTGCAAGAGACAGCACGCTTCCGCTGCTTTTTTGAAGCACTCGAACTCCGCACAACATCTTTTGTTCCTTGCTGTTGCTGTTTTCTTCAGTAAGCTGCATTCTCGCGATCTGTTTCATTCGGCGAGTATCGCATTACGTTCCGTTGTGTTTTGTGTTTTGCAGCGTCACGCGTAACCTCGTTCGACAGGCGTTGGCGCTGCGACGGAACCTCTGCGTCGCGGGTGTTTCGGAAATGAAGTGCCACCCTTGCTTTGCCATAATCGATGCGATACGCCATGCACCATACACCAGAGTGGTATCTAGAATGGACTGCGTTTGTTGAACTCGCTCCCCCTGCGCCCGTGCTCATTATCAATCCTGCTACAATAACGATCTCATTTGAAGGATGGCCAGGGGTCCGTGCGAGAGTCATAGCTCCTGTTGTTATGACCTAATTAACAGTCTTTGTGGTAGCAAGGCACTACGAGCACTTGACAGAACACTGCGAATAGTGCATGTGCTCCGCTGTTCAGCATGAGCTGCGAACTAGATTCAATGCTTTTTCAGCATTAATGTCGTGTTTTTAGCCTCAACCGGTTACTAAATAGCATGTTGGCCTATAAATAAAGTGAGTGTCTCCGCCTATGCCTGCGAACCATGGCGAACTGGTTGCAAAGTTTGCAGCCTGCATCATTTTAGCTTGCCCACAATTACTCCCTCAGTTTTAGCATTTTGCTCAATTTGTTCTATGATTTCACGCTAGTCTTCAGGTTTTGGCCTTTCTCTCTATTTCAGTATTAACAACAAGGAATTAGTTGCCATAATAGGTAGCTGTGAAGCAACGATAGCCAAGTCTGAAGGCGGAGAGCACTCACTACCTCACAGCTTCGAAGATAGCGCGCCGTCAGTGGTTGTGCGTACTGCACCCGCCGTGCACATGCAGGGCCCGGGCGGAGTCCGCTACCGACATGGTCTCGCGACCGCAGCTTGGCGGCACCGATGCACACGTTTACAGCACCACTTCAGCGAGCGCAGCATAAATCACGTCCATCAGACGTGCGCCTACCCGTAACGCGAGCCGCGTGTGGCTGCGAGCCAGACCACGCTGCCGCGCGAAACCCCGCGGCCAGCCCGGCCCGCGCGATTGATAAAACCCCGGTCTGTTTGCGCTGGGAGGCGAGGAGCCGTGGCTGGCCCAAAACAGACGGCGTGAATTATCAATGCGTCGTGGCGGGTACAGTGTAAACGTACCGCGGCGTGGCACGTCTCAGTGCTGCGACGACCTCCCCGGGGAGCGCGCGCCGGCGGCCGGCGCCGGCGTCGCCACCGATAGCGGCCGGGCCGGCCGCACAGCTGGCCGCGCAATCTTCTGATGGAACGCAGCTCAGCAGCGGCCGCGGACCTCCCTGGGCTACCTCGTGGTGTCGCTGGTAGTGCCCCCCCAGCCGGCCCGGCCCGGCCTGCCGCCCGTCCGTGCAGCGCCTCGGCCGGCGCCGGCGGTGGTCGGCGGTCGGCCGCCCGCGCCAGCCGCCGCGCCACGTTCGCCGCTTATCTCGACGTATTTATGGTTTGTGTGATGGCCGCTTTATTTACGTGACGCGCCCTGCCAATTGCCCGCCACTTGTGGGGCCATTTGTTGTTGTAAGTGCGAACTGTCTGCGGTTCCGGGATATGAAGGCGCTGTGATGATGATGATGGCGTCTCTTGTCGCGTATGTTTTCATAAACCACTCGGCTTCCACAACGATGGCCGTATTTTGTCGGGTCTTCGACGTTCTTCTGCCCTGACACTGGCTCACTTTGCGGGCGGTTATTTGAGGGGCTATGTCCCGGACGTTCTGAACAGATTTACTGCTCGAAAATAAGGCTTCGTCGCAGTTACTCTTCGTCGTTACGCAAAAGATAGCAGACTAATCCCACGCACCGAAAATTTCGTCAGATTTCCTGCCGGAAATTACCAGAGTGGTGTTTTGGCGAAAGGTTTCTCTGGGTCGCAGGGCAGCGGCGTCCTCTTTCGGCTCAGACTCTCTCACCACACTGATGGCGTCATACGAATGCCGACAAGAAAAGTCACATGGAATATCAAAGTATTTCGCGATTGCTTCAGTTACTGCCAGTGAGTGTAGCTTGTTATCCCAGAGATAGCATCTCGGTGAAAAAATGTCAGATCAAATCAATGTCCACATGACTCAATGGCCACATCCTTCCAGGAACACCGAATTCGTGTCGTGTGTTCCTCTGGGATGTCGAGGACTTTTCAGCGACTGGCTTTGCGTTGTTGTCTAGTGTTCCACCGGCTGATGCTACCACAAGGTGGCAAGCCGCCAGCCGCCATGAGAAATCCCACTGTTGCTCAAGCTGGTCGAATACTACGAACAATGCCTGCTGCGCCATGTATTGTGTCAGCCTGCATGCCACATCCAATTGCGAGCCGATAACACCCTGTTGTAGCCGTGCAACAACGCATCGCCGGGCGCCGTTCCCCGAACCGATGTACCGCGGCCCGACGTACCGCCGGCCACGGATCAGTCGGTCCTGTCGTGGGCCGCCGTACTAAGAGGTGTCGTGCCGAGGAGTGCGGTGCAGCCGGCCGTCATGTTGTGGATCAGCGTGTCGTGCACTGCCGTGTCCTGGTGGCGACGCCGCGCTGTCGCCGGCCGCGACGTCGGTGCCGGTGCCAGTGCTTCCCACCGGTTGGTCCTGCTGGCTGGCCCCCCTGGCTGGTCCCGCTGACTGGTCCTGCTGGTTGGTCCCGCTGGCTGGTCCTGCTGGCTGGTCCCGCTGACTGGTCCTGCCGTCTGGTCCTGCTGGTTGGTCACGCTGGCTGGTTCTGTTGGCTGGTCCCGCTGGCTGGTTCCGCTGGCTGGTCCCGCTGGCTGGCCCCGCTGGCTGGCCCGCTGGCTGGTCCTGCTGGCTGGTCCTGCCGTCTGGTCCTGCCGTCTGGTCCTGCCGTCTGGTCCTGCCGTCTGGTCCTGCCGTCTGGTCCCGCTGTCTGGTCTCGCTAGCTGGCCCGCTGGCTGGTCCTGCTGGCTGGTCCTGCCGTCTGGTCCTGCCGTCTGGTCCTGCCGTCTGGTCTCGCTAGCTGGTCCCGCCCCAGACCCCGGCGGTGGTGCCGGTGCCAATGTCACCCTCGGCTACCGCCTGGCCGGGCGCCACACGCCACGCACACGATCGACTGAGATGAGCGAGTGACCGGATTTGTGGCCACCTCGGCACCCGTATCTGCATTAATTTGCCGGCCCATTATTCGGCTCATTTTTCACGTCAGGCTCGCTGCGCGCATCATTTGCACCGGCGCTGGGTCTGCGGCAGGCCTTATTGGTGCTGAGTGAGACTGGGGGTGTCCGGTCATCCGAGAGTGACTGGTCATTTGTGGATGTCCGGTCATCTGTGGATGTCCGGTCAAGGTATCCGACACAAATTTCCCTGTACTCTGTCGACCCATCAGGGTCTCTGACACAAGTTGCCCTGTACTCTGCCGGCCCCTCACGGAATCCGATGTAAATGGACCTGTCCCCTGCCGGCCCGGCCCCTCAGGGTCTTTGACTCAATTCACATTCACAAAGTTTTGGGGATACTTTTCGCACCGTCCGGCGCGACGCCCGCGGTCTCTGCACGCCTTGTGTCCCCCAGAGTGAGGTTGTGAAGCCAGCTGGAGATGTCCGGCTGACCCGGAGTACCAGGCCGATCGAGAGTGCAATGCAGGCTGACGTTCCGGGCCGAGTGGACTGCTTAGTTCATGCCGAATGGGTGTTATATCGGGTGCCATTCCGGTCATCGTGAGTGCCTGCAGCAATAGCCAGTGAGTTGTCCGGCCTCTGTGCTAGCTTGAACTGGTGAGTGTCAGGGTTTCAGGGTAGTCTGCAGATATGCAGTTATCTATGTCTTTACGGTTGATGTGTTGGACGGGTGACATGGCGATAGACCACCCTACATGTACCCATTGGCGGTGGGACCATGGGTGCGCTGAACGTCCCATTTTCTCTTAGATCACAAAATGTATCATACATCACATGGCACTGTCCGTAGAGAAACATTTCCCGTAAATAAATTTCAATGTGGCCTGTGCCACTCGGATAGCCGTCCGCTCCTCCGTTCGTGTTCACAGTGCTTTTAAACCTCAATAAGTCTAAAAAGACAGATTTACTGAAACTATCGCACTCTGGTTTCCTCTGAAAATGCTGGAGCCACAATTGATGGCCCACACTTGACATTTGATACGCCGCACTTCTGATTGCCACCCGGACGTGTGTAGTTCGGTCTCAGTAGCACAGAAGAGCTGGGGTTCATGACAGAATAGTAGCCTGCGTTACCTACTACACGGAAGCTCATTGGCACACTGACACTGTGAACGGCGAACCATGCACGTGACGCACAGTCACGTGACTGCGTCACGTGACGGCGCGCCATATGGCGGTGCGTACGGCAGACCGTCCAATGACGTACTTACGTCTTACGTGAGCCGGGCATCTGGCGTCGTAACGCATCAGTTGGCCGCCTTTCAGTGCCGTGGAATTGTGTTGGAGAGTACACTGTTGTGTCACAAGTCCCACGCGCTGCACATGGCGGGCTGCCGTGGTGCCTTGGTACGCATGTGGTACTACGATGCGGGGTACATCCAGAGTTCCGTAATGCTGCGGTACGGAGCACACCAGAGAACTATACTGCGATGAAGTGATATGCAGTACATGAAATGTGAATGCTGCAAGCAGTGGATGGTACCGCGGCCAACGAGAATACGTTGCTATTTCTCCAGTGCTCCTCGTGCTTTCCACTGTCCAGTTCTCCCGCCGCCAGTACTGCTGATTGTCCAGCCCTCTTCTGGCACCTGGTCCGTCCTCTGTTTAGCCCCCCGCACCGACTGCCCTCTGTCTATCCCTCCCCTGCGCCCCAACTGTTCTCTGCCCAGCCCTCCCCCGTGCCCAGACTGCCCTCTGTCCAGCACTCCCCTGCGTCACGACTATCCTCTGTCTAGCTCCCCCGTGCCCCGACTGTCCTCTGTCTAGCTCTCCGCACGTTCGGTTGCCCTGTGTTCAGCCCTCTCGCGCCTCGTACCGCCGACTGTCCAGCCCTCTCGCGCGCCTGTAGTCTGTTCAGCCCTGCCTCGCCCAGTACTGCCGCCTATCCAGCCTTCCCACACGCCTGTAGTCTGTTCAGCCCTGCCTCGCCCAGTACTGCCGCATATCCAGCCCTCCACCATGCCTGTAGTCTGTTCAGCCCTGACTATTCCAGTACTACCGATTGCCCAACCCTCCCGCGTGCCTGTAGTTTGTGCAGCCATTCCACGCGTCCGTACTGTCGACTATTCAGCCCCCTCTCTCGCTCCTCTAGTCTATTCAGCCCTCCCTCGCCCCTTACCGCCGACTGTCCAGCCCTCCCGCGCGCCTACGGTCTTTTCAGCCTTCCCCGCGCCGTAATCTGTTCAGCCCTCCCCGTACCCGTAGTCTGTTCAGCCTTCCCCGCGCCCGTAGTCTGTTCAGCCCTCCCCGCGCCCGAGTCTGTTCAGCCTTCCCCGCGCCCGTAGTCTGTTCAGCCTTCCCTGCGCCCGTAGTCTGTTCAGCCTCCCCCACACCCGTAGTCTGTTCAGCCCTTCCACGCCCCGTACTGCCGACTGTCCAACCCTCTCGCGCGCATGGACTGCTGGCCGTTCAGCGGGCTCGGACCGGGCGTCGAAAGGCGGAAAATCACACCGGACCTGTCATCTGATATGGCAATTTTGCGGTAAACTTAATGCGCCGAATTAGGACTGTCTACTTGTGCCAACACGAATGCCCTGAACAATTGGTCCACCGCTTTCCGGATGGCCGCTTGGGTGACTGTATACACCAGCGTGCGTTATTGGAAACCCGAAGCGATATTATTCGATGGTACATGTTCGCAGAAGTTTTGATTTCCACATTTTATTTTGTAAAGGAAGTATCGATCATCAGCTATAGCAGAAGTAGGCGAGAGTTACTGATGACGTCACACGAAGCTGGGAATGAGATCCACCTGGAGATGTCGATTTATGTACTTCGGGGCACGCAATTCTCCCATCATGGTTGATTAGTATCCTCCGTGACTCTGAATGTAACATGGTGTGTACTAATGGCGCACATATAATGTTGGGAGCCGCACACCTATATCAATTTTATAACCACCAACACCACACCAGTTACCCAATCACCACCAATCGATTTTATAGAAAGTCGCCTGGCGTCACGGCATATGGTCTTTCTGTCGCCTAAATATAAATGAGCTTTCAGTTCTTCGTTGTGCATTGCGTGGTCCTGTCATTGTCCGATAGTCCAATAAGGAATACTCCACAATATTTTGTTTTCAAGCAGTTCGAAATCCAAGGCACGACTTGTGGTCTTTACGCTAGCCAGGGGCGCGACCAGGATTTTCTTAAGTGGGCCGACCAAAAATTGCGATGAAAAAGAGACCGCTCTCGGCACTTGAGGCGTGTCGAAAGTTTCTCGTTTCATGTGGTGAAAATCTCAACATTTCTTGCTTCATGCATTTGTTTTGGTTGCTAAGGGAGAGGTTAAGCCCCGGGCTATTATTGGCTGCGTATCTGATGCTAGCGAAGTCGTGCAGAACATGATGCAGACGAGTGCAAGTCACCGTCACAAGTGTTCTTTCTCTGTGCATGAATGTTGCAGAGGTACTTCCGCCAGCCTTGCCGTTAGGTGGGCAGTCTTCCAAATGGTCGGAGCGCAGTGGCTGCGTATCTGGTTTGTGATGATCATCCATCCAGGACTCATCTCGCCTTACTTATTTTGCATTTTAAGAAAAACAGGTGTCATAACAGCTGAGTGCATGTGTTGATGTGGTGGGGGTAGCGGAAGACATATCAGATGCGGTCATATTTTGTTAACGGGAATACGGATTCCGGAAAAAAACTTGATAAGATAATTAATGAATTTGTGATGCATTCGAGCGTACCGAATAAACGCCTTTTCTTCTTAACGGGTGGTGTCTATTCCTCTGAGAGGAGCTCCTTTGGCTAAATAAAACAAAACAACATTCGAAGCGGAATGGGAGGTGTACTCGAGCCTCCCCGGAGCACGCATTCTCTCCGTCAGAGGATGGTGGACATTTTTCCATGGAGAGAGGTAGAGTACATTTTCCCAATGCCCTCATACATCCGTCCCTACGATAGGTGGTCCTCTATCCCTGTGAAGTGGTTTCTGGCCACTCCCCACGTCACCCGAATCCCTCAATAGTTGTAGATTTTAACACGGGATGAAATGGCCATTGGCGTTGCCACATATTTCGCTGAATCAGCATCAGATCAGCATCAGACAAAATTGCACACAAAATTGCACCTAAGCACAGGCATTGAGCTGGGCAGATACCGCCCTAATGGTTCAGGAAACAGAAAATACGGCATGAAACTTCACTTAACTCTACCTGATGGGTAGAACCAACGTGTTGAAGAATCAGTAAGAGCGGACCATTTTCGTACTTGCTCTATGCAGACTCATATTCGCAGAAGTACAGGTTACATCTGACCCAACAATATTGAAAATACTCGCATTATCACTGGGGATGGGCCTATGCGCTTCTCATCGTTACGTATATCTCCGATCGTTTTTAACTCGCACACATCGATTGCTGTGATGTCGAAATTACACGCTTTACAAACCTTTTGTTACTGTACAAATGTCCATATGTATGCGCTCTACTGTCTTGTTATTACAATTCATATTGATGTTGAAATAAAGTATGAAGTCTGATTAATGAATCATCGGAAGAACAAGTGGATCAGGAAAATCAACATATGGGTGATGCGAGGACCTGACCATTGGTATGTTTCCGTCACTAGCCTAGGAACGTGATGTGTTATTATCTAAATATTAACACATGTGGGCCTTCGCTGGTAATGGATGGTGTGGGATCTTGGTTGGAGAATGCGATTGATAGGACGAAGATGGTGGTACAAAGACCAAGGAGACCATTAAGCGAACATTAACATGGAAATCAACTTAAGTTAATTGGAAAAGGGCACCATCGCTGGCGCCCCCGATAATATCAGGTCTTTCATCTATGATGATGTGATACAACAACACGCTAAGGTGTTTAAAATCATCAGCCTACAATTCAAATTATGATCGGTTCAACGAACATTTTGTTTGTTTCCTTGTTTTCAATATGCGGTAGTCTTAGAACTAAAATTCCAGAAATGGAAGCTGAATTTTTTTCTTCAAAATTTAATTTGCTCATAAATAAAACATCGCCTATAAGAATAGCCAATACATGCATACAGATAAAACTATTCGATGACCAGTTAATGCATTCCCATAGCATAATGCCAGCCATACGCTTGCAAACTCTCAAGGCATTTTGGTATTGTATATGCAATCATCTACGGATTCATGTTAACTTTTTCCGCATAGAACAGTGCTCGTGCACATGTTTTTTTAGTACTCGAGTTAGCATCAAGCTAGACGAGCTTCAATGTGATGGCATCTGCTTTGGATGAAAGTGGCAGCTATAAGTGTACATGAGTGAACTCTCTTTTACTAGCAAGCAGCCATACAAGTCCTGTCCCAAAATTTCCAATTTACCGAATACTAGGTGATAGTAAAACGATCTTCCTAGTGTTCCCGGAGTTGGTTTCCGTACCTTCATTGCTGAGAGATGGGATCAGCTACGGCAAGCGACGGGTAAGAGATGGCCCACGGCTACACGAAGTGCCTCTCGACCGGTTCGTATACCGGGACTGGCCTTTGCTAGAGGGTACACAACAGCTCGAAGACCAACATTGAATCAGCACCCATGGCGTTGTGTTTCCAGATCGCAAGTTCTCTATTCATTTCGGTCCGTGCCTTCCTCGGCGAAAAAAACGAGCAGTTGGTCAATTCGAAAAATGTCTTTCCTTCGCAAAGTACATCACATGAAACCCAGAGAATCGTGTTCTTTTTACGTCGCCAGACAAAACATCCACACTCAATATTTGTGATGTCCGAAGTCGGATTGCCGCGAAATTTGAGAATGCCCACCATTGGCCGCAGTTGTGTACGTAGCCGACACACGTCATTTGTAAAACACGATGCCCACATGTAGGCTAGACCAAGTTACCATCTGTAACCACAGCGCGATAAGCCGCAACATGCGCTACTCCCTGATGTCATGTATGCAGCACAGGCCGTAGCTCGACCTACCCCCAGACACCAGACACCTACCACCTACCCTTTAAAGGACAGCCATGTTGCAGATCGACGGAGGACACGGTCGCCTGTGCGGCCGGCGCGCCGTGTCCCAGTGCTGATGTGCAGTCTGCAGTTGCTGGAGACGGCGTTGCAGCCGCTGCCGGCCGTGTAGATCCGCCGCCACTCGGTCCACCGGCCTGCCCCGCCGCTATCTGCCGGTCGGTATCGCCCGAAATTTGTCAGTGTCAGATTAAATGGGCCGGGCCCGCCCGTTTGGCAGCCCTGTCAAATGGAGGACGGGAGCGTTGCCGCCCGGTCTCGCTCGGCACCAGCTTATCTCAGCGTACGCAAATTGTTTTGATAGCCGGTCGGGATTGGTCGGCGGGCGGCGGCGCGGCCGCGGCGGCCGCTGTCGGCCGCTGTCGGGCCGGCTCGGCCACCGGCCCGCGGGCGGTAGGTCGGCGGCCGGCGGTCGGCCGACTGTCGCAGGCGGCGACACGACCGCTGACGTGCCCGTCGCGACCGGCCGCATTAGCGACGCTCTAGCACGCGAGCAATTACTCACGGCTGGCGGTCAGGTGGGCCCGGCCGCAGCCGCGGGTGGCACGCCGGCGGACAGCAGGGGACGGCCCTCGCCCGCCCCCTTCTGGTTCGCGTTGCGTCGCTCTCTTTTGAATAAGGAGAATGTCTGTTTGTTTTTCTCGTCCATTTAGCTAATGCAAATATTTTCTCAGGATCAGCAGGCACTAAAAGGGAAAAGATTGAATAACAATAATTCGAAATGTTGCGAAAAGCAAATTCTTACCTTTGCATGTGCTTGATGCTCGCTGTGAGCAGTGTGGTCCTTTACCGATCATCGCTGCACAGGCATTTAGTCATTTGCTAGACAACTTTCAACCATAAGTAAAGTTATGTTGTAAACATCCCATCTCTCGCTTCGGATACTATGACGTCTCCCAATGGACATGTGCAATTGAGTTCCATGTATGCTAACCAAGGAAATAAGGTGATTATGAATGAGTAAATGCCGAGTAAAAAGTGAACGGAGCCTCCATATGAAAAGGGCGTCACCTTACTACACATTAAGATGGAAATAATGCACAAGGTTCGCACTCGTCATGCACTCTACAAAAGTAAAAGAACTTTAAACTAACCGAGTTTGACACTAACTACAATGTGCACCATAAATATGTCCATTCATTTCCATTTATATCTCTTCTCTCTCTCTATCTCTCCTTGTTCTCGTTCTCGTTCTCGTTATCGTTATCGTTATCGTTGTCGAGTGGACGATTTCGACATCAGAATGCTTAGCTCGAACTGGCATTCAACATTATAAATTCATTTGGCACTTCGAAGCCGAAGTATGGCGAATTAGGACTATTTTAACCGGAAAAGATTTCATGGTTTATTTCACCTGGTTTCAAGAACATATTTGCAGCTTAAGTGGGCATGCTATATAAGCAAGAAGTTTCAAAACGTCTTTTACTTCCATGGAACATTACATTATAGTGTAGACACTAAAATTTCACTATTGAAGAATGTTAAGGCTGTGTCTCAATTGGATTCCTATTTCATCCAAATTATTCCTCCATTACAAACTATAAAACGTGACCCCGAAATCCACTGATATGGATTGTAGGGACCAGAATACCGAGCAAAAGAACGATCAAATTATTGAATTTATACTGAAAGGTCCTAAAATTAAGTTCTAAAAATCTGGAAGCATAAAAAAATATGACTCTTGACAGGAGTCCACCGTTGCTAGGTAACCCAGTCTCTATCGAAACTGCCGGCTGAGGCTCGCAGGCCGACCACGGATGGGACGGAACCCGGCCACGGAACATGTGATCCCCCCCCCCCACAATACGCCAGCTAGTCCTGTGGCCACAGGCGGGGGACGGCGCAGCGACTTGGCGTGACATTCAGGGACCTTTGGCGCCCGACCTTTGGACCTGGAGGTGACGGATCAGCGGCGCGCCGCGGCGGACAGTTGGTGACACACTGCGTCCAGGCCGAGCTCATTTCCGCCCCACAACGGCTTCGTTATTGGACCGTCTAATTAACTGAAAATGCTGGCTGCATGTGTGATGCGTGATCCTATCGCGAGGAGGAGAGCATGCACGGGCCGTCACGCTCGGCGTTGCATTCTTTATGAACGAGTCCGTGATCGCGCTGTTTGTTCCAGCGTTTGGGCCGGAACAGTCTGTTACGCGGTGCGGTGCGGTCCGCCCAGCGGAACTGGGCCACGTGTTCGGTGGCGGACCAGGGCCTACGGTCGGACGGTCATGCATCGAACCATGTACACTTGGAGCCTGTGTGGTCGCGAAGCGGGCTGGATGTTAAAACTCGATGCTATGAATAACGAGAGGGAGCGAGTGATGTGTCTCCGAACCCCTGCTCTTCCTCTGCCGCCATGTCTCTGTCGCTCTCCGGGATGGGCACAGGGATCTCCATTTTTAGTCCAGCACTGGTCTTCGCCGATGAGACCTGCTCCCCGGCTCGTGACCGCGTGCTTTAGTGGACTAGCATGGCTTCTTTTTGTCTCCGATGGTATGATATATAAATGCGCGAAGTGACATGAACTTAACGGCTGACCTGATGTCATGTGTGATCCATTAAAGTTGTGTCCGTGTTTCATTGATGCATGACATTACATGATGAAGTTGTCGTGGAAGAGCTCGATGAAATGTCGGACAATTTGCAAAATTAATTTATGTCCTCGTTATTTTTCGTAGATAGTGCTAGTAGAATAGTCATGTTACGGATCGTTGGCGATGCAGTCGTCCTCTTGCCCAGGCATGGCACCGAGGATTTGAGCATCAGCACTATTTTCTTAAAACCAACATCCTTCGAGGGCGCAAACCATTTGGGCACCACTAATGAAGCGTCTATTCAATGTTAATGCTTCATGGCGCACCAATTTGTTCTCTGAGAACCTATGCTCCTGCAACATACATGACATTTTTAGGCTGCCGTGCCGAATCGAGCGCGAGTTGCGTGTTCCGATTTTTTTGCTCATGTGCCACGGCCACATGCTCTTGAAACATTCATCAGCTCACGTTGGTCTCCGTGTCCTCCGCCATAATGAAGACAACACGAGCACGCTCCCCTTCTTTGTAATGATGACACCCTCGCTCTTAATGAAGGCATCACCGGCGCGCTAAAATCCCCTCTGGACCGGTACAGTGTCGGCAGGCGCGCGAGTGTCCCCGGACCGGTACAGTGTCAACAGGCGCGCGAGTGTCCCCCGGACCGGTACAGTGTCAACAGGCGCGCGAGTGTCCCCCGGACCGGTACAGTGTCGGCAGGCGCGCGAGTATCCCCGGACCGGTACAGTGTCGAAGTCCCCGGACCGGCCAGTGTCGGCAGGCGCGCGAGTGTCCCCGGACCGGTACAAATGTCAACAGACGCGCGAGTGTCCCCGGACCGGCCAGTGTCGGCAGGCGCGCGAGTATCCCCCGGACCGGTACAGTGTCGGCAGGCGCGCGAGTGTCCCCCGGACCGGTACAGTGTCGGCAGGCGCGCGAGTGTCCCCCGGACCGGTACAGTGTCGGCAGGCGCGCGAGTGTCCCCCGGACCGGTACAGTGTCGGCAGGCGCGCGAGTGTCCCCCGGACCGGTACAGTGTCGGCAGGCGCGCGAGTGTCCCCCGGACCGGGCCAGTGTCGGCAGGCGCGCGAGTGTCCCCGGACCAGTACAGTGTCGGCAGGCGCGCGAGTGTCCCCCGGACCGGGCCAGTGTCGGCAGGCGCGCGAGTATCCCTCCGGACCGGTACAGTGTCAACAGACGCGCGAGTGTCCCCCGGACCGGTACAGTGTCGGCAGGCGCGCGAGTATCCCCGGACCGGTACAGTGTCAACAGGCGCGCGAGTGTCCCCCATGGACCGGTACAGTGTCGGCAGGCGCGCGAGTATCCCCCGGACCGGTACAGTGTCGGCAGGCGCGCGAGTATCCCCCGGACCGGGCCAGTGTCGGCAGGCGCGCGAGTGTCCCCCGGACCGGGCCAGTGCCGGCAGGCGCGCTACAGGCGTGCTGGGTCGTGCCGGCGCGCGGTTTCGACACAGTCATGCACGAGAAGTGCAGCGCGGTGTGCGGCGAGGAAAAATGGCGCGCCCCTGCAATTTGCGGTGGCGTGTCAGTCGCACTCGCCAATGGGAGCGCAGAGAGGCCGCCGGACCCACACGCTCGCCAATGGCCGTCTCCTCAGACCATCGGCCTGGAGAGCCGGCTCCTGACGCATGACCAGTGCCTGCGCCTGCCAGTTCATAGCTGGAGTTTCCCATCGCTTTTGAGGGTTTGCGGGGCTTTAAGTGCCCTTCAGTATCTGGTCATGTCGTTCCAGCAACCGTATATGAATGCGCTGGCTGGTTTTCAATTTTAAACGCACAATGATGTTTCTGGTGTTTGGAATTAGGTCTGTGAGTAGCCGAACACGTGTTGATGACGCTTTTCATCAACGAAATATTGTGAAGCGGAATGGAGAGGTTGGCAATTCTTCCGCTTCCCATGCATTTGTTAAAGCACCCTTAGCCACTCTTCTTTTGACACCACCACTGCCACTCGAAACGACGTGTTCGGGGGGCCTTGATGACATTTGGCCGCGTCGGGGAAGTCTCTGGACATTCCCGAGTGCGTCAAAGCTACCTAGCGATCTAAGCACTGCGAGGGAAGATATGCGACACTCGAGGTATCAAAAGAGAATCCCTTCGAACGAAAGCCGCCACAGACGTCCCGGAACAAAAATCCTGTCACCGCCGAGAGGGGCGTCTGCGACCTCTGTAGCAGTCGGCTGCGAACCGCACGACCTGTTGGATATGCGATGAGGAGAGAGAGAGAGAGCGCGCGTGTCCTACCACGTCCGACGCCTCTCACCACCGAGAAGGCGGCCGACAGGTCCCGCGCTGGGTGGTCCGACCCGATGCCGCCGACATCCTTCAACATCCGGCTCATTTGCATGGCCGTGCGACTGCGTTTCGCCCGGCGTGTTGCGGCGAGTGCGCCCCGGCCAGAACAATGGCGCGGTCGTCGCATACGATCAAGCGATCGCACCTTGTCCGTCGATGCTGCGGCGTTCTTTGTCGCCTCCCGAGTGGCGCAGGTCAGTCGTGGGACGTTCCTCGCTTTGTGCGCCCGCGACCGAGGTGTTTTTATCGCCTGGTGGATCTTTTCTTCCTAGAATCAATATTTGCGTTCTCTTTCGCCTCTTGTGCTTGGTGGACGTCGCATGGAAAACCGGACGGGCGCTACATGACCAAAGAAGTCGATGCGCCCTAAAGCCGAAATACCTAATCAACAGGAAAGCCTGTTGTCCCACGCACCCGCTCGGGGTGGCGGAGACCTTTTCGCCAATCAGCCACAGACGTGTCATGTCACCGCTGCGAAGAAAAAAGAACGGCTACCCACACACATTTCAATTTGTGCCTCACCTTTGAAAGGTTTTCAGCCAATATCATGGCAGTAGCCGAATGCTAGGGACGGATACAAGGGAGATGACACTGGAGAAATGTGCCTCATGAAAAGGTGGCACCCGTCCTGCCGGAAAAGGCGCCCCATCGGGAAGGCTCCAGTATACTCCTGCATCCCCATTCAACAGGGCATTCGGCCAAAGAATGAGGAAAAGGAAAATGCGTCCCTTTGTGACGAAAAGGCAAAAGGCGAAAAGGCTCCGAAGAAATGCCCACCTACTCGTTGAAATTCATGGACTCGCTTTTGCCGCATTCCTCATACGGAACGGATGGTTGTCGTTGGCCACGCCGAACATCGACAGCCATGTCAGTCGTGTGTGTATACACGACACATCAGCAGCGCCGAATGAGGAGCGGGTCCTGGCCGGCTGCCGACGATGATCCAGTGCTGGTGGTGATGCTGATGCCCGCGTGCAGGCTCCCGCCAGTCGAGCGGCATCGGTGAGCCATCGGTGGCCCGCACTACAGCCTGGCGCCGACCGGTGGCGCGCCCGGCACCGGCTCAAATATTTATAGCCGGCAGAGAGCGTCGTCGTCGAGATGTCTTTGTAACTCAAACTTGGCCGCATGTGGGCCGACAGCCCGGAGCGTTTGTGTTGCTCGGACCGTCTGTCTGTCGGGCTCGCCATATGTATTCGTCGTCCACAGTCAATAAACATCCGTGCGCACCGCGCTGAAAGAGCTCCGTACACAGGAACGCGGCTTTCAAGTCGCCCCGGGACGCGCAAAAACGTCGGCCGGGCGGTCGACGCGCGTCGGCTCGACGGGCGCGTTGCGGCCGGTGTCGCTCGTCGCTTGCGAGCCGTCGGTCGCACTCGGAGCCCATTACGGCCGCCGGCCAATACGCCAAGAGCCATAAACACCGCCGGTGGTCCACAGCCTGCCGAGCTGTCGCCACCATGTGGCTTTGATCTGCCGACGGCTCCGCGACACCTATGGCACGCGCCGCCGTCACCCAACTCGTCACCGCCGCCGTCCACCGCCGCCGTCCCCCAGCTCGTCACCGCCGCCATCCCCCAGCTCGTCACCGCCGCCATCCCCCATCTCGTGACCGCCGCCGCCCCCCAGCCCGTCACCGCTTCCGTCCCCCAGCTCGTCACCGCCGCCGTCCCCCAGCTCGTCACCGCCGCCGTCCCCCATCTCGTCACTGCCGCTGGTGGCCCCGCCCCTCTCTGCGGTGACGTCACCGCCGCTGGTGCCGACCGCGTGATGACCACGACGCGAGCCGTCATGGAGGGGCGGGGCGGGGCGGGGCGTGACGTGCTCGTCCTGACGTGCGGCGTTCTCCACAAATCAACATCAATTGGCGCGCTGCCGGCGGACGGCCGAGCGGTGCATCTCGGCGCGGCTGCCGGGCGGCCGGCTGTTTGGCCAGTCGCGGCTCCGGACGGACAACACCGGCTCGGACACAGGCGCGGCCGTCGGCCAGCCGCCAGGCGAGCCGCCGGCTCAGACGGATGACCGGCCGACAATGTTGGCAGAGTGTGAGCGGGGTGTGAGCTGCGTTCGCCGGCACCGCCGTCGGGGTCAGCCAGGTCCGCGCGGACCGCGAGAGGTCGCCACTTCCGGCGCCATTTGCGGCCGATTGTGCTGGGTCGGGCTGGCTGATTGAGTCAATGTCGGCTACTGACCGACAGAGCACCGTCTGGCTTCTGCTGGCGGCATTCTCGGCCCAGCCAATCAATTGGCATTCAGGACCAGATGAACATCTGTGAGGCACGAGAACCCTGTGGAGTCACTTGGGTGCTGGACAACTCTCCAAGTCTTACAGCTGCTTGGGAAATAGTTTTCAGTCAAACAACCTCACAAAGCAGAACTGTAATTTTGGGAGTGACGAAGTCCCCTGGGTTACCAATGTTTGAATGCAACGAGTGTATTTCAGAGTGTATTAGTGTAATTCATTACCTTGTTACCAAGAGTAATTTTCACATCATGGGTTGTTAGTGTCTTTCAAAGTTTTTACGAACGACGGTGTGTATGCTCTCGTGTGTATGCGATGCAGTTCATCTGAGCGACCCGACCCGATCTGGAGCGGCCCAGCCCGGTCCGGTCCCGGTCCCACACTTCTCAAACCTTTAGAACTGTTGTTTTTTACTTCAACTTGTAATTCTTTTACTCAGAACCCGAGACCTGGTTCACCATCCTAAAAGATCAACCACTTATTCATGTTATGCAACTCAATTATGTTTGGCCACGGATAGTTCTTATATGCGCGCTGAAACAGAATCGAATTAAATCATAAAAAGTGCACCATTATTTTGTTGCGGTGGTGAGGCAGATCCCAGTCATTATTTTCAATATTTTCATCACAAAATACATTTTCAAGTGCGCATGCTTTCTGGCAAACAACACATCTTTTGAGGTAGTATGCCAGCATTGGTAGGGCAGCCAAAAGCCCATCACGTGGCCATTGCGTCATACCACGCGACCCACATGCCCCGAGGCCGAGCAACTGCATGTCTGGTGTCAGTCTGATGGACGATGCTGCGCTGAATGATTGTGTGCAGCATGAACTGAGCATGGAGACTGACACCTCAATTCAATAATTCAGCTGGCTTACTTAGGCTTAAGACACATACCAAATTTAGTGGATTAGTCGAATTCGGCAACATTGTAGCCGACTTCGTGTGAAGCTGGCTTATTTTTTTCTTCCAATGTTCACGCTCCGAAATTGAAGGCACAATTTTACGAAACGGGTTCATCTGCCAAATAGCGAGCACGCATCACAAAGTTGGGTGCGATGCACCAAATTGTCGAAATAGGTTCCACCGTTTACGTTTCGTCAAGGGAGCCAGTTGCGGTTGGTTGGCCGGTTACCTTTCGCGGTATGGTGCACAATCATGCGTCCGCAGCAGAGGGCCCCGTGTTTATCCCGCTCATCCAGCGCCTCAAATGACGCCTTATACAGTCCTCCACAGTTCCAACGTCCTCCTGAGGACGTTGGAAGAAGCTATTGATTGATTGATTGAAGCAGACTGGTGAGGAAGTCCTCACCAGTCTGCTCAGAAGCTATTGATGACCTTTCAGCGCAGCATGTATGTCATAAAGACATAAAGACATAAAAGATTCCATGAGGGTCACCACTCACGTATGCGCCTCTTGGCTTCATACCATGAAGACCTTGCTGGCGAGTCAGCACGTTCCAAGTGACTGACATCATCTGAAGCCAGCCGCTTCCTCGAGTGTCAGCAAGCCCTGAAGGCTGTTTCACCATCGCAAGAAAAATAGAATGACGTATTTGTGTATGTCACTTAAATATATTTTGTTTCACCACGCATTATTTTTTACATGCGTGGTGAAACATGATGTATCTAGATCACGGGAAAATACGTTTATATTCTTGTTTGTCTGCGGTGATGGCATACATATTTGGTCACCGTTTCACAGCAACTTGCGGTGGTGCCGTATAATCAGATGAAATATCCTTACGTCTCCGTGCTGTCAACGGGAATTGACTGCCAGTGGCACATTGGTGCTTATCTGTGTTGCCAGCTGAGCGGAGGCATGCCGCGACAAAATCTGCTCTCGAACTAAGCAGTTTTACAACACAGCACTCAAGTTGCGCTTCGTGAACTTCGTCACCAAGCCGGTGGGCATCCATTGCTTACCTGCCTACTACCTAAGCCCAGACTTTAGCTGGGTTTTGGCTGAGCGCTATTTACTAAGAGACGTTACCCAGCTCCCCATTCGATGTCCCGAAGTGTTGTGTGCTCATAAACATACCATTTCGGTGTTTTGGGTCATGATTGACATGGTAGGTCGGGTCAAACATTTTACACGAAAGACAAAAATACGCTCTGCAATTGAGCAAGGACATTTCAGGAATTGTGCAATATACGAGTAGGTAAAAGCAAGCTTAAACCCAACCAATATTTAAACAAATTTCATTCAGATCAAAGTGATGGTAAATATCAACATTTTGTACCACATTACTAAATAAACTTGCCCATGTCCACACATCAATTTCAGTGCAATGTCATGCGTATGCATTTGAGATATTCTCCTGACCATTGGTATTGCCGCAAGTTCTCGATAGGGCAGTTGTGGGGAGGCTTTTATCGTTCCATGCATCGCCATTGACGTGATGTCATGAAGTTTGGCGAGACGCGTCTCCCGTCCCCCGCCTTGGCGCGACCCATGGTATTCGCTCGATGATGGCTCAAAGTGACTAATATTCCGCTGTATAGCCTTACATCGAAATTCGACATCTGTTCTATGATAGCCCAGCAAAATGTCATGGATGTCTCTCTAGCTTAATTTTTTTAATGTGCAAATAATCTTGATCGTTTCTATGTCATGTTATTTTCTAATATGTTTTAGACTCTCAGGAAGCACTTCTTTCTGGGGTTTTTCTCGGTTTTTGAGAGCTGGAAGGCGTAAGCGCACTAGCACCTGCAGAAATCATCTGCTTGTCTGTAAATCCTACATCAACTGAAGAGCTATGTGTATATGTCCGGCTACGCTATTGTGCCAGATCGACTTTGGCAAGTTTTTTCTCTACACAAGCATGGCATGAAGGCGTGTGGCATCCCATGCTTTTGAGCATGTTTGGTTTACACAGTTTGGCATCTCTACGACACCACGGTCGTGTACCTCGGTAACGGACATGGACGAAGGTTTGAACGGCGACATGTAATCAGGAACCACCCTCAAAGCAAACCTCAAGCATTTGCGCTTCACGCCGCTCCTGCGATGATCACATTTGTAATACTTGGCCACCACATGGTCAACATGGTATCT
The DNA here is from genome assembly GCA_034440575.1 of Imbricaverruca yamaguchii. Taxonomy (NCBI): domain Eukaryota; kingdom Metazoa; phylum Arthropoda; class Thecostraca; family Neoverrucidae; genus Imbricaverruca; species Imbricaverruca yamaguchii. The sequence continues at coordinate 1,613,820 of JAOTOL010001601.1, read as the reverse complement.
GCCGGGGTACTGGTGGTGCTGTGGAGGCCGGTAATTTAGAGTGTGTCACCATCAGCTATGACGTCTGCCAATGCGACAGGTTGAGATTATCTTGTCACGTTCTGTCATCGCCAACGGTTGTCACTTGTACGTCTGTCGTCATGGCAACCGGTCGTGTGGTGCGTCACTATTGCCACCCGTACGCCATGTGTCAGTGTTGCGTCGGCGTGGCGTTCCACTCGGTGTGTCGCGCGTCACCGCTACCGGCAGTGTGTCTTGCGTCACTATCGCCGCGAGTGTGTGCGGCGCGTCACTATTGTCTCACTCGCGCGGCGTCGCTCCACCGGCCGCGGACCGGTTCCGACGAGGTGTGAAGCCGTTGGACGGCATTGCATGGCCTCACACGAGTCACCAGAGTCGACGGACCGCCGCCGGCGCAGAGGGCCCCGTCGGCCGCGGGCCAGCCGTCGGCGCCTCGACGGTCACGGGGTCGGGGCCGGTCACCGGCGCCGAGGTCAGGCGCCGAGGTCAGGCGCCGGGGTCAGGCGCTGGGGTCAGGCGCCGGGGTCAGGCGCCGAGGTCAGGCGCCGGGGTCAGGCGCCGAGGTCAGGTGCCGGGGTCAGGCGCCGAGGTCAGGTATCGAGGTCAGCCACGGACGCAGCACGACACGTCGCCACTGACCATGTGTCATCAGCTGGTTTGCCATGACCAACTGTGGCCGCTGGTGAAGGCCGGACATTTCTCACCAAGCCGGAATACCCCGGTCCTTATTTACAGAGCATACTTTCAGACGGAATAGGGAAAATGACAAATGAACATCAGCAGGGGGGCCAGACCCGGGGGTCGGGACCCCCACGGCCCTGCCGGGACCTCCAGTCGTGTCGCTGGCACGCTGGCCGCCGCCCACGTTCCGTCGCCGTGGCGACCACCTGCCGTGCGCGGCGCGCCGCTAATCCGCTGTTTGTGTCGCGACGCGGCCGTCCGTCCTCTGCAGCCATTGTCCGGCGGCCCATGGCCAGGATTACCGGATCGGGCCGTGCACCTCACCTTGACGTGCTAAATGGACGGCACATTGGTGGTGCCCACGCCGACGTCCGTCAAACTTAAGTCGCTGGGTGGTGTCCGCGTGGCGGCTGGCCTCATTCAGCGATGATTTGGCCCGGCGTCACCTCGTGACGGCTGGGTGAATCATCATCTCTTGACGGCAGACGCCTCATTCGGGTCGCTCGCGAAATACACCGCACGGCGCTGCTGGACTCAATGGCAACTGGATGCGGCCCATCGTCGTGGGTGTTGGTCACCTGCCGCCTAACTGGACGAGCCGGCCTTTCTCCATGCGGCTCACCTATTGCTCATGGGTCGCCGACTCGTGTTTCTTGCCTGTCCCGTGTTGCGCATGGATCGCCGGCTGCCTGTCTGGTGTTACTCATAGGTCGCCGGCTACCATGAGCAACACCAGCAGCAACAACACTGGACGCCGGACACGTGCGCTCCATTTAGTACCAGCGCGGTACGTGGGGAAAACTGCAGCTTCACGTCCTGCTGGGCGTTGGATGTTGTTCAAGTCGTTACCGCCGATGTAACCATCAGTCAGTGTTTCGGTTGCTATGGATCGCTAAATTGAGCGGCGCACGCCACCTTCAGCCAGTAGTCAAGTGCTGGTCATCGGCGTTGCATGGTCATGTACCGTGAAGGAATCATTTCTGCATGGCAAATTGGTTAAGCTGGGATTACGCGCAATGAGTGTTGTGCGGCGGGAGCGTGTGATCCGATAGTACACGGCAGCGCTGGGGCCCGCCGCCTGGCCGACTGCTTGGCGCTGGGATTATAGGCTGCTAGCACGGACCTCGGAACGGAAGGTGCATACCTGAAAACTCAGGCATCCGTTGCCACGAACCGCATCGATGTTCCATAGAGAAACGTATCCAGGAAATGATTTTCCCCTTCCCGAACGTTTATTGACGTTTCTGCACTCGCTTTTTGCCTGTTCTTGCCAAGGTGGAGTATAGGATGGAGACTAAATTAGTGAGAGAAAATTCGACGAGAACAAATCAGGTGATACATGGGATGGGATGTGATGACAACGCCAGACCAAGGCTCCCGCTGCTGCTCAACGCTCGCCATAGCGTTGGCGTGAGCTGCTAACAGGAGCGGACGCCAGCTGTCATCCACTCCCGACCTCCCGGCGGCAGCAGCAGCGGACGCCAGCTCCCAGCCATTGCCGGCGTCCCGCCAGCAGCAGCGGACGCCAGCTGCCAGCCATTGCCGGCGTCCCGCCAGCAGCAGCGGACGCCAGCTGCCAGCCACTGACGGCGTCCCGCCAGCAGCAGCGGACGCCAGCTGCCAGCCATTGCCGGCGTCCCGCCAGCAGCAGCGGACGCCAGCTGCCAGCCACCGACGGCGTCCCGCCAGCAGCAGCGGACGCCAGCTGCCAGCCACTGACGGCGTACCGCCAGCAGCAGCGGACGCCAGCTGCCAGCCACTGACGGCGTCCCGCCAGCAGCAGCGGACGCCAGCTGCCAGCTACTGACGGCGTACCGCCAGCAGCAGCGGATACCAGCTGCCAGCTACTGACGGCGTACCGCCAGCAGCAGCGGACACCAGCTGCCAGCCACTGACGGCGTACCGCCAGCAGCAGCGGACGCCAGCTGCCAGCTACTGACCGCGTACCGCCAGCAGCAGCGGATGCCAGCTGCCAGCTACTGACGGCGTACCGCCAGCAGCAGCGGACGCCAGCTGCCAGCCACTGACGGCGTCCCGCCAGCAGCAGCGGACGCCAGCTGCCAGCCACTGACGGCGTACCGCCAGAGGAACGCAGACGCTGGTCGATCACTGGCGCAAACAATGCTATCTCATGGCGCCGATACGCTATCGGATCTAACTAAGCGAAATATTAGCGTTCGGTGCAATCGCCGTATGCCGGTGGCTTTACAGTGGCGAGTGCGTGCTCAGCGGCGGAGCGGCGTACACGGCTACCGCATGTCCGCCACATCCCAAGTGTCAAGTGCACAGTGCACAGTGCACAGTGCCGCTGCACTGCGCTGCACGGCTCTGGCAAGGGCCGACCGACCCGCTGCCACCTCCGACACAACTGCCGCCGTCGCAGGAGCGGGCGCGGCGAGCGAGCGACACTTGCAAATGGGCCGGTGTCAGGCGGCGGCCGGCAGCGGCCGGCGGCCCAGCTGACGGCCCGTGGGCGGACGTCCGACGCCCAGCTCTGCACGACGATACTGTTACCTGACGTTGCCGACCTGGTGTCTGATGTCACCCGCCTGATGTCTGGCGGCACCGATCTGATGTCTGACGTCACGGACTGTATGGTCGGCGGCAGGTGTCCCCACGATTGACGTTTGCCATTGACTAACTGCCATTGTGTGGTTACGACACACGGTCTGCCTGTGTGCGGATCCCTGTACATGTCCCATCCCGAAACTATGTCCCCGTGGCCGTGTGCTGCCCTGTGACTATTCACACTCCCCCGTGACAATTTTATAAATAACTACCGCCCCTGTGACCGTGCACCGCCACATCTTCACCCCCCTGTGGCATTGTACCGTTGTATTTCCACCCCTGTGGTCGTGAGCCGCCACATCTCCACCCACTGTGGCCGTGAGCCGCTGTATTTCCACCCCCTGTGACAGTGTGCCGCCGTACCTCCACCCCCTGTGGCCGTGCACCGCCTCACCTCCACCCCCTGTGACAGTGTACCGTCGCCTCTCCACCCCCTGTGACAGTGTACCGTCGCCTCTCCACCCCCTGTGACCGTGTACCGTCGCCTCTCCACCCCCTGTGACAGTGTACCGTCGCCTCTCCACCCCCTGTGACAGTGTACCGCACCCCCTCCCCCCCTGTGACCGTGTACCGTCACCTCTCCACCCCCTGTGACAGTGTACCGTCGCCTCTCCACCCCCTGTGACAGTGTACCGTCGCCTCTCCACCCCCTGTGACCGTGTACCGTCGCCTCTCCACCCCCTGTGACAGTGTACCGCCGCCTCTCCACCCCCTGTGACAGTGTACCGTCGCCTCTCCACCCCCTGTGACAGTGTACCGTCGCCTCTCCACCCCCTGTGACCGTGTACCGTCGCCTCTCCACCCCCTGTGACCGTGCACCGCCGTACCTCCACCCCCTGTGACAGTGTACCGTCGCCTCTCCACCCCCTGTGACCGTGTACCGCCGCCTCTCCACCCCCTGTGACCGTGCACCGCCGTACCTCCACCCCCTGTGACAGTGTACCGTCGCCTCTCCACCCCCTGTAACAGTGTACCGCCGCCTCTCCACCCCTTGTAACAGTGTACCGCCGTCTCCACCCCCTGTGACCGTGTACCGCCGTCTTCACCCCCTGTGACAGTGTACCGCCGCCTCTCCACCCCCTGTGACCGTGTACCGTCGCCTCTCCACCCCCTGTGACCGTGTACCGCCCGATGGCTGCGGCGTCAGCGCTGAGCGCGCTCGCCGCCCGCTCGCCAGCTGGCGCACGACAATGGCGTGCGCGACTGTGCGATGGCGTGCGCCACACGCCGACGCCACTGATAGGATAACGAGAAATGCATCTATTAGTATTGCGAGGTGACATTCCCGGTTGAGTAGGTTCTCGTGTCTTCCGCCAGGTTTGGTCGTGGCGCCGGCACGTAAGGCCATTAATCAGCCCGATACGTTAGTAGTCGGGGGCACAAATTCCGCTTTCATCGCGTTTTTTTTTCGGGCGTCCGTACAAAGTGATGGTTTCGTCAGGAAGTTGTGACTCAAACCTTTTCCTTGCTGTGTGTTCACCATGTCATTACCACTGTAAGTAAGTATGATCATCGGTGATTATAGCTCCTTATGAGCACCGTTGCACAGGCTGATCGATGCCATCTGCCTTTAATAGCATCGTGATGCATGTCTTCGGTGCTTGTGTGCACCCACGAAAGGGAGCATGAAACAGTTACGTTTTTCGTGGTAAGGAAATCACATCTCATCACGGGTAGCACATCCGAAGTGGCAATTGGCTATACCTCGATGTACATATGCCTGTAACCAAAGAGAAGTTCTTGTGACCATCATAGTGCAACCTAAAACGAAGTGCGTAAGGTCTGTCACAAGTATTTAAGAAATGGGTGGCGTGCCAAATGTTCGTCAGAGAAGTACGTTGAATGTACATTAAGACAATAATTGGTCCAATAAACATTCGTTGGGCGAGTCATGATGATAAAGGTTCGCAAAGATAGAACTTTGTACCGACAACATATCGCATCGCAAGACTGCCCAAAAATGGGTGGTTGGTTATTTGTGTTTAGGGGTGCATCGACTGCGTTGGCCATTCAGAGCAGTAGATGCGCTGAGTGATACAATTGTAGTGGTTGAATGCCAAAGTATGAACCGCCCAGTTATAAAATGGCTGAATGTCAGAAGTCCGCTGAGAAAGAAATGCGCTATATATTAAAGTACGTGATGCAGCGACTTGTGTCAGGCAAAGTGCATGGTGTAAGCAGTGTAGTACTTAGTGGGAGATGCCGGTAGGACATACCTTCGCACAAGCAAGGGGTCGTATTCCGAATTCCGTATGAGAATAAGGCGGGCGGAGATCGTGAAAGAGAGAGAGAGAGAGAGAGAGAGAGAGAGAGAGAGAGAGAGAGAGAGAGAGAGAGAGAGAGAGAGAGAGAGAGGGCGAGGGTGAGGGTGAGGGCGAGAGATAAAGAAATAGTAAATGGAAGAGGTCTCTCCTTGACGAGCGTCTTCTCTTCACTAGCACACCGCCTCTCCGTCGCTGTGAATTTTCTCCGACCAGATAAACCGTCACGCCCCCCAATCGGTGGTCTCTCCACCCTGATGAGCAGCCAGCCCGTCTTCCGTAAAAGGACGGCCTCTCAGCGCTTATGAGTGGCCTCTCCGTGTACCGGGTGGAGCAGCCTTTCTGAAAGTGTGTAAGCATCTCGACCTTAAGAGAAGAGAGGGATATGGGTGGATTGAGTAAGTTAATAGAAGTTAAGTGATGAAAAACTAACATGACCCGATAATTCGATCACGCATTACGTCAAGCTTATGGGACGCGTTTTCTCTCTACTTTATAAGTTATAAGAATGTTGCTATTTGTCGTTATATGAATCTATCGTTATACTATCAGAATCCCACTATTTGTCGTTATATGAAGCGTGAAGTTTGCATACGCGCATTGCCTTACCAGAGGAGCACAACATCAACGACGGTTCGGCATCCCTCCGTCCTTTTGTCCCATGTGCTGTTCACTTTTATTGTCTCCTACATACACATACAACACAATCTTTTTTCTCGTGAAATTCAATCGACCTACCTTGGCATTTTTTTCTCTTCTATGCACTTCAGCGAAACGAAACGAAATTTTTCTCAACGAATTACCATCCAATATAGAAGTTTAGCATGTCCACCTTACCGTTCACTAAATTGTGCTTTACCAACTTCTTTTCTTACGTACTCCATACCCGAGGAATCTTTATTGTGATTTTTGTTGACATACCTCTCCCTGCTAATTAGCAGGGATTACGCTGTACATTAATGTACAGCGTGTGCATTTCACAAATAATCCAACTGGTACTTGCTTGTATAATTTTCCGAAGAACGTCTTTGAGAGGAGGTTCTGGCGTGCGGGCAGATGGTGGCTGGCGTGCAGGGAGATGATAGATGGCATGCAGGCAGATGCAGCGGACATTTATACCAGAGGTGATATCTAGCGGGCACAAAATGTGCAGATGTCTAGCAAGTAGCCCAAGATGATTATATTAAAAGGTGAGTCGGGCGATCAAAAGCTTATTCGATCACGATATCGGGAGTTGCATCTCTCTGTCACGTAGAAGCTGCATGCGCTTCCATAGATATTATCTCTGAACCGAATGATAGCAATATTTTGCCACATCTGTTGGAAGCATCTCATAGCAATGAAGCCGTGATCTGTATTTCCGAGCAAACAAGTAACCGTGATGAAGGTCTTTAGTTCGAGTCCCATGATTATCTGGTTGTATTTGCAGTAGTATGAGGAACAGTCACACTGACTTTCCATTTCAACTACACAGCGTAACTGTGTTTTTGATATTCAACCTTAGCTGAAAATTACATCGCACATTTATACCATGAACAATAGACATTTGCCAGCCTATTAAAAAAAAGATTCTTGAGGATCCAGGATCAACTTCTAACATTAAGAAGCACGCATTGTCCCGACATTGACACGACGCTGCCGCGGCTGTCGACGGCACCGACGACTTCCGGCTCGCTGCCTTCACCGAGGGCCGTGCCGGTGGCGGCGGCCGGTGGCGGCGGCCGGTGGCGGCAGCCGGTGGCGGCGGCCGGTGGCGGCAGCCGGTGGCGGCGGCCGGTGGCGGCGGCCGGTGGCGGCAGCCGGTGGCGGCAGCCGGTAGCGGCAGCCGGTGGCGGCAGCCGGTAGCGGCAGCCGGTGGCGGCAGCCGGTGGCGGCAGCCGGGCGTGGCGGCAGCGGACAGTGGCGCGGCAGCCGGTGGCGGCAGCCGGTGGCGGCAGCCGGTAGCGGCAGCCAGTGGCGGCAGCCGGTGGCGGCGGCCGGTGGCGGCGGCCGGTGGCGGTGCCAGTAGCGGAAACCGGTACGGCAGCCAGGGCGGCAGCCGGTGGCGGCAGCCGGTGGCGGCGGCCGGTGGCGGCGACGGGCCGGTGGCCGGTAGCGGCAGCCGGTAGCTGAGGCCAGTAGCGGCAGCCGGTAGCGGCAGCCTGTGGCTGCGGACAGTGGCGGAGGCCAGTAGCGGCAGCCAGTAGCGGCAGCCGGTAGCGGCAGCCGGTAGCTGAGGCCAGTAGCGGCAGCCGGTGGCGGCGGCCGGTGGCGGCAGCCGGTGGCGGCGGCCGGTGGCGGCAGCCGGTAGCGGCAGCCGGTGCCAGCGGCCGGCGGCCGCCCTAGGCCGGGATCAGCTTTATGGAGCCGAAAATTCCAGCTGACCGCTAATGAAGTGCGACGGTCTGCTGGTCGGACGGCCTGTGTTTGCGTGTCGCCGTCACATTCCGTGTCGGCTATCGTCCGGCCCATCCTGCCTATCAGTGTTTGGGGACTGCCGGCCGGCCGGCCCCATGCGCTGGCCACAAGTAATGACGGCGCCCGGCCATCTGACGCGCGCTGGCCAAACAACACATTAAAGTGAACAATTGACACACCCGAGAGCGACACGATCGTCACCGCCGATCTGATCGGCCGGACCGTGGAAAGTAGCGTCGCTTCTCGTCATCTCTCTCTCTCTCTCTTTTTCTCAATATCTCTCTCTTCTCCGGCTCCCTCGCCTCCCACTTATATATATATATATATATATATATATATATATATATATATATATATATATATATATATATATATATATATATATATTCCTCTCTCTTCCTCTCCCTCGTTTCGTTTGTCTTTTTATCTTTGTCCTCACTATTTCTGTTCTTCCCCTGTCCTTATTTTCCTCCTCTCCCTCCATATCTACTTTCTTTATGCTCCTCATATCTACACTCTATCCACTTTCTCCATTTTTCCTCTACTCCACACTCTTCTCCTCTCATTCCCATGCCAAATGAAAGGCTGAATACACGGAAGCTGTTTGCATATCCATTTGGAGGAGCAGTTCTGATTTTAATAATATTCATCTCCCACCCAACGAACAGGTCGCCATGCCTCCGCTTCGACGTTGTCAGGCTTTTCAGCCAGTTGTCATGGCCCATTGGAACGACCTGCAAAAAAGCGAGGTTCCGTTAAATGCACTAAGTGTGGTGAGCTTTTTCTGAAAGGCGTATAATTCCCCTCCCCGCAAGCGCCAAATGTTGAATATCCTGAACCATTTTTCAGGAGGCGAAGGCTTCCAAAATGCATCTAGTCGCCGGGTACTATGAACAGCCGCCCCTCAATTTTGTTCCCGTCAAATGCATGCAACAAATTGCGGCGACTGCTCGACACCACCCGTTTCCGCGCTACGTGCGTGCATCAAGGACCTGTTAGTTATTTTGGCTTTGGGATGTTGATGTTCATATTATATCATATAGCGCCCATAACAGTGCTGGCGGTGGTTGACAGTGCACAACGGACCTCGCGGTGGTTGACAGCGAATAACGGACACCGGACAGTGGACACCGGACAGCGGACAGCGGACACGACGGACGGCAGCAGCGGACGTCGGCGGTGTGTGTGACGCCGGGCGGCGCGGTCGTGTCGTTAGCGGACAGCGGCGTGTCCGTGCGGGCCCCGGCTCGGTCGCGTCGTTAGCGGACAGCGGCGTGTCCGTGCGGACAGCGACGTGTCCGTGCGGACAGCGACGTGTCCGCGCAGGCCGCGGCTCGGTCGCGTCGTTAGCGGACAGCGGCGTGTCCGCGCGGGCCGCGGCTCGGTCGCGTCGTTAGCGGACAGCGGCGTGTCTGTGCGGACAGCGACGTGTCCGTGCGGGCCGCGGCGCGAGCGTGTTGTTAGCGGACAGCGGCGTGTCCGCGCGGGCCGCGGCTCGGTCGCGTCGTTAGCGGACAGCGGCGTGTCCGCGCGGGCCGCGGCTCGGTCGTGTCGTTAGCGGACAGCGGCGTGTCCGCGCGGGCGGCGGCGCGGCCCCGTCGTTAGCGGACAGCGGCGTGTCCGTGCGGGCCGCGGCTCGGTCGTGTCGTTAGCGGACAGCGGCGTGTCCGCGCGGGCGGCGGCGCGGCCCCGTCGTTAGCCGGACAGCGGCGTGTCCGTGCGGACAGCGACGTGTCCGCGCAGGCCGCGGCGCGGTCGCGTCGTTAGCGGACAGCGGCGTGTCCGTGCGGACAGCGACGTGTCCGCGCAGGCCGCGGCTCGGTCGCGTCGTTAGCGGACAGCGGCGTGTCCACGCGGGCCGCGGCGCGAGCGTCAGAGGCGCCAGGGTGCGCCGATCGCCGGCGATTGGCTTCGTCGCCGCCAGATACGTGTGTACTGTCGCGCCGGCTGGTCGTTAGCGCCGATTGGGTCGGCCGTCGTCAGCCGGACAGATGAGGATGAAGACGAGTCGGGCCGATGTAGCTCGGCCTCCGCGAGGGGAGCTTGGTGTTGCGCCAGCTGTGTCTGCGTGCACTAGCGCTGCGGCAACCATGCCAACATTTGACAGTGACAACAATGACAACAATATACAACAATGACGCTCAAGCTGGAAGACGAATCCACGTTCATTAGAATTGCTATGCTGATGATTTTGGTAAATGCACTTGCAGCTGAAGGAGACATGCGATTGTGTATCATCGATTCCAGTTACATAGACTTGCAGGATAAGTGCATACAAGTCGCATGCCCTCTGCTTCACACAAACGGAATTGGCTGTTCATGCCATCGGCTGGAGTCCCAAAGCGCCAGCGGGACAATGCACTTGACACCAACAACGAAAATATAAGATATTTGGGACCTACTTTACCAAAACAGCATCTCAGTGCCCTACTGGCATCAAATAATTTCAGTCACAAATTTTGATAGTCAATGAAGTATGCGCAGTGTGATCGGTCAGTATGCGTTGTAATCCCAACCCATGAGTAACGATCGGTTGCTCATGTGACGAGCAGCATCTAGACATTTGGAAGGACTCGGTTGAAATATGATTAAGGCAATGTCTAGCGTCGAATCCTCGAGTTTACTACTCATTCCCGACAATTCTCCATTTATCTGAATTTGTTCTACAGTAGAGGGATTCAGCCTGTGGTTTGGGTGCATCATTGCCTATAAGAGAACAACATGGTTTGATACATCTTTTTGACCTGGCGTGCAGCTCTTCTCATTGGGAGAGACCACCACGCACTAGCATGCTATTGCCGATTGTTCCAGTCAGTTAGCATCAAATCAGCGCCGAGCGCATGCATTCACGCATGTGGAATCCTCGCCGGCCGTAGCTCGCCTGCCCGAGGGAACGAGTGGTCTAGGGGTAAGATGCTCATCACACAATCGGAAGATTGTGGGTTCGAGTCTCACCTGTCGCTACTCTTCGCCCGCGACCAATCGGCGTGCGAGATGGGCGACGCTACATGACTCAACGGTCGATGTGTCGTAAAAGCCAATAACCACCATCGTGTGTCCGAGCCAAACCCGCGCTGACCGTTCACGTGATTTGCTTCAGCATCCCCGTGCCCAATTCGGCAACTGAACCTTGCTAGTTTATTTTTAGTTATCTGGGTTTATGGACCCTTCAGCCAGTCCTATGGTCATTGGCGACCACAACTTGCATTCTAGTGCTTTATTGTAAGATTGAAACTATTGCCGCGGTGTTTATGTAGCCGGAAATGATATCACTGTCGGATAACTGAACAAGTTTCTGGAATGTCCTAGATTTGAATTGTTTCCGAGAATGTCTTCATATTTCAAACAGCCCATGTGGTACCTATAAAACAACTTGGGCTTCCGTGCTGTATTGGCAAGTGAGTAATAACTGGCGTACTGTCAGGGTTCCCAAACAACGGGGACACTGCTGCCTCTCCTCCCCACAGAGGAGATGGCGATGGATAGCGTAAGAGTGTCAGATGTATGTCTTACAAAGGGTGTCCTCTCCTCTTTTCTACACCTAAGAAAGCATGACGCCCAATGACCTTGGTGTGGCTGCATTGAATGCAGCCGACTCTTGGTTTTCCTATCCCAGACTCATGTGCAACTAAACCCTGCGTTAATACTAAGCCACCCCTTATCTGCAGAAGGATACGCTGATGTACGGTGCGTGCACCAGGAAAAAGAAATATAGACATACATCAGTTGGCACCGCGAACGAACACATGTATGGGACGACGCTAGGAATATATAACTTCCTTCATCTTGTACCTTAGCTTTGGACATTTGATCAGCAAACAGTAAGTTTATTGTACTTGTTCAACGGCACCATTCAACGTTCTAGCATGCTGCATGACCACTGCAGTTGATGCGCCCTCAGCACGGAAGAGGAGCTTGCTATTTATCCGGGAAAATATGGTTCTCCAGACGACAAAAATCAAGGCTCAGCCTATTTCCCAAGCCTGCTCCATCCTGATGAACGGCTTGTCCAACGGCCGGTCAGTGCAGTCTATCCGCCTGCTGGGCGGGGCGCCGGACGGGTCTCTTAGACTGGGCGGGGTGCCGGGTGGGCCTCTCCGACTAGGCGTGGCGCCCGGCGGACCTCTTCAACTGGACGGGTCGCCCGGCGGACCTCTTCAACTGGACGGGTCGCCGGGCGGGCCTCTCCGACTGGGCGGGTCGTCAGGCGGGCCTCTCCGACTGGGTGGGGCGTCAGGCGGGCCTCTCCGACTGGGTGGGGCGTCAGGCGGGCCTCTCCGACTGGGTGGGGCGTCAGGCGGGCCTCTCCGACTGGGTGGGGCGTCAGGCGGGCCTCTCCGACTGGCGGCGGGCTCTCCGACTGGGCGGGTCGCCGGGCGGGCCTCTCCGACTGGGTGGGGCGTCAGGCGGGCCTCTCCGTGTCAGGCGGGCCTCTCCGACTGGGTGGGGCGTCAGGCGGGCTCCCACCGGGTCGCCGGGCGGGCCTCTCCGACTGGGTGGGGCGTCAGGCGGGCCTCTCCGACTCGGCGGGGCGTCAGGCGGGCCTCTCCGGCGGCAGGACAGCGCGGCCTCCGACCGCCGGCGGGCGGTCTCGCCGGCTCGTGTGTATGCACCGCGTACTGACAGACCGACGCCGGGGATCCCTGCACGGGTATACGGACCGATCCCGCGGCGCCCCCAGCCGGCAGCCGCCGGCAGACATGTGGACAGCCAGAATTTATCATTCGTTTCCACAATGTCACTGAGTGTTTATTTACGCGGTCGGCGCTGCTGGGGACTCGGGCCGCCATCGGCGTACCTGTGTAAAGTTTATGCAAGATAATAACGCGCCGGTGAGGACCCGAGCCGCTCTGTTTACGGCGGCGCCTTCAAACGCTGCTCGGCCCGCAGCACGGGCGTCTAAGGAACGCCGCTGGCCATCCCCGAACTGTGTGTCTGAGCCGGGTGCTCAGCGGACTGGCACACCCCAGGAACAGCTCTGAGACGGGCACCTACCGGACGGGCAAACCCTGGGAACAGCTCTGAGACGGGCACCCACCGGACGGGCAAACCCTGGGAACAGCTCTGAGACGGGCACCCACCGGACGGGCAAACCCTGGGAACAACTCTGAGCCGGAACTTCCCCCTGTATGACACACTATACGTGATACAATACTGGCTGTGCTCAAGGTTGTTTTCAGTTGGGCGTCGTTAAAATAGCTTAATTAAAAAACCTTCATTTGTACTACAAGTGGTGCAAATAAAACCGTCGCATGTTGCAATATGTGCACAGGTATCGAGGTAATCTTAGTTTGATACGGCTTAAAACAGCACGAAGTGTACCCGAAACGGAAGGGAATTAACGGAAACTACACCTTATCTCACTCTATCACTCATGGATTGACGCCATACAAGGACTACCACCCAGGAAAGGTGAACTCATCAGCACGCCATTTGCCTCAAGATGTAAACATTTTCCCGACACGTCTGCATCCCCACCTGACTCCCCAAGTTTGGCCACACGGCCGCCGGTGGCGCGCCACCTCGCAGGACAGCACCACAGCTCGCCGCTGCAGCACGACACGCTCACCCGAGTCGCTCACCCGAGCCGCACAACACCACCCGGCCGTAGCCGCACAGACCTGCCGCCGAGTTACGGCCGCTTCAAAGCCGCGCCGCTGACAGCGCGAGGTGCGCCCGCGCCATACATTGTCATCAGCGCGACGACGATCGGCAGTGCGCCATCACCAGCACGCCCGCACCGTCACAACACGGCACGTGAACGGCACACGGCGCACCGTTGCTGGCAGCCGCGGCGGCTGGCACGCACTCCGTCGGCCAATTTGGTGGCGATTCATTTCAGATCGTTCACCAACAGGCACAGGGTGCAGAGCGTCGCTGTAAATTGTCCGGTATTACTCGTGCTGTTTATTGCTGTGTTGCAGGCGAGTTGTGGCAGCAATAGTCTAGCGGACGTCCCGCCGTGATATGGGCGTCGCCGCCGAGAGACTGATGGCGCTGTTTTGCATCCCGGTGGCAACTGAGCAAACATCACGAGCAGCTCGTTGACAGTCCGGCGTGCTGATTCACGCCTGAAATAGTTGATGATTGGTTCCGGCAGATGACGTTTTCCGACCGGAACAAATTTCGGCTTTTTGTGCATATTCGATGCATTAAATGCGAAGTTATGTGGAAGTTCTCAATGCGAAATTTCACAAGGATCAGAATGAGCCTGCTTGTCAGGTGATTTGCCAGACGATTTTGCCGAACGATTTTGTGCAGCCACGTTTTCTGTCGAGAACTTCTCGTCTTCCCCTCGCCAAAAATCCCGCGAGATTTATCCCCAACTTCACCTCTCGTCACACAGTTTGGCGATCATTACCGACTGCATTGTCGCCGTTGTCGGCGAACGATGCGGTCGTGCTGACTCCAATCGGGCCCGTCCAAGACGACCGTCTGCTCGCGACACAGGTGGCGGGCGTCTTTGAGCCGGCCAAATTGAATTTCCCGGCCGCTCTGAACTTTCTAATTCGCTGTTTTCCGTTGCAGATTGTGCGCGCTGCCGTGGCTGCTGGCGCTCGCCACCGTCTCCTGGGCACAGCACATCAAAGGTACGCCCGCGCCGTCCGCCACTGGCCCCGGCACTCCAATTCATTACGCTGTGTCGAGCCACGGCTCCGCTCGCTGGTGGCGCGCCCGGGCAAGCGCCTCGCGTCGCCGTGCGACCCGTGCAGGCCCGGCGAGTCGAGTCGAGTCGAGTCGAGTCGGACGAGGCCGACGAGGCGACAGCCGCGTCGTTGCCGTGACAGCCGCGTCGTAACTGCGGCGGCCGAATGCGTCCGACCAATAAGCCGAGACATGCGTCGCGAGCACGTCCGGCCGAGTCGTGCTGCGTCGGCCGTTAACTTACGGCGACGGCCGAAAAATGGCGCCTGTCCGGTGGCCGGCTGCCGGCCGGAACACGGCGCCGGACGTTGTGAGGAACACGGCGCCGGACTCTGTGCGGAACACGGCGTCGGACGCTGTGCGGAACACGGCGTCGGACTCTGTGAGGAACACGGCGCCGGACGTTCTGCGGAACACGGCGTCGGACTCTGTGCGGAACACGGCGCCGGACGTTGTGCGGAACACGGCGCCGGACGTTCTGCGGAACACGGCGTCGGACGCTGTGCGGAACACGGCGTCGGACGCTGTGCGGAACACGGCGCCGGACGCTGTGCGGAACACGGCGCCGGACGGTGTGCGTGGGAGTGTCCGGTGGCGCTATCGGCTCGACTCTACAGCTCTACCCCGGACAGCCCCGGCCGGCACGGCCCCACGCCCGGCTGACTATTCGCGACTGGACCGTCAGCCGAGCATTGAGCTCATCAGTACAGATGAACAACAGCCGGCCAAGCTTGTCATTGCAACCTAACAGCTACCGCCATACTATGTACCGACGTGCTCCGCATCACCAGCCACCAGCTACCGCCACACCTGGCACTGGTACTGACATATCCCGCATCCACAGACCATCAGCTCTCGTCATGCCAGGTCTGACGAAATCCCGCATCCTCAGTCCAACAGCTATCGCCATACCAGGTCTGACGTATCCCGCATCCACAGTCCAACAGCTATCGTCACACCAGGTCTGACGAAATCCCGCATCATCAGTCCAACAGCTATCGCCATACCAGGTCTGACGTATCCCACATCCACAGTCCAACAGCTATCGCCATACCAAGTCTGACATATCCCGCATCCTCGGTCCATCAGCTATCGCAACACCAGGTGCTGATGCATCCCGCATCCACAGTCCATCAGCTCTCGTCATACCAAGTGCTGACGCATCCCACATCCACAGTCCAACAGCTATCGCAACACCAGGTGCTGATGTATCCCGCATCCACAGTCCATCAGCTATCACCATCACAGATACTGACTCATTCCGCATCCACAATCAGACAGCTATAGCCATACCTGGTTGACGTCAGCGTCCATATACTGCCGAATCTCTCACCGCCAAGCTAACAAGTCAAACAAAAGAAGTTGCGGTTTTTTTCTCCGATAACTGATCACATTTGATCGTGCAATATACGTGTTGGTCTCCCTTTGGCCTTGAAGTACTCCAGATCTGTAAGACTTTGTAAGTCTGTAAAACTTGGTCGCTTGGGTACTGTCCGGCCCTTCCAAATGGGTTCGGCTCCATCTAAGCCGGTTGTCTGGGTCCACCAGTCCGGCTTCGGACCTCCTCTGTGTCTAGCGTCATAGAGCTGTGGTCGCTCAGCATGGAGAGCAGCCATCGCATATCAGGTGCTGTCACTTGGTGCGCCTGACGACAACGCGTCGGAAGGTAGCCGCCGCGTGCTGGTCCCGGGTGCCGTCGCCTGGTGTACCTGACGACAACGCGTCGGAAGGTAGCTGCGGCGTGCTGGTCCCGGGTGCCGTCGCCTGGTGTACCTGACGACAACGCGTCGGAAGGTAGCCGCCGCGTGCTGGTCCCGGGTGCCGTCGCCTGGTGTACCTGACGACAACGCGTCGGAAGGTAGCCGCCGCGTGCTGGTCCCGGGTGCTGTCACTTGGTGCGCCTGACGACAACGCGTCGGAAGGTAGCCGCCGCGTGCTGGTCCCGGGTGCCGTCGCCTGGTGTACCTGACGACAACGCGTCGGAGGTAGCCGCGGCGTGCTGGTCCCGGGTGCCGTCGCCTGGTGTACCTGACGACAACGTGTCGGAAGGTAGCTGCGGCGTGCTGGTCCCGGGTGTCGCCACTTGGTGTGCCTGACGACAACGCGTCGGAGGTAGCCGCGGCGTGCTGGTCCCGGGTGTCGCCACTTGGTGTGCCTGACGACAACGCGTCGGAAGGTAGCCGCGGCGTGCTGGTCCCGGGTGCCGTCACTTGGTGTACCTGACGACAACGACGTCGGAAGGTAGCTGCGGCGTGCTGGTCCTGGGTGCCGTCACTTGGTGTACCTGACGACAACACGTCGGAAGGTAGCCGCCGCGTGCTGGACGGGCAGGTTAATCTCACGCTTCGCCAGGCTTACACGAGGAGCCCAGCTGTTGTGTGTAGCCTCTAACCTACTGACCAGCCGGCGCGACAGGCGAATCTCACGGTCGACTTACCAGCCAGAAGGACGGCCGGACAAGTGTTACGCGTCTCCACCCACCCTGCAATTTTCTGCCGCCCTGCTCTACACGATAAATAACGCACATCGTTTATTGTTGATTGTTTACTGGGTGGTTTCGAGCGTACTTTATGTATGATTACAGCTAATAGCGCCAGCCATATTTTTACGCTGGCGGCCGAGGAACTGGGAAATGTTCCGAGTACTGTGGTTATTGAGCCCGGGATCTTGGTATCCAGAGCTCAACACCCTACCCACTCGGCCACCCCCTCGAATAGTGGACATTGCACAGCTCCCATTAAGCATACTTCAACGGGTGGGGTGGGGTGCGATCTGCAGTCACGTGCTATGCGTTGTGCATGGTGCGGTGTGATCGGTGAGCATTAGCCGGACCGGTGACCATACGTGACGTCAGCCCTGCCGCGCTGCCAACTGCCCAGCCGACCGTGAGATCGGAAGGCCGGTGACAGCCACGCCGCCGAGTCAGCCAGCAGAGGCCAGTTGTACGACGCTCACCGGAGCGGAGAAAGGTGAACTTCACGCTGCTGACTGGGCCGTGGAGGCCGGCTGTCACACCGTTGACTGGGCCCGGCGGCTATCACGCTGCTGACTGACCCGGGAAGGCTGGCTATCATCACACCGTTTGGCCGGGCCGAGAAGGCTGGCTATCATCACACCGTTTGGCTGGCCGAGAAGGCTGGCTATCACACCGTTGACTGGACCCAGCGGCTATCACACCGTTGACTGGACCCGGCGGCTATCACACCGTTGACTGGACCCGGCGGCTATCACACCGTTGATCGGGTCGGGGAGGCCGGCTATCACGCCGCTGACACGACTGCCGTCTGGCCGGCCACCAGGACGCTGAGCTGGTCGGCCGACCGATGGCGGCCGATGTAAACAGACGGTGGTGTTGGCGGACACCGGCCCGTGCCGGGCCGATGTGGCGGAGAGCGGCGCCGACGGCCGCCCGCCCGTCCACGCCGAACGTGCACAGCCGGAGCCGATATCAGCGCGTCGACCCTTCCCGCAGACAGACGTGACGTGGCCGTGCCGGCCGCCCGAGCCGGACAGGACACAGGTGTCCGCTGTCCGGACATTCCGCGTGACTCCCCTGCAGGCGGTGCTGCGATGTTGGTCCAGCGGCGCGAGCTCCGTTATTCGGCACCGTTTCCCGTTATGGTGTTTATCGTGCACGTCCGTTTCTGGTTTGGTCGTTTTGCAGTACCAGCAACTCGGTTTGTTGCTCGAACTCAGCTTGCATCACCGATCGCGTTGGTATTTTTGGCGACTTTTCTTCTTTCCATTAGGGATTAATAGTATTGATGGGTACGATTTAATAGAGCATTTTTTCATATAATGTTCCGTGCTTTGAGCCGCAGAAAAAATAAGCCAAGAGTTCTTTTGACTGCCAGTTTTGCATTCGCTTATCGTTGCTTATGCTATCGCTAAATTTAACATACTAAATTGCTAATTGGCCACGCCTATGGAAAATCCTAGCATGGTCTGGTGCAGCGCGCAGTAGACCTGGTTTCCAGGATGATATTGATATCAAATCAACACTCGACAGTTGTCCTCTATGGTCGATACTAAATATTTAGCTTCCGCGAGTCCTGCGCCATACTCCGGCTCAGCCTCCACTTCCGAGTGACGCAATTATCGAATCGCCCTGCTGTGATCGCTGTACACAGAGATCAGCCAAGTATGGACTGGCCGATATAGCTGCCACGGCTACCATGCCACTGCATGGCGACCCGGTCTGTGACAACACCGTCGGCGCCCGGCTTCCGTCACGTGACGTCACACCCGCTCCAGGCGTGCCTCACTTTCCGTGACGCCAGCCGGTGCAGAGGGCCGCGGTGACGAGGTGTCGGCGGAGGTGTGAGGTGTGGGGTGGGTGGCACCGGCCGCTGTCCAGTGGGCCGCGGTGACGAGGTGTCGGCGGAGGTGTGAGGTGTGGGGTGGGTGGCACCGGCCGCTGTCCAGTGGGCCGCGGTGACGAGGTGTCGACGGAGGTGTGAGGTGGTAGGTGAGTGTCACCGGCCGCTGTCCAGTGGGCCGCGGTGACGCGGTGTCGACGGAGGTGTGAGGTGTGGGGTGGTAGGTGGGTGGCACCGGCCACTGTCCAGTGGGCCGCGGTGACGAGGTGTCGACGGAGGTGTGAGGTGGTAGGTGGGTGGCACCGGCCACTGTCCAGTGGGCCGCGGTGACGAGGTGTCGGCGGAGGTGTGAGGTGTGGGGTGGGTGGCACCGGCCACTATCCAGAGGGCAGTGATGACGAGGTGTCGACGGAGGTGTGAGGTGGTAGGTGAGTGTCACCGGCCACTGTCCAGTGGGCCGCGGTGACGAGGTGTCGGCGGAGGTGTGAGGTGTGGGGTGGGTGGCACCAGCCACTATCCAGAGGGCAGTGATGACGAGGTGTCGACGGAGGTGTGAGGTGGTAGGTGAGTGTCACCGGCCGCTGTCCAGTGGGCCGCGGTGACGAGGTGTCGGCGGAGGTGTGAGGTGTGGGGTGGGTGGCACCGGCCACTGTCCAGTGGGCCGCGGTGACGAGGTGTCGGCGGAGGTGTGAGGTGGTAGGTGAGTGTCACCGGCCGCTGTCCAGTGGGCCGCGGTGACGAGGTGTCGGCGGAGGTGTGAGGTGTGGGGTGGGTGGCACCGGCCGCTGTCCAGTGGGCCGCGGTGACGAGGTGTCGACGGAGGTGTGAGGTGTGGGGTGGGTGGCACCGGCCACTATCCAGAGGGCAGTGATGACGAGGTGTCGACGGAGGTGTGAGGTGGTAGGTGGGTGTCACCGGCCACTGTCCAGTGGGCCGCGGTGACGAGGTGTCGGCGGAGGTGTGAGGTGTGGGGTGGGTGGCACCGGCCGCTGTCCAGTGGGCCGCGGTGACGAGGTGTCGACGGAGGTGTGAGGTGTGGGGTGGGTGGCACCGGCCACTGTCCAGTGGGCCGCGGTGACGAGGTGTCGGCGGAGGTGTGAGGTGTGGGGTGGGTGGCACCGGCCACTGTCCAGTAAGCCATGGTGACGAGGTGTCGGCGGAGGTGTGAGGTGTGGGGTGGGTGGCACCGGCCACTGTCCAGTGGGCCGCGGTGACGAGGTGTCGGCGGAGGTGTGAGGTGTGGGGTGGGTGGCACCGGCCACTGTCCAGTGGGCCGCGGTGACGAGGTGTCGGCGGAGGTGTGAGGTGTGGGGTGGGTGGCACCGGCCACTGTCCAGTGGGCCATGGTGACGAGGTGTCGGCGGAGGTGTGAGGTGTGGGGTGAGTGGCACCGGCCACTGTCCAGTAAGCCATGGTGACGAGGTGTCGGCGGAGGTGTGAGGTGTGGGGTGGGTGGCACCGGCCACTGTCCAGTGGGCCGCGGTGACGAGGTGTCGGCGGAGGTGTGAGGTGTGGGTGGCACCGGCCACCGAGGTGTCGGCGGAGGTGTGAGGTGTGGGGTGGTGCACCGGCCACTGTCCAGTGGGCCGCGGTGACGAGGTGTCGGCGGAGATGTGAGGTGGGTGGCACCGGCCACTGTCCAGTGGGCCGTGGTGACGAGGTGTCGGCGGAGATGTGAGGTGTGTGCCACCGGCCCCTGTCCGACGCCACCCACCTCCGTGCAGAGCTATGTGGCGGCGGCCGGCGGTCGGACCGTCCACGAGCGCCGACTTCGCCGCCGACTGCGCCGCCATTAGCCAACCAAATAAATCCTGTTTGACAGTTGAGGTGTGAGGCTGACGTGTGGGCCGCGCTGCCGGCTAATGACAGGCCAATTAACTTTTTACGCGCGGCGACGACCCGCGACAAGTGACGCGTTTGTTATTGATCGGTCGCCGGGCTCGCGCGGCACGACGGCGCGACCGCGTCTGGCCCGCCGCACGTGACCGGCGGACGTCCGTGCAAGGGGCGGACGTCGCCGCAGCGTCCGCCGAACGTTCTGACGGCACGCCACCGGAGCGTCCGTGGAACGTCCCGATTGGACGTCGCCAGGACGTCCGCGGAACGTTCTGATGGGACGCCACTGGAGCGTCCGTGGAACGTCCCGATCGGATGCCGCCAGAACGTCCGCCGAACGTTCTCATGGGACGCCGACGGGTCGTCCGTGTAGCGCAGGAGGAAAGTGTATTTAGCTTTCGTGTTACTTAGCTGGAGCGCTGGATTGTTGCACTGACGCCGGGTGGTTGCACTGACTATTTCTGATTTGGCAGGCAATATAATTTTGTGGCATTTCGTTAGTTAGTAGAAGGCACTCAGAACTTCCCATCGTGATTGCCCTTGAATCTTGGACACCGATTCATTTGCGTCCAGGATTTCTTAATTTCCAAATTCAAATGATCGTATGGGTACGGATTGCGTATGGGTACATACGCAGACAAAAATGAGGCTTTTTTGTTGTGGAACACGTGATGCTGTCGAAGCGCACCAACATATCGTCATCAATCCACGGCCTCCTTGGCGCCTCCAATGCTTACTGCCATGGTCGTCAATACGTACACATTCCCAAATGACGCACATTCGGCTTGAACGAAGGTTTACATTCAAATTCAGGAACATTGGACCAACTTAATAAATTAAGGGTATCATATCGGTAATACAATTCCCACTAGAGCGCTATGCGTATTTCATGAAGCTCCTCTTAAGCTGTTAAATTGCAATTCAACCTTTTTAAAGCTCACTATATACTTTACTGTCGGAAATGATTTTCTGCTGACTTCTCTGGCATATGTCATTGTGGTCAACAAAAATCATGGATTGAGGTCACGATTTCGACGCGGTTATCTTTAACGTTTTCATGTTTTCTTAGGTTTCATTTTCTTCTCTCTGTGCAGACGGGTTACGGGAATTGTCATTGCACATACATTACAAGATGAGTACGGATGTGGTTTGGCATTCGGATACTCTGGCTACCCGCAGCATCAGTTCAATGCTTCGGTTTATCGTGTTGCTAGCAGAGTGGAATCTTTGTCAAATCAGTGGCAACTAGCCAGGTGTGATGTGAAAGAACACTTTCCCACCCGGAGATAGCTGCGCGTCTGCGAACAGATGACACAAATTAGCCATCTGGATAATTAACCGTGGAACTGTTGGACATACTGAAGACGTGACGTTAGTTAGTTAGTTATTTGGGCTTTAGGGCGCATCGACCAGGGTTGATCATTCGCGCCCATAACGTTTATCCTAGTGCTTCACGGTAGGGAAAAGTATTACCTTGGTGTGTACGTAGTTTAGAAGTTAATCGCTGCTAAGTAGCGGAACAAGTTCCCAGAGGGTACAAGTTTTTATGAATTTCCCAGGATATCTTCGTAAGTCAACCGATCCACGTCTCTTCCAAAGAACAATCGGCGCTCTGATGTAAAATACTGACATGTGAGAAGCACGTGACGCACAGTCAGTATTTCCGGACAGCGTGGGCACCGCGGTCTCTCCTCCCCACACAGAAGGTAGTGATGGGTAGAGTATGTGTGGCCGATGCGCATCCTGCAAAGTGTGACCTATTCTTGTCTGGGCCTACGAAGGCACGACTCCTAAGGTCCTAGACGTGGCTTGACTGTATGCAACTTATTGTTGTTTCCTCTATCCCACGATCTTTGCCATTTAGTAAGTATGAAATTGGTGATTGTTGAGAAGTGGTCCCTAGCAGGAAGTAGGCATATACGTGGGCGGGGGTGGGGGTTCCGAGCTGCCCACTTCGCCGCAGTGTCCGCGCGCTCGTTTTCCCACACCCCGATGTGGCTTGGGATCCAACATAAGCGAACGATTGTTCCTCGTCTTTCCAACGTAGTAATTCGTATGAGAATGTCGAGTAGAAGGGGGTCCGACGGATAAAATGTAGTCAGTGCCAAGAGGCTACTAAGGGAGTCCGATAGAATCACATAGTCCTGAGTCCTGAGACTTTTCCCAGTCAGCCTTTTTAAAATTCCACCTCCTAGGCCTCAGACCAAGCACAGCCTGATCTTTATACTCGAGAAGTACCGGAAAATGATCGCTGCCCAGAGAATCGTCATGGACTGTCCAGGTAAAACATTGCAACAAGCGTGGGCTTACGAGGCCCAGGTCGATCGCAGATGTAGCACCAGAAGGGACTGTAAGATGGCAGCTGAGTGGCAGCACCGGTATTTAAAAGGCAGAGGGATTCGTCGTGCACAAAACTCTCCATAACGCGTCCTCGATTATTGGTATAATCGCATCCCCAAGCTACGTGGTGTGCGTTTAAAATCGCCAAGGAGTGGAAGTGGAGGGGGTAGCTCCAGCATCAGTCGTCTTAGCTCGACGGAGGGGAACGGGATTCCCGGCGGCAGATAGACTGAGCATAGTGTGGTGGCTGAAACAGACTCTGGCAGCGACGGCTTGAAGAGGTGTGTTGAGAACAACCTCTTGGTATGGAGCGGCGTGGCTGATTGCGAGGATAACACCTCCATGTGCAACTGTGTCTGAAGCCATGTTTTTAGAAAGCACAGAGTAACCTTTGATATAAAAAGAAGACTGCTGTGGCAGCTTAGTTTCTTGTAAACATACTGCTATTGGACATCTCTTACTCATAACTACTTCGAGATCAGCCATGTTCGGGCGAATCCCTCTGCAATTCCATTGTAAAACTAATTGAGTCATCAGGTTACTTAGTAAAACGGGCTAAATGAACAAGCAAAAACAAACAACCAAGTGCTGAGGTGGACTAGATTTAACGAGAGTGCATATCTAAACGTGACTCTCAGCTCCTACTCTCGCACCACCGTCAGGGCGCGGCTCAAGACGGGCACCGGGGTCCAACCCAAGCGATGCCGTCCGCGACCGCGACCTAGGCGACACCCCCTCCGGAGGCGACACTGCCCAGGGAAGGATGCGTTTCTCGGCGCGTGTCGTTCCTCGCGGTGCTGGAACACAGGGGACACCGCTCCGGGGCGGCAGAGGAGGGCCCATTTTGGCCGAGTCCGACCCTGGGGCTGGAGCGTGGGATGGGCCCTCCACTCGCCTGCGCGGCGACGGAGTAGCCGCCCTTGGTTTGACACACTGATCCGGTTTGCTGATTGGTTGTCGGTTTGCTTCTCGGGCCTTCTCAGTGACCGCGAGGCGAGCCCGCTTGGCGTCACGAGCGCGCCTTTCAGACTCCTGGCGCTGAAGGGTGACGTCTGACACAGGTACCGACCCGGCTGTACTGGAATTTCCGGAAAAAGACACGTGTCCAGCTGTTGCAGGGCTCCTCCCAGTGGGAGACCCTGTGGGATACCCAGGTGAGCAGGACGAGTGCTTCGCAGGCCTCTTGGCCCTCTCAGCCTGGGTCCACTCATCGTCAGCCTCCGTCAATGGTAGCAATACCTCCGTCCTAGTTTGGGGTTCAGGGAGAGATCTCGTCGATTCTGTCAAGGTAGATGGGGTCGCAGTCAAATCGGGTGTTGCAGGTGCAGTCTCCTTGGCTCCTTGGCCCGTTCCGGGGTCGCTTGGAGCGGCCACGCGTCTCATCGCTACGGAGGGAGATGTTAAGCCCCACTCCAGCAAAGGGGTACAGTCGAGTCCGAATGATGACAACAGGCTACGAAGTTGGGATAAAAACTGGGAGGCATTAGTGGGCTGCTGTCGTTGGGGAGTGGGCTGTGTGTTGCTCACCTTCGCCGCGTATGACACTTTAGGGTGGGTTTCCTCGTATATTTCCCGAGTCTGAAGGAAAGTTGCCTTGAACACTTTATAGCAATTATCTCCTTCTCCCTTGCCTGCGCCGGGCATACTCTGTCGTACACAGTGTGCGGCACCTGGCCCTGGCCACAGTTCACGCACCACACATTTGTGGAGGCGCAGTCATTAGTGACGTGTCCTGTCGACCCACACCTACCACAGGCTGGGCGGCTGCGACAATACTGAGTTGTATGTCCGTACCTTTGACACTTGAAGCATCGCATAGGACTAGGAACAAACACGCGTACTTTCACCCTCACATAGCCAACGTATACTGCAGCGGGTAAGTCAGTTGAGTTAAAAGTCAGAACTACATTGTTGGTCATTTGAAATTCACTCCCTCGTCTTATCTTCATCTTACGAGCATTTACAACACCATAATCCGACAAACCTTCAACGATTTCCGCCTCGGGAACATCTCTCAGATCGAAACATGTTATGACTCCTTTCGAGTTTTTTTTTGTGTTGTGTGGTGTCACCGAGATTGGTATGACGACCTCGCGCCTCCCAGCATTGTCACGAACGGAATATTTAAACTCGCGAACTTCAAGTGCCCTCTTGGCGTCCTCGGCGTTACGGAACTCAACTTCCACACCTCCGTCGCGTAGCTTCTCGCAGCGGACTATGTTCCCCAGACGGCCACAGCCACGTTTACGTTCGAACGGCGAGAGTAATGGTCGAGGCCCAAAACCCAAATAACTAACTACGGCAGAGTAATGACAGGGATTTCTGAGAATCACAAAATTTCAAAATAAGTATTCGTGGGGCGGGTAACCTCGTATTTGGTGGGATTTTTACTTTGGTGGTGATTGCGTATGGAGCATCGTAAGAATCGTGCTTGGTCGAAATATTGTGAGGCTGAGGGGACCGGCGGTACGCCTCAGCAGGTGTTGGATTAGTCCGTTGGTTACCACCCGGTGGCTCGGTGGTTTGGACCTTTTGGAAGGTCCTGGAGGGGTCGTGCTCTGTGTATCCATGGAAGTGTGATTGGTTTCCACTCCTCAGGCGCCCCACCCCATAGGGGCCCTACTGGGGGGACGCCTGGGTCCCGCGGACGGGAGGTCGCCAGGCGCCCGAGGAGCTATGGACGGGGCAGGCGGCGCCTTCGCCCGGCCGGGAGAGAGATACTCACCACCCCGACCGGGATCCAGCACCGCCCACTCCTTGACCCCAGCCAGCCGGGCCGGCAGACACTAGGAAGAATCCCAGATCCCCGGCCCGAGGCGACTAGCCGCTTGGCCCGTGTGAGGCCCCACGGACCCGCCCGCCCCTCCGGGATATCGGGACCAAAGAGGTGTGTTGGTCCCCCGTCACAACTAGCACCGTGCGACGGGGGACCTCAACCTCCAGGACTCCGTCAACCCCGGGGGACGGGCCGAGGGGGCGCGGCTACCCCGACAAAAACTGAGCTGGTGGGCAGGACCGGGGAAGTTGCCCTGCCTGCTCAAAGCTGGGATAGTTGGTGTTGCAGGGTCACGTGATGGACATGGATGTTTGGATGATATGGGAATTGGAATGGGAGCGTATGGATGGGAGGACGAGTGAGGCACTCCTGGTCTCACCCCTCGCCGGTATGATGGTCGCCGGGTCATTGGGGCGCTCAATCCCCCCCCCCACCCCACCGCGTAAAGGTGGTGCCTCATCGGGGGAGGGGGGATGAACACGTGACGTGTTCAGTATGTCCAACAGGCGATGATACGGTGATGCAAGGCTCGCGGGGACTGCCGCTGGATCCTTTTGCTCCCACGTCTATGGGACTGCCGCTGTGACTGCCGCTGTGACTGCCGCTGGGACTGCCGCTGGGACTGCCGCTTGGATTGCCGCTGGGTCTGCCACTGGGTCTGCCACTGGGTCTGCCACTGGGTCTGCCACTGGGTCTGCCACTGGGTCTGCCACTGGGTCTGCCACTGGGACTGCCGCTGGGACTGCCGCTGGGACTGCCGCGGGGACTGCCGCTTGGATTGCTGCTCCCACGCCGATGCTGAACCGGAGAACAGCAGTGTTCCCCGTGTTTATATATGCGCGGCGTGAAGGCGCGTCAGACATGAAGAATGGCCTAAACACTGGAAATCGCCGGCCATATATCTCGGCGGCGCCGCCACAAGATTAAGTGGCGCATCGGCGACCCGCCATTGTCAGCCTGGGAGTACGTCGCGGAGTGTCAGCCAGCTGGAGGCAGCGGTCGCTGGCACGCGCGCCTCGCCGTCCCACTGCAGTGGGACTGCGAGCCACTCCGCCACTCCAGTGCACTGGAGTGGTGGAGTGGCTCTGGCGAATGCTGTGTTTCTGTGTTGTCGACAGCGCGTTCGCCCTCGTCGTGTTGATGGCGCCAGTTCGCCCCGGGCACGGATGTTTTCATCTGACGTTGATTTCCGTTAACCCACCCCATGAGATGAATCGTCGACTATCGACGCGTTTTGCCCCCCGGCGGTCGCAAGTCCCGTGCAGGGCACGGTCGCGCCGGCAGCATGCAGCTGCCGCCATTTTGTAGCCAGCTTGCAGGCGACGAGTCGGCGCGTGGAATGTATTTGGCGCGATAGCCGCATCTCGGGCAGTCGGCGAGATACGATCGGCGGAACATCTCCGCTTCCATGTACGCGTCATATCGTATATCGGCGCTGAATAATGAGGCGGTTGACGCGTCGCGAAGGCGATTCATTGGCATTGGCGCCAGATGGCATCTGCGCCGGATCGGCGTCGTCCGCGTTGTTATCGTCGCCGAACATCGCGCCCGGTCGGCGCGGAAGAGGCCCGCCCGCAGCCGCCGGCCGGACAGCCCGCCGAGCGCCGCGTCAAACCTGCCTCCGGGGACGCAGAGGTGTTGGCCGGGAATTTCGCCGAACGCGCCCGACGTGACTCGGTCGAACGCGCTCGGAGAACCTGTGGCGCACCAAGGCAAAGTCAAAGTCAAAGTGATGTATTAGGGTGCTTCCACGTGGTGACTGTTCTGCGCCCAGACAATGGTGCTCAAGCACATCAGCTGACTAAGATCGCATTGCAAACACAAGCGGCGGCAGCGAGTAGCCTGTGGGTGAGGTGCCCATCTCCCAACCGATGGGTTGTTGGTTCGAGTCCCGCCTGTCGCTGCTCTTCTCTGCCCGCGACCAGTCGGGGTGGGAGATTGGCTGCGCTATTCGACCCAAAACAGTCGACGCGTCGTGAGGCCGATAACCGCCGCCATCCCTGCGCCAGAGTGGTGGTCAAGCAGCAGCCCGACACTGGGAGCCGGCTCGCTGGTCTGGCTGGCTGGGACATGGTGTCAGACCGGTATACGGTGTCAGACCGGCATACGGTGTCAGACCGGCATATAGTGTCAGACTGGCATACGGTGTCAGACCGGCATACCGTGTCAGACTGGCATACGGTGTCAGACCGGCATATAGTGTCAGACTGGCATACGGTGTCAGACCGGCATACGGTGTCAGACCGGCATACGGTGTCAGACCGGCATACGGTGTCAGACCGGCATACGGTGTCAGACTGGCATACGGTGTCAGACTGGCATACGGTGTCAGACCGGCATACGGTGTTATACCAGCATATAGTATCAGATTGATTGATTGATTATTTGGGCTTAAGGGCGCGCCGACTACAAGGTCATTTAGCGCCCATAACAGTTAGTTGTTCCAGCCGTCGCTATAGGATGTCCCATGTACTATAAGTATTCTCTTTCCTGGTGCATTTTGATGTTAACGACCCGGATAAATAGCACAAAACTTTACATCAGATAGGAAGCTGAAGAGCCTTCCAGATTGCACGACCGGTGATTTGTCACCTAAAACTGCTAGAAGGGAGTGGGCGTGATCAGTCCCAAAATGACGTCTACGCTCTGGCCCAAGCCTCGGGCAGGAAATCAGGACGTGGCTAACTGTCATTACTGCACCACATCTCGGGCACAATGGTGCATTCTCCCCAGTGAGTAAATGAACATGGGTGGCGTACGTATGCCCTATACGTAAACGACAAAGCGTCACCTCGTCTCGCCTTGATCTGCGCGAGGATGAGAGCCACTGTCCGAGGGATGGCTTGATTAGTCTTAACTTGTTGGAATCAAGCTCGTCCCAACTAGTCTGCCACTTGCTTGCCAGAGAAGCAGAGATCCCCGAGTAGAAATCTCTGGCAGGGATTGGAAATGATCTGCGCAGGGGGCCCTGTGCTGCTCGCCTAGCAGCGCTGTCCGCTTGCTCATTTCCCGCGACACCTACGTGGCTTGGAATCCAGCAGAAGTTCACAGCTTTTCCGGCATGATCTAAGTGAGTCAAGCGACGGAGGATGTCTTGTACTAAAGCGTCTGTTGGGTTAAAACTCTTCAGCGCCAGAAGGCTGCTCAACGAGTCCGATAAAATTACATGATTTTCTACATCCCCAACCTCTATAAACGCCAGTGCTTTGTCAATTGCCACCAGCTCAGCTGTGTACACGGACGCATGTTTCAGTAGAGTAAACGATCTGGTGGCTGTATCGCATACGAAGGCACTTCCAACCCCGTCGTCGGTCTTTGATCCATCAGTAAAAGTTTTTGCATGGCTATTATAAAACATTGATATGTGCTCCAAAACACGCGTGCGAAATTCGTCCGGGAGAATATCCCCTTTGCGAATGTCGGCCAATGCAAGGTCTATTTTATGGCTTAGTGGCATAAGTCGCCATGGGGGAATGGAAATCTGCGGGGCGCGTTTCACCTTGCGCACCTCCAATTGACTTTCGCAAAAAAGGTCTTGAATTCGAGTGCACATGGGTCTATACATACGGGCGCCACCATGTATAAAGACTGATAGGATGCGACGCGAGAACAACGCTTGATAAGCTGGATGCTGTGGGAAACTGCGCAGTTTACACGCGTAGCGCATCCCAAGCATCTGTCTCCTGAGGGAAAGTGGTGGCTCATTGATGTCAGCCAGCAGGCTCGCAATTGGCGAGGTCCGAAATGCCCCAGTCACAATCCTAAGAGCTGCATGATGAACGGTGTCAAGAACACGTTTTCCGGTTTCACAGGCGCCATCATAAACAAAGCAAGCATAATCTAGTTTGGAGCGAATGAGAGATCTATAAAGGAGTAGCAGTGTTTGTCTGTCACTTCCGTAAGATGTTCGCGAGACGCATTTTAAAATGTTTAGTGATGCAATACATTTATCATGGAGAATTCTTAGATGGTCCCGGTAGAGCAGACGGCTGTCCAAATACATTCCCAAAAACTTAAATACAGGGTATAACTGAATGGGTTCACCATACAGCTGCAGTGTAAGGTCACGGTTGCAACGACGGCGACAAAAATGCACTGCTGCTGTTTTTGCGGTGGATAACGTAAAACCATTCATAGTGCTCCACCTCTGTAGATGGTTTGTCGCCAGCTGTAGTTGCCTGGATGAAGTCGATGCTCTTGAAGAAGATGACCAAATGGCTATATCGTCAACGAACAGAGATCGACCAATGCTTGACGGAAGCCCAGCAAAAACGTCATTGATCATGATGGCGAAGAGAGCAACACTTAGTACACCGCCCTGAGGAATTCCATTTACGAGTGGAAAGCGTGTAGATAGATGGTCACCTATGCGAACACGAAAGAAACGGTCAGCTAGACAGTTTTGTAAGAATGTGCCCATACGGCCGCGGATTCCACTTCTTTTCAGTTTTAAAAGAATCCCATAGCGCCAGGTCGTATCATACGCCGCTTCAATGTCGAAAAACACTGCATTAAGATGTTGTTTCTGTCTAAAAGCTACACGAATCGAGGTATCCAAAAGTAAGATATGGTCCATGGTACTTCTGTTTCTTCTGAATCCACACTGTTCGTTTGCGAAAAAATTTGTACTTTCTAAATACCACGTCAGCCTTACGTTTACCATTTTCTCCATCAGTTTTCCGAGGGAGGACGCGAGCGATATGGGTGCGATGGATGTAATCCGTTCTTCATGGGTTTTCTGATTGGGACAATGATTGCTTCCCGCCAACCTTCCGGGAAAGCGCCTGCTTCCCATACCCGGTTAAATGTTGCGAGCAAAGCTTCCAGTCCCTGGGGAGGAAGTCTCTTTAACATGGCATTGTGAATCTGATCGGGTCCTTCGGCAACAATTCTCAAGGCGCTAATCGCGGATGTTAATTCAGTCATGGTAAATGGGTCATTGTAGTCAAGTGATTGTGAGTTATAAAATCAATAGGATACCTTTCGCAATGCGTCTTAAAACGCAAGAACTCCGGATTGGTGCTTCCGCCACGACTACGTTCAGATATAAAACGGCCGATCTCATTCGCGACGTCTGACGGATGAGCAACATCAATGCTCCCAACGCTCAAGACGGGGAGAGGAACTGAAGAGAACTGACCGGAGATACGCTTGATCTGTGACCAGATCTGTCCTGTGGGTGTGAATCGATTAAGATTACCAATATATGCTTTCCAAGACGTCCTCTTTGCCTCGAGAATTGTACGCCGAGCATGCGCCCTGGCCTTCCGAAATGAAATCAAGTTTTCCGTCGTACTGTGACGGTCGAAAATCCTGAATGCACGTCTTCGAGCACGGATGACATTCCGGCACTCCTCCGTCCACCACGGCACAGGAGCACGGCGGGGCGCTCTGGATGTCCTAGGCATGCATTCGGTCGCCGTGGCGATGATCAATGATGTAAAATTGTCCACGGAGAGTGGTGGACTAGATTGATTCCGCGTATCGTCTGATAATTTATTTTGTACTATTTCCTCAAACTGACGCCAGTTAGCCTTGTTGATATTCCACCGCGGTGGCCTTGTTCCCAAAACGGCAGCGCAGCGAAGCTCCACCAAGATTGGATAGTGGTCACTACCCATCGGGTCATCATCCACTGACCAAACACAGCGATGACTTAACTGGGGACTACACAGGGTGAGATCTAAAACCGATTTGTTCCCAGAGGGTAGCGTTATATGTGTGGAAGAACCTGTGTTTAATAAGCACAGCCCTTCGTCGACTAAAAATGTTTCCATATGTCTGCCACGGGAGTTAGAAATGACAGAACCCCAGAGAGTATGATGAGAGTTAAAATCGCCCAAGAGTAAAACGGGGGGAGGAAGTTCTAGCATAAGACTTCTGAGCTCCGCAGAAGGGAAAGCCACTCCTGGTGGCAGATAAATTGAGCACAGAGACATAACAATGTGGTGAATGTTAATACGTACGGCAACTGCCTGTAGTGTTGACTGTAATGGTATTTTAGTAGTAGGTGTGTCATGGTGCACAGCCAACATTACCCCACCGTGTGCAATAGTATCAATGTTTGCGTTATCTTTACGAAATACAGAATATCCTTTAATTAAACACTGTGTACCAGCGGAAAGTTTAGTTTCCTGAAGGCCAACAGCAATAGGCCGTCTGTGGTATAAAACCCTCTGCAGGTCAGTAAAATTTGCTCGAAAACCACGCATGTTCCACTGTAAAACTAAGGGCGATATGATGGCGAGTCAAGGTAAAACTAGAAGAGCCTACAAGTGCTCCCTGGAGGGTTCGAGGTTACTCCTAGTGTGAGTGAGTGAGGTCGTTCTCGGCCGTGACCGCGGTGAGCAATCCCATGGAGGAGACCCTGTTGGTGGCACCCCACGCTTCCGAGGGGTGCTCAGCCGCGGCGGAGGTGGGGGAGGACCCATCTCGTGCGGAATACCTGATTCTATCAGCGGTGCCTCCACCCGCCTCCGAGGCGAGGGCGTGGCCGACCTCGTGGGAGGGGCACATTCCACACCTTTGTTCCTTACCCGTGCTTTTTCCATCTGGGCCAAGTGTGCCCTCTTCGCCTCGCGGGCGCGCTTTTCAACCTCCTGATAGTGTAAGCTGACGTCGGAGATCTGAATACGTCGGCTGTTTCGGGACGGAGATGTAGGTTCAGCACCTGCATCGGCAGGCGAGGAGGTGGAAGCTGCAGGTGAGGGAGAAATAGGAGGGGTGGGAGTAGGGCTTGAACGTGAGGGGAAGGATGGCTCACGAGAAGGGGTGACGGTTCAGGCAGGGAGGGTGTGGGGAGGAGAGATTTGGAGGTGGTTTCGGTGCGTGTAGGTGAGGGAGGCTTGGAAGGAGGGGAAGTGGGAAACGGGGATATCAAGGTGAGGACTGCGGTGGGTGGAGAGGGGCTAGGATTAGGTGGAGAGGGCCCGGCAGGCCTCTTAGAGCGCTGAACCCGGGTCCACTCTCCTCCGTTCGATGTTGGTCGGAAGGACGGATTTGGTGAGGAAACAACGCATCGAGTCGTGGCAGGAGGTCCTGTCGCCGCTTCGGCGACGTGTTGAGCAGGCTGTCCTCGTCCCTTGGGCAAATCAAGGGTCACACCAAAAGATCGAAGCAGTGCTGTAAGCTGGGAAATCAGCTCTGAGATGTTGGGTTGTGCGAGTTGGGTGCCTATAATAGGCTCCCTTTGGTTGTGTTTTGTAACTGCGTGGTTAAGTGTTGCCGCTGCTGCGTAGGATACTTTTGGATGAGATCTTTCGTAGAGTTCACGGGCCTCTCGAAATGTGATTTTATTGGAGCACTTCAAAGCGACTATCTCTTTCTCTTTCAAAAAGATGGGACATGAACGGTCGTACGCCGTGTGTGGGTTTTGAGCCGGGCCGCAGTTTGAACACCATGGCCGATCAGCGTCACATTTTCCTCCTGCGTGCTCCACTGACCCACATCTACCACATATCTCACGATTTCGGCAGTGTTGAGACGTGTGTCCAAATCTGCAACAGCGAAAGCATCTCATGGGGTTAGGGATATACACACGCACCTTCACACGAACGTATCCAACAAGTATGAATTCGGGAAGATCAGTGGAACAAAATGTCAATATGAAGTTGTTCGTCGGTTGAGTTTCTTGGCCTTTTTTAATAGATATCCTTCTCGCACCTATCACTCCCCACTCCGCGAGCCCATCCACAATGTCACCATCCGACACGTCTCTCAAGTCATAGCAATTGATGACCCCCTTTGAACTGTTTTTGGTATCGTGGGGTCGAACGTCGATGGGTATAGTGACTACACGTCTGCCGGTTTCGTGTCGCACACTGTAAGTTAGTTCGGTTGCACGAATCGCCCTGCTCGCATCCTCAGTATTTTTAAACTCCACTTCCATCCCACCGTCCCTCAGTTTATCACATCTCAGCACCACTCCTAATCTATCGCATGCTTCTTTTCTCTGGAAGGGTGTGAGTCGCGAGAGGCTCTTTCCTTCTTCCATTGATCTCATGACGAGGATGCGAGGAGCGGGAAGACAAGCATTGGGGCCGGTCCCTATACGCGTCACACCCTGATGTCTGATATGACGGCTTGTCTGTCCCCTGCTAGAGGGGGCAGGTGAGTTGTTTAAGTTTGAGGTTGCCATGGAGTGTTATATGTATTCTGCTCCTCGAGCGCCCCACCACAAGGGGCCCTACTGGGGGGGCGCCTGGGTCCCGCGGACGGGAGGTCGCCAGGCGCCCGAGGAGCTATACGGGGCAGGCAGCGCCTTCGTCCGGCCGGGAGAGAGACTCACCACCCCGACTGGAATCCAGCGCCGCCCACCCCTTGACCCCTGCCGGCCGGGCCATCAGGCACTGGGACGAAACCCAGGCCCCGACCCGAGGCGACAAGCCACTTGGTCCGTATGGGGCCATACGGGCCCGCCCGCCCCTCCGGGATATCGGGACCAAAGAGGCGTGTTGGTCCCCCGTCACAACTAGCACCGTGCGGTGGGGGACCTCAACCTCCAGGACTCCGTCAACCCCGGGGGCCGGGCCTAGGGGGCGCGGCTACCCCGATAAAACTGAGCTGGTGGGCAGGACCGGGGAAGTTGCCCTGCCTGCTCATAGTAGGGATAGTTAGTGTTGTAGGGCTAGATGAAGGACATGGATGTTGGGATGATATGGGAATTGGAGTGGGAGCGTATGGACGGAAGGAAGAGGGGGGTGGCTGTGGTGACCCGAGGGAGCGCCATTTCCCTAGCCAGCCGTGTAACGAGGCCGGCCCCACTGCGGGCGATATATAGTATAGTAGATATATAGTATCAGACCGGCATACAGTGTCAGACCGGCATACGGTGTCAGACCGGCATACGGTGTCAGACCGGCATATAGTGTCAGACTGGCATACGGTGTCAGACCGGCATACGGTGTCAGACCGGCATACAGTGTCAGACCGGCATACGGTGTCAGACCGGCATACGGTGTCAGACTGGCATACGGTATCAGACCGGCATACGGTGTCAGACCGGCATACAGTGTCAGACCGGCATACAGTGTCATACCAACATATAGTGTCAGACCGCCATACAGTGTCAGACCGGCATACAGTGTCCGACCGATATATAGTATCAGACCAACATATAGTGTCAGACCAGCTTACAGTGTCAGACCGGCATACAGTGTCAGACCGATATATAGTGTCAGGCCAACATATAGTGTCAGACCGGCATACAGTATCAGACTGGCATACGGTGTCATACCCAGTGGCGTCGCCACGAAATTCTTCCAGGGAGGCAAGGTCGAAAGGGGGCCTCTTGCTCCCCGAAAAGGGGTCTACATTGTGTTAGGGCCTCCTATTGTTTTAGGCCCTTAGTATGGTTCGGGAATGGGAAACGTGATTTCATATTAATGTACTGTTTGTTCTTGGCATGGTGCATTATTTACTCAACACGCAATAGAAATAATCATTATTTTTCGCTGAAAACTTGACCATACCAGGGTATAAATAAGTAATATGTGGATAAATACCTAAGTGTCAAAAACAACAAACGTCTCAATGCTTTCTCTAACAAAAGAATCTTCCCGCTGCCCTCTAGATTGGAGCGAGGCTGATGCTAAGCACATCTTACAGGTATCTCCCATTGATCAACCCACTTTTATGTCCTCCAAGAATAACTGAATATAGTTGGATTCATCACTACTGTTATTTATTACTACCAGTTTGATGCCCTAAGCAAAGCTTAAGCAGTCATTTATCAGTCCTAGGAGATAATTTCGCGAAGGTGAAAACAAGAAGTGCGTTGCATTGGTTTTCTGATCGGAATCTTATGAATTTGCGAACTTTTCTAGCATTTGGTGCTGGCTGCAAGGCACCTGTCAAACAAGCTAAAATAACAAATTCTTCGCGAATAAATTCACGCGCCTGGGATTTCGACCGCTATTTTGTCACAGGGGCCCTATCAAAATGAAATGATTAGTGATCAACTTAATTCTCCTGTGGAGGGGTCTAATCTACCACTATCTTTCCTGATTCGTCGGATTTCAACCCTAACTCCCCAAACCAATTCTACGGTTTTATTTTTGGATCCCTTGATAAATAAACTCACATTGCTGAAATTACACCTATTCCACAACAACTGGATCGGTATCCGAGAATGTCAAGCTGGAGCCCTCCAATTAAGAGGGATTCCCCAAAAATCAATGTCAGGGTCAGTAAAGTGGCTCTGGAGCACAGACCATATTGCCAGATGCCTTCACAAATTGTGTACGCCGCCGAAAAACATACCGAAACTCGAAAAATCGAGATGGGAAATAAATACATGGCGCCAGGGTCTCGAAATGTCAGGCCGGAATTCGGACTTTTGAGAGAAAAGAATCAGAAACGATCCACAAAAATCGCATTGAGCCCAGAAACCTGGCGTTGAGTACCCGGAACCACGCGCCTGGGAGCGATAAGTCAGGCTGGGACACAGAAAAGTCGCACCGAAGCCCCAAAACCGAACTAGGGCCCACAATTGTGCGTTAGAAACCCAAAATAAACACAGCGAGACCCCAAGAGCACAACGGGGACAGAAAATACAACTGATGCTCTAAAACATACAATCTTCCAAAAAGCGACAGGGTCTTAAAACATGCGTTGCAGGCCTAAATAAACATACATGGAGCTCTAAAAAAAGTGCACTGGAAGCTCTTAAGACACGGAGGGATCATGCTAACGCACAAGGGTCTGAAAAAGTGGCTGGAACCACAAAAGGCAAAATGGTTCCAAATTGAACAAAAGGACCAGGGGCTAAATAAGCACATCAGGATCTTCGAAAACGCCCTGACACGTTAGATATCTTCGGTGCATAAAAAGCAACAACACCATAAAACGAGCAGGAGTTTAGAAAATGTATTACACCCCAACATGAATTAAAAATATATTACCCATCGCTTTCAAATGTAAAATTCCACAATTTCAGGCATTCCAGTTCATATCACCCGGTCGCCACAACGCCAACGTCCGTGCACGTGCACACTCGTTTTGCGCATTCGGCGCATCCACAACACTTTGTACGATGCTACGGCTTCTGCTAGGCCTTTTGCCTTTTGCTAATTACTGTCACATGATAAACTTGCGCCATATTTGACGTGCTGTAATGCTTAGTATGGGCGCTCGCTGCGAAAAGTCGAGTAATTAAATCCGATCATCAATTTCCTACCTCCCACATTTTCTGGTAGTTATGAAATGCAGATTCCGCTCAGCTTTGACGCACCTGATATCTTTGCTGCTATCCTCCCAGAATGGCTGTCGAATCGAGGCCCTTCCTCAGTGTTCTTTGTTGGACTCGCTGCGTCTTCCTGCGCAGCGGTCTGATGCATTTTCTAAACCACTCCTCGTTTCAGTGTGTTGCTGCTTTTTGGACACCGATGATTTTTTAACGTGTCAGGGCGTTTTCGAAGATCCCGATGTCTTCATTTAACGCCTGGTGCTTTTGTTCGTTTTGGAACCATGTTGCCATCTGCGGTCCCAGCCTCTTTTTTAGGCCCTGGTGCGTCCTTATGACCTCTATGTGCCATAAGAGCTTCTTGTGTATTTTTTCGAGGTCCAGGTATGTTTATCTATGACTGCAACACATGCGTCAAGACCATGTCACTTTTTGGGAGACTATGTACGTTTTGGAGGGCCAGTTGTATTGTCGGCCTCCGTTATGCTCTTAGGTTCCTGTTGTAGGCATCTGGTTGCATGTTCGGCGCTCCAGAGCCATGCTCTTGAACAGGACATTTATTTTGTTCAATCCATTCTTATTTTGGAAGGCTCCAGCTTGATTTTTGTTCGGATACCGATTTGGTTTTTGTGGTCACACTGTTCTTACGTGTGGGCCTAAACGCCAATTTTGTGGAGCTTCGACGGGAATACCGATGGGAATTGTGGGTCCCGAGCGAGATATTTTGGGGAACAGATTTGAGTTTGTGGGACGCGTTGTAATTAGCTGTTGCCCCAACGCGATTTTGGCGGTTCCTATTGCAAGTTTTCGAGCCTCGGAACGAGTTTTCGGGGACCCGAAGTACTTATTTGGAGACCCCTGCGCGAATTCTGGTGGACCGACATGAATTTTGGTGACCCCAGCGCGAGTTTTGGAGCCCAGCACGATTCTTGGGAGCGTATGCATCAGGATAGGGGGAATTTGCGCCTTTGATATGCCACTACGGCCACTGAAGGAGCATACTTTTGTCCCAGAGTGACATTCCGGTTAAGAATTGATTTTTGGAGCAGCTGCAAGTTTTGGGGCCCGGCGCGCCCTTCTGGGCCTCCAGGGTGATTTTCAAGGGGTGCGACGCGATTTTTATATATAGTCCATTGTGATCTTTTGGGCCCCGACGTCATTTGCTTGGATCCCTAGCGCGAGCTTTAGCTGCCTTGACACTTTCTTGGATCTAAAACGTTTTAGGGTTTCTGGCGTCATTGTTGGGCCACAGAATTGGAGTGTTTTTGTGTTTTGTGTGTGTTTTGTGAGTGTTTTTCAGAGTTGGACCCACGTCCGGAGTGTTTTTTTGTTTGGCTTCATTTTTGTTCTCTGGCTTCATTTGTTTTGGTCCCAATGAGTCAGTTTTGGAATGGTCCCGCTGCCCCCCCCCGGTGGCGACGCCCGTGGTCATACCAACATATAGTGTAAGACCGGCATACGGTGCCAGACCGGCATACAGTGCCAGACCGGCATACAGTGCCAGACCGGCATACAGTGTCAGGCGGCCGCTACACGGTTTCAGACCGGCATGCAGTGTCAGACCGGCATAAAGTGTCAGACCGGTATAAAGTGACATACCAACATATAGTGCCAGACCGGCATATAGTGTCAGACCGGCATACGGTGTCAGACAGACAAACTGTATCAGATTGAGCCGCTGACTATCTCCGTTAGTTAATTATTTGAGCTATGGGGCGCATCGACTTCATTGGTCATATCACGCCAATCTGACTATATCGAAGTGCTACTTCAGAAAAACAGGTCGCTCTGGCAAACCAGTAGTCCGTCAGACGAGCGGACCGACATATTGATGCTTAGTATCGGACCAGCGGACCGGTGTGTCAGGCCGCCGGAAGCCCGTGGCAGACCATCGTCGCAGTCGTCGGGCCGCCGAACGCCTGTGTCTGACCGCCGAACGCCCGTGTCGGACCGCCGGACGCCTGTGTTGGACCGCCAGACCTGTGTGTCTGACCGCCAGACCTGTGTGTCTGACCGCCGGATGCCTGTGTCTGACCGCCGGACGCCTGTGTCGGACCGCCGGACGCCCGTGTCTGACCGCCGGACGCCCGTGTCGGGCCGCCAGACCTGTGTGTCTGACCGCCGGACGCCCGTGTCTGACCGCCGGACGCCCGTGTCGGACCGCCGGACGCCCGTGTCTGACCGCCGGACGCCCGTGTCGGGCCGTCGTCGCCGTCGTCGGGCCGTCGTCGCCGGCGGGCGGGACACTGTCGACAGTCGACAGCGGGCCCGTGCGGCGGACGCGGCCCGTCGCCAGCGCTGTTTATACGGCGGCCGGCGGGCGGCCAAAGTTTGCCGGCCGGCCGCGCCGCCACAGCCGTCCATTGAGAGCGGCTGATGGAAGCCAGCGGCGGCCGGTGACGCCCGGCTATCGGGCCGGCCGCGCCGCTGCCGGCCTGTGTCGCGTCGGAGTCGGTCGGCGCTGTCTCCGTCGGAGTCGGTCGGCTCCCGGGGGGACGCGCCGCCCTGGGACGCCGTGCGCTCGGCGGTGGGACGCCGGGGGCCACTCGACTCGGCCGCTGACTACCGGCCGAGCTTGGCTCCGTCGCTGGGTAGCGGGGACGCGGCTTCACGGATCGACAAGGTATCGGGTGGTGTGTGTGTGTGGGGGGGGCTTGGTATCAGACTGGGGGACCGAGGACTAGGTGTCAGAATGAGCATACTTCTTCTCAGGAGCAGGTGTATATCTGGACTG
Source organism: Imbricaverruca yamaguchii (assembly GCA_034440575.1). Taxonomy (NCBI): domain Eukaryota; kingdom Metazoa; phylum Arthropoda; class Thecostraca; family Neoverrucidae; genus Imbricaverruca; species Imbricaverruca yamaguchii. Next base: position 1,574,060 of record JAOTOL010001601.1, on the reverse strand, counting down.
ACGTCAGCACTTGCGAGTGTTGGTGGACAGCAGCTGTTACACCCAAGTTGCTTGGAGTCACGCGCAGACATTTGAAACACGCCGAATGCATGTCGTAACTTGTACCGAATGAAATCACGGAATCAATTTCATCAGAGCCGGCATAGTTGGCTAATGTTTCTGGTGAGCATGCCAATCAACGACGCTCTCCTGTCGTTCCAGGACCACCGCAGATAAACCCAGACGAGGCGACAAATTTGGAGGTGGTGAAGCTGGGACAGCAGGTCAAGCTGGTCTGCCCCGTGTCTTCGTCATCCCACCTGCTGGTCGACTGGACTAAGGTGAGTAGCCGTCAGTACTCTTGTCTCGGAGCACAGAACAAACGAGCGTGGTGCCAGTCAAACCTTCTGCTCTTTCACGCCTCGTTAATCTAATCTCCGGGATCTCTGGAATCTCACCCATATGGAATCGGATGTTTATAATGCCAGGCTTTCGAAACACCTAATTCGAATAACTGACGGATTATTCATCGAACATGAAACAACTTGTTATACTGTGGATGCCGAAATGTGACAACTATGGACGAGTTCGTGATGATTGTGGACTATATTGCCATTTCAAAAAACGAACTATTCCATCTCCCCTCTTCTTCCCTTCTCCCTCTTTTCCACCCCTCGCTCTCTATCCATCTGTGTTTTTCCTGTCTCTCTCTATCTTCTCTATCACTCTCGGCCTCTTGCTCTCGCTTTCTCGTTCATTCTCTCTCCCCTCACCCCTCTATCCTCTCTCCTCCCTCTCTCTCACTCTCTTATTCTCTCTCCTATTATCTCTCTCCATTTTCTCTCTCTCTCTCTCATTTTCTCTCTCATTGGTTCTTTCTCGTTTTCTCTCTCATCCTCTCCTTTCGTCTCTTCCCTACTTTCTCCATCGTCCCTTTTTCTCCCTCTCATTTTCTTCTCTGCTTCCCTGCGCCCTGTTTGCTCGTACTTCCTTCTTAGCTTACTTCCTCGCTAGCTTCTTCTCTCTTCTATCTTCTTTTTCTCACATATTCTTATTCTCATAGTTGTATTCTTAATATCTTCATATTATTTATCTGTTCTTCTTCTTCTTCTCTCCATGCCCACTTTCATGCCCTCCCCCAGCCCTCCCTGATTCCCTGCTATGATTGTTTGGTCTGTGATTCCGTAAAACGCTAACCGTGGTGGGTGTTTGCACATGAGTGCCCACAGGCGGAATTTGTGACTCACGATTGACCCGACTTGTTTATTTCGCCGACTGGCCGGCGTGCGTCCTCTTCGAGCCAGCGCCGTTCCTCGGCACCGGGTCTGGCCCGTTCTGCCATGTGTCGGCTCCACCCTGTCAATTCATGCTGTCAAACAGTGAGCCTCAAACATGATCTGTGTCATCACAAAGGCGAAGTGAGTCGTGTCTGAAGATGGTAGCGCCGCTGACGATCTTGTTACGCGGAGTTGCTGAAGCGTGTTCCCCGCTCAGGCAGCGCAGCCAGATCTGCGGTCGACCTGTGCACACGAGTGAATCACAGACACGCTGAGCCATGGAATTCACCTCTGTTTGTGAAGTCACGTCCCGCGACGGCTCACATTGTCTCTGAGTGTGAGCAGAGAGGATGATTATTTAATCAAGTGCTGTATCTTGTCACCCGTCAGTAGTGGATTCAAGGCTTGTCTGTTATCTCGACGTGCCAATTACGGGCGTCGACAGAGGCTGAGCTGGTGCAAGCCGTTTTCAAGCAACTCGTATACGAAAAGGTCGGAGATATTGGCTTGACATGCTGCAAGTGGTGTTGATCATCGCCTGATCCCTGTTCATGGAGCGACAATCACTATACGATAAACACAATCTTTCTCATCCAAGGCCAGTGGCTTAGTGAGCAAGTCCGAAAGCCTGCATCATGAGTGCTTATGATGCCTATTGAACGAATCGTTCAACGTGGTCGATGCATCGGGCCGTTGCCATTGTTGGCCGAAGACTCTATTCACTTGTTATCTGCTATATCGGGCCGTTACCATTGTTGACCGACGACCCTGTTCACCTGCTATTTCCTTTGTTGCCTTGCTTCCGGGGTACGGTCCTGTCGATCTGTGTGTGATCTAGCTGACCTGTCGCGCTGCTATCACACTCCACTGACCTGGTGTCCCGTTGCCCTCAGGACGGAGAGAAGGTGGACGGGACATGGCCCGGCTTTCGGTTCGGCAACCGCAACCTGCGCGTGAAGTCGGCCACTGCCGACCTCAGCGGCGTCTACCGCTGCAAGGGTATCACCGGCTTCGGCACCGTGCAGCACGAGATCAAGCTGGTGGTGATAGGTCAGTCGGAGCTGTGTGTCCGGAGGTGATCGTGAAGGCGGTGTCGTTGTTCGGCGAGTTCCGCTCAGACGGCATCGGACTGTTGGGCTTGGCGCAGGCATATGCCATTATCACGCACATACTACCTCAAAGCAAATCGAGTCTGCTTCGGCACACGACGACACGTGGCCCAGAAGCAGTACTCGACGTTCTCAGACCTCGGCTACGGCGAGTGCGCCTGAACGGTCGTCAATGGCGACAGTTCTGTGCGTACGGCCGTGCAACACTCGTACCTCCGGCGAGTACGCCTGAGTCCCCAGGCGTGGCGACAGGTCTGTGCGTGCAGCCGCGCAACACTCATACCTCCGGCGAGTACGCCTGAGTCCCCAGGCGTGGCGACAGGTCTGTGCGTGCAGCCGCGCAACACTCATACCTCCGGCGAGTACGCCTGAGTCCCCAGGCGTGGCGACAGGTCTGTGCGTGCAGCCGCGCAACACTCATACCTCCGGCGACACCTCTCACGGCGGACATCCCCACCACGACGGCCGGAATTCTTCGCCGCGGGTGTCCTGACCTCCCAGCGACAGATTACCAGCTGCAGAATTTCGCTCCGTCGCCAGCGTCGTGTTCGGACTCGCGGCGGGCGTGCGCCGGTGAATTCCTGGCATCGCGACATCTCGCCGACAAAGTCGCGCCGCCACAGCCGGGTGCCGCTCGATGAGGGCGGGCGCGCCTGCCACCGCGGCGGGGGTTGGGAGGGGGGTCGAGGTCGGCGGCCGAGCACTGGCCTTGGTGCGTCGTGTTCCGAATTATTTAGGTGTCACTACTCCGGCGCTCGGCTGTCGTCCGTCGGTGCGCGACCACCGACGAGCCGCCTCTGCAAGTCAAATGACTTGCCTTTACGTCTTGTTAGGCTCGCTCATAAGCCGCCGTAAATATGAGCGTGCTTTATGTGATGCCACTTGGCCGCACCGAACCGCCGCCGATGGGTGTACCCGCGCTTATCGGGGAGCCACATCGACGAAGATCACTCCTGCACAGAGGATGTGTGTCAAGCGACGTGTGTCGCGCGTCTTGCAGCTGGGCTATGTCATGGAGGTGGCGGGTGTTTATGATCATGTTGGGCGACAGAGCGTGCGCTGAACCTCTGAGGGAGCCGTTGGATCAGTTAGTTAATTAGTTAGTTAGTTATTTGGGCTTCAGGGCGATTCGACCAGAGTTGATCATTCGCGCCCATTCCCGCGCCGATGGATCAAAGATGATATCGGATGTTGTAGCTAGATCACTGATGGGACATCGTCACGACCTGGTCAAAATATTGCTCAGTCGGTGGATTACGTCCCTATACCACGGCAGGAGGGTGTCAGAAGGGACTTCAGGGACCAGCGTCGTCCGGATTGGTATCAATGCGCGTGCCAAACATCCAAGGACGCGGAGCCGGTCGGGAAGGGTGTCAGCATCTGTGTGGGAATCGGTGTCAGTGTGCGTCAGGCCCGCAGGAACAGAATAGTGGAGATGGTAGGCGTTCCTTCGACCAGTCGGGTGAATGTGATGCCCTGCAGTGCCGGCATACTGGATGTCCAACGGGCACTTCAGCAGTCAGAGCCGCTAGCTCAGCGCGTGAGTCCACCCAGTTGGCGTCGGTGCCGCCCACGGCGTGCGCGCCGCCAGTGCGGGAGCGGTAGCCGGCTCTCGGCACTATCGCACACCGTTCGCGCCATATCGCAGCCACCATGGAGTACTGTCAGCTGTGGCTTAGGAAATAATGCGCTGAGTAAACAGTGTTATCGGCAACGCCATCCGATACGGCCTTTTTGTTGGCTGCCGTCTCGCAGCGGAGAGTTATCAGGTCGGCGGGCAGAGCAGGCGCGGCGGCCGCCGGCGGCGTTGGCGCGCTTTTTCTGCCCGTGTAACCGGAGCGCGGCGCATTGTTGGCCGCGTGACGTATGACTGGACACCGGAGCCGGGTGGGTGTCGGGCCGTGACCGAGCCGCAGCGCCTCCCGCTGACCACCGACAGTAATAGCCGATTAATTTGCCGGGTGTCATTGGCGCCTGATCTGTGTAACCGGAGCGGGAGCGGGCGCGGGCGGCGGTGGGCGGCAGGGCTGTCCCAGAGACGGCGATACGGTGCCCTCAGCCGGACCCCGTTGTACCGGCGACCCCGGCCGTCACGGTGACCCTGGTGTCCGAGGAATGTGCCGGCCTCGGTGATCTGGTAATCCTTGCAGACCGTAGCGATTCTGGTGGCCAGGCACGTATGTCGACCCACCCTGCCGATTACTTAGTCATCACTGATTGCTGTTGCTCCCGGTCAACTCGGTGGCTCGGGTAGCGTTCGCGTCCCCGCCGTCTCGGTTGGCCCTGTAGATGGTATCCAGCTTGTACACAGTAATGTCCCCACTGACTACTGGCCACGCTGTGGGACACCAGGTGACCCTCAGCGCCTCCCAGGTGACCCTGAGACCCTGTCGAGGATCCGCCAACTGTTCACACTCCTGCCGAACAGCATTGGCAAGCGTGTTTTCTTTCGGCAACACCATACGTGTTTGTGGATCCTGGTCTGGGAGAAATTTCGATGGCTTGTTGACCGTTATTACACGGAGGTTCGTCTCCGCTCATTCATGCAGTCAGTGTAGCCAGACCGTCGCTCGCCTAAAAGTCAGTTTGATGTCTGTCCGCCACCCGGCATTGGCCGGTCCGGTAAGGCCTGCCCAAGAGCCCACCACCGAGCCTCGGTCACTGTAAGGAGGCCCCAACGACCCGGCTTCGGCCACTGTAAGGAGCCCAATCATCCAGCCTCGGTCACTGTAAGGAGGACCCCATCATCCGGCCTCGGTCAGTGTAAGAAGGCCCCCGCCACCCACCGCCAATGTATGAAGGGGGAGGGCCTCTGCACATGTTGCTCTCAGCCAGTGCAGGGAGCACGTGTGCTCGGCCGTCTTCCACCACTGTTTTCGAACGCCACCACGGCGATATGTTGTCTAGAGCCGGCACGCGGTGAGAGGCGCGCGAGCCGGCGGTCAAGTGGCCGGCTATCTGGAGAGGGTGTTACACATCGCGCCGAGGTGTCGCCGCGGCGCGACACCGCCGGCCGGCGCACACAATGGCGCGCCGCGACAGCCGACTGATGCGGCCATTGTGCGCGGCCGGCGACACGGCGCGCGCCGCAAAAAGCGCGTCGCTAATGTATGCGTGTGTCGCGGCGGCGGACGGGCCGGCGGCGGCGGCGGCCGCCGCTCGCCGGCGCGCCCGTCACCGGCCACTTACGCACAGTTGGTGCCGGCCGCGTCGGTGACACTGCTAATCGGGTCCGGGCGGCGAGCGTGCGCGGCTGCCGGCAGCCGCCTGGATTAGAGCGGCGGAGGCGGCGGCGGCGGCGGCGGGCCGCCGACGGACGCGGCGCACAGGTGGCGCGCTGATCGCCCGTCGACGCGCCGCGTCGCTCGCGCCCGCCTTATTGGCGGCCGCCGCGTCGGCGAGCGATTCGCCGACGCGCGCGTCGTTTATTTGCGACGTGCCGTGTCGGCGGTGAGGCGCGCCAAGTGTGGTGCCGGTGCCTCATCATCACACCCGCCCCCGCGGCCGCGCCGGCGGCCGACCTGCACCGGCACACTGGCCGCTGGCAGCGCACAGTCACACTGCACCGGCACGGGTCACATGCTGACCATCGGCTGCAGTGCATTGACCCGTCACCCAGACGTGACGTGATGCCCACGCCGTGTGACACTGACGAGCACGGCGCAACCGCTAGCTGTCACATAAATTATCAGACACCTGTCTTGCCCGCCACGTATTCGCTGCGTTAGGCTGCATCTGTGCTCATACGTGCTCTGGCTAGACCGGATGGCACGCACAACACCTATTATGCGCCGCTGTTTAACCAGAAGCTGACTTTGCACACCTGGCCAAATACAATCCTTCCCCACTCTTCCTCTGCCTTCGCATACGGAGCTTGTCTGCTGTTCTTCCACCCAGCCCGAAAAACAAGTCTCCCGCTTCGGCCTGTCCCGTGTTGTCCCTCGTCTAGCGCCGAGATTGTCATCGTTTGGCGCTGAGTAAATAACAGGCACCTGCCCACTCCCCATTCCCGTCCCCCCCGTGTCGGTAATGGTCCGACCGGCACCGGAAGCCTTGTGGCGAGATGTTTAGCGGTGCCGCGCCCTACCCTGGGTCACTGACAGCCGACGAGTGTCTCTTCCCTTCCCCTACACATTCTCTCCCCTCACCTTAGCCCCCGCTTCTTACCGGATACACATCCAGGACCCAGTTCTGTCCTGCACGTACCGAGCGAACTCTCAGCCCCCAAACCACAGCGTTGTCCTATGACATCAACCCGGTCCCGTGACCACAGCACTTTCCCCTGATCCCAGCCCTGTCCTTGACTGTGGCCCTGTCCTGTGACGTCATCCCTGTCCCATGACCTCCGTACTGCCCTCTGACGACACTCCCGTCCTTTGGACTACAGCCCTTTCCTTTGCCGTCACCCTCGTCCGGTGACCCCAGCCTGTCCATCCTGTCCCTCTCGCACAGCCTCAGCGTCAGTGGGCGGCGCTGTCTCTGGCGCTGCTGTCTGGCGCTGCTGTCTGGCGCTGCTGTCTGACGCTGCTGTCTGTCGCCGGAGGGGGCCGCAATGGCGCACGCGCGGCGTTGGCAGCCGACTGGTTACAGACACCATTTGCAGCTGACAGCTGCGTGAACGACGCTCTTCTGTCTGGATAACCGTCTCCCGGAGTAATGACAGCCGCTGGCCTCGAATGGGTGCAAGATACCGGCGGTTGGCGTGACCCGAACAGAGGCCTAGACGGGCCGCGCGCCGGACCCTGCGACACGGGGCGGAGACACTCGACCGAGTTGGGCAGATACCGAGCGGGCGCTGTAGAGGTGTCGTGCGTTTGGTATCAGCGTGAGAGCAAGGAGCGGCCGGCGACTGATGAGTGGATGGCGAGCGCGTCCGGGAGGAGGTGTTCCGCCGACACCTGAGGGCGGGCCCCAGCTCCCGACAGAAGGTGTTCCGCCGACACCTGAGGGCGGGCCCCAGCTCCCGACAGAAGGTGTTCCGCCGACACCTGAGGACGGGGCCCAGCTCCCGACAGGAGGTGTGCCGCCAACACCCGAGGGAAGGTCCAGCTCCCGACAGAAGGAGGTGTGCAGCCGACACCAGAGGGAGGGCGCCAGCTCCCGACAGGAGGTGTCCGCCGACACCTGAGGGCGGGCCCCAGCTCCCGACAGAAGGTGTTCCGCCGACACCACCACACGAGGGGGGCCCCAGCTCCCGACAGAAGGTGTTCCGCCGACACCTGAGGGGGGCCCCAGCTCCCGACAGAAGGTGTTCCGCCGACACCTGAGGGCGGGCCCCAGCTCCCGACAGGAGGTGTACCGCCGACACCTGAGGGCGGGCCCCAGCTCCCGACAGAAGGTGTTCCGCCGACACCTGAGGGCGGGCCCCAGCTCCCGACAGAAGGTGTTCCGCCGACACCCGAGGGGGGCCCCAGCTCCCGACAGAAGGTGTTCCGCCGACACCCGAGGGCGGGCCCCAGCTCCCGACAGAAGGTGTTCCGCCGACACCCGAGGGCGGGCCCCAGCTCCCGACAGGAGGTGTTCCGCCGATACCTGAGGGAGGGCCCCAGCTCCCGACAGAAGGTGTTCCGCCGACACCTGAGGGCGGGCCCCAGCTCCCGACAGAGGTGTTCCGCCGACACCCGAGGGCGGGTCCCAGCTCCCGACAGAAGGTGTTCCGCCGACACCTGAGGGCGGGCCCCAGCTCCCGACAGAAGGTGTTCCGCCGACACCTGAGGGGGGGCCCCAGCTCCCGACAGAAGGTGTTCCGCCGACACCTGAGGGCGGGCCCCAGCTCCCGACAGAAGGTGTTCCGCCGACGGGCCCAGAGAGGGGAGCTCCCGACAGGAGGTGTGCCGCCAACACCCGAGGGAGGGCCCAGCTCCCAGAGAAGGTCAGGAGGTGTTCCGCCGACACCCGAGGGAGGCCCCAGCTCCCGACAGGGAGGAGGAGGAGGTGCGCCGAAGGTGTTCCGCGAACCCGAGGAGGGCCCCAGCTCCCGACAGGGTGCCCGACACCCGAGGAGGCCCAGCTCCCGACAGGTATCGCACACTAAGGAGGCCCCAGCTCCCGACAGGTACCCGACAGAGGAGGCCCAGCTCCCGACAGGAGGAGGTGTGCCGCCGACACCCGAGGGAGGGCCCCAGCTCCCGACAGGAGGGAACGGGAGGAGGAGGAGGTGTGCCGCCGACACCCGAGGGAGGCCCCAGCTCCCGGCAGGAGGAGGTGTGCCGCCGACACCCGAGGGAGGCCCCAGCTCCCGGCAGGAGGAGGAGGGGGGGGGGGGAGGAGGAGAAGGTGTGCCGACGACACCCGAGGGAGGGCCCCAGCTCCCGGCAGGAGGAGGTGTGCCGCCGACACCCGAGGGAGGCCCCAGCTCCCGGCAGGAGGAGGTGTGCCGCCGACACCCGAGGGAGGCCCCAGCTCCCGGCAGGAGGAGGTGTGCCGACGACACCCGAGGGAGGGCCCCAGCTCCCGGCAGGAGGAGGAGGAGGAGGAGGAGAAGGTGTGCCGACGACACCCGAGGGAGGGCCCCAGCTCCCGGCAGGAGGAGGTGTGCCGCCGACACCCGAGGGAGGCCCCAGCTCCCGGCAGGAGGAGGAGGAGGAGGAGGAGGAGGGCCAGTCCCGAGGAGGAGGTGTGCCGACGACACCCGAGGGAGGCCCCAGCTCCCGGCAGGAGGAGGAGAGAGGAGGGGCCAGGGAGAGGTGTGCCGCCGACACCCGAGGGAGGGCCCCAGCTCCCGGCAGGAGGAGTGTGTCCGACGACACCCGAGGGAGGGCCCCAGCTCCCGGCAGGAGGAGGTGTGCCGACGACACCCGAGGTGGGCCCCAGCTCCCGGCAGGAGGAGGTGTCCGACGACACCCGAGGGAGGAGGAGAGGGAGGTGTGCCGACGACACCCGAGGAGGCCCAGCTCCGAGGAGGAAGGTGTGCCGACGACACCCGAGGGAGGCCCCAGCTCCCGGCAGGAGGAGGAATGTGCCGCCGACACCCGAGGAGGGCCCCAGCTCCCGGCAGGAGGAGGTGGCGCCGACACCCGAGGGAGGAGGGAGTCCCCGGAGGGCACCGACAGGAGGAGGAGGAGGAGGAGGAGGAGGAGGAGGAGGAGGAGGTGTTCCGCCGATACCTGAGGGAGGCCCCAGCCATCGACAGGAGGTGTGCCGCCGACACCCGAGGGAGGCCCCAGCTCCCGACAGGAGGAGGTGTGCCGCCGACACCCGAGGGAGGCCCCAGCTCCCGGCAGGAGGAGGTGTGCCGCCGACACCCGAGGGAGGCCCCAGCTCCCGGCAGGAGGAGAGGTGTGCCGACGACACCCGAGGGAGGGCCCCAGCTCCCGGCAGGAGGGTGGCCGCGGGGGAGTGAGGAGGAGTCCCGGCAGGAGGAGAAGTGTGCCGCCCGAGGGAGGCCCCAGCCCCGGCAGGAGGAGGAGGGAAAGGCCGACGACACCCGAGGGAGGCCCCAGCTCCCGGCAGGAGGAGGAGGAGGAGGAGGAGGAGGAGGAGGAGGAGGAGAAGGTGTGCCGACGACACCCGAGGGAGGGCCCCAGCTCCCGGCGGCCACGCCGCCCGACAGCGCGCCGCGCCGTGTGAGTTACACCGACGGCAGTCGTGTCTTTTTGTGCAGATGCTATCGCCGTCGTGTTGCGCGTCTCGCTGCCGGTGGTAGGCGGCGGCCGTAATTTGAATGCTCGTGACGCAAAGTATGCGGCGCGGCCCGTCAGAGTCGCCGGCCGGTGGCGCGGCGGCGCGCCGGCCGGTGGGCGGCTCTGACGGCGGCGTCAGTGTCCGGCTCGGCTGGACCACTGTGCGCCGCACATAAACGTCGCGGCCCGAGCCGGCGACACGACACCGGCGGGCGACTGCCGCGGCGCCGGCCGGGTCGGCTTCTCACGGTCCTCGCGCCACAAATCTGACCTGAGGCCGCGCCGCGACACGCTATGCCGCCGGGTCGCCTGTGCCGCCCACCGTAAACATGTGAGATGCGTTGCAGTATCGGAGCGTCGCAAATGCTATGTGTAATGAGCTCAGGGATGATATGTTGATGGGACGTGCCGGTCTTGTACCCTTGGCATTATAATGGCTACACGAATCATACCACCTGTATCGTATTTCAAATCGATTTGTTTTGTTCAGGATTGAATAGCTTGTTCTTATCTGGATGTCATTGGAATAGCCAGACACGGACAGCTGTACTAATGGCGGTATAGCTACAATATTATATGCACTGACACTTCAGGTAATCGCCGGATTATTTCGAGATCATTGTGGCATGAGTGCATTATCGTTTTCGAAATTAAAGGGGGACAAACAAAATGTCGGTGACACATTTATACTTTACCAAATGTGGAAGCACTGGCATTCCAAGGCTATCTAGGAACATTGGGGAGGGTCACATAAGATCATAAATTGTATGGGTATTGCGGGCTCCATTGCCTCAATACACCCACACAAGGTTGTGCTCCGGACTGCATACGCCATATTTATTTATCAAATTGATTACGAGCGAGGACGAATCCTAAGCACGTCTGCTTTCGCGAGGGCCAAGCCCGAGCGAGTATAATTCCTCGTGCATGGCACATGGAAATATGGTACAAACATGGTACGAACCAGATTAATTTTGTACTGTGTGCATGGTACAAAGCTTACCTGGAAGATCCGGCGCGCTTTTGCGAGCGAGGTATCGGTCTTTGTTCCGCAGCGTTTCACGTTCTAATTTCTGCACTTAGAGTTCGATGTGATATTGTAATCTTAATGCTTAGCAATGCAATTCAAATAGTGTCGCTTAGATGCCCTTGATCTATCTTCAAAGAAAGAGGCTTCCCTGCGGTGCACTCGCTCACAGGCCACTTTCAACGACGTTTGACGTGATAGGGAATATAGTATGTCAAGTTCCAATCTTCTCCTTCAGAGCCCGATTTGCTCTTTCCAGTTTCAGATTTATCAACAGTCATCACAATATATGTATCTTGAAGTACATCCAGTATGTGTTCAAAGAAAAGGTCTGAGGCGACATTATTACACAGTCGACTCACAATACGTCGCCCATCGTAGCTGGCTCACAGCGTCCGTTCTGGATGGCAAGTTGCAAGGGAACTCAGTCCCAGGAAGAGATGGCGCTTTTATTTTTATTTTGCAACGCATCCTGGTGAAGCTATCGCATCCGAAATCACCTGAGCTCTGCAAACATGTTTGAAGGCGGGTCGGCGTATAACTACTCGAGGAAACACACACTGACTGGATGTACGAGATGCCACTACACTGCAGTTGTACACCCGCCTTTGCTCGTCTAGCACCCCCGTAGGTGTCTCATCCTGGTGCACAAAGGACAAAAGTTCATCTGACCCATGCGGCCAGACTGCCCAGTCGTCATGCTTTTGAAACCTTAATAATAGTTTTGTTGCAACATTGCATGTCCTAATACCTCCACCCAGGTGTGCACACGGTCTCTTAATTTCAGATTCTAGTAGTTTTCACCACAATACTTTCCTTGAAGTGCGCACACCTTTGTTCAGAGAACATGGTTTGTGGCAGATCCCGTTCAATGACGGTCAAGCCGGCTTTGAAGGGGCGGCCAGGCAGTGGATGCTTATGCTGACGTCATGTCACGTGACCTGCGCTCCCCGGGGCCAGACGACCACATGGTCAGATTAAAAATCAAGATCATTTAACGTGGTAAGCTATCCGGTGATTGTACTGCCTCGTGACGTCATCATGTGATGTCACTGACTTGCAGGACGATTGCAGAGGCCGTTGGGCCGATGCATGTATGATGGTTAGGACTCGTAAAGTACTGATTTCCGGTTGGTTCTTGGTTATCATGAGACATCCGTGCCTTGGCTCACCTCCTTCCTCCATGTGGGAACCTGTGAGCACCAGAGGGAGCCTTCCAGTGCCCAATGGGAGCCATGAACGGAGGCGATCCTTCTGTACCGGCGAGGGTACCGAAAAATCCGCGTCCTTCGGCAGCCCGCTGTCCTCAGGGCTGATGCTGCTGGCAGTCCTGGTAACGATGTGAGCGCTACTGCACTCAGACCCTCGGATAAGAAATTCCGAGTCCCGGAAAACCGAGACGGCCCGCACTCGTACCTTCGATTCTGCAAACTTGCAACAGTTGTCAGCAGGCGTCTCAACCAATAAAGTGGCCACAAGGCGTGACGACAATGCCGTCATTTTTGCTGTGGTCACTGAGCGGATGACTGTTGGCCAAGGCGACGAAAAGCGCGGTGCTCAGCGGTGTTGCATGCGGCCTAAGCCTAGCGGGCGGGCTGTGGAAAAACAGCCTAGGTCACAGCGGATCACCTCCGGTAATTCGCGACAATTCGGCATGATGCAATTGAGCTTGAGATGCGTTCGTCACATTCGGAAGAGGAGTCAAACCGCCGCAGGATTGCTGCCAATTTTGACCGAATTAGATTGTTTTTCAATGCCCATGTGCCGAATTCGCAAGCGCTATTTACTACTACTTATTTACGAACTGCCCTCTTAAGATGATATCAAACTCAAAGTTTAATTCACCAAGCGGTATTTCCATATATACGTTACTGGTACTCAAATTTCGTGCACTTCAATGGAAATCGAACGCATCAAGGTGCATAAGATGCGGTATGGTGCCTGATCTTGTGGCTGGAACATGGGCATGACTTGATATCCCGGTTGGGTTAAGGGTTCCGAATCTCCCTGGTTTGGCACCCTGCCCAAGTTAACTTGTCATTTTCCCTATTCAATCAAAAAATATGTCCTGAAAATGAACACTTCGACCCCTACCCTACCTCGGTGAGACATCTCTAGCCTCGAGCATGGGCATGGACATTCCATAGCTGGCCTCTTTCCCTCGCTCATTAAGCGTCCCTGATGGTGCATCATACTGATCACAGTTTATGAAATATAACGGAGTGATGTCATATGAAATTGCTGTTGATACGCAAACTACACAAGTTTGAATACGTTGAGATGTTTGAAAAAGAGCGCTATGTACTCTTTTTTCAAACACCTGCACGCAACCACTCGGATCGACTCGTCGAATCTGCCACCGCTTTTACGGTCTTAATCGCGATCGTGGTGGATTTAGGCCATTGGGATCCTGATGGCTGGTGATCAGACGATCAGGAAAGGTCGGCTTTTAAGCGAATCAAGCCGATCAGCTCAAAAACAAGCGGCCATCGAGCGCCGCAGGGCGAAACCAGAGCGTGGCACAGCGTCAGGTTCACAGTGGCAGGTCCACAGTGATGGGTCCACAGTGGCGGGTCCATAGTGACTGGTCCATAGTGACTGGTCCACAGTGACGGGTCCACAGTGGTGGGTCCACAGTGGCAGATCCACAGTGGCGTGTCCACGGTGGCGGGTCCACAGTGACGGGTCCACACTGGCGGGTCCACAGCGGCGGGTCCACAGTGGCGGGTCCACAGTGGCGGGTCCACAGTGGCGGGTCCACAGTGGCGGGTCCACAGTGGCGGGTCCACAGTGGCGGGTCCACAGTGGCGGGTCCACAGTGGCGGGTCCACAGTGGCGGGTCCACAGTGGCGGGTCCACAGTGGCGGGTCCACAGTGACGGGTCCACAGTGGCGGGTCCACAGGTACAGTGACGGGTCCACAGTGGCGGGTCCACAGTGGCGGGTCCACAGTGGCGGGTCCCACAGTGGCGGGTCCACGGTGGCGGGTCCACGGTGGCGGGTCCACAGTGGCGGGTCCACAGCGGCGGGTCCACAGTGGCGGGTCCACAGTGGCGGGTCCACAGTGGCGGGTCCACAGTGACGGGTCCACAGTGACGGGTCCACAGTGGCGGGTCCACAGTGACGGGTCCACAGTGGCGGGTCCACAGTGGCGGGTCCACAGTGACGGGTCCACAGTGGCGGGTCCACAGTGACGAGTCCACAGTGACGGGTCCACAGTGGCATCCACAGTGGCGGGTCCACAGTGGCGGGTCCACAGTGACGGGTCCACAGTGACGGGTCCACAGTGACGGGTCCACAGTGGCGGGTCCACAGTGGCGGGTCCACGGTGACGGATCCACAGCGGCGGGTCCACAGTGGCGGGTCCACGGTGACGGGTCCACAGCGCGGCACCACACAGACAGGGTCCGACTCCGCCAGTGCAGTGCCGACTCGGTGATCGGCCCGCGGGCCTACCTCAGCGTCTGCGGCAGGTGGAGCCTGCGGGCCGCCGGCGTCTGGACGACGTGCCACACCGTCCAGTCAAACCCAGCGGCAGGTCAAGATCGGCGCGGCGGCCGGGACGCGGACGCTGTCGGATCGGCGACGAGGATCGTCGCGCCCGGTGGGGGGAGGGCGGTCGGGCGGCCTCGATGCACCGCGCGGCAGGTGCGGCTCGGAGGCGGAGACCGACCCCGGCCGGGCCATGTCGCACGATGCGCGCCGCGATCGCCGGCCAGATAGCCGGCGGGAGGCGTGGCGGCGACGCGGCCGGACCGCCGCCAGGCGCCTCGGCCGACGTCCTGTGGCGCTGCGATCGCCGCCGCGCGCCGCCGCTTGCCATGCAATCGTATGCGCGTCGCGCCGTCGCCGGTGTGTGACGTCACCGCTGCAGTGTGTGACGTCACCGGCGGGCGCATTGAGCCGTTGCCGCTGCATTTTTGTCGCGCGCCGCGGCGCCTCCTGCAGCCGCGGCCGCCGACTATCTGCGCCGATAACGTGGCGGCCGATCGCGCCAGGTGGCGCGCCCTGCAGTGGCGAGGCGCGCGATGGCGCGATAGTGACGCGCGAGCGACAGCCGGCGCGCTGACATCCAGCAGCGGCGGCAGGAAATCGGCCGCTCATGTGAGGGGGCGATTTTTGAACTGTGCCGAGTTTTTGTCCGCCGGCGAACACGCCTTGTAACTTACCGCAATTAGCGCGGCAGTGTTTTCGGCACGGAAATCGGCGGCGCCCGGCTACCGCCGCGCTCCTGGCGTCGCGCTCGGTTCCGTCCGGACTTGCCGCCGATTTTCCGCACAACTGACCTGCCGGAAAAATCCGGTCGCCACGACTTGGCCTGCGCCGCCTCCGCCGGCCGGCTTGCATGTCTCCGATCGCCGGCCGGCGCGGCGGTTTCGGGGCGACGCTTTAACGGCGGCGTATCGCTGCGATCGGCGACGACGGCGACCGGCCGGTTTTAATTGGCGCACGCCGATCGGCGTTCGGCGACACTGTCGACACGGCGCGTCCGCCCGACCGGCGGCTGCTTTTTCCGCGTCCGACAGCAGGTGTGATTAATTTGCGCCGAGATAATGGCTGGTTAATTGGGCGTGTGCGGACGTCGCCGGCGGATTATGTGGGCCCGCCGGCCGGCGGCAAAAAGGCGCGCGCCGTGTCGTGTCATGTCAGCCTGTGTCACCGTGACCGGGTGCGACGGCCGGCTGTCACTCGGCGGCCGCCGTGTCGTGTCATGTCAGCCCGTGTCACCGTGACCGGGTGCGACGGCCGGCTGTCACTCGGCGGCCGCCGTGTCGTGTCATGTCAGCCCGTGTCACCGTGACCGGGTGCGACGGCCGGCTGTCACTCGGCGGCCGCCGTGTCGTGTCATGTCAGCCCGTGTCACCGTGACCGGGTGCGACGGCCGGCTGTCACTCGGCGGCCGCCGTGTCGTGTCATGTCAGCCCGTGTCACCGTGACCGGGTGCGACGGCCGGCTGTCACTCGGCGGCCGCCGTGTCGTGTCATGTCAGCCCGTGTCACCGTGACCGGGTGCGACGGCCGGCTGTCACTCGGCGGCCGCCGTGTCGTGTCATGTCAGCCCGTGTCACCGTGACCGGGTGCGACGGCCGGCTGTCACTCGGCGGCCGCCGACCGACACGAAGTGGGACCCGCGCGGCCCCACGTGGGCGGCGCTGCAGCACGGCCGGGGGCGGCGGCGCGGCCTAGCTGGGGCGGGGGTGCCTGGGACGTGCTGGTCCGGGCCAATAGTCACCCAAGGTGAGATGGCTGTGGTGGGTTGTCTGTGGCAAACTTGCTGTGGGGGGGGAGTTATCTGCCAGCTGAGTTGTCTAGGGCGGGTGGTGTTCGTAGGCAATATTTTGTCTGCAGGCTGAATTGTCCAGGGCGATGTTGGTGGCGTCTCAGGTGGTTGTCTGCAGCGCTGACTATCTAGGGTGGGTTGTCTAATGTGGGTAGTCTAGGGTGAGTTGTCTAGGGTGGGTTGTCTAGGGTGGGTTGTCTAGGGTGGGTTGTCTAGGGTGGTTCTAGGTGGGTTGCCAAGTGGTGTCTAGGGTGGGTTGTCTAGGGTGGGAGTCTAGGGTGGGTGTCTAGGGTGGTTGTCTAGGGTGGGCAGTCTAGGTGGGTTGTCTAATGTGGGTAGTCTAGGGTGGTGTCTAGGGCACTTTCTAGGGTGGGCACTCTAGGGTGGGTTGTCTTTGGGATGGGTTGTTTAGAACGGACCGTCTAGAGTGGATTGGCTGGAGCTGGTTGTTTTCAGGTCGGTTTGTCTAGGGCGAGTTGGCTGGGGCAGGTTGTCTGTGGTTGGAACCTGGTTGTCTGCAGAACATGGGATGACTAGGGTGGGATGGCTGGGGCGGGTTGTCTGCGGGAGCAGCTACCTATGCGACAGGTTGGTACGGGCGTGAGACAAGCGAGACAAAGACGAAAACGGCGCTGGCCCGTATTATTCTCCAGGAGAGAAAACACGCACATTCAAACACACGGAGGCATTACACACATTCTCGGTAAGCTCTTGCCAGCCTAGATGTAATCGCAGACTCATTTGTGAGACTCGCGAAATGTAAGTTTGCAGAGCGAACTAGAACGTCAACTTAATTGGGTTTCGAATGGCTGGTCTGTCGTGTCTATTTGCAGTTTAGGCCTTGATTGTCGTCTCTTTCTCCTAAGAGATCCTTCAAGGCACACTTCTAAAGATTCCGTAAGAGACCCAAAGACCGTGGCTCAAGTGTAATTGAACTACAGGATATTTGTCTCAAAATGTAGGTAAAACAGCGGTCAGACCGACCATGTTATGTGCATGATAATTTAAATATACAAACATGAACACCATGACACTGCTTTTTGCATGAGTTGAGCACACCATCACCATGCAACCTTCAAATGGCCATCCTGAAGCTTGACGCATCTCTGCGCTGTCCCCTGTAGGTAGCGTACGGCCTGGCGCGCCTCTGTTGGGTTCACACAGGTGGCGAAGAATTCCACAGTCTCTCTGAGCTCGGCCAGAGTGGGGCCACTGGTGCCCACCAGAGCTCCGTCGGCGCCACAGACCAGCACCAGAAATCCACCGGGGAGAGGTGGGAGCTCCGGGAGAGTCGGGACCGGCCGGTCAAGTAGTCAACGTCTCGTCCGCTGCACGTGTCCTGAAGTGACCCCCTGGCTGCTACAGTCGTGTGCTCCCTGGCACCGCCTCGCCGGAGTGTAGTTTATTATGGTGGCGGTCTCACTGATCTACAATCACGTCACTTGCCTCAGAAGATCCAAGTATGTCTGGCCGTTGATTTTGGGCCGCGTCTCAAACCAGTGGGTTGGGGTCTTCCCTTCGATGGCAGGCGCTCACCAAATAAGCTCTTCTCCGCCTTGCTATCTGCAGTCTACAGCGAATTCTGGGTGACAAGGGGCCTAAGACCTCTCGTTCTGCTTGTTTGGGAACAGGTCCAGAACGACCATTTCCGTCATTCAAGATAACACGTCCTTCTAACCCTGTTGGCTGCTGCAGGAGCCAGGAATAGACCACCCTGCCTGCCCCGTAGGCATCACTCAGCTGAACGACGGTACGTGGCTGGTGAGGATACAATCCCAACTTCTTTCCGACTACTCATTGGGAGTTTTGCCACTTTGAAGATTGTTCATTGGCTTCCTTTGATGCTCTTCATGCTCTTGATGCTCTGCTCTTGACTTTTGATAGCCTTCTAATAAGTTCCGCACCTTCTGGATGAGTTATCGTGAGGGAGGAAGTCGGAGTCCTCGCTTGTCCCTCTGTTCTGATGAAGCGGTCCAGTAGATGGAATGCGTTTCAATGGAGAACCTGAGAAGAAAATATACGGAAATGTGCTCCGAATCTTCGTCTAGTAGCTAAGGCGCTTCACAATGTCTGAAATTCGAGAATAATCGAAGTTTCATGTTAGCCAGAATGATTCATGTTCGGTGTTACATGTTTCACCTTAGCTGGAGCCTGGGTCTGAGCTGAAACAAACTAGAACTCGTGCGGACCATAGCTGGGGCCGGGTCTAAGCTTGAACAGGACTTGGCCGGAACGAACATGATCGAAGCTCGTGCTGATCGTAGCCGGGCCAAACCTGAGTTTGGACAGACCCGGGCCGGGCCGATCAGAGTCGATGTGATCGGACGGACTACGCCGCTCCTCGCACGGCCATCTATCTGCGGTGCCTGGCAGTGGTCCCACTCGGCACCCTAACAGCATCCGCCGCTGACACCGCCACTGCGAGTATGCATCGGCAACACCACTGCGCCTCCGTCAGACCGCAGAACACCACCAGCGCGGCACTGCCGTCCTACCGCTGGTGCCACTTGTCAAATTAAGCAATCCCGCTACCAGTTGCTACATCATCATACGATAACGTCTTGACCATCATTTTCTGCGGATCGTAAAGGTGAGCAGGACCGACTTGACGGCAATTGCGGCAATCGGTGATCTGTCGCGTGGGCTCGAGTAGGCGTCCGCCGGCAGCTCGGTTATCGCGCCCGTAAGTCAGATTAATTGCCCGCCAGCTGCCAGCAGCTATGCTCGATGTCGGTAGTAGACATTAGTTATCCGGCCGTTTAATTGCCGACTCACCCGGCCGTCGCGGGCGCGATGTTTTGCCTGCACGCCTGGTTACCGGGCATCCGAGCGAAGTGTTGTTGACACTGGCTGTCGGAGGTCCGACCCGAGCGGAGAGTTGTTGACACTGACACTGTCGGAGGTCCGACCCGAGGGAAGTGTTGTTGACACTGACACTGGCTGTCGAAGGTCCGACCCGAGCGAAGCGTTGTTGACACTGACACTGGCTGTCGGAGGTCCGACCCGAGCGAAGCGTTGCTGACACTGACACTGGCTGTCGGAGGTCCGACCCGAGCGAAGCGTTGTCGACACTGACACTGGCTGTCGGAGGTCGGACCCGGGGAAGTGTGTTGACACGGGGTGCGTTGTACACACACTGGCTGTCGGAGGTCCGACCCGAGCGGAGGTTTGACACTGACACTGGCTGTCGGAGGTCCGATCCGAGCGAAGCGTTGTCGACACTGACACTAGCTGTCGGGGGTCCGACCCGAGCGAAGCGTTGTTGACACTGACACTGTCGGAGGTCCGACCTGAGCGACGTGTTGTTGACACTGGCTGTCGGAGGTCCGACCCGAGCGAGGTGCTGTTGACACTGACACTGACTGTCGGAGTGTTGTTGACACTGACACTGGCTGTCGGAGGTCCGACCCGAGCGAAGTGTTGTTGACACTGACTGTCGGAGGTCGCTCGGCTCGAGCGAGCGGTTCGCTCGGCGTTCACGCGCCCGCCCCCGTTGCCTCCCGGCAGGACTGCCGAGGCGGCACGTCGCCTCCGAACGCCCCCAGCCGGTGACCGCGTGCACGGTCCTCAGATCGTGCAGCGCAGTGCCGATGGTAACGCGAGCCCTCGCCACGTGAGAGGAAGCGCAGGCGCGGCGTGAACACACCGAAGCCGTGTACTGAAGTGGCGCGAGTCAGGAAGCCGCGGTCCGCACAACGGGTGCTATCGCCGGCTACTGCTCACCGGACGATATTTGACCCGGCTAACGCGCCTCGCCGCACTCTCGGCGAACCTTCCGGTGCTCTGCGGTAGATCACCTCGCAGCGTGCGCACCCACTCAAGCGTTACGTGAATGAGTGTCTTCAAGTCATAGAAGGCAAGCTAAGTTGCGCTGCGATGCTGCGATGGGCACGTTGCATTACCGTCTGAACGCAAGGCGTTCTCTAACATGCTAGCTGGGGAACCGTGACCTTCTTCCCCACACCAATCATGGTCGTGATCCCCAGTCAGTGACTATTTCTCCACTGCCGTATCATTACTGGGGAGGGGAGGGGTGAAGCCACGGTAGTCGCCATTAATTTTGGTTAGGGTGATACGAGTGTTTATGTCATTTCTTTTGCATCACCATAGGTGTAATGTTAGGTTGCATTATGCTTGAGGAGACGCATCTCCCATCCCCTCCGTGATGACACCATGTACGGGTCTGATTGGCTGGGATGATAAGCTCACAGCCACCAATGAATACGCCCCCCGCCCACCCTCACCCCACGCCAGTAAAAGTCCTTAACCCGGCAGTCACTGGAGGCATTGCCACTCACATAGGTCACTGGAGAGATATTTTTTGCCTTTACCTGGAAGCCCCTAGTGAGGTCACACGCTACGTCAAGTACAAAGATTCGACAGTTTTCGGGAGCCCGTATTTTCAGCGCAAACCAGGGCAATGGGGTATTATAAAATCTTAGCTGAGGTTGCATACATGGAGTGTGTACTTAAAATTACTCTTATAAGTGCTTTGTGGCCACGAGTAAAGTAATGTGACTTGGGGAAATGGCCAATTTGCTATTATTATTAAGAAGGCAATGCAATTCACTTTCTAGGATAAATTTTCGCGGGTATCTGGAAAACTTTAGATGAATATTTGCATATGGCGCGGAACTTCGCAGACCAGTATAATCGGGCTTAACGCCTATGATATCACCGGTAATGTCAAGTGGAAACATTTGACGAACTCGGAGTTCACAGTTTTACTGTAAGCAAGGGCGTTGGATTAATAAAAAAAAAATCAGTTGTTGGTCGATGCGTACATTAGATGCCAGCAATTATGCAATGTAAACTTGTTGTTCACGGGTCAAGTAAGGTCATCTGGAAGAAGATGCCAACTTTCCGTCTTGGCTCAGTGTGCAATGCGCTACATGTTTATAGGCTGCATTTCTACGGGAAGCCCGAAAATGGACCTACACTTTCTTATAAACAACATCATATCCTATTGTGTTCTGTCGTACGTATCATGCCCTTCTTGAGGTCATTCGGAAGACTCTAACCTTTCTAGAATAATCACAGCTGGACGGACCCGCCAATGTTAAATTGTGTCGGATGACAACAAGCAGCCGTTTCAAGCGGTCAATACCTGCGATCTAGCTCGTGATGTCATTATGAGATGACCTGGCATCGCACCTCAACACAAATATATGCATGCTTGACCTATAATAACGTCGCAGGTAAGGATGATTTGGGTTACCGATATATCGCTTTTTAACGACTTTAATGTCTCTTCTAGTCCTAAGCGGTCATTACATGTGAATGAAATGAATAATATCGAAACGACCTAGAATGGTCCAGTTGAGGTTACACGATAACAACATGACCTCTGGTGCACTAAGTGCACCTGCATTGATCTGTCAGGTATGCATTGGCCGGATTGTATCTCATAATAACAAGCAATCGTTTGAGACGTTGGATGCAACGCCTATGAACGACTTTATGACACCATAAGAGCATAACCTAAGGTGACCCTGAGGTCATTTTTCACACAACCTACCCTAGGTATTCATTTGAAGGTACTGAAAATATCAATCTGCTGTCTCGTTTGGCTTCGCCGCTATTGCAGAGAAAACAGTGGGTAGAAAGTCCCCCCCCCCCTCCAGTGTCTCGCGGGCTAATAGAGGTCCTGCCACAGCGATGGTGGACAGGATTGTCAAGCAACAGTAGCGCAGTTAGTAATGGAGGTTAATTGGGCTTCATCCCCTCCGTACCCTATTATAGTTCGTCCCTTGTTTCCGGAGTGCAGCAGGCGTTTTTACTTCTCCAAAATAGGAAGCTATCTCGACGCTCGAATCCTTACCATCGGTATTGTTTCTCTCCAAGATATAGAGTACCCACGCCTCGTAGCCTACTAATCCTCACAGAAGTGAAACATTTCCCCTAAAATGTCGAGGCACTCTCTTCTTCTCAAGTCCCTTTGATGCACACCAGCTTGTGTCCTTCCCTGACAAGTCGTGGCGGCGCTACTGCCAAGAGGCTGGGAGGGGGCAGGAGCTGGACTGCTGCCCGACAGCCGACACCCATCAGGAGGGAGCGAGACGAGTGGGCACGCAGACGACGCGCGATGGCAGTCGCCAGATCCGTCGGATAGCGTCCCGGCCGCCATCAGATAGCCGCCCAACACGCGCGAACCGGCCGTCGACCGGAGGCCGTGCAGCGCGGCCGTGCGTGGCGCGGCCGGCCGACGTCGCGCTCCGCCGCCTGATGAATCGGCGCTGCCCGCGCACACGGCGGCCGGCGGCCCCGCCAACACCGGCGCCACCAGCCGCTCATCCTCTCCTCGGGTCACCGGCTGATTCACGGCGACGTGCGCGCCGGAGCCGGCTGCGTGGCCCGCCGGCCGGCCCGACCCATTGTGCCCGTCCGTGCTCGGCCCGTGGCGGCGTCGGATTGCGCGCCGCTCGCCGCCGCTCGTGTTTGCGCGTCCACCGGAGTTATTTATCTGGATGCGCAGCGCGACGTGGCGGGATGCTCCTTCACGTCCCGCGAGGAGTGGCCGAGCGGCTGGACACTCGCCACAGGAGAGCGGCGCCGCCGCCGCCGGCTCCGGTAGTGCTGGCTGGGTGCCGGTGTCTCCGGCTCGCAAACCGGAGCCGGGCCGGACCCAGGGCATCTCACCTCCCGGCATCAGCACCCGCCAGCTCCGAACAATTGGCGCCGGGGCGTGGGAACACTGCTCTCGGCGCCAGCTCCAGACCATTAGCATCAGAGCACAGCCCTTGGTGCCAGCTCCAGATCCTTAGCATCAGAGCACGGCCCTTGGCACCAGCTCCAAATCCTTAGGATCAGAGAACGGTCCTCGGCGCCAGCCCCGGATCCTTACTATTAGAGCATGGCCCTTGGCGTCAGCCCCAGATCCTTAGCATCAGAGCACGGCCCTTGGCGACAACTCCAGATCATTAGCATCAGAGCATGAACCTAGGCGCCAGCTCCAGATCTGGGAGGCGAGATCCGGACATTGGCACCAGAACCCTCTCCTGGCCACCAGAGTTCGGGCTTCGGTACCATAATCCAGTCACCGGCTCTTGATATTGACGCCCGACATCAGGATCCGTCTCGGCATCGGTACCTTCCTCGGTACCAGATCCTTGTCCTTGACATCAGCTAACTGTAATCGGTATCAGGTCCCTATCCTCGCCATTAGATCCCTGTCTTTGACATCAGGCTCTTGTCCTTAGTATCAGGTCTCTGTCCCAAATTTCAAATTACTGTCTTCAGGAGCAGTTCCCTGTCCTCAAAATCAGGTCGCTATCATTGGTATTAAGTCCCTGTCCACGGCATCAGATCCATGCACTTGACACTAGCTATGTCCTGCAGTATCAAATCCTTGTCTTCAGGAGCAGTGCCCTGCCCTCAGAATCAGGCCAATCTCCTTAGCACCAGGCCCCTGTCTTTGGCGTCAGGTCCCTGTACTTGATAGCAGATCCCTGTCTCGGTATCAAGTCCCCGTCATCAGGAGCAGTTGCCTGCCCTCAACATCCGATCCCGGCCACAGGCGCATTAATATTGTCCTCGGCACCCGATGCTGGTCCCAGGCACCTAATGCTGGTCCCAGGCACCCAATGCTGGTCCCAGGCACCTAGACCTTGCTATCCGCATTAGGTTCCAATATTCAGTATCAGGCCCTTGTCCGTGGTATGTGCCAGGCTATGGGCAAGCTTGGCCAGGCGGTAATGACACAGTATCGGCAAATTCAGAAGAAATTAGTGGTAAGTTGGGTCCGACAGTCCGAGAATGCTTCGCTTTTTCTCTCGGCTTGATCGAGAAGTCCTGATCAAATTAGTAATGTTGTGTTTCTCACGTCATTCTCGACTGTTTGGATGAGCCTCTGCTTTCGAGGAGCAAGATGTCGATATAAATAATGAAATGTATTGTAACAAATTTTATTAAATTTCCCCGAGTCGCAAGGTTTTCACCGTATCATATAGGTATCTTCTTAATCAGGGTGGCATACCTTCCCTCAATCGAAAGGCCACTGCAGGGCTCTAGTGCATGCATGCTGCCTCAAACGTGGCCACTCACTTATCATGGCTACCGTGATCTACAAAAATATTCATACGGCCTTGGACGACCATTATGAACATAAACCTTTGTCGCGCACGTGATGCCCCAGTCTCATTATTTACGTTCCGGCCGCTAACGAGGCGATTTTTGTGTGACTTTATTTTTGGTTTCAAGAAAAAGATAAGTTGTCGACTGGGTGAATGCACTCTAAGGCAACCCGCATGCGAGGCGATACTTCCGACTCCCGGGGAACTGAATGAACTGATCCTGCCAAGCCAAACACTCCTGAGATTCGATCCCATCGGAGACTACCGGTTGACACACACACGCACGCACGCAGCCATCACATCTCAGCCACAGGCTGCCGCTTCAGGTGACGCTATCCTATCGCATCGTGCTCTCAGGTGACCGGGCCCCCACGTTTCGTAGCTCTGATACCCCGAGTGACGCTGACTTACCGGACTGAACTCTGGTGACCCGGTCCCCACGTGTCGTAAGCTCTGATACCCCGAGTGACGCTGACTTACCGGACTGAGCTCTGGTGACCCGACCCCCACGTGTCGAAGCTCTGATACCCCGAGTGACGCTGACTTACCGGACTGAGCTCTGGCGACCCGACCCCCACGTGTCGAAGCTCTGATACCCCGAGTGACGCTGACGTACTGCGCTAAACTGGTGACCCGACTTCCACGAGTAACTCCGATAACACGAGTGACGCCGACTTACCGATCTCGACTCTCTGGTGATCAGGCTCGTGGAGCCCCACACGAAGACCTCAGGCGACCCCTCACCCCCTGTCGGCGCCGTCACGCCCGTCTCTGACGTCCGCGCCGTCCGTTTTCAGACCCGGCTGACGAGCAGTTCATGAGCCAGGGCATGGGCCAGTCGGCCGGCAACGAGTACCCCTCGCTCAGCTCGCGCCGCTTCGCCGTGTCGCCGCCCAAGATCACTCAGGTGAGAAGACCGACTCACTTATCACCCAGGTGAGGAGTCCTCAGTCCCGCCTTACCTACACGCGCGGCAAGGTCCGATCGTCCCGAGATGGTCCCGGTACCAAGCGCTGCCCCTTCCGGCCATCTAAATCACCGAGTTGAGACAGCGTCCTTTTTCGCCGTTAGAAATCGTCCAGGTGAAGTTTATGTTCGCGCACGGTGGCGCACGTGAGCTGTCATCTCGGTATGTATGGTGTGCGGTCACGCTCCCCATCGAGCCCAGATCATACGTCGCAGACAGCAGGGGCGGATCCAGACTCTGGTCATGGGAGACATGAATAACCCGGGAGATAATCTCGCTTCCGTTCGCCCAGGTGGAGTGCCTAAGCAAAACGGGTCCCACAATTGTTTTGCACCGTTCGTCGAGAGCCGAACAGAACGAAGCGTTCAGAACACGCGCTGGTGCATTCCAAATGTTCCGTTTCGGACAGTCGCTGCCGTTCAAATTCAGAACATACCCGTCCATTGTGCACTCGTTGCAACGTACGGCTCTACGCCGGTATTGCCTGCATTGCACTGTATGGAGGTCCAAATCAAATCAGGAATGATATGGCCATTGCCTATGCAGATTCAAACCAGTCAGAAGCAGAGGAACACCCACTGCATCGATTCAAACGAAGGCACGGCAGAGTGGCGTAGCTCCTCGGATCGCCAGTAGTGATCCGGTTTCCCAGACTGTCAGGACAGTGGTTCGGTTCCCAAACCATCCGGAACGGTGAGAACCCCGTGAATCCCTCCGGGCACGTCCCTGACAGGACGACAGCGGCCTGACACGAGATTATCGATTCAGAGCCGCCTCAGAATCTGGCCTTCACTAATAGAGTGATTTGCTGTCTGAATCTGAGTACGGCCCGCACGAGCACTGTTCCTGGCAAAGTGCTTCTGTCATGGCTCGGCTCGGCGACGTGGTGTGACACCCCTGCCGGATACCGCGCTGCCAAGGATGTCCCGGGGTGGTCGGAGATGTCGCGGTATGACCGGAGATGTCCCGGTGTGACCGGAGATGCCCCTATACCGGAGATGCCCCGTTGTGACCGGAGATGTCCTGGTGTGACCAGAATTGTACCGGTGTGCTCGGAGATGCCTCGGTGTGATCGGAGATTACCCTGTGCCGGAGATGTCCCAGTGTGACCGGAGATGTCCTGGTATGACCGGAGATGTCCCTGTGTGACCGGAGATGTCCCTGTGTGATCGGAGATGTCCCTGTGTGATCGGAGATGTCCCTGTGTGGCCGGAGATGCCCCTATACCGGAGATGCCCCGTTGTGACCGGAGATGTCCCTGTGTGGCCGGCGATGTCCCTGTGTGACCGGAGATGTCCATGAGTGTCTGGAGATGTCCCGGTGTGGCCGGCGATGTCCCGGTGTGGCCGGCGATGTCCCGGTGTGGCCGGCGATGTCCCTGTGTGGCCGGAGATGCGCCTGTACCGGAGATGTCCCTGTGTGATCGGAGATGTCCCTGTGTGACCAGAGATGTCCCGGTGTGGCCGGCGATGTCCCGGTGTGGCCGGCGATGTCCCGGTGTGGCCGGCGATGTCCCGGTGTGACCGGCGATGTCCCAGCGTGGCCGCAGATGCGCCAATGAAGCCGGAGATGCCACGGCGTGTGCTGTGCTGTGCCGCTGTGTGCGGCAGGCCGGGCGGCTGTGACTGGCCGGGCGGCTGTGACTGGCCGGCCCCCCGCCGGCGGCGGACGGGCCGGGCGGCTGTGACTGGCCGGCCCCCGCCGGCGGCGGACGGGCCGGGTGGCGACGCTGGCGGTGCCTGACGTCGCCAGTGAGGCCGATAACGTCGCCAGCCGTCGCCGCGGCGACTTGTCGTGGATGTTTCCGCCAAGGTCCAAAGGATTAGCCATGTACTGGTCGGAAAAGCCGGCTCATTTGGCACGTCCTCTTTGTGCCACGACTGGTGTGAATTTCTGCACCCGAGCAGAAAATTCTGCGGCGGCTGTCACCAAGCTTGTTCCAGAATGCTTCATAAGGCGTGCACCGGGCGAGTATGTGCCGCAAATCGTGTCCGGTATTTTTATCCCAGTCGCCGAAGGAGTGGCCAGAATTCCGCGACGGGAAAACGCGCCGTGCCGATCGGCACCCGGCCGCGCGTCTCATGCCGCGCCGCGAATGTCTCAATCGATGCTCGCGCCGTTTGCCGGGTCCAGCGGATCGGACGGTGGCGCGCGTCGGCCTCGTCTCAGGCGCCACTGCTCGTCTGGTCGGCGCAACGGCGGCATTCAGTCGGCAGCGGTGCACTTGACTGCGGCGACATGCTGATGACGTGCGACTGACGTACGGCAAATTGGCTGCCATTGAGCGACGCGGCCCGGTCGCGCCGATTTGTGCGGCGCCGTCAGTCTGCTCTGTCGCCGGCAGGTGTACCCGCCACACTCGCCGATACGCAAGATCGCCGGCGGTCGGGTGCGCTTCAAGTGTGTGGCCAACGGCGTGCCCAAGCCGGACGTCAAGTGGTTCAAGGTGAGTGCCGTCGGCAAACACGGGGCGGGGCCGCGCGCCGCGGGAGCCGAAGACAAACACGGCGCGGTCCGCCATCCACCAGACGGCAAACAGTAGCGCGGCGGGTGCGTGGCGACGACGCGGCTGGCGCTGATGCTTGTCGCCCCTTTTGAATGGATGTCTTCTGCAGACGGCTTACTGAGCAAACAAGCATCTGTCTCGGGTTGTGCGAGGGGGACGGGGAGGGGCAGGGGGAGGGGGAGGGGGAGGGTGTGGCCGACCGTCACGGCATGTGGTGGGACCTGTCGACTGCGGACCTGATGTCGGTGCTCGTGGTAAAATAGGTGACTGCGTCGACCAGACTGCGCGGCGGGTGGTGGCCACCACCACGGCGGACGGTGGCGTGTCCAGCCACTTGGGTCAGGTCGGTGACCTGTGGTGCCCCGTGACGCGTGCTGGTAATGCGTGCTGGCCAACAAGGACCTCCCGCGCCACTAAGGTCTCTAACCTGCAATAGCATGTGTGGTGATCGTGCGTACCGATCCGGTCGGTGGCTTGTGAAGGCCCACGCCACTGACCGGTGACCTGTGGATACCTGTATCAGTCTGACCAGTGACCCGTGGTGACCTGCGTCCGGCTGACCTGTGACCGGCGCCGGCCCGCCGCCAGGACGGGGCCGAGGTGCGCGTGTTCCGCTCCAGCTCGTTCGACCTGTCGGCGCCCGGCCAGCTGACCGTCACCCGGCTGACGCGCGCCGACTCGGGCCTCTACGAGTGCCGCGTCACCAGCCTGCTCGGCCAGGACCAGGCGCGCTTCCGGCTGGACGTCGAAGGTGAGCCGAGCTGGGGACGATCCGGAGGCGGCCGCGCCGATCGGCGGCGGCCGGCGCGGCGGCGTGGCCTTGGCGGCGGCCGGCCAACACCGGCTGTCATCGCGGCGTGTGCAGACGAGATTAGCGGTCGCGACCGGCGGTGACGAGGCGACAGCGCGTCTGTCAAGATTAACGGCCGACTCTGCGAGCCGGCACCGTGTCGTGTCGGCTGTCGCTCGTCACCGACCGACGCCGCCGCCGCGCCGGCCGGCTCGGTTCCGCTCCCAAAAACGCCGCTCCGCGAAATCGGCCATGAGCCGCACTAATGAGCGCGGTTTGACACCTCGCCAAAGGCTTACCCGTTCTTAGCCGATTGTTGTCGAATTCCTGGCGCGAATTCTTTTCCGATCCGACGCGGCCGGCGACTGTGCTGAGCCGATGGTGGACGGGCGACAATGCGAGACGTGTGGCGACACATCTGAGGACGCGAGGCGTCACATGTGCTGCCGAGCCGGCGGCGTGGCTGTGCCAATGTGACCGGCGATGTGGCCCGCAGAGCCGTACGAGCAGAAACCGGAGATCGTCGGAGATGATCCGCAGAACATCACTGTGGATGTGGGCGACCAGGTGTCGCTGCAGTGTCGGGTCAACGGGTACCCGCCCATGCACTTCAAGGTATGTGAACGGCCGGCCGGCCGTGAGGATAAAAGTATAGTTGTCATCTTCCGCACGGACGCATCACAGTAGAGGCAGTCATGTCTTGTCCAGATGTATCCTTTGCCGATGCATGTCGAGGTACGTCTATGCTATTCACTCGACACGATTGAGCCTGTGCTGGCCTTCGTGACAAGGCCGACTGCATGTCCACCGTGCAGCGCCTGAGCACCCAATGTACGACACCCCGTGTAGATCCTGGCGGCGGCTGCCGTGTCCCACGGTGTGGGTCACCACCCGACCCCATCTCACGCAGAGGTCAGTGGTCACGGTCCAGTCGCCGCAGCGTGTTGACGGCCCATCTCCCGCCCAGCCATGCGCATCACTCGGCGGCGTCTCGTCACGTCACGTCACGTCACACACTGCCACCGGCGCGCCGAATCAATGTCGCGCCGAACGCCGGCCAGCCGGCTATTATTGTCGTCGGCGTGAGGCGCCCGACAGCGGCTGCAGTCGCGCCCGAGGCGGCGCGCGCCAGACGCCGCGCCGCCTCTCGCGCCGGCCGCGTCACAATGGCCGCGTGACGGCGTGACGAGTCTGCAGGTGGCGCGTGCGGGCCGGCGCGCTGACGTCACTGTGTGACGGCGGCCCACGCGCAAGCGCGAGGCCCTGCTGGGCGCGCGCCGTGGGAAGTGAGGATGTGGTGTATTTATTTATATATTTATTTCACAATACATGCCATCCACGTGCAGTGGGTATTACGGACAGTCCGGGTATAACTCACAGATATTTACTAAGAAAGGATAGATTCGTGGTCAATAGTGGGAGAACATGCGCAACAAACATTCGTACACCAACATAATACAATACTAGTATCTCTAGCTGCACTACACACACCGTGCCTGCAACACGAGCTATAGACGAGTTATCTATAGAAGTGATATAAAGGGATAGGAAGGGATGTAGGATGCGGGGCGTGGCATCGCGGTGGTGCGATCTCCTCTCCGGTGAAGGAGATGGCATGCCAGGCGCTATCACTTGTGAAGTGGCCTCTTGACGGTGTCATGTGCAGGAGCTAGAGCAGCTATGAAGTGGCCTCTTGATGTCATGCACAGGGACTGACAGTTATGAAGTGGCTTCTAGATTCCCAGAGATGTTGTAGCGGTGTTGTAGGTTCTGTCCAGGTTAGAATTGATTATTGGTATGGCGGTAATATTTGAACAGAGCTGGACCGAACAGGATAATTTTTTATCTACGTGTTCAAATGAAGACGCTGCTTCGCATCCGCCCCCCCCCCCGATTTCTTATATCCTCGGTCGCCAGTTCTCCGTAAAGTGAACGACACTGCAGGTTAGACTAATTCAGAGGCTGAGGGTTTGGGTGACCGATAGATAATGCGACAGAGTGACCAAATTTACTCTGCATTCAGATATCCATGTAAATTGAGCATGTTGTTCGTAGTTCATCGGGCAAGTTACGAGTCATGTGGTATTTATTGGCCACTGAGCCGGGTGGATCCAACTGGCATTAGTGGGCTGATGTGGACCTATCAATGCGGAACCGCACACCGACCTGAGATCGGCGATAGAGCCCTGGCAAACTACCGCGCACACCGGACTCGGTGCGCGAATACATTAGCGCGTGGTGAACCACTGCTTCGTGAGCGACGGTCCGGCCGATAGGCGACTCGGCGCCATAACGTCCTCTGTCGTCGACAGTGGCTGAAGAGGATCGACCCGCACGACGTGGAGGCCCTGCGCAACGCCACGCGCGCCATCGAGGTGCTCAACGGCGACCGCTACCACGTGCTGAACGTGTCCGACTCGGTCAGCAGCAGCCCCGACCAGTACCTCATCAAGCTGATCCTGGCGCACGTGCGTCACAGCGACTCGGGCCAGTACGTCTGCCTGGGCGCCAACAACGGCGGCTTCACCTTCCGCAGGGCGTACCTGACGGTGCGCGGAGCCGGTGAGTAACAGCCATCGCCCTCTGGTCAGACGGGTGGCGTCGGCAGGTGGGGGATCACAGGTGTCGCTCTGTCGGGCTCCCTAGGAGACCGGCCATTGGCTGTGCAGCATCCACGGATTACGTGCAGGGCGAATGCTGCACATTTGGTCCCACGCTGACCCTGGAAGTATTCAGGGTGGGAGACGAACCGATCTTCTGGAAGGGGAGGGGAGCCATTCAGTGAAAAGAGATATTTTCAACCTGTAGTAAATGTCACGCATGAAAGGATACTAGCCCGCACAGCACCGAAGCTGCACCACGTGCGTAAGCCGTGCCGAGCGGCCGCCTGCCAGCCACTGCGAGCCGACACTCGACGGAGAGTGGAGACGGGGAGGGGAGGCTCAGCCGTGTCGGCGGCGGCCGTCGGACCTGGCGCCTACCGCGGCGGGCCGGACGGCGCTGTTGTGCTGCCGGCAGCTGTCGCCCAGCTGGCCGCGCAGCTGGCAGCTGTCGCGCGGGCCGGCCGCGCGCCGTGTCGAGCCGGCCGGCGCGACAGGCGAACACGATCGTCGGCCGCCCTGCACTCGCGCCCGATTACCCCGACGGCGGCTGACGGCTCCGTCCATCGGCCGCCGTCGAGACGGCCCGGCCCGGCCCGGCCACCGCCGCTGTCCGGACTACAGAGACAGCAGCACTCACCTGGGCTGGTGGGCCATGGGACGTCGTGGCCTGGTGGGGTGTCGATATACACTCTGTGTCGGTGGGCCATGGGACGTCCCGCCCTGGTGGGCCATTGATACACACCCCATGCTGGTGGGCCATGACACATACTGGGCTGGTGAGCTATTGATACACACCCTATGCTGGTGTGGCATTGGACGTCCTGGGCTGGTGGGCTGGGATACCGGAGCTGGTGGATGGCAGCTGAAGCTGGCACCACCAGAACTTCCATGCGAGGGAGGCAGACTGGAGGCTGACGGCC
Source organism: Imbricaverruca yamaguchii (assembly GCA_034440575.1). NCBI lineage: Eukaryota > Metazoa > Arthropoda > Thecostraca > Neoverrucidae > Imbricaverruca > Imbricaverruca yamaguchii. The sequence goes on along the minus strand of JAOTOL010001601.1, from coordinate 1,541,909 downwards.
AAGCCACCTTCCTAGCTGACTTCTGCTCATTTTCGTCCCAAACACTGATAATTCTCAGGATTCAAGCCACACAATTTATCTGCGCTGGGGGGGGGCAACTCGCCCCACTGCTCTCTCCTATGGTGATGTCAATGGCAGCTGAGCTCGGCTGATGAACTGATGGACTCGGCTGCCTGAGCTGGCACCGGCAGTGGGCTGATGGGCTTTGACACATTGGCGAATGAATCAGACGTCTGGGCGACCCGAGGGACACCTATGAGGTGTCCATGAGATACATAGGGTAGTTTGTGCACGTCTGGTGCATCCATGAACTGTGTCGCAGCTGGGAAACCCTAGCCGAACAAGGGACAGGATGCAAGCCCGACAGCTCACACGTGCTGCATGACGCAAGACAAATTTGAAACAGCATGCGACGAGATTATGGAGATCCGGTCCCTCAATCCGAACGATCTCTGGCCTTGCATTGCCGGTTCGTCTGCTCCACCAATCGCATATCAACACCGTTACAGCGCCCGCGAGCAACGGGCACAACCGCCTCCCTGAGCAACACGGAGGACGACTGGCACTGCAAATCAACTGTGGGCTTGCGACGCTGGAAGAAAGAGTTCAGACTTTGGGCGTAGAAATGGATTATCGATCTCTAGTTCCAACCGGCATCTCATTCGATAAAACGCGTGGAGTTTGGTTATGCACACCAACACATTCTCACAGTAATTTAGCCATGGGAATGTGCCATGGCGGACTGTTCACCCATGTGACGGATCGCTTTCCAGATTTGCATTGAAAGCTACCTAGCACCAGAAATTGTCCCACCTTGAAGGTTTGCCCAGAACAATCATGCCTGCGTCAGCAAATGATAAACGTCATGTGCACATCACACAGCATGTGCATCATGTGCAACATGCAGTGATCCAGGAGTCTGCGTGCCGCTTTACCACCATGGCAACAAGGCAGGCAGCACATACTGCTCCGCCCACCTCCCACCATCTCTGTTTACCCCCGTCTGCCTCTGCCCACACACCAGCTGCGGGCACGGCTGGCGGCTGAGGGGCCTGCAGCCTGCTCAGTTTCACGTGTCGGTGGCCCTTTTCAGAATCGTACCAGTTCTCGTCGTCGGGGTTCTCCGGTCACGTGTACCTGATGATAATCGTGCCGGTGGCCATAGTGGTGGTGCTGGCTCTGGCCGCCATCTGCTGTCTCTGCCAACGCCGCAAACTGTCACAGGTGAGATCAGCGACATTTCACTGTGTCTCGCACAGGATCACAGGTGAGATCAGCGACACTTCACTGTGTCTCGCACAAGATCGCAGGTGAGATCAGCGACACCTCACTGTGTCTCGCAGAAGCTCTAATATAACTCAAACTTCACTGGGTCTCGCACAGGCTGTGAGATCAGCCAAACTTCACTGCGTCTCGCACGAGCTGTGAGATCAGCGATACTTCACTCTGTCTCGCACAAGCTGTGAGATCAGCGATACTTCACTCTGTCTCGCACAAGATCGCAGGTGAGATCAGCGACACTTCACGGTCTCGCACAAGCTGTGAGATCAGCGACACTTCTCTGTCTCGCACAAGCTGTAAGATCAGCGATATTTCAATGCCCCGGAAATTCCCGCAGGTGGAATCAGCGACAGTTTATTGTGTCTGTACAAACTCGGAGGTGAGATCAGGACATTTCATTTTGTCTCGTACAAGCTCGCAGGTGAAATTAGTGACAGCTCATTGTGTCCGGCACCAGCTAGCAGGTGAGATGAGCGACACTCCACTCCCCGCACAAGGTCCCACGCATGACTGGATATCCCAGACGAGTCGGGGTTGTCTGGGCCGCCTGGTTTGGCACCCTGTTGATGCTAGGTCATAATTTCCCGCATTCCATCTGTAAATATGCCTTGAAAATAAGGGCCTGGACCCCGTGGCTTGGTGAGCGATCTCCAGCCTTGGTTCACACTATCTGATTCCGGAGAATGCGTTTGTGAGGCACTGCTTCCATTTGTATTCGGAATCGCAGAGCAGACCTCCTCGCTGTTTGTACTGATCCAGTCCGAGTTCAAAGTACGGTCGTTGTCGGAAGTTTCGTCAAGCGCTACCTAGTTGTGTATTTCCAGACACCCCGGGTCGAATGCCATCCTTACTCACGCTCGGATGTATCCAGCAGCAACTGCTGCCACGAAGCTTAATTTCGACACATTAGCAAATACGTCTTGCTTGCCATCCAGTCAGATAGAGCTATTGTTGGCACATGTACTTCATCACGGGGTGCAGGAGTATGAATATCCAAGCATTTCTTAGAAGTTCCCATGTTACACCTTTAGGCATGGGTGGAGGAGTTTGCAAATTATTGATAGGGCACAACGCATGGAGGAAATGAATGCTTCCATTTTAACTGGTGCAGCCTAGTGGGGTACGCGTACCTAGTATTTGCGTGAGGGACAAGCGGTTTTGAAGGAGGCTATCTACCCCCCCCCCGGATTAAAAGTCCCCAGATTTTTACCGACATTTTTTCAAAATGACATTTTTTAATGGAAAATAATTAGTGACAATACAATTTTCCTGAGGGGCACAAATTACCACCATAGTTTCTGGACCACCGGATTTCAGCCCCTCGCACATCTTAAAAGGTTTTCCTTTTTGTAGATATCACTTGATAAGGAAATGAACGCTCTCAGGGAATTTGCCCCCATTGTCCTCCCCCCCCTCCATCGGGCAGTCACTGGTGCGGTCAACCGCATAAGGTGCCGCGTAAAGAGAGGAAGCGGTTCGTTGGGACCAGATGAAGATGGTAGGTCTGGGTCTCTCAAAGAGCATAGGAAGCTTCGCCCCTGCTTTTACGCAGATAGCGAATGAATGGACGCAGCAACTGCACTACTGCCCGTAACAACATGATTATGTTGCTTGTTCGCTGATCATCTGACCTGAGCTGACATTCGCCCAACGGACTAGGACGCCAAGCTCGCCGCCATTGACCACGTGCTGCCACCCGCAGCTTCCCGACGATGCTAAGTCCGACGCCGAGGCGTCTCTGATGGGCAACAGGATCATGGTGCAGCTGCCCGGAGACAAGCAGCGGCCCGACCTCAGCGCAGGTACGTCGCTGGTGGGCAACATGATCATTGTGCAGCTGCCTGGGGGCAAGTACCCGACCTCAGCGCAGGTACGGCCGCCATCTGTCAGCTCCCGTTCGCTACGAGCCCCGATCGAAGCGACACCATCTGGGAGTGACACACGAGGCAGTCACTGAGGTGTTGGTTGGTTGGTTGGTTGTTGGCTTTACGACACATCGACCGTTGAGTCATGTAGCATCGCCAATCTCTCACGCCGATTGGTCGCGGGCGAAGAGTAGCGATGGGTGAGACTCGAACCCACAACCTTTCGATTGTGAGACGAGCAACTTACCCCTGGGCTACTCGTCCCCAGTCACTGAGGTGTTCGCAGCGTTCGGACCTGTCGGGAATGCACCTTCTCCCACCGTTGCTGCAGTGGTGGCGGACGTGCCAAGTGCGCCGGTGTACACTCTGTATCGCCATCACGTGTGTGTCTGTCGCGGTCGAACCAGTCACCGAAATTCGAAGTGTAGTAAGCTCAGGGTTTTAAAACTGACACTAGGAAAATGGCTATCCTCTCACCGAACCAAACGTCGGGAAGAAGTAATACTCTGTCAATTGAGAATAGGCCATACCTTTGCAACACATAGTGATATGTTGACCGGTAATGACCGTCCCGTATGTCCACGCTGTTCTAACCAGCTTACCGTGTACCATGTTTTAGTTGGCTGTACGCTGCTAGATCCTCCACGACGCCAGATTTTAGGACGATTGAATACCGACCCTTCTTTACGTATGCTTATAGGGAACGACTCTGAGACCGTTGCGTCTGGGAATATTTTTATGTTCATTCGACAAGCTCGCCTTGACGTGATATACCCGACCCGTAAATACGGATAGTGAGGTATGATAGCAGCACCGTAGACTGATTACAATTTAATTATGGGCGCAAAATGGCACTAGATGTCGACGCGCCCTTAAACTCCAATCCACCACCAACCAGTCACCGAAACTTGCAGGATGACGGCTTCACCGGCTCTATGTCTACTCGGCTGACTCAGAGACTATTGACGTTCGACTAACGCAGCAGCTCTGAAGCTTATAGTAGGACCCCACACACTCAAAATCCTCTCCTGCTCTACCGTCTTTCAGATCGTTCCAGAGTGAACTGATTGATGTGTATGGGCATACTTGAAAAGAACCAACGGGTGAAGGGACATGTGTGGAGAAGCCATGGGCATGTGTGATCTATGCAACACCAATACTGCTGATATTTATCATTGGGCCTGTGGGTATTAACTTCAAAGAATGCCACCAGAAATGCCATGCCCTCCAACAACTTTGACTACGGCTCCATTCATGGAAGAGGATAATAACACGATCAAGCTTCAGATTATTGAATGCAGTCGAGTGCACCGAAGGGGGCGCGTTATCTTGTTATTAATTGTGTCGTGTCGGTCCCGATGTCGTGTCGTGACTTTTCCTCTCAGAGGCGTCTTGGGCTGGAGAAACCGTTGGGGGAGGGAGACGGGGTGGAAGCGCACTCTAACCTTCATGGGGTGCCACCTTTCCATGGCGAGAGCATCCCCAGCGTCCCCCATGCATCCTCCCCTTACTATGGGTGTCCAGTATCCGCCCAGAACGCTTCAATATCTGCAGCATCTTTGTACGTCGGTTTCCCTCCCCTACTTTAAGCAAGACAATTTAGCATTCAGTTCATAGAACGCACTAAGCGCCTAGTCTGGTCCATGCATTGCATTAATGTTGGATAACCCCATAGACCTAAAGTCGAGGGAGAGATCCCCACCAGTGATTTTGCATACGTAATCACAATTGTTGGCCCAGATCAGCTTGGCCTTACGCCCAATTTACCCTTGAAATCCTGACAACGCCTTAAGTGACACATCGCTGGGACACTATCTGATCTGACATATCTACGCCCACTCCATTCGCAGGCTCAGAGGCATCTCGCGGTGCGCCAGTAACCTGCAGTTCGCAGTCACACCACGGGCGGCGCTACGACCCGCTGCCGCCGCACCCGACGCCGACGTTGTCCGAGCACACGTACATGGTGGCGCCGCTGGGCTCGGCCAGCAGCCGCAGGAGCGACCCGAGCACCTCCGGCCAGAGTTGCTGCGGCCGCGCGCCCGTCATGGAGGCGCGCGACCTGCCCTCCACCCACTTCAGCCACCACCACCATAAACACTTGCACTACGTGTGCTGAGTCCGCCCGGCCGCCGCGCGCCTGCGATGCCAGACGTGACTGGACGGGCGGCCGTATCGCGGCGTGATGTGAACTGGACAGCCGGCACGGCGCCACGTGAACTGCCCAACCAGTGCGTGCGACGTGAACTGGACGACCAGTGCGGCGCGACGTGAACCGGACGACCAGTGCGGTGCGACGTGAACTGGACGACCAGTGCGGCGCGACGTGAACTGGACCAACGCGGAGCGGCGTGAACAGACTCACCAGTGCAGCGTCGTGTGAAACGAGAAACGGTCGGCGCGGGACTTGCGGAGTGGCCGCGAGCCGGTGTGACCGTGCTGTGGACCGGCCTGCGGACGACCAGTGCAGCGGGTGCGGACACCCGCCCAGCTAGTCATTGCGATTTGAATGTGGTTGCTTGGATGGCGTTTGGTCGAAGGTACAGTCCGCTTGAGTGGATGGCATTGTTATTTATGTATGTATTTATGGTGAATAATACCTACCAGCATATTATCACAGGATTTTCTAACAATTATGTGTATTGTTCGACAGCAGATCGCCTGCGGCAGGCTGCATACGTACTCTTTTTTCTTTGTATGGGAATATACATGTTTTTTAGACACGAGTCTGAAAGAGTGATTATCAAGCAGATCCTTACCTCTTCCCGACCTCTGCGGTACTGCACACTGACAGCAATACTCGAATTTCGCTTACGAATTAACTTTGTGAACCCTGTTCAAATACAGCTCTAATGCATCCTGAACAGTGACATTAACAGGAGCAAGCGCGAATAAATGGCACCACGAACGATTCGATAACAAGAAGCCACATGGGAGTAAGTAAGACAAAAAGGTGCGGATGAGTGTGGGTTTAAAGTACATGACGTCCAGTTCCACTCGTCTCCATTCCTTCGAACATCCATAGAACTGGTGCATAAAGCAGTGGCGTGGCTAGGATTTTGTCCCGGGGCAGACATCTGAAGAGGACCCCCAACTTTTCGAAACTCATCGAATTTCGGGCACTTTGCTCCCAAAGTTTCCCTATAATAAGGTTACGTATGTGGGAAGATCATGCACACCCTGCGCTGGGGTAACTAATACGAGACCTGCAATCGGCTCGGGGCCCTCTCCGATGGTCTGGGGTTCTCCGGCGGCCTGGCATCCTCTCAGTCGACTCAGAAGCATTCCTTAGCGATACAAGGTCTCCCGGCAGGTCGGAGACCACATTTCAACGGCTGGGGCACCCCTAATCAGGTCTGGTCCTTGTGCTGCTTGAACCCCATCAAGTCAACCCAGGGACTCCTTGAGGTCATCTTCGGCAACTAGGATCCTCCGTAGTCTTTCGCATTGGCTCGGGCCCATCAATCAGCCCGGGGGCGCCTTCCAATAATTATGGGCACCTTTGTCCACCCTTTGCCCTTCATATTGGCCGGTCCTAGGGTCATCATCTGACCGTGGGCACTCAGTCTCGTCGGGCCCCCTTCATCCGCCTGGGTCGTCTCCTTCGACCCGGGGTCCCTCTCGTCGGTGCACGAGCCTTTCACGTCAGCCCAGAGGGCCCTTGCAGACACCTTGCGTCTACGTCTCGATGGACTCTTACTGCCCGCCAAGGAGGCCGCCTGGCAGTCCCCCTCGGATGCTCCAGGGAGGCTGCCTCTTTCCACCCTCTCCTTGGCTACGCCACTGCATGCACCAATGAACGTCGGTTGCGTGCGACGAGCATGAGTGTTCACGGGACGCGGCATGCGATCGTGCGCGGAGCGTAGCGCGAGGCACAGCCAAAGTGGTCCGAGGTTAATTGACACACATCCTCGCTCGCTGACACGAAGACAAAGTACAGCCACCAACAAAGATATGATCTTATGCGGACCCTTGACCCCAGCTAAAATGTATCGTTACACCAACGACACACGGCACAGCCATGGGCCACATACAGGTATGCGGAGCACGAACCTGTGCGTCTATGCATCCAGCGATATTTCCCGGGTCGTGAACTGACTGGCTGCTGTACCAAGTTACCGTTAGTGCCCGGTCCCTGCGACCAGCAACCCCAACAAACCTCTGCGTTTTTAGTACTTGCGCCACATACCAATTCGGTAACACGATCAGTTCACTTTTAGAAACACGCGTGCTTCCTATCAATTCCATGGGGAAGAACGGACGAGGGGCGGATTACTATGAGGAATTATTAAGGATTCTAGTTTTAGTTCCGGTACGCTAATTCAACACTGCAAGGCAGGGGTGCGGAGCCGGGAAAATTTTGGACGGCTCCGGCTCCGGGGAAGCATCACGGCTCCGGCTCCGGCTCCAAGTAAAATGTCCCGGCGGCTCCGGCTCCGTCCATCCCAAATGTGATCGATCCATTAACCCGCGCAGTCTTTCCGGTCAGATTCTCACACCCCGTCTCGGGGGGGGGGGGGGGAGTAACCCCCTCTAAAATCCAAACTAAGCATCGCACAAAAACTAAAGGCGGTGTCGTCGGAAAGCGCTCGACGAGCAGGGTCCAGGTCCATCCCCAAAACAATTTCCCCCCAAAAGCGACGTCATCAGGGAGGTAGATTTTCACGACTTTTCATGACTTACCTTATGTTTTTGGCTTTGGGGAGTTAATTTTGGGGGATATATGTAAACATTTTTTATTTGGAATGAGAAAAAAACAGCGAAATCGACCAGGACTTTAATTTTTACCCCCACAAAAAAAACATTCTTCAAAATTTCAAAATGCTACGTTTTCAAGTTTTCTTCAATTTTCCTCTTCCAATGGGTAGAGCAGACCAAGAAACGTTGTTGGAAGTCAACTTGCTGCACGAAAAAATCCTTACTTTAGCTAGAATCCTCTATTTAAAGTGCAATTTGGCAAATAAGCAAAATTCATATGTAGTCAAAAAGGAAAAAAAGGAAAAATTCCACTGGTGCGTTTTCTTGTATCCCTAAAGATAAGAAAACGCTGAAAGTTTCAGTAGAATATTTGTATCCGTTAAAGCGTGATGACTGGTTGAACTTTTTTGGAGGTGACCTCACTTGACCTTGACAACTCGTTGACCGCAGATGACTTGACTTAAAAATTACGAATTAGCGTGCCAAATTGATGTGGGAAAAGGTATGCCAAAATTGGGCGCGCTGCCGCGCGCCGTTCGTCCACTATCCGCGAAAAACCTGAGGGGGCGGTTGAAGACCACCGAGACGAGACGGGTTAACACGCGTCCTGGAGGGCCTCAGAAAATAACGCGCACTGAAGGGGGTGGGGCGGATGCCGCCCCATAAGATCTCAGCTCCTATGAAGGCTAGAGCAACGAAATTCGCAGGGTGGATGGGCACGATAGTGAACTCTATTGTGTGCAAAGTTCTTGACCTTAGGTCAATATCTTCGAGGCCAAATGAGGCAAAAAAAAATCAAACATCTCTGGTTTTGCGTGGCTTGGCTTGTCATTGTTATGGATCGCTGTGATTGTTTAAATGCTTTAAATTTGCATTAATGATGTTTTGGACATTACTAATGATGCAATACAGGTGCCAGATCCGCCATTTGACCTCAGGTCACCTATATAAGAGCACTTTAGCAGGGCATTACCTGCTCCAGTTACCGGAACCGGGCTGCCCACCCGACTGCTCCCTTGGGCGATTCGGCACAATCGGCTTCGCAAAGAAAAGAGTGAAATACATGAATAAAGTATGGAAACGCTTAGCCACACAATGACAAACAGTAGATTTCGGGATGTGTAGGGAGTAACATGTAGTGGCATCAATCGCATGACAGTCATTTGCATTTATGACACAATCCAGTTGACCAAGTTTTATTCCAATAGCCTGTCATGAACTTTACCTGACTTGACCTTGGCGACCTAACATGACTTTTAGGCTATATAGCATAACAATATGCATCACACAAGTCGCCAGTGTTGTCAAGAACACTTCCCTTTTGCCAATATATGGGAAGCGCATCATCGTCGATACTTGTGGTCTAGCGCTGCGAATTGTTTTTACTTTAACTTGACTTACTTTAACTTGAAAACGTCTCGGCCGATTTTTTTCATTTTCTTGCTTTAAGTAATGTGCCGGTCATTTCTGAGCAGGTACACAACAATTTAGCGTATATCGGCCGGTACAATATGGAGTCATGTACGAAAAATGGGAGGGGTTGGTGGATTTCGCCATCCCCCACCAGGGCGTACGGTAACCTGTCATGAATTTGACCGGACTTGACCTCGGTGACTTGACATGACTTTAAAACAATGTAGCATGACAATGCACATCAAACAAGTCGCTGGCTTTGCCAAGAACACTTCCTTTTTGCTAATATGCTGGAAGCGCATCACCGCCGATATTTGTGGTCTGGCGCGGAGGAATTTTTCGACTTTAGCGACCCACAACTTGAAAAATTGTCAGTCGATTTTCATTTGTCTTACTTTAAACAACGCGCTGGACATTTATTAGCAGGTACACAAACAATGGCGTATATCGGCCGGCAAAATCCGGAGTTATCTACGAAATACCGAAGGGGTAGGCGGATTTCGCCCCCCCCCCCCCACTAGGGCGTGTTACGCAAGAGCTAGGGGATGTTAAAACAAGTTAGTCGTGACCACTCAGAGGCGCAAACTTCAGACAATTATAAGCAATTTTCCCATATAAACCCTGTATCTATCTTTAAATAAACACCTGCCCCCGCCCAAATCACTATTCGGTGATATGCCCTCGTAAACTGACGCTCGCTTCGCACCGTCTTGGGGCAATCAGAAGAGATGGAGACTCGAATCAACAGCACCCCCATCCCGTGAACGGTCCAAGGAACACCATTATTGTAAATTGTAATGCTTGACCTCATCTCTAACAAGGTACAACAACCCGTTGATGATGGAAACAATGAACTTGACTAAACTAAACATGTAACTATTTCATTGATTAATGAGGCTAGAATATGGTTGTTGGTTATTCTACCATTATTTTATATTTCTACATGTTACTCGTATTTAAAAATGCGTTTTCATGCCATACATACATACCATACGTGAAATGTGTTCATTTCACGTTTGCTAACTTTTTTTTAATTTACCTCTTTCGGAGTCGGAGCCGCCCTGCTTTTCACGGCTACGGCTCCGCATCCCTGCTGCAAGGACATCCATTGTCCGTCAAAAGTACCAAGTAACTCAATGAATTATGAGTCAGCCAAGCACCAAGTAATATAACGAATGGAAAATGTAATTATTCATGCCCCGAAGAAGGAACATGGCAACCTACACCTGGGCCACTAGGAACCACAAGGGCAGTAGCTAGTAGTCCAAGTGGTCCAACAGGACCACGCCCCCCCCCCCCCCCCCCCCCCGAGGTCGATTTTTCCCAAATCCCGCACTAAAATTGTATTTTCTTTAAATCCGCCAACGTTTTATAAGAACTTTAGTTTTAGCAGTTATAACTACAGCCGACGAATACTATCCGTTAAAACACATGACATTTGAAAGCAGTACGTTGAATTGGCCTGCACAAGCCAGGCTTCTGGACGCCCCTGCACACGAACCTTGCATTTACAAAACCTTGAAACAACCTCGCTACTACGGAGTACGCAGTCCCGCCGCTTCCAGGTTGATACAAGGGAACACACAGCACGAGTAAGAAACATCGTACTTTACGTCCATGCAAATTGGTACCCTGGGCCAGATTCACAAACACCACGACCGCTATTTTAGTTAGTTATAGTAGTTTAGGGGCGCATCGACTGCAAAGGTCAATGAAAAGGGCCGGCGCTCGCCCAGTGAGTGTAAGCGTGGTTACCACATTCGGCCGAGCTTGTCTCGATTGTCGACGAGATGACCGATAGACCCTGATAGCCCCACGTTTTGTCCTGGGTCTTAGATATTGGACAATATATTCCTGAATGCAAACGGTTCTTTACAAACGAGGCGCTGTGTGGCTCGACGCCCTACCGCATCACTGTGTACTGACCAACACCTCAGACGACGCCGAATATCAATGTATGGTGTCGACGTGCATATTCCATTGCCCGGCCGACACTCGTTCAGTCTCTGCCGCACTAGCGGCAAGGAAAACATCGGTACGGTCAACCTACGCGTATATTGGAGTTCGTCCGCCTAGCCTGGTCAGCGTGGCCGTCGCCGCACGGATGCTGCACCTCTTTACATGCTAAAAATACATGGCATGCACGAAGGGGAACGACCGCCCTATTTTTTTAAACATCAGTCGCCCAGCAACCAACTGAAGCTTTACACACATCTGCCCTAATTTTCATTAGCAATCGCCGAAAAAAAAACCGGCTTATGAAGAAAGGGCTCCCGTTCGGAACTCTGCGGAAAATGCCACCATACCGCTATTTCCCCGAGATTCTGGCATTCATGGGGCTGGTGTTATCCGAACTGGAACTGATGCACATAACTACAGGCTCAAGCAATCACAGTTCCTATGGGGCACGGGAAGGGGAACATAAGATAGAGCATTCGCAGAGAAATGGTCACATCAACAACGGAGATGCCCTTCCCTGAAAACTTGCCAAAGAATGGTCCCAGGTGAAGCGAACTAAATTACGGGTGGAACACACCATTGGCAATATCCCGAGGACCGAATGATGAAGCAAACTTCACAGATTTAATTCCACCTGGCTCAACAGTTATTGGAGACAATAGGCGAGACGGTTTGGGATTGATCGAACGAACACCTTACCTGCCTGTACAGCACGATCTCAGAGATCCGGATCCCGAAAGAGAAACAGCAGGATGGAAGCGTCGACCAGATGGTAATCCAGTCATTCCAGTAGGGAGTTTGAACTCGCAACTGGACTTAGCTGGAGAGGAAGCGCTTCGACGCCGACAAGCACGATTACCACTGCACCACTGTCACTGACTGATAGCCACTTTTTCACCGGAGGATCACTTCACCAATAACCGACCACCCCAGTAGACAGGAACCACTGAACCACCAGCTCACCGTTGCCTGTCCCCACTGCCGCCGCCACCGCACCGGCGTTCCATCGAACCGGCACCACTCTCCAGTCACCCGCGGACAAACCACTCACACCACCAATGCCTTGCCCGGAGAGCCACTCAAAACCGCCATCTCGCCCCGGGGAGTCCGTTCACACTGCACTGTCCGCGATCGTGACCCCCCGAACGTTCGACCGGGTTGCACCAATTTTTGCCTAGCCAGCTTCAACACTCGTCACAATCTCGCAAGCCAGTGTCCGCAACCTGCAACCTTTCACTACTTCTGGCACTGAATCACTCTCCACCGGCATTCCCGCAATGTTCGACCACCTATCCCCAACCCTGATCACGGCAGCACCGCAAGTCTGAGCGTCCGCGGCCTCACTCTTCCAGCAGAGGATCAATTTTTGGTCATCTCGTGAAAATACTTTGAACCCATTCTCCCCGTCCCCACTCACCGGATCACTTTTCACCTCGCGCCCGAACCCTGCGAAACCTCACCCAATTTTCGCAGCACTGGACCACTTTTCACTCGGATCCCACCACCTAACTGTTTGCAGCTGAGCGTCCCTCCTTTTTCACCACTGAATCACCTCACGATTGCACCACTGCAAATGCTATCACCTTTGCCGACTTTTCCTCACGGACGAACGTTATACGTAGTCACCTCGCGCCCGGTCACGTACCGTGACACACCACCTCTGCCCGGTCTCCCCATCACTGGATCACTTTTCACTGCTTCACTGCCACCGCACTGAGCGCCGACGCCGCACTCGCACCACCATTTACCAATGCTGAATGCCTACCGTACCACTGCGCTTACCGCTCAGTCGGAGGACAAGGGGCTGAAGAAAGTGACTGCAGGATGCAGAGGAATAGGTCTGGAAGATACTACGACGACCGGAGCACTTTGAAAGTCACCATCGTCACTGCGTGCACTGATTCTCACGGTCGGGGCCTCCGTGCGGCACCAGTCACACACCACGTACCCGACGGAAGAGTCTCCCGCCGGGGACACAGCGCGTGCGAAGCAATTGCTGCACGATGTGCGCAGATTGTTTTTGACCACTAAGTACTGTTTCTCTCGCGGGTGAAAAGATGATCGTCACTGCACGGATACTGTGCATAGAGTGTACCGGTGATGTGTGGGAATTTTCACGCGCCACTGCCACGGACCGAAATTCATAGTACGCCACTCTGCCGCACTGATAGTTTCCGAGTGCCTCGTCACTAGATCACCGTCACTGTCACTCATGAGGTTTGACCACCGATCGCGCCGCACTACACAGCACTGCACTGCACAGCACTGCACTGCACTGCACTGCACTGCACTAGCACATTTCGTTGTTAATGTGACCTTTTCTTGGGAAACCACTAGCACAACACTTTCACTGACACTTCACAACACTTTCGGGTAATGCCGTCGTTTGCCTGAAAACATTCAAGGAGCTTAAAGACGAACTGAGACAAAGGCATACTTTCCGTACAAGAGGCATGAGATCTTACATTACTCTCTTGAACAATCAGATTAATGTGAAGAAAGCAGCAACATGGCGAAGAATTTAACAGCAAGGACAGACTGGCAATAGCATTGCAGTCGTATCCACCCTGTTCAGTCGGCATACAGGTCCGGGATCGACTTCAGAGCCGTGTAGAGCCCGGGCGTCCGATCAGTCTGTGACGCCGTCTGACCGCAAACACCACCGATTAGTGAGCAGTTCTGAAACAAAATATAGATGGCAACTGTCAACACATGTTGAGCAACATGGAATGTACAGAGCATAGGTAGTCACCACCCAACATGGTTTTCTCCCTCAATATTTCAGTTGCTCAGTACTCTGCAGCATAGCTTCCAGCAACCCACCAAACATAACATGACCAGGTGATGTCAGACCACATATCCATGATGGCAATGTGCCAATTGTTCAACATCAAATGTTTCACACACTTTTTGAATGTGTTCAAGTGCACTGCCTTGGGTGAAATGCATTGAGGTGAAAACTACACTGACCAAAATGGGCAATGTGTTTTTCTTCCTTGTGATGGCAGCATTGGCCATTAACTTGATCTGACCTTGGTGGCAGTTAATGCATCCAATTGTGGCATGAGGAGTAGAAGTCACACAGCAAACCAGTGGCAAAGACACACCAACATACTGGTAAACATTTAGATGCACACATACATTGCATGGCTTGGCTGGCTGTGCCCTAGCTGATGTCAGTTATGACTATTCTGCACAGTTTGACCTAGCTGCATACCTCGATTTTACAACTCATGAATATAGCATAACTTTTGACCTGATCTGAATAGTAAATAGATGAGCTTAACAAGCAAAAAGGTAGCAGTTCCTAGAGCTGGACATTGTGAAGCTTCAGGAAGTGAATCTAGGATGTCAAAACTGTGTGCAAATCAAAAGAAGTCTGTTCAGTGTTGTTTCTATGCTATTTCATATTCCAGGACACTGCTCACCTTTGCATGCTTTCCTTGTATGGTCAATTTTGAAATGTCAGGTGTTTAAATATCCTACACTGATACACTAAAGTAATTGGCTGTGTCATTTATGCAATGTCAAAAAGGGTAGAGGAAGATGCCAAAATTTGCCCTCAACTATAATGCATAACATTCTTTTCAAGCTTCCGTAAACTGCATCAGAAAACAATACATCCAACAGCATGTCCTTTCATTGTACCTAGGGTAACTGTATGACATCATGCCATAGGTGGTCAGAGTATCCAGAACTGCATCATGAAATATGAGGTTTTCAGTGCCCACAATAATGAGCATGCACTTGATACTTGTGGACAACCAAAACATGCATCTACAAGCAGGATGTTATAATTTTATGGGAAAATTTTCAGTTTAGTACTCATAGCTGGCATGTTCCAAGCATTTCCATTACAAAAATCTGACATCTGCTCTTCCCATCACCATTTCAAATTGGTAGCAGTAACAACAGTAGCAGTAGCAAAATTCAGTAGAAAAACAACAGCACTCACCTAGCTGAGTGCAAGCTGAGAAGAGGTTCCACGAACCACAACCACCAGCAAGTGGTCCTCCTTGGCAGCATCATCTGATAATGCTGGCACAGTTGTAGTGAGCAGCTCCTTGGAGAAGTCACATGGTGGGAAGGCATACAGCACACCAGTAGTATCACCTGCCTTGCTGAGCAGGGAGATAACACCAGCTGCCTCCTTCTGCTTCAAGTAGGAGACCAGGTTGCGCAATGAGCGAGCCTGCACAGATGCATCCTCCACACTCACAGGTGATGTTGAAGTTGGCAAAGCCACATACAGTGCATGCGGTGATGATGAGATCCGCTTCTGCACATCATCCAGCTTTGGCTGGTCCAGTCTCAGTCTCTGTGTGATCCTCAGTAAAGGCTTCTCTGCCTCATCCTTGAGGAGGGTGTCAGCAATGTCAGCATCACCATCAGTTAGATGGAACTTGCATGCAAAGAGAGAGCTCTTGAGAATCATGGCCCCATGCCATGATGTTCCAACCTTCCTGGCAATGTCTGCTAGTGTCTTTGCATTAGCCAGGTTGCCACCCTCCTCGGTTTCTGAGCCACTTCTGCGAGATGGGCTTGCTGACCTGTTCTCAGTTGGCACAGGTCGCAGAGTGGAGTGATATGCCTCTTCTGAGAAGTCTCCACGATCAGAAAATCCTCCCCGGAAGCCTCCTCGTCCTCCCCTGAATCCACCACGCCCTCTCCCCCTGAATTCCTCAGTGCCAACATGGCCCTCATAATGAGGTCTTCTTCCAAACTGAACTGTGGTCTCATCTGCTGCAAAGTCTGTCTTGATTCTCTTGTCAGGGCCTCCCAGAGGGAAACCCCTCATTTCATTCACAGCAGCTTGAGCAGCATCCAAGGTTTCATACAGGACATGGGCATAGGGTTCCCCCTTGACATACTCAATCTTCTTGATGGCACCAAACCTATCAAACTCCCTCTCCAGAATTTGCACTGTTGTCCAGTTGCCAAGACCACCTACCCACACCTTGCATGATGGAAGGACTTTTCCATACCCAATTTTGACCTGAAACTTTCCAATGTACTGTCCAGACAGCTCAGTCTTGCACCTGTTTGACTGATCAAGATTTTCAAATCTCACAAATGCAAAGGCATTTCCTGTCCCAGGAGGAGGTCGCTTGATGTCAATATCCTCCACATTTCCATACCTGTTGAATATCCTTCTCAGTTCCTCTTCTGTGATGTTCAGTTCCATGTTCCCAGCAAACAGTGTTCGGCAGGCAGTTGGGTCATCTTCTGGGTTGATGTGATGCAGATAGTTTGGGAACCTCTCTTTCCTCTCATGCCTCTCAAATCGCGGCCTTGGGAATCCACCACCTCCATATGCTGGTGGCCCATAGCCTCCCCCATACGGAGGTCCCCTGGGTGGTTCCCGGTATGGGTAGCTGCGGCCATATCCATAAGGATCATGTGGTGGCATGTCATAGCCATATGGATCCATTGGTGCAGGCATTGGGGGGCCATATCTGTCAAAGTCTCGTGGAGGTGATCTTGGCCTCATGTATCTGCTGTCCAATGGAGGTCCATAGTCCATCATTGGGCTCCTGCTTCTACGTCTGGGCAGATATTCAGCAGGTGGAGCTGTGTCATAAACAGCTTCGACCATAGCTGGCTTATCATAAAACAAAATGCGCCCTCTACTGGCGTGCTTGGCATCTCTTGCATCTTCCCAAGCCCTAAAGTACAGATATGCCACCCTTTCACCATCCATTTCATGCACAACCTTGACAGAGACATCAGGAAACTTTCTGAACTCCCGGTAGAGATCCTCCCGCACCATTTCCTCAGATGCTTTCGGATGAATGTTGCTGATGCACAAAACCTTGTACGTATAAGCTCTATCACTTGATCGCCTGGAATACCCAGGGCCATCACGGTGCGACCGGCTGCTCTCTTGAGAATACCTGGGAGGGCTCCTCCTTGGCGATCTACTCCTGCCTCTTCGATTACTCCCTTCATCCGAGCTATTATCGTATCTCCCCATTCTAAATGACAAATTGGTTACGAAAACTACGTGAAAATCCGACCAACACCCAGCACCGGCTCAACAGAGACAATCCTCAACCTTCCGGGAAGTTCTGTTAGTGAGGCACCATTAGACAACTATTAGTGCCGAGAACACTAGCGCCTCTTCACAACACATCGTGGATAAAAAAATATGAAATGAAAACTACGAAAAAAAACACACAAACTCTTTAATAATTATAAAAGATGTGCCAGAATCTGAAATATATAACTCAAATACATTGAAATAACAAAATAAGCCTGCAAATTATGTACCTATAAATATATCACCGCAAGGGTCGCCGCACACAAGAACCATTTATATCTGTCACAAGGGAGAAGTAAGGAAAACCGTCCGACGCACTATCCTGCCAAAATGGCGACTTCATAACCTATCAGAAGTATTTTTGTATATATCTTTGCCCACCAAAACCGAACCACAAAAAAATGTGTCTACACAGAAAAGACGTCGGTATCAATAGTTTGAATCCATAGGATAGTAATGATTTTCTGCCACATTTTTAAACATCAATTTATTTTGGGAATCATATCGGATTTTTTCAATTCCTGCTACCCAGAGCTACTTGATTAGCAGCTTAAATTTAGGTGAAACTGGTACTTCCTTTGTATTACAGATAATGAAATGGCTAACGAAATTCGGTAATTGCAGTCATGAGCGAGGCTGGAGATCTGTGACCCAGCCAGAAGATCCATGCCATCGTTTTTAGGTCGTATTTGCAGGTTTAATGAAAAAAAAATCATAAATAAACATTAGCAGGGTACCGAACCCGGGGGTCCAGACACCACCCCAAACACCGCGGAATCTTCAGCCATGACCGTATGCGTTGCCACGTGTGGAGGTCGACGGGAGGTGGATCACTAGGGACTCGATAGGCTTTGGCCGGGTGGATTTCCCCATCCCTCCAATTGCAAAACACTGCTGACCATACCTGACATTTTTCGTTTTCTTTCCCAACGAACATGTGGAGATCGGGTGACAGGGCTTTATTTGCTCCCCCAAAACATCGAAGGCCTAGTGCTGCCAGTAATTGCATGGATCAAGCCGACCAATTTGTGTCAACGATGGGCAACATATGGCACACGTCCCACAAACATTGTTTGTTTGTTTGTTTATTGGGTCGTTCACGAGCTTTTTGCACATTCACAACTACTAGCACCACCCACACCGTTTCGCCGGTGGGCCGCGGCATTGGGAAATGTCCCGAGTGGTGCGAGCGTCGAACCTGGGACCTTTGGTACCCAGAGCCCAACACGTTAACTGCCCGGCCATCCCCGCCCCCCGAAAACATTGTGAAGTTCAGCATACTCATGGCGTTGAATGCAAACGAAATTACGTAAAAACCCCCTAAAGCTTTTTAGTGTGACGTCATGGATTGTGACTGTTCCATAAGCTGATTGCGTTCCATTTGTGACACAAGACAGACGTTCGAAAGCATTGGGAGCGTTTCTGGTTAGCGGCGGCCGGATATTGATGCGTTTCCGAATACATTGACCTCTATATACAGTCGATATTATTGTTATATATTATATTCTATGTATAGTTATAGAGGTCAATTTCCAAATATTGAACATAAATGGTGCGCTTGTGAGTCAAATATGGAAATATAGAGACCGTGCAGCATACCTAAACGTCTCACGCTTTCCCGTTTGTATAGCGGTAGCTAGAGGTCGTGGCATTGCATATTTTCCTACGGTGAGTTCAGGGTCCGTTGGCAGGGTTTGAGCGAGTCCAGGAAAAGTTTATTCTATCTGGAGTGAACGGGTTATTGGACGTGGCCAGATACATCATTGCCGAGTCCGACACTTCGGACTGATGATATGCTACCCGGAAAGAGGACTGATGAAATCCTACCCTGATCCGGGGTGAGTTTCACATCGTGAAGAAATGAGAGTATTGCAGTTTAAGGTATCCATGAGACAAGTTTTATGCAAATTAAATGATCATATCTGAAGGAAATACATTGGCTAGGCTTGAGTAGGTTGGATTTACCCTTTGTTGTAACATAGGAAAATACAAAATGGGAAATTTGTGAATTTTTTTTCTTCTGTAAATAAACAGAACAGGTTATGTTAGGTTTTTAAGTGGAACATTTGCGATAAGAAAAATGGTTGTAGATTTCCTATAAAAAGTGCACTTGCATTGAGGGCTAGGCTAGACCATGTTAGTTTTTATTCTTAACATTGGTTTTTATGTTATCTTACACAATTTCAAGCTACATTTTGGATATTATTTGGCCTCACAATTGAGAAGTACATATTTGCAGAGGAAATGAGTAGTCACATCATGTTGAGCATATTCATAAACATCACACTTAAAAAAATAAGTGCAATGTTTTTTTTGGCAAGTGCAATGTCACATCATGTTGAGCATATTCATAAACATTGCACTTAAAAAAAAAGAAATTCCAAGAAATCCAATTACTTTAAGCTGTGAATCTACCTACCTAATCTATGTGAGTTCCATGGCTAATCAAGGTCTCTGCAGGTAGACCAGTCCCCCAGAGTGGATAGAGTTATCAGATAGACAGGACATGTCACAGGAACTGAAAAGTGTACCCTGAGCAGATTAGTATAACCTGGAGTAGACACTACATCTGTGAATGGATAGTTGTAGCACAATATTTCTAATGCAAGTTCAGCAAAATGAAATACAAAGAAGTAAAGCTTCTATTCCAAGTAAATTAGTATGCTATCACAGTTAATCTACTCATTATTTTCATGCAGCAGTCTGCAGATATTTGAGCTAAATGTAGCTTTAAATGTGGCCTGCTCCATTATGGTCAAGATACAGTTGGGTAAAGGATTCCACATGGCACATCATCTTAGGCTATCAGTTTCCTACAATCCACTGATCCACACCTATGTGAGTCAATTACAGTGTATGCCCATGCATGTTTGCCAATGGATCCAGCACACATATAGGGGATAAGTAGTCCAGGGGTAAGTTGCTTGTCTCACAATTGAAAGGTTGTGGGATAGAGTCTCACCTGTCACTACTCTTCACTAGTGACCAGTCAGTGTGAGAGATTGGCAACACTGCATGACTCAACAGTTGATGTGTCCTAAAACCAATAACCATCCAACCAGCACAAGTATATCATGGATCATCTGGATTGTAGAATGACTACAAAAATATTCCAATTTGATAATCTCTATGAAGCATAACTTGATGTGCTCAAATCAGGTTATGCTTCATAGAGTACAAATCTAGTTTTTGTAATCTGGTAGCATAATCCAGGCCTTCCACCCCTTTTTGCTCCATGCTCAACTTCTCTGCACTAACTGAACTTAAATCACTTATGTATCCTGTATTCCAAATGCATAAGGAAACACCAAGAGATGTCTGACATGTGTGATCTACAGTGCTTTCATCAATTCAGGAGAGCAACAAAATGGAACACAGCAAGTTGTTGGCCAGACTTCCTGCTTGTTATAAAATACCAGTAATGTGTCAGTGGAAATGCAAATTTCTATCTACTGTGATGCCTAAGTCAGTATGAATCTGCACAAATTTTACTTGAATTCCATCTAGGTAATGTGTGGTAAAGGTTAATCAATCATACAAACTATGATATTATTTATGAACTACACATTTGTTGGGGTTTATTGTTAGTCCCCATGACTTTGCAGTATTAAGCAATGTATCCACATGTTTTTGGTCCTGTGAAATACAAGCAGGCAGGTCTGTATAGATTTGTACTTCAGCTTAATGCATATCTGTAGGTGAACTGCAAAAACTTTGAACTGAATGTATACCATTAGTTATGTAATTAATGTACATTAAGATTAACACAGAACCTAGTACAGAGCCCTGGGGTACTTCAGGGCTCTGTACTCCAGGATCCTGGAAACTGGGGACTCAGGATCTTAGAATATCAAGCATGTCACCTTTCTGCCACCCAGGACAGATGGGAAGTTGCAGTACTAGGTGTATTTTCATGTGTGCCAATGCTGCTTACAGCACTCTTTCTATACAACATTGAGAGTACCTCAGGAGTACATTGTGATGAAAGCTGGTTAATTTCAAACTGAAAACGGCAGATCTGGCTCTGGGAGAGAACATTCAAACTTAGATGATGTACTAGAACCTGAAACACAGTTGAATGCTGCCCATGAGCGAAAATGGCTCCTCGAATCTAATTTCTTTTACAACCAGAGGTGTATATTCATTATAAATATTGGGGAAATTGGTGAAGATGAAAATTAGAACACATTTGTCTGAGCTAAGAAACTAGAATGCAAGATGCTGTAGCAAGAAAAACAGTTATCACTGTTTCAAAAGCATGATGGTCAGAGAAGGTGTGTGTCATATACACAGATGTAAGCTCACTGAAGTCTGGCCCTTGCTTGTATTGCTATATTTTGTGCTATATGCATAGGAATAAATGTGCTCGGGCCTCACCCTCACTTGCATTACTTGTATTTTTGTACCTTTGTATGTTTGTGATTTTTGATGTGCAGAGTGAATTAATGGCATTATTTCTAGACTTAATTCTAAGCACATATGACATATTCTTTGGATTTATTTGTTTAAAAAACATCCAACATTTTTTATGGTTGAGTTGTTTTTCTCATTCAACTACTGGGATGACCTATATTTCAAACCTTTGATCTTTCAACAGTGCATGCCTTTTATATCTGCCCTTGACCGATTGTTGCTAGTGATACATGTCATCCATTTCTAGTGATATGTTGTGCAGTGACTGCAAGCTTAACATCACATGTTAACGTGGTTTTTAATTTATTTCAGGACCTGAGATATAAATTAGTCAGAATGTCTCGTCCAGAGCACCAGGCGCCTCCGGAAATAGTGAGTATTCTTGCTGAGTTTTGAATGTGTCTTATTGTGGCGATCCAGGAAATTGATTGGTAGTCCACTTCCTGGACATGAGTGAACTGCCTGAAAGCTACCATATGTCAGTAACTATTCTGGACCAAATCCTGCCTTATCATGGCTACTTGTCTGCTTTGAAGTGCTGTTGAAGGCTCCTATCTTGGCATCGGCACTGACCGTTTAGGGTAGATTCCACATGGCTGCCTGTCTGCTATCTGAAGACAGCAAATGGAGTCCATGATGGGGGATTTATGACATGCTGGCGTGTGACCGAATTGTGGAATGGCAGGCCCATCCTCGAGTTGGACTATGTTGAAATTACAAGGTTGGATCCATGCGATTCTGATATTATTTTCATCAGATACCGAAGTGCACATGCCTAACTATTAACAGCACGCAAGTAACTAGAGAGAGCAGAAGGTAGAGATAGATACAAAATGGAGTATTGGACGGGATAGGAGTCAAATATAAGATTTGCTACTGAGCGCGAGACCCGATGATTTACTAATACGTACCGTTAAAGGGACGGCGTCACATGCATGAGCATCGCGGTATCCAGGCACCGTCACGACTTCACGTATCACGATTTCAGTCATATTTGGTAACTGATTCATATCACTGTATCATCCGGACGTTGCATGCGTAACTACGGCTGCCCAGTTTTCTGGCACCGCTGTTGAACATAACATGGCAATGTGCTCCCGGTAGGTTTGAGACCGTTGGGTGCGGAATATTGGTGCCAGAGCCAGTTACGAGTCTGCACAAGGCATGCCCTCCAGTGCTTTTGAATATAATCAGATGATAGCCACTTGTAGTTGATACTATGGCGCGCTGTCGTTGAATAATCTGATGGTAGCGCCCATTTAATGGGGGCAAAGTGACCGACGTGGTCGGTGCGGCCCAAACCACAAAATCCACCACCACCAGCGCCCACCTGGTGTCGGCATATACGACAAACTGCTGATGTATTTTTTAACGGTTGATAACATAGTCAGCTAACGCCTTCATACCAAAGATGTAAAAGAACATGCTAAAGGTATGTTGGTCAAGACAAAAATCATTCGTCTCAGATTTACAGGAAAATAAGCCACAAACTATTGTGCAGGCTTCCTTGTGAGCTGAGCGATGTATGCTTTTTTATTTACATGGGTGTTTGTGTGCGTAGTGCTGGATATCCGTGGCCATTCAATGAACATAAACTGTATGGTTGGTATGGGTAGTTGATTAATATACTCTTGCAGAGGTATATTCCTTGGTAATGTTAGTCATAGAAGCTGTCGTTCTAGCCGTCAGTTCCCACGCTGCTATCCAGTCGCAGAATTTCACAATTGTCAGGTTAGCATTTGTGATGTTGAAGCATCTTACATAGCTAATTACTTAATTTGACTGACGTACGTTGTTCTGCGGCGTCATTTGTATGGTTCCGGTCCTTCGCTACCATTATATGTTGTCAGTTCTTTGCTAACCACGATGTACTGTACTCTTCTGACGTTCCATCCCTTTCAGTTTTATAATGAGAAGGAAGCAAGAAAATACACATCAAAGTAAGTGATAAAGGTCCATACTTTGTGGAACAACTTATATGTTAATGCTTTTATTCCATCAATTTTTGTATTGTGTTCCACTGAAATATCGTGATGATTAATGGTAATTGCAGCAGTGTGCTTTACTTGGGTATTATTATTCCATGTTATCTCTGCATCCAAACAATATTTCGTAGATGGTGTCGAATACATTGGTCACATCTGACATATTCTAGTAGGACGGTTTCTAGTGCCGTTTTCTTTTACACCACATGTTACACTTATTACTAATCCATGTGGCCTGGCTTATCACTGGTGTGTGCATTTCCGAATCCCGGGGAGTGGCCATGGACCCCCAAACGGCTGAATAGCGCCTGGTGATACTGGTGTGACTGGCCATTTTACCGCGGCGCCCCGGACGCAGTACCCGCCCCACGCATGCCGCGCCGATTACCGCCGTCCGCTCTGACACGGCGCCGCTGCGGCCAGCTCGCGGATGATGGAGGTGCAGGAGCGGCTGACGGAGCGGGCGCTGAGCCTGCTGGCGCTGCCGGACGAGGCGCCGCCGCTGCTGCTGCTGGACCTGGGCTGCGGCTCGGGCCTCAGCGGAGAGGCCATCACCGAGGCGGGCCACGTCTGGGTCGGCTGCGACATCTCGCAGGCGATGCTCGGTACGGAGCGGAGTGGTCGCGCGGTGTTTCTCGACGGAGTGGAGGTCACAGTAGTCCTGTCGGCACGGGGCTGGGATCGACGCGCCCCTAAACTCCAATCCACCACCACCACGGGGCTGGGACCACACGCAGTGTTTTCAGTGCGGGTCTGAAGTCCCAAGTCGAAGCCAGTGGGAATCCAACGTCCCACAGCGGGTTCAATACGAACCGGGGCTCTCAGGTGGCGTTCCAATGTCTCACTGTGTGGTCAGTAAGTGAAACAACACTGCCGACCATTGAGCGAGTGGGAGCCGGGGTCGCACGGTGATGTTGGCAGGCTGACGGTGCCTCACAACGAGGTTGGTGCTGATCATTGGATTCACGTGAAGTAATCCTAAAATGAAGGGTAGCGTGACATCTGCTAATTACAGACGTCGCTCGTGCTCGTGAGGCAGGGTTAAAATAATAGTTTTTCGTTAGGTGTGGGATGTCGAAACGAGCACAGTGGGATGTATAATTTTTACATGGAATTAGTGTCATTTAAACTGCTTTCTACGTCTTCTGGACTAAAATTTAAGCCAATGGTGTAGGTACGTATGACTACCTCTATCATCTGTTTCGAGGTTTATAGTTTTAGAAGAGCTATATTCGGGACAAGAACTGCCATGAACTGGTATTGTATGACACATTGTATTATAGGTAATCCCTTGACCTAGAATTGCATTGCGAAATGTTCGTGTGTCATCATTCCTTAGCAAGAGCATATATGTGCTACTTATAAAACAGGTACTGTTAGAAAAGAGTCACGAAGATTCATAAGCATCAAGAAACAGGATGTCGATGCTTCTTGGAGGATTTCGATTGAGAGTTCAGAAAGAGTTCAGAAAGTATATCTCATACTCTTTCACGAATAATTTATAACTGTCGTGAGGTCAGGGGTGGCGTGACTTCCGCCGGCTACGGATGTGAAATCCGCTGGCTAAAGACGTGTATCGGGCGCGTGAGGTAGATGTTGACGCAACCGCTCCTGGTTACAGGCAAGATCCGCAAGAATTAGGTGACGTGACCATCCCTGGTGAGGGTGACGTGACCATCCCTGGTTGCAGACGTGGCTCGGGAGCGTGACGTGACCATCCCTGGTTGCAGACGTGGCTCGGGTGCGTGAGGTGGAGGGTGACGTGACCATCCCTGGTTGCAGACGTGGCTCGGGAGCGTAAGGTAGAGGGTGACGTGACCATCCCTGGTTGCAGACGTGGCTCGGGAGCGTAAGGTAGAGGGTGACGTGACCATCCCTGGTTGCAGACGTGGCTCGGGAGCGTAAGGTAGAGGGTGACGTGACCATCCCTGGTTGCAGACGTGGCTCGGGAGCGTAAGGTAGAGGGTGACGTGACCATCCCTGGTGAGGGTGACGTGACCATCCCTGGTTGCAGACGTGGCTCGGGAACGCGAGGTGGAGGGTGACGTGATGCAGAGTGACCTGGGCCAAGGTATGCCGTTCCGGGCCGGCGCTTTTGACGGCGCCATCAGCATATCGGCCATTCAATGGCTATGTAACGCTGACAAGAAGGAACATGTGCCGCCTAGGCGACTCTACAAATTCTTCTCGTCCCTCTATGGCTGCCTGGTCAGTAAAGGGACGGCACGGGTGCTGGTGTGCACGTGCTGGGAAGTGCGGCAATGAATTTTTTTTTAATTGCATGCTGTGAGTGTGAAGTGAATTAAGGTTTGCGTTCAATCTGGAAACGGCGCTCCTTTCTGTTGCCGATATGATCGGTTTGATATTCGTCTCAGGTTGTCTCAGACTTTTCAGTACATATTAAGAGACAAGAAAACTAAATTGGGATGACCATAATGTGGAACATATGGAGCTGTATTACGTAAATGTTTATTCTGTGTTGACATGTAACTAACCATTTATGATGTCCTGAATGATTTCGACAATTGCATGTCCAACCTCTGTTTTTTAACATAACTGAGGAAGCATACATTGGAAAGGGTGTGTAGTGCAAAAGCCTGTTTGTTCTTTCTCCTTGTGACTTTGTTCTCCACCTCATTGTATATCATAAGGTAAGATGTCCACTGAATCATGCAATTGCCACGTGATGCATACTTTACAGACAAGTACTCATTGCTCCCTGAAATTGCCCCCATGTGTTCATTTCTTCCTCATCACGGAGACCCCATCCTTGGAGCAAACTTCCATTGGAGGGCCTTCCTCTAGGATCGGAGTGCATGCCCAATCCTTCGATTATTTCCGGATAAATATTGTAGCACACCTTCGCCATGGGCCTGGAGCACGCACGACCTATTCCAGTTCTGTCGGGGAACTCGGTAACACCCGACTTTCTCTTGCAGGGCCGGACCATACCTCTGATACCCGAGTGACTCCATGAAACATGCCTTCCTCCCTTGGGGTCGGTGCGGACGCGCCTTACTCCACTTGTCACCGAACGTCCGCCATAACACACCCTCCTGCCCCAGGGCCGGGGCGCACGTGCCGTATTTCAGTTCTACCCGGAGAACTCGGCACAGGTGGAGATGATATCGGCGCAGGCGATGAAGGCGGGCTTCACGGGCGGCCTGGTGGTCGACTACCCCAACAGCACCAAGGCCAAGAAGGTGTTCCTGGTGTTGATGACGGGCGGATCGCAGACGTTGCCGGCCGCGCTTGGAGGAGACGCTGCACCCAGCACAGTCGCCTTCACAAAGCGGTCAGTGGTCGCTGCCTGATCAGCCTACAGTCGCCTTCACAATACAGCCAGTGGGTCGCTGTCTGTCCAGCCCAGTCTTTCACTGGACGCAAAATGACCTTGGCAGTCGATGCGTCCATAAACTCCAGTTCATCATCATCAGTCGCCCTCACAAAACGGCTAGTGGGTCGCTACTTGTGCTGGTCCACAGCCGCCTTCACAAAGCAACCAGTGAGTCGCTACTTGTGCTGGTCCACAGCCGCCTTCACAAAGCAACCAGTGGGTCGCTACTTGTGCTGGTCCACAGCCGCCTTCACAAAGCGACCAGTGGGTCGCTACTTGTGCTGGTCCACAGCCGCCTTCACAAAGCGACCAGTGGGTCGCTACTTGTGCTGGTCCACAGCCGCCTTCACAAAACGACCAGTCCGTGACAGCTGACTGTCGTAGTCGAATCGTTGTATGAAGGGAATATCAATGCATCCGGCTAGTCATTCCCAAAGGTGGAAGAGTTGGCAATTTATTTAGACTAGAATGCACAACATAAACTTGTGGTTCACCTGATTCAAATGAATGGAAAATAAATCGAATGGGCTGACACATTTGTCCAAAAACGAATGTGGGTACCATGCCTTGAGCCAGCAGGTCTTGAAATGTGAAGAGTAGTTGTCGACGTATGGTTGAAGGAAAAGCCATGACTGGCTGCTGTTATTGACGGGGGCTTTAGTGTTTACACGTGGTACACTTAGGATCAGTGATAAATAGTTCGTGAAATAGGGTGGAATGTATCACGTTCTGAACACCAAATCGACATCCTTATCCAAGAAGCATCGACATCCTGATCCCTTGATGCGTGCTTATGAAATCGTCGTAGCATAGGTATTTTCTCGATCCAGAATATTTATCTTCCTAAATTATGAATCTGAAAACAAATCATAAAGGTACAGTCATAAATGCCTCAACCATTGGTTCAAATTTGAGTCTGAAGGACATCAAAAGCACTTAAAATGACACTAATTCTATGTCAAATTTCGACATCCTTTTGTGCTTGTTTCGACATCTCACACCTAACGAAAAACCAATATTTAACCCTGCTTGGGATGATGCATGGAAACATCACACTGGGCCGCTCGTACCGTGCAAAGGCACCCCCAGACTTTTGAGAATCTGGCCCATGCTGACATGATTCCATTAAGATTGTTTGGCACATAGCGTCCTGGCGAAAACAGTTTATTTGCTTCATCGTTCTTGCAATGCATGGGAAACATTAAATGTGACTCATACCACCCTTGGTGATGTTGCTAGCTCTTGGAAAATAATGAATAGTTTCAATGATTTAATAGGTATAGTTGCCAAAACAGCCAGATGGCTAATATATGCCTCGGCCAGACTCTTCTTTTTTACATTGTCCAAGCCGGGTAAGACAGGAAGCGACAAGCTTACTTCACCTGATCATTTACCTTTATCTTGTAAGGCAGGGCTTGCCAGTGTTTATGACACCGTATATCTGGTGTTGCCGAGGGCTCGGACCATCATTGCGCTCGTGTCTCGTGCCTCGTGTTGGAGGCCGTCCTGTTGCCTATCACATCCAGCGGTCTGTCGACTGGGTCGACGGTATGTGACCGCTCGCCCCTCAGCTCGTATGACACCTGACCTCCGCCGGTGCGGTCTGGTGTGGCGTCGGTGGGAGCGACCTGATCGAACCCCATTTAGCGCGGCCCAGCTTGTGCACCTGGACGGATCGAGTGTGCTGTGCGATTGCTGTGACGGTGTGGAGGTCTGTTGTGATCGAGACGCCATCTGGTGTCGACTCCGAGCCTCGGTGTATTGTAGGCCGCGCTACTGTCGCGCTATAGATTCAGTGGCGCTGCCTGCTCACGGCGACAGTGCTGAAGACTCTAATGATGCATTTGCGCTTGACTTCAGCACTCTAGCAGAGTGAAGGCACCTATGTTGCCGTATGGGGCAGACTTAATCTGGACGTATTGATCGCATTTGATCGTGATTTTGGTGCCAGTGGTCGAAATTGATTGAACAGCTGAAGGATGTCTGGAAATACGAGTTCTTTTTCTTCAGAAGTACGTGTCACCTCGACAAGGGCGTGCGCACTGTGCTTGATGAATGTCGTTCGCACTGATAATTGTGTACACACTCTTTTTGGATTTTAACGCGTTCTTCAGCTTTTTAGTTCCAGACTCGCCAGTTTTGACATCACTGTCTCAAAGCGTTCGCTTGTGGCCAGAACGACGTATCAGATTGTCGAAAAGTCGTTCCCAAACTCTGCATTCTGCCATCGCTTCAGCGTTTCGCTCGACGCCGAGCGCGTTCATCACTCACTCGATCGCTACGGGGTTCTTCAGGTTCAGGTCACGAGTGTTTGCCCTCGCTGCTACCAACCTGTGCGCATATCTAAACACTGAGCATTGCAGCAGTTTCTTCAGCAATGTGTCAGCTATCAATCCAGGACGAGGGAAATTTGCTAAGTTTGGTGTGGTCACCTTGTGTCAAGGTCCGACAAGAGCATGTACACAGTTATCAGTGCCGATGATATTCCTCAAGCTTGATATGCTCGCTGGTGTCGAGGCGATACGTTTTGTTGCAAAACAGCTCTTATCTCCAGACACCTTTTACAATGAAAAAGTAGAAATCTGGTTGAATAGTGCCTGGAGAGTCCAATAGCGGATGAAGATCTTGCCGATGGATGTACAGACGGACCATGAATTGTGTCGTACGAACCGTAATTGTGCACATCCCGCACGACACCGAGTTACGGTAATGGTGCGGCGTCCTTGCGCCAGCCGTTGTCGATGGTCAGCACCACGTGCAGTCCTGCTGCTCTGATCCCGGCCGCCCGTAAGCACCACGTGCAGTCCTGCTGCTCTGATCCCGGCCGCCCGTAAGCACCACGTGCAGTCCTGTCGCCTGTCGGTACCACGCGCCGCCAGTCGGTACCTCGCGCCGCCCGTTGGCACCACGTGTAGTCCGCCCGCCTGTTGGCACCGCGTGCCGTTCGGCCGCTCACAGTCGGTCTCCTGTCGAGCCTGTTGCTGGCACCGACTGCGACGCCGGCCGGCGCAATAGCTGTCGGCCGCGCCGCAGTTGATGAATGAAGCCGGGCGCCAGGTCACTCGTGTCCCGACACCGTCCGTGTCACCTGACAAGACCTCCCTCAGGTCGTCGCGGCACAGGGGGGGGCTGCGCACGTCTCAGCGGAGGGCCGGGACGGGCTCAGGTCATTGCCTCTGTACCTAAACGTCCTCTGCTTAACTCTAGCCGGTCAGAATCGGCCACCTAACGTTGATGGCTGTGTATGCCCCACAAACGCGGTATTTGGCGGAATTATGGTACGCTGTTGAAACAAGGTGGTAATTGATTCTGTGGGATGCTATGAGACGCAGCAGGGCCTGTGCATACCCACCGGCACGTTCTGTAGCGAGCTGCAGTCGGAAGACAATGCAAACCCCACTTACACGTTGTGTCCGCACGTACCGTTTGTTCATATTCAGTCATTAATTTATTATCACGGTTTCCGTCTGTTGGACCGATACTCATTGGCGGGCTGGGACTTCGTGGTCTCCTGACCTCAATACGTTTCTATTTTGGAGGAAATATGTAGCCTCGAGTGAAGGCTCGGCCTTTCGCATCGTGATGTAATCATGTACGGGAGGAGAGTAGGTGTTCGTGGCTCTATGGAAGCGCCGACATTGGCGATTCGCTGAGGTCGTGCTTCGCACACAGAGCCGCCCACGATGCGTCGGGTCTGGCCCGGGTGCGCTACCGCGACTGGGCGGGCTGGACTAGGCCGCCAGACGACCACTGCATTCGTCTGGCGGACAGAGCGGAGGGGAGATCGTCAGCCCCGCTCCGCACCGGCTGGGAAGAGAAGCTGGGACTGTGCGCTGATGAGATTTTGGCGTCCTCGACACCGGCCAAAAGGTCACTGGGTCGTCCTCGGCTGCCTCTTGTTGAAACGCTTGTTTCTTTTTCGATCGAGACTGCTGAGCTAGTTCGAAGCCTTGGCTGGCTGTTTGGAAGTCCCTGTTGACTGTTAGGATTCTGACGGACGGGTTCGTGGGCTCTGATCGACCGGACGTGTGGACAGGAATGGTTCTGTTTGAATTGATTGGTTAGGTCAGTTCCTGGGTTTCGGAGGTTATATTCGTTCGCGTGAGATTTTAATGACAAATCAAGAGTCTGTTGCGTAGGGATTGTGTCTGATGACTGATGTACTGTTGGGCTTGCCGAGACGTGGTTGTATGGTGCCAAGGTTAATTGAATGGTGTAGCAACTATACCGTGATAAGCGGCTAATCGAATTGGATTACGTGTGCGATCCTTTTGAGTCGGGCGTGAGGTTCCGTCCGGCAGTGTGTGTCGCTCTGCCGGACCGGGCCGACAAACAGCGCCAACTCGCGCGCAGACCGTTGCCGGCCGCCTCCGTCGCGTGCGTGTGGTGGTGAGCGGAACACCTGTACACGGTCTCGTCGCGACCCTGCCCTCGGGCGGCGCGCCACCACTTGTGCACGCGACAGGTGTCCGAGAGCCTCCGACTCGATGTCGCTCTCCGTCGCCTCCAATCGCTCTACACGACACGACACGGCGCTCGGGATGGGCGTCACGTGCCCGGCGGGAGAGTGACACCTGCTGCGGCCGAGTCGGGCACCGCACTGCGTCTGGCCGGTCTGGCCCACAGTGGACGGGTGCCCGGGTCTGGTGCCGGACCGCAGCTGTCACGTCCGGGTCTCGTGCCAGAGCCGCGGCTGTCGCGTCCGGGGCGGAGCTGTCACGTCCGGGTCTGACGGCGGGACCGCAGCTGTTGAGCGCGCAATGGTGGCAACAATATCGCGCCATCTGGCCAGAATTTATTGGCGCCCAGTCAGATACGGCCAGTTTGCCGCTTAGTTGGCGGAGCGATATTTTCGGGAGTCGGGGGAGGGGACGAGAGTGGCCGATTTATTGCGACAATCGTGGCTCTGCCGGCCTGTTGGCAGCCGGCCAGCCGCCGATCGATGTCGTTCCGGCTGTCGGCTCAAGTTGTTGGCCCGGGCCGCTGCGGGCCGGCGCCGCCAGGCCCATAACCCCGGCCAGCACAGATTGCCCAGGCACGGGGGAGCGACGGCCGGTGCCCAACACGGCGGGGAAGGGCTCGTGTATCATGCGGGGACAATGGGCCGGTTGGTCGTGCTGGAACGACGCGCCCGTGTGCCATGCAGGGGTGATTGGCCTTGTTGCCACGCGCGGGGACGATGCCCCTCGTCCGTGCACGCTGGCACGACGGGTCCGTGAATCATACAGTGCCGATGTAGTGGATTGCGTTAGAACAATGGTATGTGGTAAGGGTCGTGCTTCCCCGTAGCCCTCAGTGAGCATTGTCATTGGCATTGCCATTGTCATTGTCATTGTCACAGAGCCACAGTCCAACCCTCATTTTAATGGAAATTTTGGCGCTTGGTTTCCGATTAAGTGAAACCGACCGCTGGCCTCCACGACCATCCAAAGATGTTATATTTATTCACAGCGGAAACTAGTGAAAGCCACCGAAAGATTGTATGATATATCATCTCGGTGACAGACGGCCGCCATGAGATATTGCTCCAGATGAACCAACGTTGGAGACGTCCAGCAACAATTGAGATATCAGTAGCTTTGCAATGATCTCAGCCGCTTTAAAGTGGCATCGGAGAAGGAATATCGATAGCTTCGAAAAGCTATCTACGTTGAGTTGTCAGTACCTAGTGTAAGCGGGATTGGATTCGTTTGCTGAGTAAGCAGTGTTGAGCCGGTTTGTCGCCTTTTCGAGTGGTCATGCCAGCCGCCAGCCTAACGCCCACACATTGACCGGCGGCGAGCCAAGCGTCGCGGACAAGACCAGCCATCTTAAACAGAAATGACGAGAAAACAGTACAAAGGGTGGCCGGCAGCGGAGTTTGGCAGTGGTCAGCTGGATACCTCGCTGCAATGACTGTCACAGTCGGCTCACGTTCAAACCATTACTAGTCTGCTCCGAAGCTGATCCGGGGCACAACCAGCCAGACAGCAAGCACTGATAGATGCTCGGCTGCTCGATTTAGCGGTATCTGATTCGCGCTATCTGGCGCACACAGATGTGTCGCCATTCAAGGAGCTAACGGCTCTTAATACCCCTGGTTGCTGCCCAAATACCCTCCCCTACACACACACGGGAGCAGAGGGCGGTGGCCTGCATCGCATGCGACGATCGAAATGAATCAACATGTGTCAGGTAGGCCAATGAGAAGACGTAAATAAGAAGGCACAGACCCGAACGCCGGGAGTTAGGATGGGCGCAAAATGACCCTAGATGTCGACGTGCCCCTAAACTCCAACCCACCACCACCACCGGAAGTTAGGAAGTATGGAGGTGAACCAAAGCGGTTGTGCGGGACCAGGAGACAGGTGGGGTCAAGGAGTCGAGGAGTGGATGGGACCGTGACGGACGGAGAAGCCAGCTGGGGAGAACGATGGACGGATTAGGTCACGGGGTGGCAGCGAGAGGCATGTCGGAGTGAGGAGAAACGGTGAAGGCACGGGGAGTGGCGGCTATTCGAATGGCAGAACGCTCGCCGGGAGGGCAGCAGGAGCGACAGAGGAACGGTGGAGAAGTCGGATGAAGAGCGGGCGGGGAGACCAGACCGCCGGGCAGCCAGCGCCACTGAACAGGCGTGACACGTCTGTTCATTAGTCCCTGTTCATTAGTCCCTCTGCCAAAACCCCGGCTGGCCCGACCGATTCTGCCTACCAAACATCATTACCGGCTTTACTTGGCCGCGGGAGCGACCCAGTCTGTGTGGAGGGAATACTCAATAGACTGATGACCCGGGGGTGGTGCGATTTGGCGTGTGGCGAAGTGCTAGAACCTGTGAAAAGTAGGGTGTGCTCAATAGAAGGCTTCAAACGTCTGGAACAATTTGAGGTGACGCTTGGTCGGTGGTCACGTTTGTAGAACGAACCATGGAGTTTGTGGGAGCATTTAGGCAGTTTTGGGCGATTGGCGGCGTCGTGGACCGATGGTCGGTCGCACCACCTGACAAATGTGCATCGCATAGCATGGCTCGCCTCCCGAAAACAATCGGCTGCGTCCTCGAATAGTTAACCATCTTATGTAAGTCGGCACATGCTGTTTGTGGGGTTAGGATACAGTGTTGTTTAGGTTACAAAGGGGGCGGAATCACTTCTAGCCTGATGGAGATCGACGTTCCTACTTTCTGACATGGGGTGGAGGATGCAAGCTGAAGCTAGGCCATCTGTAAATGAACGAAGACGGACATTGAATGACCAGGATGTGCTATGTATGTTAGTCAAAGGGCACGCGATTATGTGTAGGTTTATGCGAAGGAATATTTCGGCGGAGAGGGTGGGGCCGCGGTGGCTCAGTCGGTGGGCTGTTGGGCTCGTAATCGTAAGATCGCCGGTTCGAGTCCCGCAACCAGCCGGATTTCGAGTCCACCCGCGACCAATTGGCGTGAAGAGGTTGGCGACGCTATATGACCTGGCAGTGAATGCATCGTAAAATAACTCGGGGTTCTTCTTCGACGGAGAGGGTCCGTCCTGTTTCACGGCGCCACGTAATATCCTGTTTCCGCAATTATGCCAACAGACGAGGAAACGGCGTTTTGAACATTCTCGCATAGCTTCGAAGTCACGGTAATGTAAGCAGCCTGCAATTCAAAACTGCAGGACACTGGGTGGCAGCTCATTCCCAACCGCTGGCTATGGTGAAATGGCGACGACCATTGGTGAATTCTAATCAGCAACCGCTGGGCTGGATGCAACGCGGCGTGATCCCTTTGTAAACGGAAACGGCGACCTACAAACAGCAGAACAACTACCCGAATTGCAGAATACTGGGCGCAAAATGACCAACGCAGTCGACGCGCCCTAAAGCAAAAAATCACAATGGCAGAATACGAGGAAACTATTTAGAATGGTAAGCCTGACCCCTGTACCGGGACCTGGATGTGGTCACAATCCTTAAGGTAATTACTTCGAAATTTGGTGCATTCAGTCCGGGCGCAAGTCTGCAAATGAGGTGGATAGGTAGAATCATTAATATGTGGGCGACCGGAGAAGGGTCCAGTGTCGACAATTGAAGGGCCCCGAGCCAACGTACTCTTGGTCGACGTGGAGGGTCTGTCAGGTTTTCAGTCAAAGAATGGTTGATCGATGGAATGGCTGCCTGCTGATGGTGTGGGAGTTCCTCATTGAATGTATTAGAAGTAGGGTGTAGAAGTTTGTTTGGGTTGGAGAATCTTATTGAGTTTTACTTATATGTTGATAGACTGATATGTGCTAGAAGCTGGGTGGGTGGGTGGGCGGGTTGGATGTTGGCAGATAGCTTCTTTAGAATTTGTGGTGCAGTATTGGTCAATGTGTTGAGTATCTTTATGTCCAAGCTGATATCCCCCTATTCAGGCATAACACAGATGGGTCCCTGTGGCTGTTATTAACCCGCGCACGTCCGGGGGCAGATATCTGCCCCCTCCGATTTTCCGTCATTTTCCGCCAAACTAATCGGTTGAGCAAGGCCAAACCTCGCATAGCTGTTCATTGGTCTTTTCCGCATATCCTCATACATTTTTAATCCTGGGTCATCTCAGGCCAGGTCACCAGGGCAGGCGAAGTGACCCAACTACACTCGGAGTTCTAGGTGGCATAACTTCCACAATAATTGGGCGATTGATTTCAAACTTATAACATGTCATGATCTCATTAGGGGCCAAAATATGTATATCGGTTTTCGTAGCATTGACCTTAGGTCAGGTCGCAGCCATGGCTTCCCCATTATAGGGCTATGGTAAAATATACAAATGTTTCCTGGTTACATATTTGCGCTCGGAATGATCTCACAGCGGTTGTGGCATGTATATGGAAGCTATGCTCAATGTTACCGCTGACATTTTTGCTCAGTGACCTCACCAAGGTCTCTGAGGTCACCTGAGATCACCACACATTTGTGCGCATTATATCGCACTGCATTGAGCTAGAAGGCTGAAATTGCCGTCATTGTGCTTGTATCGCCAAGACGTGTCGATTGATACATGACATGGCCTCCCTAGGCGACTTAATGACCTTGACCTGAGTTTCGGTTGACCTGACCTTGCATGGCACCGCCTATTGTCGGTAGCGCAATTCAAGGACTGTCGAATAGCGTTCGCCGTTTGTTTCTATCTGTTACAGGTCCTGAGATATGTGTCAATATCTGAGTCCCACCTGATCTGGTCCAATTTGACCTATGAAGGCCCAGTGATCTGAATGTTGACCTGAGCGAAAAAAAATGACCGAAACACTTTCGATAGAGCCCTCCACCAGGTATCTAACACCGTTTTTCCTTCGTCGCTAGCTAGCATAGTTCCAGAGATCTTAGGGGGGCAGACGAAGCCCCGGACATGCGAAGTTGGCGCGGACCGCCGGACGTGCGAGTGTTAAATCTTGACACGTTACGACTTGATAACCGTGCCATGCTACGCGTCACGAACTGCTTGGGAGGCGCTATGCATTCAAGCTGCTCTAGTTCCCCGGCCACCCCAACTATCGATCAGTGTTTTCCAGACTGGTGGCTATGTTCAGAGGGATACTTCGGGAGGCGTTTGTTCGTTCCGTGTGGGGATGCACTCCCTCTTCAAAGCAGTGGCACAAGCGTGGGTAGGGTGATGTGTATGGAATCCTTAAACACTCCTCCCTGAAAACTGGTCCTTTCGAATATTGGCATATCGCTAACATTTCCGAGGAAAGGTGGTGTCGTTTCCCGAGAGCTGAAACTAAGGGCGCTGACGTTCATATCGGCATACCGGAACTACACGCCAGCCTACACGAGCAGTTCAAAAACGGGCACCGGTGTTGGAAGTGCCTTTGTAACGGACAGCAACTCAAACATTTTCTCTTCCCTCGCATGCATCAGTGTACACATCTTAACATGTCGCTATCAACAAAACTGCGGCGGTCTTCAGGTCGGGGATAGCGCATTACAAGTGTTACATAGCGCTCGCTAAGTAACCTATTGGCGCGAAGACTGTTTTACTCACGGAATCCATCAGAACCAATCGGTACATTGAACCCATCAACACAAGGCGTTTTATCTAAACCCACGACGCTCACCGTGGTAGATATAAAGGTGGTGTTCTGTTAGCTTCCAAGTCACTTGGGAGTGAGTGGCAGCGAGACCGCCGGTGCGGCGGGTCGCGCTGTCCAAAGTCTACGCGCACTACGCCTTCCTCTCCCCGAGAGAAACTTCTGCCCAGACATTGTGGGTGTTGTTTTGAAGAATTCACAGGCCAGCTGGGAGTCTGTATTGGGCAATAAATTGAAGAGTATTAAACGCCGCCTTGGCGGGCGGTCATCGTCACATAGAATTACAGTTCATCATGGGCGTTGTATAGCCAATGCAGCGGATGCACCTAAAACCACTAATAACTAACTAACTAGCATAGCATTAGATATCACGAGGTGTTATTATGCCGCTTGCGAATAGGTCACACGCAGCACCCACCGGGTCCTCCCGAGTAACCAAAGACATTTGTGTCGATAGTGTCATGCTCCGCTACCAGTTCAACCCATATTGGTTGCGTGTCCCCGACTTCACCAGGAGGGAAAACGTCACTCTGAACGTACTTCGGTCTCGCTGTGGGCAGTGTTAGAAGAGTCAGTCGCCCTTTGTCAAATCGGGGCAGCTATTCCTTCAGAGATCAAGTTTGTGTTGTATATGGGCTTCGCTAGTAATGCTTTGTCGGGTATGTGATCGATCAGATTCGTTCCGCGGTAAGCGTGGAGCGTAATATGTTGGGGATTGTGCACGTGTCATATTTTGCGTCGGCTGGAGCAGTTTCCGCTCGGATACTTCCGCATGACCGACGAGGGCTCTGCATGGCAGGTGTAGTCGATGCGCCTATAAACCCCAATGGACGTTCAGTCTGACAGCGGCGCGGCAACAGCTCGACACTGGTCCGACACTGGTCCGACAGCAGCTCGACACTGGTCCGACAGTGGTCTGGCAGCGGCGCGGCAGCAGCTCGACACTGGTCCGATAGTGGTCCAACACTGGTCCGACAGTGGTCCGACACTGGTCCGACAGCAGCTCGACACTGGTCCGATAGTGGTCCAACACTGGTCCTACCGTGGTCCGACACTGGTCCGACAGCAGCTCGACACTGGTTCGACAGCAGCTCGACACTGGCCCAACAGTTGTCCGGCAGCGGTCCGACAGTTGTCCAGCAGTGGTCCAACACTGGTCCGGCAGCGGCGGGACGGCAGCTCAATACTGATCCGACAATGGTCCGGCAGTGGTCCAACACTGGTCCGGCAGTGGTCAAACACTGGTCCGACAGTGGTCCGGCAGTGGTCCAGCACTGGTCCGGCAGCGGCGGGGCGGCAGCTCAATACTGGTCCGACAATGGTCCGGCAGTGGTCCAACACTGGTCCGACAGTGGTCCAGCACTGGTCCGGCAGCGGCGGGACGGCAGCTCAATACTGGTCCGACAATGGTCCGGGAGTGACGCGACAATGGCCCGGCAGCAGGCCAGCGGTCCAGCGGGATTATGTGGTATTACAGGATTCTGGCCATTTGGCCGGTCGAGCTCAGTTTGGAACAGGACGGCAGGCGGCTGATCTTCCTGGAGCTTCTCGACACACTGCGGTGTCTTAGCCGGCGTTGAAATTGTCCATTTAAACTGAAGTTGTGTATCGGGGAAGTAGTTGCAGTGACGAGGATGTGCTGCTCAGGATGCAGATCCCGTGAACGCCTCAGCGAAAGTTGGCTCATTTTGTAAATTTAAACATAATGTTTGGTTCCAGTCACCTGAAGCAAAAAGCATGTCCTGAAGCAAATTTCACTGACATCACAAGCTATGTATTCACATTGAATTTGCTGTGAATACACCTTTAGGAA
This sequence comes from Imbricaverruca yamaguchii, assembly GCA_034440575.1. NCBI lineage: Eukaryota > Metazoa > Arthropoda > Thecostraca > Neoverrucidae > Imbricaverruca > Imbricaverruca yamaguchii. The sequence goes on along the minus strand of JAOTOL010001601.1, from coordinate 1,503,086 downwards.
ATCTTAAGTATTACCCCTCACAAATTCTGTATATCAACAAGGTATTTAATTCACCATCAGCCAACTGCCAGTCAGCTGTTGATGACTTAATATAATATGACTTAATATAATATAATATGACCGTAATATAATGTTATCGCCATAGCATTATATTACGGACTTCAGCACAGCATTTGAAATATGTCATTAGTAGGTCACTTGATATATCAGGCTTGCATGTTAAAGAACGTGATGTCCCAACATGGTGAACTTTTACATGTGTCACTGATTAAGGTCACGTAAGTAATGCAAATATCGTGTCCTCGTTCCAAGCTCGGTCATTGCATATTTCAACACAATCCTGTTCGCGTTCTAGCGGGGATGTCCCCATCCATTCTGGGAAGGCAGAAGCCGACCTGTGCGAGTGTCATAGTGCCTCGTGCCAGAGCCTGCATGCACGTTTACGCTGCTTGCGTGCGATCTCTTGCCCTAAAACCCAAATAACTAACTAACTAACTGTGCGATCTCTTGGGTTCTTGTACGACGTATTCAACTGCAAGGACTGCAAGCTCATGCGCGTTGCCAAACCCTCACGCCAATTGGTGGCGGGCAGACTCGGTAATGCCGCGAGATTCCAACCCACAATCGTGCGAACTTTGCTTGAACACTCCTCCGACTGAGCCGCCGCGGCCCCCTTGCATGCGACCTCAGCAAGACCACATTTCGCGCTGGAGGTCGCTGCGCACGCGCGCGCGCAGCGTCGATCGAGCGGCGGCGAAAAGCCGGAGTAGGTGGCGGAGCTGTGGTACGGCGCTCGACTATTCAGTACTCATGCAGCGGCGGCCGCCTAAAGCCAACAAATGCATCCCTCGTGCATTATGCATGAGCGGGGTGGTCTCCGTTTATGTGGCGGCTGTTTATATACCGGCCGGTGCCGCCTACAGGGCCGTGCAGTTGTTCATCGATCCGTGTGTCAGGGGCTGGTTGCAGTGTTTGCCACGTGCAGACTAGGCTTCCGGCTATTGTGATCGTTTTAGAGCATTGTGTTCATGAGCCTGACGAGTGTTTTCCTGGCCGCAGGGTTGGTGGTAGAAGTGCCGATGGTACTTATGATGTTGCTGTGTGAGGAAATAGAACAATGCCTTACTGTGCTTTTCAGACTGCATTTATGAATGAGATTTTTGGACCCTCAAGCTTTTTGATTTTTTTTTGTAGATGTCTCGTTTTGCTAAAGTTTTACGGTTCTTGTTTTCCACGAAACGACCATTTATCGGCCATTCCGTATTATCTGTGAAGGTTTGACTACAAATCGAGCGATCATTGTCCAGTTATTCCAATGCCAGCTCTTAGAATTACACGAAATGGCTAAAGCATTGCTGAAGGAATTGGTTACATTTCGGTAAGTTTACATGGACACACCTCGTTTGTATTAATGACTATTTGTGCTGTATCTACGGTGTCTACCTAACCTCGCTTATCAATTTACTCCACGCACATTAATTCGTTAAGTTAAATGATGTCAATATGATACATGTTGTATTCAATGAAAATTGGGGTGTCTCAAGTGCTGCAATATTTGTACATCAATACAAGGGCAAATGGGTGGGTGCTCAATATAAAGAGGGCCCCTGACAAAAACTGCAGACTGGAAACAATTACGTGACGAAGTACAGAAAACCTTTTTGCTCACCTTTGTTTTGTCAGGTCCTGATGTTTGAATATAACACGTGACGCGGGACATTTTCATTTTGTTGGGCTACATTGCAAATTGTGGGCGCACTGTTGGAAAATTGTGGTGAATTACTGTTGTAGCCATCTTAAAACTGCATACAATCGTCGATGTTCAGCGCATTTTCAGTGCCTGGTTTTCTGCGTCACCTGAAACAAATTCGTAGTCGGTGCGGCGGGTCGGTTAAGATGGGGGGGGGGGGAGTTTCAGAAGGATGGTTTACAACCGCATCGTTCTCCCAGCCTGGACTACTGTCATAGCTGTGCCTCCGCCCTCCCCCTGTTCGCCACTCCTGATGACATTATCACTACTATTTACTGGCTTGCGAGACCCCTAGCGATAACGGGAAAGGCAGTAGCGCCTCACGTCGTATTTCTTGGGCACTCGGAGTGCTCTTCGGGGAGGGATATACGCGGTGGCTGAGGAGCTGCTGAGCGTGCGAGCAAACTGTAGACAAAAAGTAGTATTGTGGAGATGATACTGCAGCAGACGTAAGCCGTTGGGGCCGGCCTTTAATGTGCGGTAAGGCCAACATGAGCTTATAAACAGCCGTTTCCCCTGTAGTTAGTTTGCACCCCAACAACGACAACGAACTGAGCGCGTAAGATAATTTACAAGTTAATAAGTTGGGAGGGAGGATTTGGCTAGTGGCTAGCGTCTACATCTTCTGCCTGGCCGAACCGAATTACCGGCCTGTGATTTCGCCGTATATGGACGTTGTCAGTTCAGATTAGCTGAGGTTTCCTAAACTGTTGGCGAGCATAGGTGTGTGGCAGCTGCACCAACCGTGGAGCTTCCTATCCGGGAGGCGCTTCGCAATAGTCCCGACTGATTCCCTCAGCAGGGAAGCGGATGGTGCCGTAAGTACACTGGATCCCGGCTGAACAGAGCGCGCGGATGATGCCATCGCAGGCGTGCGATCCGGCCTCGGTGTGCAGGGCATGCTGATGCCGATCAGATGCGGTTAGCGGGCCGACCACGGTGTCGCCTGACCGCCGCCCCTGCCCTGGGGAATCGATGACACCCTGGCGACGGTCGCCCATCCTCGATGGGGAGCGGCGTGTCGCTGGCTGTGACCCCGTTGCTCGGCAACAGCGGAAGACGTATGTGTTTGCGATCACGCCTGTGCCAGGAGCATGTATGATGACGTCACCGACTACAGAGCATGAACATCACTGACGGCGACCCTGGTGCCGATAGGGAGCGGAGGGACCGGCTGCGGGAGGCGCGCGGGAAGGCGCCCAAACACTCACGCGAGTGGGTGCGCGAGAAGAAGGAGCGCCGACGTCGCCAGGGCAAGGAAGTGGCTCGCGACTCCAAGTACACCGGTCGCCGGCGGCCGGCCGGCTTCTGACCTGGGGCAGGGGGCGGGTGTGGTGCAGGAAGTGTGTGGTTACGCTGTGCCGGCTGTGTTGCGGTGTGGCAATGCGGACACTGACAGTGAAGCATGTCTATTGATTCGTGAAACCTGCACCATCGGTCCGACGTAATAAAACGGCGCCGTGCTGATTGTTCCGTAATATTTTCCCTCTTCTCACATTTGGATGTATCTACACCGCAATCACGTCAACACGAATAAGAAAATGCTCACCACACGGTACTAACACTGTCCCACGGCCTAGCACCTTGACACAATGGGTAATCCATAGTAAATACAGCGTTCGCGTGCCGCAGCTGTCTTAAACAAGAAAGGTGGATAAGTGTCGAACCCACGCGTTACACAGCTTTCAAGCGATTTAAATTCGGTGAAGAGATAACTGCCGCCGCACTGGTGGGTGCGACACGTGGCGGGTGGCGCCGGGCGCCCCTGGCAGAGTGGTGGGGTGTCTGCGCGCCGCCCACGCCTCCCCACGCAGCACTGGTGCACGCGCAAACGCATCCACACGCTCGCACTCTCGACACCCACACCGGTATGCCAGCACGCATGCAGACACAGAGAGAGAGAGAGACGGAGAGAAGTGAAGAGGGCTTCGGCCAGCGCGTCCGTCAGCATCGGCAGGCGGCTGGGGTCGGCCGCGGCCGTCCACCACCCGCTGTCGTCCTGCTCCGGTCACCTTATTGCTACGCTGGCCTGCCGCCGCCGACGGGGCGGCTGCACACTGCACGGCGCCGCCTACCGTGCACCCCCATCACACGTGACGTGACGTGGCCGCTCGACACGCGCCACCTAACGCAGTCGCGCGCCGCCTGCAGCGGCCACCTACCGCACACATTTGCCACGCGCCGCGGTGGTCTACCTCGAAGCCTTGTCGCGCCGCCTAAGGTCGCGGCCGTGACTCTTCGCCGCGCCGCCTAAGGTCGCGGCCGCGACTCCTCCACGCCGCCTAAGGTCGCGGCCCCAACTCCCCGCCAAGGTTGCTGCCCCAACTCCCCGCCGCATCGCCTAAGATCACGGTCCCGACTCCTGGCCGCGCTGCCTAAGGTCACGGTCCCGACTCCTCGCCGCGCCGCCTAAGGTCGCGGCCCCGACTCCTCGCCACGCACACACCATCGGCACCAATATAAACACGTCACCGCGCACGTCGTCCAGCCGCCTCCGTTGGGTGCACCGTTGGGCTGCCGCGCTGTGCGCACCTACAGTCTGGTAGTGGGCGGCTGGTCGCGCGGTCAGACGCCACGCCGACGAGAAACAGTCTAGTAGTAGCGGGTAGCTGGGCGCGCCGACGAGAGCCGCAAGACAGTGGACAGCCAGCCAGCCGACCGACCGACAGCGGGAGGGCGGCAGGGATATGTGGTGGGCGCCGGCGGCTGGTACAGAACCGTTGGCCGCGCCTCCCAGCGACCGGGACCGGTGCGCGGCTAGAAGCTCATAGAAAGTATCCGGGATAAAATCACGTTCGTCTCAGACCTTAGTTAACCTACAAATCCTAGCACACATGTCGTAACTAGCTACCCTAAAGAAAACGGAACATCAATAATGCACTATGCATCTAGCGGCGCCGGGCCTCACTGTCGGGTGTGGCGGCTGGGCCGGGTCCGGCCTGTGGGCAGTGGCCATTGGCCCGTGGCCTGTGGCCTGTGGCGGCCGGCGGCCCAGTCCGACGGCGTCGAGGTATGGCGGCAAGTCCGTTGTGAACACAGGGCGCGTGGCGGCCGCAGCGGCTGCCGGCGACAGCCGGCGGCGCCCGCCCTGAAACAGGGCCACCGGTCACGTGGCGGTCAGGTCAGCAGCTGCAAAACATGCGGCTTACAGCAGTGCGGCATGCAAAACGCCCGACAACACTTTTATCCGCACAGAGCATCAACACATCCGCATTATACAAACTAATCAACATCACCATCACATGAAGTCAAACCCGCCAGCCACCCAAACACCTTAGGCCCGGACCATGTGTCCGTTGTCGTACCTTTACGTGATGACGCATTTCCTCAAGTCGACCAACCTCTTAAACAAGCCGTCAGATGACCCCTCGAACGCTTGTGAACTTCAGTTTTATGCAGCTTGTGTACATATTTGTAAATAGTTCATGCGTTATTATCTGCTGGGTTCTCAATAGCTTACCTAAACATCATACATGTCCTATAGTACTAAATTGGACCAATATCAATCAACTGAACTACTTTTTTTTTACCGGACATATTTGAGTAGCCCTCACAGGGCAATATTCTATTTCGGCGCCCCGCCTTTTTTCCACAGGAAATCTTTAATACTGGTGCTAGACTCAGTTGCGTTATGGGTAATTATTGGTTTGCCTAATGCTACGAGGAGTGTACGAGGTTAGTATTCCGGGGAAACCGCTGTTTCTCAGCAATTGCTAACCGCATGTTAAATGGTCGTTGAATTTCGCTCCGTATCGCTTTCATTAATTGTTGAGCTATATAACACGCCCCAAGTAAGTACTATTGTTCCTCTTTTCTGCCTGGAAAGACTATGCATATCGTCATTTACTCCTATAATCATGATGGGCGCTATATGACCAATGCAATTGATGCGCCCTCAAGCCCAAATACATAGGCACTATAATCATAAAAACCCGGAACATTTGGCACCCAGAACCCAACACGTTAACCACTCGGCCATCTCAGCCCCTTCAATACCGTTACGACACTTCATTTTCAATGTGTGTCTACTAGTATTTTCGTCGAGATCGATTAGCTAAAGTTGGAAGCTTCCAATGTGCACCACGAGGTTTATTCTGAGTGTGTTTGGGTTCGGTAAAATGTCTGGTGGTTATTCACATCGTAATCCGATCATAAGTGAGCTTAGGTCATGTAACCGCTCGGGAATGCTGACCTCAGACAAAACAACGGGTGGCTGAGCTACCAGCTATGCTGCTAACAGCGCATACTGGGAGCTTGAGTCGGTTTGTCCTGACGTCTGCTTACCAATCCACAGGCCGCGGTTACTCCCCATTCGTCTCGGGTGCTGCATAACAATCAGACATCGCTGACTGCCAGCTACCAATTGATTTCCGTGTATTGCACTCCTTATTATTCCCTTGAGCGTTTGAGCTGCACTCCAATATGTGAACATTCCGGCTGCCCCGAGCCATCTGTGAAACGCTTCACGCGTGTCGCCGGGCATCAAACGCGCCAGTATTAATTACGACGCAGTTCAGCATTTCAGGCCGGCGCAGCCATCTTTGGTGCCACAGGGCCGCCGATGTCTTTCGGCTACCATTTAAAAGCCTCTGCAGGGTCCCCGTCCACGTCAGCACGCACACAAACGAAGTCAGAGCGGGACCTGTTCTAGTATTTAGTCCCTAACTTTGCGGGGTGGCAGTACAGTAGCCAGGGGTTGAAAGGGTGTTAATGGCGCACATTATGCCACGTGCCGACTATGTTACGGTCGATAGTGTATAAGGTAACACGACAGCCTGAGAAGTACCGAGGGAGCCTCAAAGGTACCATGAGAACCTGTAAAGTGCCACGGAAGCCTGAAAGATACCATGGGAGCCTAAAAGGTACCACGAGAGCCAGTAAATTGTCATGGAAGCCTGCATGGTGACATGGTAATAACAAATTTTGCCACGTTACAGGTATCAATATAATCTGATTGCCACAGCCCATAGCTACACTACTCAAAAGATAAATGGATTCGCACCAGACAGTGCAGCAAACGTCGCGGGGGTTACTTACACAATGTTTACATTTTCCCAGTACAATATTTCGGCCTTCGACCAATAAGGCGCAGGCACGACCGAATTGTGGTCGGATCCTCCTGAATACATTTTGTCCAGCCCCCCCCCGTGGCATGTCACCTCCCCCATAGTCCAGAACCTAGTCTAGGGAAAACTGACGAGGGAAGTCAGGCGGTGCTCCATCATAATGTACATGTCGGAATATCAAACTACACGAGTGTGCTCGGCAAACGCGTTCTGTCGCTCTTACTGTCGAAGCATCGACTGTAGCATAGGCGAGGCGGGTTTCCCTTGCAGTGACACAGACACATACTTTTGATTGAGGTAATCCATAATGGGCTTGTGGCTAATACAATCTTGCGCTAGCGCAATAGAGGCCGAAGCTTCGCCGAGGGGGCAAAACACACGCTGCCCTGCGGGGCAATTTACCCGTGCAGTTAGCATGCTCTCCGGGTCCATGCAGCGGTCACCAAGCGCCGCACCAGCACCAATCACCACACTCGACTGCACCTTGAGAGGAGCTTCCCAGGAGCGTCGGTCTGTCGGGAGCGGTTAATGACAGTCAGGTGACTCGCTTCATCCGCGTCGGTAAATCGACAGCCTGTGGTCGGGCCACAGGTCGGCGCCACAAGAGCTCGCTCCACACTCCTACCCCACGTGCCGTTAAGTGCTAGCGTGATGTCGGTGCTATTGAGTGTCTAGCGTGATGTCGGTGCTGTTGAGTGTCTAGCGTGATGTCGGTGCCGTTAAGTGCTAGCGTGATGTCGGTGCTGTTAAGTGCTAGCGTGATGCGGTGCCGTTAAGTGCTAGCGTGATGTCAGTGCTGTTAAGTGCTAGCGTGATGTCGGTGCTGTTAAGTGTCTAGCGTGAAGCTACCGACAGGTAGATCTCATCCCCCTCCCGCGTCGCTTAGAAAATCAAGAGTTGTTGCCAATTGGTAGGAAATTAATGTTGGGACGTGGGAGGGGGCACAGGCTCGGCACTCACAGGCCAATGCAAGCGCCTCGTTTTCCCATCCTACAGTTTCAGAGATGCACGCAGACGTTTTAAAAACGTGCCCGATGGACATTCTCCCCGACTCTGCACTTTTGACACCGTGTCCACGACAGACGAATAAGTGTGAATTACCGCACGCTTGTGTTTTGCGCCTGGGAAATTTTCTGTTTGCTCGTTCAGAAGGAAAGGACTATGTTTTAAATACACTTGCATATGTGTCGATTCGTGACGAATGAGTGCAATGGGCATTGTATGCACGTTAATGTAAGATTCGGTTTACGAATAGTTTGGTCAGACTAGCGTTATATAAATATACTGATCTCATTTCAAGTCGGTTACAATGCAATATTTTTATCGAGTGCTAGACACGAGGGCATCTGAGCCACCAAGTGGCTGTGGGGTACCACAGGTACTTTATCGTCCTTCCCATGCAACGAAGGTGGGAGGGGGCACTCGAGTCTTTTCTAAAGTCGGAAGAGCACCGCATTCCCATGGGGGAAGGGGGGAACATAACCCCTAAACTGTGTCCCTCTACCACATTTGGGCCCGCTCCGGATCAGGAGCGGGTCCAGAAGGATCGGTTGTGGGAGGCAAATTAAGTCTCCGATTTCGAGAAACTGTGCAGATTTCAACAGCTAACGTTTGCCGGGTCTGCATAGGACAATATTTATGTCAAAATATTTTTTAGATTTCGAGAAATTGTCATTTTAGTGCAAAATGTTGGCACAAATCGGTATATGGGGACGGGGGCTGGGCTCCCGTGGTCCCACTGTGCCGGTCAGCGCTCCGTATCGTGTCTTATAGCACTCGCCTACACAGCCGACGTTACGACCTTCTGGAGGTTACAACACGAAGCATTTTGCTTAGTTACTCGCTATTGCCACGATTGTGTATACAAATTCATGTTGGAGGAACAATTACCGTCAAAATATCGGTTTATTCGAATCTCTGTCCGTGTGAAATTGGCACTCTCACCATTCATTTCAAAACTACACACCATCTCAGAAATCCCCCCCACCCCCTATCTTTCTTGTCACCCTCGAACACCACTGACCAGGTGTATATATATTATTGGAAATCGTAGCTCTGCAGGTAAGTGTAACATTGCTCATGGTAAGCGTGATAGTAAGTTTGTAACATTGCTCATTGTAAGTCGTGGCGAAGTAAGTTCACCAGCGAAACAGTGTTTCGGTCTAATAAGAAATAACGCCTGGGTTCGTCGGTATATTCTGGACCCACTACCAAAACATGGCGCAGTCAGCGGGTCATTCCGCACTGCACAATAGGTACTCATGTGTGCGGAACTCTGAGACGAAGCCGAGCCACCTCATCCCTTGACTGGTTGAATGGTGAGGATACCCTGCTCAGCATACACTGATTGTCCTCAATGGAGCGAATTAAGGACGTAAATTGAAGAAATTAACCCGTAATAAAACATCCTGTACAGTGAGTGATCTGCTATGGGCTGAAGCTATACAATGCTAAGGGATTGCTGAGCGAACCAGTCCTGACATGTAGGTGTAACCTGAGACATGGGGAAAACGGTAATACAAACAACAATAGCATCATTAGTTTGTCTCACGGTTGAGAAATAGGTATCTCGTCTTGGACCTCGGTGCATTTTAGTGTTTTGTGGATGGCGATTCTCTCTGCAGAAAGGACGGTAGCACTGCAGGCAGAGGCGGGGATGGCCGAGTGGTTGAGGTGTTGGTCTCTGGGTACCAAAGGTCCTGGGTTCGACACTAGCGCCGCTCGGGACATTTCCAAATCCCGCGGCCCACCGGCGAAACAGTGTGGGCGATGCCATTAGCCGTGAATGTGCATAAAGTGCGTTGTGAACCACCCAATAAACAATAAGCCAGCCGGCAGGGAGACATCTCGTAACGGATCCCTCACCCAAGCAGTACCCATGCCGGAATTCATCTCCCGAGTCACCTGTGTATTTCACGATGTAACTATTGTACGAAAGGGACGTGTGTATTGGCGAGGGTGATAATAGCTTCCATTCCGTGTTCCGATGACCGCGAGAGACGGATGACAAATGTAAACATCTGCTCATGTCGCCTAAGTCATTGCACTCGAATTGTCGTGTGTCTCATAAGCACCCTCGTTCATACACAAAAAAGGTACTTTTTCCCCCAGCTTCGCCACGGAAAACCGCCCGCGTGACCGGGAAAAAAAACAGCTGAATATTGTATGTGTGCGTGGGAAACTGACGCATTTTAAAAGGTGTTCTGAAGACTCAATAATTCTCGTCTCTTGGGATTCGTGCGCTTCCGCCAACACGCTAAATGTGGGAGAAATATGGAAATGTTCCGGTGATTTTTTTGCAACACAATGCAGCGTATTGTATCCAGTATTCTCTTTGTGGCAGCGCATGCACATTATATATATATATATATATAAATACCTCGAAATGCTGGACGAACTGTTGATGACAATCTTCGAAATATGTGGAAATTAAAAGTCTCCGATTTCCAGAAACTATTCAGATTTCAACAGCTAACGTTTGTCGTGTCTGCATAGGACAATATTTATGTCAAAATATTTTTAGATTTCGAGAACATGTCATTTTGGTGCAAAATGTTGGCATAAATCGGTATATTTCAAACCCTCAGTTGACCTGGCGGCCTGACTTGAAGTTACATTTCGGGTTATGAATTTGTATTTCTTTAATTATCTGCACGTTCATATTCAACATTTGACTGGATCTTGCACGATTTATTTATGAAAGTGCTATAATGTACATCTACAATTCATGTGGAGATGAGCTCGCTACCTAACCGACCAGTCCCAGTGCCGGTATCTTAACAGAGTGGAGTTCAATTCTTTGGCACTGTGCGCGTCCACCAATTGTCGGAAAGTATGTCAAACTTTAAAGTGATTGTGTCAACCGTTCAGGAGATAGCTTGGAAAACCTTAGCAGAGTGGGTAAAATGCCTACAAAAATCGAGTTGCCTGCAAAAACGAAGGCAAATGTGGCCTGCGCCACCTCTTCAATCAGTGATTCGACACCGCTGTTTGACTTCCTTCACCTTCGACCTCCTTCGAGTCAGACGGGAAGAATGTGCTGGCTCGGTTGTTTGGGGTCGAGATGGCGGTGGTGGCCTGCATAGGCTCGGCCACAGGATCGCTAAGGGGGCATCAAGGTTTTAAGTCAATGATTTCCATACAACGTCCATAAACGTAATGTTAACTTATCACAATATTAAAGGGATCCTTCCCCCTAATCCCAATGGTGGGAAGCTCATGGTGGCTTATGATTTATCAGCGCTTCGACTACCGGTGCTATTATGCGGCCGTACTGATGGTATAGGCCGACATCGCTATGGACCTCTCTTTCCTGGCACGCTCAGGGAAGATGTCATTGAATGAAGCGAGAGAGAGAGAGGATGCTACTGCCTGAGCCGGGAGAGGAAGATAGCATTGACTGCGGCGGGAGGGGAGGATGTCACTGACTGAAGCGGGAGGGGAGGATGTCACTGACTAAGGCGGGAGGGGAGGATGTCACTGACTAAGGCGGGAGGGGAGGATGTCACTGACTGAGGCGGGATGGGAGGATGCTACTGACTGTGGCGGGAGGGGGAGGATGTTATTAACCGGGGCGGGAGGGGAGCATGTCACTGACTGAGGCGGAAGATGAGGATGTCACTGACTGGAGCTGGAGAGGAGAATGTCACTGACTGCGGTGGGTAGAGAGGATGCCCGTAGCAGGAGTAGAAAGCGAGGATACTCAAAACTGGGGCCGGACAGGAAGATGCCCGTATCTTGAGCCGAGGGGTGGATCCCTTTGACTTCCGTGTACATTAAAGTCGAGAGGCGGTGCCCCTTGACTGGAATATACGCCGAAGTCTCACCCCCGGCCGGCTGCCGTCTCGGTTGTGGAGAGCTGCTCACCGCTGGACGGTGGCGGGTCTCAACCCCCGGCCGGCTGCCGTCTCGGTTGTGAGAGCTGCTCCCGCTGGACGGTGGCGGTCCACCCCCCCGGCTGCTCCGTGGAGAGCTGCTCACCGCTGGACGGTGGCGGGTCTCAACCCCCCGGCCGGCTGCCGTCTCGGTTGTGGAGGGCTGCTCACCGCTGGACGGTGGCGGGTCTCACCCCCCGGCCGGCTGCCGTCTCGGTTGTGGAGGGCTGCTCACCGCTGGACGGTGGCGGGTCTCACCCCCGACCGGCTACCGTCTCGGTTGTGGAGAGCTGCTCACCGCTGGACGGTGGCGGGTCTCACCCCCCCGGCCGGCTGCCGTCTCGGTTGTGGAGAGCTGCTCACCGCTGGACGGTGGCGGGTCTCACCCCCCCCCGGCCGGCTGCCGTCTCGGTTGTGGAGGGCTGCTCACCGCTGGACGGTGGCGGGTCTCAACCCCCGGCCGGCTGCCGTCTCGGTTGTGGAGGGCTGCTCACCGCTGGACGGTGGCGGGTCTCACCCCCCGGCCGGCTGCCGTCTCGGTCGAAAGGGTATGAGCCGGACTAGGTGTGTGGCGCGAGAAAAGTATTGTGGGTGTCCGAACAGTCAACATATTCCAGCCAACGGTCACCGGCCCATGACACCCATGTAAGCGTTGTAATGATGGTGTCATACTATCGTCGGTGCCCGTAGCCCACAAAGATAAAAACATACACTTTGACAACACACACACAGCCTTCACTGTCCGGGTGAGCGGTGCCCCCGAGGTGCTGTACGGCGGGTGTACGGCGGGTGCCCAGTTAGGCGGGTGTGGACCGGCCGCACCCTTGACCGAGTTTGGAGGCGCGTCCCTGACCGGGTGCGGGCCACGCCCGGTCTCGCTCTCGCTGTCTGTGACCGATCGATCGGCAGCGAAGTCCTACAACGGGTGCGGCCGGACGGCGCCGCCGCCCCGCCCTGGAGACTCGTACGGCGCGGCACCCCACCACCGCCACCGCCCGAGAGACTCGTACGGCGCCGCCCGGGAGACTCGTATTGCACGGCACCCCCACCGCTGCTCCGCCCGGGAGACTCGTACGGCGCGGCACCCCCACCACCGCCACCACCGCCCCGCCCGAGGGACTCGTACGGTGCGGGGCCGCTCACCGCCGCTACTGCCCCGCCCCTACCACGGTAGTCACTCACATGCAGCGGCGTAGCCAAGACTTGGGCCGGGAGGGGGACGAACATCTGAGGAGGGCCCCTACCTACCTACCGAGACCCCCTCTCCAACTTTTCCGGAACTTTTCGGAGTTCGGTCACCATATCTTCGAAGGGCCACTATATCTATATTGATATACATATATTCAAATTGTGTTTTCAGACAATTATGTGAATTGGAACCTTATGCATGCACATGTATGACACATTACTTCTACTACATATTACTACTTACTGTACTACATATATTCTCTTCGGAACTGGCGTGTCGTTTTAGCAGTGGTTTCCGCATGCGATAGGATGAGCGATAAACGATAATTATCGCTGTTAAGTAAATCGGTTATCGTTATCGTTTATCGCTAAATTTTCAAAATTATCGCTCATCCACTTATCGCAAGTTCCAAAAATTATGAACGATAAACGATAAAATGTAAAACGGGATGATGGAAAAATGGAAGACGATCGACAGTGTATGCCGCGCGACAGTGTGTGTGCGCAACCTGTTGCCATCTGCTAAGTGTACAGATCTGTCAGACGGCCGACGGGTGGTATAAATTTGCGCGGCGGGCCGGGCAGAGGTCAGTCACAGGGGGGTCCACTCCCGCATATCTGGCAACTATCCAAATCTTCAGGTTAAAATAAGCCTATTTTCAAAGTTAATCGTCATTGAGATAATTGGATTATTTCATTATCATTTGAAAATAGCATTCTATACTCAGTGTAAAGAACTTGAAATAACATGTAGTTATTGATTGAGGCTTATTTTCAAAAAACCTTTAAGAACTGGCATTGTTCTACACTCCCGCATATCTGGCAACAATGCATATCTTCAAGTTAATATTAGCCTATCTTCAAAGTTAATCATAATTGAGATAATTTTATTATTTCATTATCGTTTGAAAATAAAATTGTTTACTCAGTATAAAGACTTTGAAATAAGATTTTGTAGTTATTGATTGAGGCTTATTTACATAAAACCTTTAAGAACTGGTAGGGACGATGGACATACGAGGGTTTGTCAAAAGCATATTCCTCGCGCCGCAAAACAGACGACGTTACGCATGACGTACGAGGGTTTATCGAAAGTGGTTGCGTCGAAAATATAATTTTATCGCTATCGCTTTATCGTTTTATCGCTATCGCTGTTAATTTTGTGAAAATTTTTTATCGTTTATCGTTATCGCAAACCTTTCTTATCGTTTTATCGTTATCGCAGGTCCGAAAATTAGTTATCGCGGAAAGCACTGCGTTTTAGCAAAGGAATATTGTTTGATTGCTTCGTGACATTGGCTGAAATACACTCATGAGAACCAAGTTTGGCTCAAGCCTGCTGTGTTCGGGGGACACACTTACATCACAGTCGAATTTCGAGGTTTTTCGGAGATTCGGCTCCGCTTTTGCCAACCCACACCAAACGGTGTTTTGTTCATGAAGTGGCGCATGTTGAGGAGAAGCTATATGTTTATCAGCTTCTTCCCACTGCGTGCTCGACTATGTCCTGGCACCGTCCAGCCACCTCCTATCCGTACCACGACGGGTTGTCCAGTGAGCACAGCAGACCGATACAAATGGCAGCTTCAGTTTGCTGAACCTCCCAGCACACAACAAAAGGCACTTTGGTGCTATGGAATGCCGTACGGGCGTTTCGTGAGTCGTAAACCAGGCCGGCGAATGATCCAGACAGTATTTCGGGCCGACAACCGGGGTATCGTAGTCGACCGTGACGCCGCTTTTCCGAGCATGATTACTTCCCGAGAGCCAAACGTGTAGCACTAGCGGCACTAGCGGTGGTTTTGCAAAGTGCCAAACAAAACAATGGAAGTGGACACACCGTGATGTAGCCACCACAATCAACTCTGCAGATATAATACATACCATTCTACGTGTTCCACCCATGTATATGACCCAGTCTCGGTGGTGGATTGGGGCTTAGGGGCGCGTCGACATCCAGGGTCATTTTATGACCGAGTCTCATATCACTGACTAGCAGGGTTGGAAAATAGGCTGTTCCTTGATTTTTGCCATCCAGACAATTATCACCTTTTGCTTCTCATTTGGAGGTTGAATGGCGCTCCTTGATAATGAATGCATTGTTCTACAGTGCTCAGGATTCACTGTGATGTCCAAACTGATATTTTGGTGTCACAGGTTTTGAAGACAGATATCCTCTCAGCATTTGATTATCAAACAGTTTTCTTCTCCAAATCCAGGATTACAAAGCGCACACGAGCCTTGCTGACTAGGCACGTCACGCACACAAGGTAATACCGGCTCATGATTGCAATCAGACACATGAAGACCAACTACCCTATTCATATACCCTAACTCTGACCTCATCTAACGCAAGCACCGCAAGCTAGACCCAAGATCTCGATCCAACTCGGTCTCCATTAGACACAGTAAATCTGACCCAGTCATACTCAGGTGCCGTAGCCACGACGCGGTTCCACCCAAACCGATGAGTTACCCTGACTCAGGGATTCTCCCACACACGATAGCTCCGCCCCATCCACCAGACTCAGGGGTGGGGGGTTGGGGTTGGGGTGGGGGAGGTAATCGACACCGGCCGGCACGCAACAGCCAGTCACGACTGCCCTGACGTCACCGTAACTGTCAACTCCAGTCGGTCGCCGGTGATCCGCTTAGCGTCATCCACATGTCAGGGAGTCGTAGATAAGACCCGGACCAGACGTGTGGCCAGCCCACAGCACGCCAAACGCCGCGGTAATTGCCGACTGGCGGTGGAATCGGGAGAGCTGGCCTCTTCAGGACCGCCGGTCAATTGGACATTAACGAGCCACTGGTCGAGGGAGAGAGCGAAATGGATAGAGACAGATATAGAGACAGAGACAGAGACAGATATAGAGACAGAGACAGATATAGAGACAGAGACAGAGACAGATATAGAGACAGAGACAGAGACAGATATAGAGACAGAGACAGATATAGAGACAGAGACAGAGACAGATATAGAGACAGAGACAGAGACAGATATAGAGACAGAGACAGATATAGAGATAGAGACAGAGACAGATATAGAGACAGAACAGAGACAGATATAGAGAGATAGAGACAGAGACAGATATAGAGACAGAGACAGATATAGAGATAGAGACAGAGACAGAGACAGAGACAGATATAGAGACAGAGACAGATATAGAGACAGAGACAGAGACAGATATAGAGACAGAGACAGATATAGAGACAGAGACAGAGACAGATATAGAGACAGAGACAGATATAGAGACAGAGACAGAGACAGATATAGAGACAGAGACAGAGACAGAGACAGATATAGAGACAGAGACAGATATAGAGACAGAGACAGAGACAGATATAGAGACAGAGACAGAGACAGATATAGAGACAGAGACAGAGACAGATATAGAGACAGAGACAGAGACAGATATAGAGACAGAGACAGAGACAGATATAGAGACAGAGACAGATATAGAGACAGAGACAGAGACAGAGACAGATATAGAGACAGAGACAGATATAGAGACAGAGACAGAGACAGATATAGAGACAGAGACAGATAAGAGACAGAGACAGATATAGAGACAGAGACAGATATAGAGACAGAATATAGAGACAGAGACAGAGACAGATATAGAGACAGAGACAGATATAGAGACAGAGACAGATATAGAGACAGAGACAGATATAGAGACAGAGACAGAGACAATAGAGACAGAGACAGATATAGAACAGAGACAGAGACAGATATAGAGACAGAGACAGAGACAGATATAGAGACAGAGACAGATATAGAGACAGAGACAGATATAGAGACAGAGACAGATATAGAGACAGAGACAGATATAGAGACAGAGACAGAGACAGATATAGAGACAGAGACAGATATAGAGATAGAGACAGAGACAGAGACAGAGACAGATATAGAGACAGAGACAGATATAGAGACAGAGACAGATATAGAAAACAGAGACAGATATAGAGACAGAGACAGATATAGAGACAGAGAACAGAGACAGATATAGAGACAGAGACAGATATAGAGACAGAGACAGATATAGAGACAGAGACAGAGACAGATATAGAGACAGAGACAGATATAGAGACAGAAAGAACAGATATAGAGACAGAGACAGATAGAGACAGATATAGAGAAAAGACAGATATAGAGACAGAGACAGAGACAGATATAGAGACAGAGACAGATAAGATAAGAGACAGAGACAGATAAACAGAGACAGATATAGAGACAGAGACAGAGACAGATATAGAGACAGAGACAGATATAGAGACAGAGACAGATATAGAGACAGAGACAGAGACAGATATAGAGACAGAGACAGATATAGAGACAGAACAGAGACAGATATAGAGACAGAACAGAATAGAGACAGAAGACAGAGACAGATATAGAGACAGAACAGAAAGACAGATATAGAGACAGAGACAGAACAGATATAGAGACAGAGACAGAATAGAGAAGAACAGAACAGAACAGATATAGAGACAGAGACAGAAAGACAGAGACAGAGACAGATATAGAGACAGAGACAGATATAGAGACAGAACAGAGACAGAGACAGATATAGAGACAGAACAGAAAGACAGAACAGATATAGAGACAGAGACAGATATAGAACAGAACAGAACAGAAAGAACAAACAGAACAGAACAGAACAGAACAGATATAGAGACAGAACAGATAAACAGAGACAATATAGAGACAGAGACAAAAACAGAAAGATATAGAGACAGAGACAGAACAGATATAGAGACAGAGACAGATATAGGACAGAGACAGATATAGAGACAGAACAGAACAGATATAGAGACAGAGACAGAGACAGATATAGAGACAAACAGAACAGATATAAAAGAACAGAACAGAACAGATATAGAACAGAACAGAACAGATAAAGACAGAACAGATAAAACAATATAAAAAACGAGCAGATATAGAGACAGAGACAGAACAGATATAGAGACAGAACAGATAAGAACAGAACAGAGACAGAAAACAACAGATATAGAATAAACAGAGACAGAGACAGATATAGAGACAGAGACAGATATAGAGACAGAGACAGAGACAGATATAGAGACAGATATAGAGATAGAGATAGAGACAGAGACAGAGACAGATATAGAGACAGAGACAGAGACAGAGACAGATATAGAGACAGAGACAGAGACAGATATAGAGATAGAGACAGAGACAGATATAGAGACAGAGACAGATACAGAAAGAGACAGATATAGAGATAGAGATAGAACAGAACAGAGACAGATATAGAGACAGAACAGAACAGAACAGATATAGAGACAGAGACAGAGACAGATATAGAGACAGACAGAGACAGAGACAGATATAGAGACAGAGACAGAGACAGAGACAGGGACAGAGACAGATATAGAGACAGAGACAGATATAGAGACAGAGACAGAGACAGATATAGAGACAGATATAGAGACAGTGACAGAGACAGATATAGAGACAGAGACAGAGACAGAGACAGAGACAGATATAGAGACAGAGAGATAGAGAGATAGAGAGAAAGAGAGAAAAAGAGAGCCTACCCGGCGGAAAAAATGGCGCCCACCCAGAACAAGTGACCCGGGACCAAAATTTATCGATCCGCCTTCGTAATAAGCAAGCTTGAACTAAAATGAATCCGACGTCATTCAAAGGAACAACATTACGATAAAATGTTAATTACAGTGTTGGTATTGAGACCTTTCCAAACTTCTCAAGTGTCACTTTTAAGGTGACCGTGCATAGCATGCAGCGGCGCTTTTTTTAAATGCAGTCACAAATCTAGCAGACACAATTTCCAAACCACTTGGCACCGGCAAAGCCCTAGTGGTAACAAACATACCATCGCAATTTTATGAAAAACGCAAGTTTCAACCATATAATTTAAACACATACCTGCATACGGTAGAGTGCTACCAACCCCCCCCAGCTTAACACATAACAGCATCAGCATGTGCAGAAAAGCACACCAGCGGGCAAAGAAGAGGAAAGCTAAATGTTGGACGGAAATTCTGCAGATCACGTGGTGAGGTGCGGCTGGGCAGTCGAGAGTTTCGGACATGTATGCATTTCCCGACCCGCCCTAAATGCTCCAGTCGCTGGCGAGTGAAGCAGGCTAATCTATTGCCAATTATAGGCAAGCACCAGGTCCGCAGAGCAACGACAAGAACGGCAGGACAGCGAGCAGAGGCGAGTAGCCGGCGTCCACTCACCTTAGGTGCCGATTCCGAAGTATCCTGCCACCGTCGACACTAAGCATACTATCAGAATTGACACACATATCATGATCATTATCTTCTTCTGCAGCGTGAAAACGGACAGAACGGTTGGTTAGTACGGACATAACGGAACTACGAACCTCAGAAATGCACAATCCAATGCATATATATATATATATATATATATATACATATATACATATATATATATATATATATATATATATATATATATATATATATATATATATATATATATATTACAATTGAACGGTATCCATACCGAAGTGCAGAATCATTGTTTTTATATTCGAACGGAAATTTAGCGCAATGAAGGATTCCATGTGTGGTAAGCACATCTTCCATCCACTCACCACACAATTTAGGGAGGCCCCAATTATACAATGATGCCTGTTATGTTGGCTAAAGGCCCAGGTCAGATAATCCATTAATATCGAGAGAAAACCTCCATAGCTTACAAGCTAACGGGAAGCCAAACGCTTGGCAGGAGGTCCCATCGTGTTCTATGAAGGTCCCAGACAAGGCGGCCTTTGGTCGACCAGGGTGCCCATAACACGTAAAGCCCCCCGAAGTCAGGCGAGCATTCCATCTAATTTGAAGGCTCCAGTTCAGTTTTCACAGGAAAACCCAAAGATCACCCGGAGACAAAAGAAAAAGATGCAGGGATCCCTGACCGCATCCTAAGAACTGAGGATGTCCAATGGAGAGCGGCTGCTCCCTGGCAGAAGCCGATGGTGCCGCCCCTGCGCATACCAAATTAGCTGGCATACTACTGAGCGCATACACGCATTAATCATTCATAACAACAGAATAAGCTGGGTGGCATTCATGTTTACAAGTCACTTTCAACTTGCTCGGCATGCTGGTGAATACACGCGTGCGTCAATCATCCGCAGCAATGGACTGAGCCAAATTATTGGCGGCGCAACAGCCAAACCAGTAGACGGACACCACAGCTCCACCTGACGGCTATCCAGCACAAGGTGCGCCGCACGCCCAATGCTCTGGTCATGACCATGTGACCATGGCTGCAGGTGTCACATAGCGCGTTGCGTGAGTCGTGTTTGGCGCATAGCGCATGAACGAAGCATAAACGCAGCAATCGATGCATCAATGCACGTGTGGTTGAGTAGCCGTATCGAAGCAGCAGGTGATCTTCCACAAATTAGCAAATAATGAATGGTCAGCATCACTAAAGAAGCCAAATTACTGCCACGTGTCATGACAGTACTTTTGCTGCAATGCGTTGCTACGTGTCGTGACAACGCATTCCACTATGCACTAGAGGATAGCTCCTCTAAAATGGCGATGAAAACGCATTGCAAATGGATGAAGACGTCAGAACGCCGGCGCGCTTGTGAATTTGTAGCCTACCATGTGCCTTTCTCGTCAACATCCAGTCAAAACTCGGCGAGACCATAACCAAACATTTCCAGGCCACGTATATTCCACCATCATGCGTGAGAAAAAAATACTGCGAACGTGCTCACTGTCCGACTATTCTAGTCACGCTGTTCACCTAATACAGGACATCAGATAGTGAACAGTATGGCAGCCGTATCTGCGTGTGATGGACGCTATGAACATCGGATGCTGTGAAGGAATCATATCTAAAACATTTCGGACTGCACTTCGTTTGCTGATCGTTATTATCCTTGGACGTTGTGAGCTTTGGACATTAAAGCACTATGGTAGAAAATTACCCTCGATCTTATGATATTGCCCCACCATGTCTGGCCAGCGCATCTTATGTGGAGCAGCAGTTTTGAATGCACTGCCCAGGTGTACCCATCCGCCATGTCGAACATGCTGTGCGGGTGTACAGTCGCCGTGTCGGATACGCTGCCCGGGTGTACTCAGCCGCCGTGTTGAATACGCTGCCCAGGTGTACCCATCCGCCATGTCGAACATGCTGTGCGGGTGTACAGTCGCCGGGTCGGATACGCTGCCCGGGTGTACTCAGCCGCTATGTCCACCATCAGGCGTAGCCGAAACGGGCTGCTGGCATGGCGTACTGACGACTATGCCCATCCGATAGCATGGGCAGCTGCGCCCGCTTCTGTATCAGATAATGCTGTCTGACATATCAAGCTGTCGTGCAGGCCTCACCTCTCATGGCAGGCGGTTAGCTATCTTTACCTGTAGTGACGGGGGGATGAAGGCGTCTGCGGCTTGCGGATTATGAAGTAGCCAGGGCCACCATGTTCAACTGGTGCGCGCCGATGGTATGCAAAGCTGTTTTGACTGGTGTGTGGAGCTGCTGATTGTGTAGCTGGCGTGGTTGGCATGTTTAGCTGGTATGTGTAGGCACAGTTGCTTACGCGCCGAATTGAATTTTTCATCTCGTGTATGCCCATCGACTCAGCCGCCACGTCCTGCCGAAGTCACCACTGACCCGAACCAGCGAGCACGACTCGTGAACCGTGCGTCGCGAGTGGCACGGCACCGTCTTCAGCTTAGCCGCCTCATTCACACCGGTGCGGCCACAGCCGACCACGGCGTCCGGGTGCCGCGATCGGCGGTCGTGCGGGGACGCTCGGCGGTCGCGATCCACACCGCGGCTGGGCGGCCGGCCGTGATCCACACCGCGGCCGGGCGGCCGGCCGTGATCCACACCGCGGCCGGGCGGCCGGCCGTGATCCACACCGTGGCCGGCTCGGCGGTCACGGGCCACACCGTGGCCGGGCGGGTGGCCGTGCGGAGAGCTCGGCAGTCGTGTGTGGACGCTCTGGAGCCGTGATCAAAATCGTGGCCAGCCGGGCGGCCGTGATCCTCACCGTGGCCGGCCTGGCGGTCGTGCGGGAACACTCGACGGCCGTGATCCGCATCGCACCCGCCTGACCGTGACCACATCCGCCTCGGTGACCTGGCGGCGCCTGGTACGACGCCGCGCCACCGAGGCGGGGAGAGCCGGCGCCGCGGCGGCGCTCCGTCACGAAATCGACACCGACAACGGCGCCGCTAATCAGCCCCGACGCCATCAGGCCCGCCGGCAATTGCCGTCGGCGGCCGAGCGCGACGCCGGCCGTCTGGCGCCGACACGGCCGACGGCCTCCACCTGGCCGCCGGTTGGCGACAGCCGGCGGCCGGCTGTCCAGTGTCCGCAGCCCGGTGCAGTCACCGTCGGCCGTCCCTCCGGCCGTCGGCACCTCGCCTGGCCACGGGCGGGCCGACCACGCCCTCGCGGCCCAGCCGACAGCGACCGGTCATCCTCCCGCACCGGTCCGCCGCTGGAAACGGCCGCCGGCCGCGCTCAACCCGAAGCGGCCATCATAATACGGCGGGGGCCGGGTCGGCCGGCGGGGGCGCTCGCTGACCGGCCAGGTCGCCGCCGCGCCGGCTCGATACTTCACACGGTGACAATATCGTCACCGCCGCGCCCGGATCCCGCCGGCGCTGACGTCACCGGCGGCTCGGTGACGTCAGCCGACATGAGCGTGCCGGCGCCATTGGCGTTGCCGGCGGCGATGACGTCACGGCCGGCCGTAGGTCGTTGGCGTTGACGAGGCGGCGCACGGCCCCGCTTCGACGCCGGTCGGAGGTCCGGCGAGAGGAGAACGGCACAAAGCAAGCACACAGATACATCGCGGGAACAGTGAGGTGGCTAGTACCGCCTGCGGCGCGGCCGTAGTCGTTTCCATGGGCGAAAGGTGCGCCCTTGGCAACAGAGCAGGCGGCCAGAGTAGCCGCCCACCCAGAGGGACGTTGCCACCAGCCGGAGTCGACTCCACCGGGAGGCCACTGCTCAGCGGGCCGACCATCAGCCGCGGCGCCGATGCCGGACGAGCCTCGACGGCGTGACGTCAGTCGCCGCCACAACACGGGCGCGCCCCACGCGCCGCCTCGCCGGCCGGCTCAGATCAATACCGCGCCGCGCGAATTTTGGCAACGTCGCCGGCACCAAACGATCTCGGCGCGCTGCACTGCACATTGTCTCAGCAGTGGCTACTCCGGACAGTGCGGCGTGTGGTGCGTCCGTCAGCTTCCGGCTCCGGACACATCTTCTGTGAGGCCAACACAAGGCTGAGGCGTACGCCAGCACTGTGGATAACGCGTCCGACGCCGCTGCCGTTTCCTTCACGCACGACTCGTTTGAAAGGTGCACATAGGAAGCAAGGACACATGCAAAGTGCACTACTGTGACATCAGCTTACAAGTGTATTTACGATGGTGATGTCAGTAGGTACAACCATATAATCAATCAACACAATCAACAAAACGATATACGAAATAAATATAATACATGCACATTAGGAATCGCACTTGTGGTGAGGCAGCAGATATAAGTGCATTGGGCTTTTTTGCCGTCTCACGAATACACTATTCGTGGTTACACAAAGTACCATCGGGCCACCCGACTTGGAAGTGCTGTGACGAGCCAACCAGACCGAGTCTCTTTCTATGGACGTATTTCCGAGTAAATTGAAACGTCTAGAATTGTCCAGCGGAATTGGAGAAAGGCGTGACTCGAGTCGGTTATCTCTCGTTCATGTTCCGAGCTGGATTCAGTTAGCTGTCCGGGACCACAAATGAAGCCGAGCAAGCTGATGGAACGGGTCCATCCATTTCGTTTCCGCCGAGCTTGCCGGTGCGAGGCGCTGGCATTCACAATGGGGAGCATTCATCATCGTGAAGAACGCCAGCCGTAACCGGAAGACTGCACGGTAATTTTCGATTCACAAGTTCGCAGGGGCGGCAAGAAGCCCATACACCCACCGGTGGGGACCGAGCCGACAGAGGGCAAAACACTGTCAACACAAAACAACGTTGCGCACAAAAACCGCCCTCCAAATCTACCCTTGCTGCGGCTCTGACGACACAAAACTCCCGGCAGAATCGGATAAACGGCCCGAATAACAATGAACCAATCGCGACGGCCCACACGTACGGCGAACCAATCAGCGCTCGGTGTTGCGCCGCGTCGGAGCTACGCTACCCCATCCAGATGCGACAAGTAATCAGCATTGATGCGGCCAACAAACATCACGAGCTCAATCAGCCCAGACCTTCACGCCGCGTGCCCTCATAGTCCAGAACGTCACGCCAGAGGCCGCACAGCCCAGGAAGTCATCCCACAGGCGCCACAGCCTAGAACGTCGCGTCAGAGGCCGACACAGCTTAGAATGTCACGCCACAGGCGGCCGCAGTCCAGAACGACACGCCAGGAGACCGTCTGGCCAGTCTGCGGAGGGGCACCGACAGTGCAGTGCGGACGACCGGCGCTGCACACCCAACACCACGGCGCGGCGGAGCGTCACGGGCGAGGCGGGGCAGGATGCAGGCCCGCCGCCGCCGCCGCCGCCACAGCACAGGCGCGCGCGCTCACACGGCGTCCCAGTCGATGTCGACGAACATGAAGAAGAGCGCCACACCGACAACAGTCACGCCGAGCAGCACCAGGCCCAGGTAGCACCACATGTTGTGCTGGCGGGACAGGTCAGGATGAGGACAGGAGCGGGCAGACTGACGGGCACAGACCAGTGGAACGATAGGTGGCACCCTACACGTAACGGTACATCTTGGCTGAACGCTATTTTGTGCAGAATACGAGCGCTCACTCAATGAGCATCACTGCAACAAGCCTCTCGGCGCAGCCCGCTTCAACACAGGTCGCGGCGCCAGGGTGAGTGGAATGGGTGCCAGTTGCGCTAGCACGGGCATGGTTCGACGGCCTGTGTCTGGTCTGGCCTGATCTAACCTGACCCGACCCCACCCACTGACGGTCATCCGACGGACGGAACCGGACGTTGTGACTGACAGTCATGCATATCTGATCGCAATAATGTGGCACACCGGATTGTCATGACCTAAGGTTCAGGCAAGTTCGTCTCTGTCATGGCCGATAGATCAAGCCTCAAGGTCCCACCTACAGTGGCCGACAGTCTTGGTCGTCACGACTGACGATCCTGTATGTCAACTAATTACAATCCGGGCTCTCACGACCGGCAGTACTAACTGTCACGACCGACTGTACTGTGACGATCGACACCACTGACTGTCACCATCGACAGCACTGACTGTCATGACGGACAGTACCGACTGTCATGACGGACAGCACTGACTGTCACGACGGACCGCACTGACTGCCATGATAGACAGCACTGACTGTCACCATCGACAGCACTGACTGCCACGACCGACAGCACCGACTGTGACCATCGACAGCACTGACTGTCACGACGGACCGCACTGACTGCCATGATAGACAGCACTGACTGTCACCATCGACAGCACTGACTGCCACGACCGACAGCACTGACTGTGACAATCGACAGCACTGACTGTCATGACGGACCGCACTGACTGCCATGATAGACAGCACTGACTGTCACGACCGACAGCACTGACTGTCATGATAGACAGCACTGACTGTCACGACCGACAGCACCGACTGTGACCATCGACAGCACTGACTGTCACGACCGACTGTACTGTCACGATCGACAGCACTGACTGTCACGATCGACAGCACTGACTGTCACGATCGACAGCACTGACTGTCACGACCGACAGCACTGACTGTCACGATCGACAGCACTGACTGTCACGATCGACAACTACTTCACGACCGACAGCACTGACTGTCACGATCGACAGCACTGACTGTCACGATGGACCACGACGCACAGCACTGACTGTCATGATAGACAGCACTGACTGTCACGACCGACAGCACTGACTGTCACGATCGACAGCACTGACTGTCACGATCGACAGCACTGACTGTCACGATGGACAGCACTGACTGTCACGACCGACAGCACTGACTGTCATGATAGACAGCACTGACTGTCATGATAGACAGCACTGACTGTCGTGATAGACAGCACTGACTGTCACGACCGACAGCACCGACTGTGACCATCGACAGCACTTATTGTGACCATCGACAGCACTGACTGTCACGACCGACTGTACTGTCACGATCAACAGCACTGACTGTCACGATCGACAGCACTGACTGTCATGATAGACAGCACCGACTGTCACGACCGACAGCACTGACTGTCATGATCGACAGCACTGACTGTCATGATAGACAGCACTGACTGTCACGATCGACAGCACTGACTGTCATGATAGACAGCACTGACTGTCACGACCGACAGCACTGACTGTCATGATAGACAGCACTGACTGTCACGATCGACAGCACTGACTGTCGTGATAGACAGCACTGACTGTCACGACCGACGGCACTGACTGTCACGACCGACAGCACTGGCCGCCATGACGAAGGACGTGCCAGCCGCAATTAGCCAGCCCCAATACCCCCACGCCCGGCCGCCCAGCCCCACCAGCCGGCGTTCCCCATGACGTGGACGGTCATCGACCTATTGTCGGCGCACGCGAATGAAGTTCCCGGGGTTACCGGGGGCGGCGGAGGCGGCGGAGGCGGCGGCGGAGGCAGCGATGGCAGCGGCTGAGTCGCCTCACCGGTCGGCGGCTGAGTCAGCGCGCTGCGCTATCGAGGGGGCGGGGCCGACTGGATCGAGCGGCATCGAGCCGGCGGCAGCGCCGTGTGACGACGCCGACACGGCGGCCACACAGCCACCGTGCGGCCCCTCTCACTCTCCTCCCGACACCGCCGCACACCCGCTCCGTCCGGCAGTGGCTCCGCCGCGTGCCGACCCGCCCCCCACCCCGCCAGACCGTTCTCCTTCGACCCTCCTCCTCCGGCCAACGCGGACAGCCGTGTCGTCGTCACAGCACAGCGGCGGCTCCGCACATCGCACGGGCGGACATGCAGCACGCTTTCGGCGCGATCGCACCGGAAGACGGTGGCACGGCCCGCTCGTCCAGCGTCGGCCAGCGCCGGCCACCGCACGCCAGACACACACACACATACCATTCGGTGTCGGCGGCGGCCGAGGTGAAGGCAGTCAAGGTGGACGCGGATGTGGAAGTAGCGGCGCGGAGGCGAAGGCGGAGGTGGAGGCGGAAGCGGAGGAGGCGGAGGCGGAGGCGGAGGCGGAGGCGGCGGAGGCGGAGGCGGAGGCGGAGGCGGCACGCACCGACCGCGCCGGCTACCCTATGCATGCTAATATACAAATGAGGCTACACACCGACTATCGCATCAAATTATCCCAGAGTATCACAATACATACAGCGGCGTCGCAGCTCCCGTCTTTGGACATAGTAATTTCATGGCGGCCGCCGCCGGCCCGCCTGACAGCGCGCTCGTCACGAGCCAGCCGGCCCGGCACAATGGGGCCGATCCCGCTCGCCGGCCGACGCCAGCCGACTACGAAAACTGGATTACTAATACTATAGCCACAATCAGTAGTACGATTAGCAGGCAAATGATGATGGCAATCTTTTTCTGAAACAGAAGAAGAAAATCAAATGAAGAATGTGAATGCATGCACAATGCAGTGGTGCGCAAATGAAACGCTAGCGATATGCGTTGAACATATTGAAATATTATTCACAGTTCCTAATTAAGCCTAAGAAAACAATGGTCGGCACTTTTGTACGAGCAATCTATAAAGCATCCATAAAGCATCCTATAACGCATTCATAAGGCAGTAGCGTAAAACGAATGTACGTATATACAAACCGTTCATTGCATTAAATATATTAGACTTGCAAAACTACGTGACAGCATATTAATGCTGTGCAAATGCAACTGATGAAAACAAAGGGCAGATTGCAATTGCAGCCCGTGCGCTCGGCAAGCCATACAAAGAAACAAATACACCACCACAAATAACAAACATTAAAACAGAACATAATGGAAACGTACATCAACAACGGAAGAATATGCAACTGAAAACGTTGGACTAGCTGGAAGCATTAGAAAAAGCATCCCACCCGCTCTCATGCCACGGTCATCCAGTGTCGGGGCTTAAGGATGTCTCGACATCGCGATTTTATGGCGTTCATCTCAAACGCAATGCAATGTGGGGGCAAACCGCGAGGCGAATAGATAGCATCACGCAAAAAGTGGCAGCGCGCAACAGTCGGCGCACGCCTCGCAGTGCTGGACCCAGGAGGAGCTGGGCGTCTCCGTCGGCCCATCCGGCGCCAGCACAGACGGCCCATTGGAGCGACCAGCACAGTTCAGCCGATTGGCAGATGGCAACGGTTGCCGGTGGCAACGACAGGGCCCCAGTGGAGCACGCCGACTGCCCCCGTTCTGGAGGCTCCCCGTGGCGACCGACGGCAACCGCATTAGGCTGCCGTCGGCTGTGAAGACGTCCCGCAGCCACCGCGGCATATTGCGTCGAGCAGACCCGTCTCGCTGCGGAGAAGCAGCGCCGCCACCATCGGGCGGGCCCGTGAAGGTGCAGCAGCGACAACGGCCGCAACGAGGATTCGGCACAGGCGAGGTGAAACCAACACCAAGTCCTGAACTGGCCAAATGGTGCACCCCCACCGCACCGAGAACGGCGGGTCGCCAACAAACCCAGAACCGACACAGAGGCGGACCGCCACCAAACCCAGAACTGAATATAGAGCGGCGGACCGCCACCAAATCCAGAACTGAATATAGAGCAGCATACCACCACCAAACAAAGAACTGACTGAATAACGAGCCGCCACTAAACCTAGAACTGAAAGAGCGGCGGACCACCACCAAACTTGGAAATGATAGAGCAGCGGACCACCACCAAACCCGGAACTGATGGAGCGGCAGACCACCACCAAACCCCGAACCGACGGAATAACGGACCGCCACCAAACCCGGAACTGATAGAGCAGCAGACCACCACCAAACCCCGAACTGAATATAGAGCGGCAGACCACCACCAAACCCGTAACTGACGGAATAAAGGACCGCCACCAAATCCAGAACCGGCGAACGAGTCGCCACCAAACCCAGAACTGATAGAGCGGCAGACCGCCACCACACTTGGCACACATCTACTTACCCTACGCGCCTTACTCTGATACTTAAGTGCCCTCTTCGTGTCCTTCTTGGCCTCCTCAATCCACTCGACCGAGTGTTCGACATTGAACAGCACCTGATCGATCATCTCGCCCTGTTGTGGCGTGTTCCAGTGTGGAGGCGGTCGGTGGATCGTGCGACGACGGTCGGCGTGCGCGGACGCAAGGGCAGAGAAGGCAGACAGCGGTTAGTGCCGGGCCGCTCAGGCGGAAGACTTACCCTTCGCGCGCCGCGCTGGTACTTCAGCGCCTTCTTGGTGTCCTCCATCGCCTTGCCGACATAGTCCACAGACTGATCTACGTGATACTCAATACGGTCGATCATTTCTCCCTGGCGAAACGGACCAGGGCAGGGTCAGCGAGGGCCAGCCGCCGCACAGTTCAGTCCAGGCCCGGCACCGACACACACGTGCTTCGTATCGACACAGTGTTCAACGTAACCCATCCTGCAAGCTGTCAGCCATCACCATCTGGAGTAAATGTACACCTGATGCAATGAAATGCACCCCAAATAAATTACCAATAAAGCAAACAAAAACAACTCTTCCAAACTGCCTCAAAAGCTCAATGTATCAAACAACA
Organism: Imbricaverruca yamaguchii; assembly: GCA_034440575.1. Taxonomy (NCBI): domain Eukaryota; kingdom Metazoa; phylum Arthropoda; class Thecostraca; family Neoverrucidae; genus Imbricaverruca; species Imbricaverruca yamaguchii. Next base: position 1,473,474 of record JAOTOL010001601.1, on the reverse strand, counting down.
CACAACCGCACTATTTACACTCCAACCCTTCAGCAAGTGTACATGTGCATGCTATTGCAACTCAATTTGATCAAAATTTGTTGAGACACACTGCATGCCTTTAAGTCTTGAAAACATTACTCCCAAAACATATCACCAGTACACATGAAAATCATAGTTATCAACTCCTTTCAGTCTTCCTTTCCTGTGAAAATATACTATACATATATATATATATATATATATATATATATATATATATATATATATATATATATATATATATATATATATATATGTGTGTGTGTGTGTGTGTGTGTACGTGTATGTGTGTGCATGTGTGTGTGTACATGCACATTTTATGAGCAAGCTCTCATTTACACATTGCTGATTGTACAAAGCTTGCTTTACATTTGTCCGTTTCTTTTCATGGTTTTCATCCTTCTCACAAAATGTCTATTCTCCTGATGTTTATGAATCAAATGTCCAACATAGCACACAAATTACATAAAGTATGTGTTTCATTCATATTATTTTTAGAAAATACGTTTCTGTCATTATCTGCCTTTAGGGTTGAACAAAGTTGTACCAATTTCATCGCAATCTTGACTGGTAGGAACATTAGCCTTAGTAGTCAACCCAAGTGGTGCCCAACCCAACCCACCGGTCACAAGCCGCCAAACGCCGCCAGACCAAAGCGCCGAACTACACACCAGACACCGTAAGCCGACCGAACCCGACCAACACGGCGCTCTTCCATCGGCTGCCAGTTAGGGGCCGGCGCGACTCGACCCGGCACCGACCACAGCCACACGTCCCGCCAACGTTCGTGCGCCGGCCGCTCGGCAGCAGGCATACCTGACTCTCCACCAGCATGGCCATGTCCATGAACATATCGTGCAGCTCGCGGATCGAGTTCTCCAGCTTCATGATGTCGGCATGGCGCGCCTCGATGTCGGCCAGCGTCTGCTTGGCCTGTTGCGTCTCCATGATTATCTGCCGCCGGCGCAGTCGTATTACTGTCCCGCAAGGTCGGCGCGCGGGTCAGAGCGGATCAGTCCGGGGCAGACAAGATTGATTACTCCGGCTTAATCAACTTTCTGGTTGTAATTAACTATAACAAAATATAATAACATATTGATCCGGGGGCATCAACTGCTACTGGTTATGCATAGCCCGTGTGCGCTTTTTCATAACACTACACTTGAATGCATATATCTAATTTTGGAATGAATACATTTTCGTCCAAGGAACGCTAGGTCCGTTTGAGACAGGTTAGGTCAGGCGTAGACCAGGTATGATCCGTTTGGTGTAGGTCAGGCCAGAAATATTTGAGACAGGCGGGATTGAGGCAAGGCAGGTAAGATATATGTGAGCTATGGCACACTGATTATAGCCTGACGCCGGGTAAAGCTGGAATTAGAGTTTGATGTTCAGGTGCAGATTAAAGGAGAAATAACCGGAAATAGCATACTGCACGTTACAGAGAGCATGCTAGCCATTGCTATATTACAAAATAATTGAACATGGTACATGAGCCTGTTTATTTGATCTGTTATGAGTGTATAAATCCCGCCACTAAGGCAAATTTCGAATCTTCCAGTTCATGACGTGTCCACCCGAGCAGACAGGTTAATTAGTCTGAAGAAAGGCATAACAGCACGAGTCAGGGTAGGTCATGTCTGATCAGTTCGGGCCAGATCAGGTCAGGTCTCGGTCACAAATAGAGCACACTCCTAGTCTCCAAATGATCTAAACACAGGCTGATATTTGGTATCGATTTAACTGTGATCAATAGTTCAGTGTTGACCTGAGCACACGCTCGGGTTCAGAGATTAGCTGATACTGCGTGCAATCCTGTCGCTGTTATCCACACATAACGTGCACTTCTACCATGGATAACGACGATAGGCACGGCAAGCTGGTCAGTTAGTTGGTTAGCTATTTGGGCTTTAGGGCGCCTCGACCAGAATTGATCATTCTCCAAATTTCCAACGTCAAACGAATGGCTTGCCACAAGACCACCAGCGCTCACCCCTTGTGTGAAAACAGCAGGGTTCCCCTGTTCCAGCATGTCCTCGAGTTCTTTGTCTGTCGTGTTCTTTCCCGCTGTAACAGGCACACACACAGCAGTTACAATTTAGACAAGTGCTGTACAGTTCAGTGCAGCTGTGGCCAGTGCCATGGAGCGCGATTCGGCTTCAAACAGACTCCGTGAACGCACGCGTCCTAGCCGTTGTTGTTGTTAGTCACAAAGTTCCACGTCCCAAACGAGCCGCGTGACGTTACCAAAATACATCGCGCACAAATAGGTCACCAGTTGTCATGACATGCCAACCGGTATTACAACGGCCCTCGAGAGTCCAAACTAGCAGGTAATTAAGCCCTTGCATACCACTCAGCTGACACAACGCTGAAGACGGTCAATACGCAGGCCCAGCAAACCGACAAGTGACATCATTAACTATGTACAAGCAGGCGCTGTGGCATTTCCTTAACGCTGCTAGAGTGGCGTCTAGACAGACAGTATGTTGAAATTCGCGATCTCAGATATCGACGCAAGGATGCAAATAAAAATTCACATAAAAACCTTCAAAATTCTGAGGAAAATAGACAACAAAACCTACATTTTTGGATACCCAGGTAAGGTAAGGTAATTGCCGCCCCATGTTCAGTGAGTATCACACACACACCCAGGTATATTTCTTAAAGTTCACCCGCAGATAGCAGGACGCTTCAAGTACCGTACCGGTCCGGCGAACATTGTGGCGTAATCATACCAACCACAACAGTGCACCACCCACCCGCCGCGACCCAACCCGACAGCAGACACCGGGACGGACGACAGCGGCACCGCACGCGACACTCCCAGCCAGGACAGGGCCGGCCAGAGCCGAACACACTCACTGATCTCCAGCTGACGCTTAATCCGGCCCTTGCACCGCTCCCGGTAGTCGGTCTGCGTCCTGTTGTACTCGGTCATCACCTCGACGAACTTGCGCGAGAGCGTCGCATGCTGCGTTTTCCTTATCCGCAAGTCTGCCGACGACTTGTTGGTGTGTTCCTCCTGTTCGATGCCCTGCTCGATGCCTGAAAAGGGAGCGGCGGTCACCGCGGCAACCCACTGTCATCGAGGGCGCATTATTTGCGGTGGGGGATACTTGCCAAAATAAACACGGGTGGGGTTGACCACCATGTGAAGCTTTTGTTTGCCATTAAAATACCACAATGAGCCAACCTTGCCCGTTCAAGGCTTCATTCATCTCCAACTTCAAAATTACACAGGAACACACCGGCGTTGTTCCCAGACACATTGAAGCTTCAGAGGTACTCGACTCGTATGCAACACACGAGTGCGAAGACCAGCCACATGGAGGCCGATACCAGTGCATCAAATACAGAGCGTCAAACAATGACACTGGAGGGAGCTGAAACTGCCCGACTGTCTCCTGTTATATGGCCGAGCCAGGCATACATTTCAGCGATAACACGGAAATCACATGCTGGATGTTCATGATGGCTTCGAAAAGAGTATTTGGAGAATGGGCACTGAAAGGCGGATCATTTCGATGGTGCCAGACTCTTCTGAGGGTCCCGAACAAGCAGGGACGTACGATATTATGCTCGCTGGGCACGGAACAGTAATAAGAATTGGGACATGAAGCTACGTCCAACGCTTACAAAAGCAGAAACTATATTACGCCCACTGGGTACAGAACAGCTGTTTGATCGATTTATTAATTGGGCTTAGGGGCGCCTCAACTGCCACTGTGATAGTTAGGACATGAAGATACGTTCAACGTTTACAAAATGAGGTACAGCCATATTTCTGCAGCGCAATCTCCATCAATGATGCATGCAACCCGTAAATGTTTCCTTCGATCATAGCATGTGTATGCGCTAAAGAGCATCTCAGCACAGCTAGCGTAGTGCGACACAGCACGCATGTACGACCATCACGCACCGCGCGACATGTTGATAATTATCTGCCGTCCAGCGTGGATATAAGCCGTACCATTAGTTCCATCAATCGAAATTGCCATGTTTGTCCCCTCCGCTCCCTGGACAATCTTTCTGCCGGCGCGTCACCGTGGACAGTGACTCGCGGGCGAAAGTACCAGGATAATTAGCCACCTGTCTCTACTATCCTTCCCGGAAACAGTGCCCTGGAATGTATTTTTCGAAGGGTCCAGGATAGCAAGGCGAAGCCGTCAAACCCGACAGACAAAACCGGCATATATTTAGAAGGCAGACAGACTGCTCTACGTCGGCGATTACACCATTGAGAATTAGGGCCACCGTGCGCTATATTACAATGGACGGCTGACCATAGGTACGCTGGGAGACGGCAGTTTTCGCGGAAATCGCGCATTTTCGGCAACTAATTTCCCTTTCTGTTTCTCACTGACTAATCGTGGGTGAGGTAGGTAATTCGGCTGACCTACTTACATAGCTCATTGACCTATTTCGAGGCAATCAAGGTTATTAACTTAACTTCATGTTGAATGGCCTTCGGCCGAAATCACGTTTGGATTCATGAAGCCACGTGAACTGGACTTCGCGCTCGAATTTACCCATAAACATTATACAATAGCGCTCCCGGGAACTATTAACTTCATCAAACGAGGTCAACATTTTGACCTCATCTGACCCTCGATTCATGGATCGAACTACACCAAATCACAAATGTTTAGTATCCCGACGTACTGCAGAAAACTATGCTAAACACTTGGAATCGCATATCTGTTATCGTTTTCCACATGCAACGATTGAATGTGAGAATTATCGGTATATTGCGAAATCTGAATTTGAACTGACCTGGAAGGTCGACCGATCACCCAAGAATAAACATCGGATAACAATCGGGAGATTTCGCAAAGTTCAGCATGTCGGTTGTTGTTGTATGCCGCTAGCGCCCTCCATTTAGAAACGTCAGGGTGAACGTCACAATCTCTCCCAGAAATTGGGAAGTTGGAAACAGAATGTCATGGAAGAATGAGCTAGCATAGCCCTTCCGCATTCTTAATCCCCACGTTCCCTTTCATTTTTGCAAAACAGATCATGGAAACATTGAATGTCAACAGAGGCTTCATGCATTACTGTCAGGAGCCTGGTCCGATACCATGCATTTTACGAGTTTGACATCGAAGTAAAGTACAAAGCTGACTGATGAACTTCTTACCTTTTAATTTTCCTCTCACTCTGTTGGCTGTCTTCTTGATGTCAGCCATGAGATCTTCAAGTTCTTGCTTGACCTCTGCAACGAGTTAAATGATGTCAGGAGTCTTCATGGCCGAACATTGAGATATATGATTTTGCCTCGCATATAAACAACGGAATACGTAATGTATGCAGATGTTATCTTCAAACACTGAAACATATTCAATGTGAGCAAAGCTGGCTTTTAAAAAAAATGTACAGTAACTAAAACGATGACCACCATCTCTCAGTGAATTAAGTAATTTGCAACAAAGCAGGTTCATCAACAGATTGTCAGACAATTTCCATCCCGCCGCTGGTCTTACTTTCATCTGTTGTAGGTGATGCAAGAATAGTACTATGCTTCTTCTTGACTTCATCCACATTGGCTTGAATTTTATCGATATTTTCTCTGATTTCTTCCACCTGTGAAGGGGCGATAAAGGTAAAAACACGACAGCGTTCTGCTAAACGGTGGCGCGTTTCTGGGATGCGTCATATAATATGCTAAAAAGAAACACGATATAAGAACTAAGCATTCCAATAAGTCCACACCAATATAATGGCTTTAAATATGCATTCATGGAATGTCTTGTAGTTACCAGCCAGTGACTGTGCAGAATATTGCATATAAAAACTGAAAGCGTACACCAAAGATAACGCAGACCTGGATTGCAGTTCATACACGAAGAAAAGCATTGTCGTGTGTAGTAGAAATGAGCTGACCTCCTCTCCCCCTCCCCCTCCCCCACACACAAAAAAACTGAGGAGACCAGAACAGTGTAAAATATTTCACCATGTGGCCTGGAAATGCACAGTTAATGGAGTTGTGGTATTTCATCCTCGTTTTTGGTTTGTACCATTTTGCCACACGATGTATGCACAGTCATGCACACAACTGCTAAATAATGTAAAATGCATGTGACTGAAGCGAAAGGCATTCCGATATTTAATCCTTAAGTGGCAATCCTTTATTTTCTTCCAATCTTTCACTATTCCCAAGCAACTTCTTCCTTCATCCACAGTTAATGGTGAAGTAACTTTAGGACACTGGACCAGAAGCACGACACATTCAGAGTCAGTTTAGAGGGAGAATGGTCAGGAAACTAAGACGAGATTGCCGAATCCACGAGTGAAGGTCATCTTACGTTAGCCAGGAGTATACACAAAAACAAAACAGGGAGCCTTAAGCCAACTCGACCTGATCTAACTGGGTTGGATCTCAACATGCCGTGAGTTCACGAGCATGAACATGAGTTTCCTGCATCAATGAAGTAATTCGGAGTGCATATGAACTGTGCATATCACTACCTCACAGCCGAAACTCTAAATAAAGTTCGATACTGGTAAGATTGCTAGCACCAAGCTTGAATTTCAGGGTCAATATCTACAAAACTCGCCGACCGATACCCAACCTTCCTATCCCTTCACCGTACGACGGACAACTTAATTCTGCACAGGTGGGCAAAAACTGCAAGCAGAAAAACACGGTACACCGGGCTAATTTCTCAATCCCCATACGCGAAGACAGACGGTGGTGATGGACTTCACCGCATTTCTCGGGTGTGACTAGTCTGGGGGCAGGATGCTCGTCTCCCAACCGGAAGGTTGTACGTTCCAGTCTCACCAGCTGCTGTTCTTCGCTCGCGGCCCACAGGCACGAAAAACTGGCAAAACCATATTGCACACATTACTCCAGCAAGTACTGTCGCTGGCTGTGCCTGCATGAGATTTGTTTGTGCTCGAGGCTACTAAACGTGGAACAACACCCATTCCTCCTACATTAACAAGTTCATCTTAATGGAACTAAGAAATTGTGATGGCCGAGTACATGAGTCTAACTGAACAAGCAACCTACCATAAACGTATTTCAGAACGTCAAACGATTGCATTTCACTGCTGTCCCGCGACGTTCTTGATGCCGTTATTCATCCGACATGCCAGTGTATATATTGAATGCAAAGTATGGCCCATGTGCGTCATAAGCGTCTGGGCGAAACTAATACGACTGGCGTGTAATCATGCCATTCTGGACCCACTCAGGACGCCTGTCAGACTGATGGAGTGCAGAACATGACCGTTTGTATGCAAAGCAGTGCGACGGACTTCGTATTGACTTGGAAATTCACTGTCAAAGACGGTGCTCGTGGAGACCAATATTACTTGTGGAAAAAACGTCAACGAAATTGATTATGCTCAATTGCTACACAGGTGCATTATGATGAAATTATCACTGAGAAAACTCAACTTGAACAATGGAAGTGTGTGTGTGTGGGTGAAAACAAGATGAAATTTGAGACAGAATAATGACATTTCATCAATAAAAATACCTGTGGATCATATTCATGTTACATATCAATCAACATGCATTCTGCAATTTTTCAATATTTTTTACACTTTCTTGTCACATCACATCCCACACCTTCATATATTCCTTGCACATCTTTTCTACAGAATACAAAGGAACAAATATATTCAGTGACTGATATATATATATATATATATATATGATTAAGTAGAACACACAAATGAGTTGGTGTGTTCATTTGCTCCTATGCCAATCCATACACCTGCAGTCACTTGGCATTGGTGGCAAAATGAAAAGCTGCTCCAGTGTTGTACATTTGCTTCTCATACTAGCATATATGACATGCAAGTAAATAAGTTCAGCAATCATGGTAACTTTGGATGAAAGCTTAAACTAGAAGAGCTGTTAACACATTTGGCTAATAAACTAAAATGGCTGGATGACAAATCAGTTGAACGCCACGATCAAATGATGGCTACATCAGAGATGCTGCTCATCAGTAACCAGATCTGATCACTAATCACTGCAAGGGCTGTTATTTCTTTGTTTATTGGGTGGTTCACGACGCACTTTATGCACATTCACGGCTAATGGCGCCGCCCACACTGTTTCGCCGGTGAGCTGCGGGATTGGGAAATGTCCCGAGCGGCGCCAGTACAAGGGCGAAACTTCTACAAAGTCACATTAACAACGGACATGATGCATTCCGGATCGCACAACTTCGCTGTGCCGGGTAGACAGTACAACTCCCATACTTCCCACACACACACACACACACACACCAAACAGCTGCCAAAAACACTGACACAATGCACCCCAAGACCCCCACCACCACACAGTCAACAAATCTGATAACTCATCCAATGTTGCCGAATTTGCACGGAAAACAACACCTCAGGAACTTGTGTTGCAGGGGTTCTGGCATCTTCTCCTGCTACCCTCCACTCCACAGCAAATTAATTTCAGGGCATTGCTCTCACCTCTGCGAAGAAGTCGTCCATGAATCCCTCGCGATTGTCCACGTTGACTGCCACATCATCAGGGCCATCATCGTCATCGCTTTGGGCCTGAAAGACAAGACACAACCTGCATCACTACGACATCTCCATATGCAGGGGTTAAGGCTAGCTGGCTAGCATTGTTAGTTATTTGGGCTTTGTGGTACCTCAACTGCCATGGTCGTGTTTCGTCCAAGCTGGTCAGCATAAACTAAAGCAGATGCAGGTCAGAATGCACATCATCATACCTTTGTAGGTGACACAAGTAATATGTACACCTCATGGCCCTTACAGTACATTTATATTAAGGTTGTAATACATGGATTGCAAGCCATGCTATGCTTGGCATATGGTCATGATATATGACTCAGGGCATTCACATTTCCAGCATGTGTGCACCTTACATCATAGGGATTATTCACCCATTAAAGACATGTGGAAAACCACACACCTCTAGAGCACCACACCTGATCTCAGGCAATATTCAGCATTCTGATTTTGAAGTGAATGTGTGAAATGTGCAGCATGCATTCAAACTGAAGAACAGCTGGTGTACTGTTTTTATGAGTCAATCAAAGTATATGACAGACAGACTTCAAACATAGGATTTTCAACAAGCTTTACATAGCATGCACTATTTCTTGACATTGTAATGACCTCTCACCAGATCTGTAGTCAATAACAATCATGCTCCATATGCAACACAATACAAGTGGCCCAGTGGTTAAGAGGTACTTAAAATGTGATGTGAATGATATGGAAAATATTTTATAAAAGCCATGGATTTTACTGTCTAGGCTTCCAAATTCCCATATTGATTAGGTACAGCATCATTTGCTTATGGATTGCTAAATATCGAAACCATGTGATGCTTCACAGGACATAGCTTGTTGAAAGCAGGATGCAAAATGCATCATTATCCTCTTAAAAGAGGAATATCACCATCTGTTTTTCTTTGTCTTGGTGGCCTGGACCTCAATCATGAACAACAATGATTAATGAACAAATTATGTGAACACATTCTTCAAACAAAGATTCACAATGCACAATTACTTTGTATCAATTTCTGTGGGGTGGGGAAATTCCAAACCCCATGAGGATACCACAACTTATGTTTGATATCCTTGCATGATCATGCAGTTTGTCATGACAAAAGCAACCTCACAACATATACATATATATATATATATATATATATATATATATATATATATATATATATATATATATATATATATATATATATATATATATATATATATATATATATATATATATATATATATATATATATATAAGCATGTTGGGAACACATGTGCCAGTTACCTGTCATGGCATCTCATTAATTCCCTGTGTCCTACATTATGAAGTTTAGATTTGGCATATACATAAAAGCAAAGGCAACAGAAATGATGATGATGATTATTGGTTTCACAACAGATCAATGGTTGAGTCATGTACCATCACCAATCTCTCACTCTGATTGGTTGTGGGTGAAGAGTAGCAACAGGTGAGGCTTGAACCCACAAGCCTTTGATTGTGAGATGGGCAACTTACCTCTGGGCTACTCATCCCCCAGCAACAGAAATTAGTGTTTTAGAATGTGTATTTGTGTTATGGCACAATCATAATATAATGCAATGCAATTTGCCTTAATTTTACTTGTGATGAAATTTTGAAAAACAACAGATGGATATGGGAATGAGAAAATTGACAAAATTTGCTTGAATAGAGACATGGACTACCTGACTAATTGCATTATGACTAACCCTTCTTTGTTGTATGTAGTTTTTTTAAAATAAAAAACTTTCAATTCTGACTCCCTGGGACAGTCATCCATTTCTGGAAACCCTTTGGAGGTGAATGCATGGAGGCAACAGGACCCAATGGAGTTCACTCCATTTGGGTGGGGAGGGGCGGCTAGGGTCTAATATAAAATTGAAATTATTGGGAAACAACATCTGGGAGGATGGACAAGGCTTTATTGATTATTTGGGTTTAAGGGTGTGCTGACTATGAGGTCATTTAGCACCCATTCCCAGGACTTGGAAAATTGGAATTGGGATAACCTAACCTAACCAAATGTGACCTCATTCCAATTGTCTACCACACATTTTCCAAGGATGTTTTTATTTGTATTTTTAAATTGCACCCTGGCATTTAAAGGAGTGAATTAGGACACACCAGGAAGAATGATGAAAGATAGCTAAAAACATCCCTATGGAATCCACACTCATAGAACTAAGGCCCTCCGCATCTGGCAGAATGCAAAGGATAGTTAGCACAACTCATAAAGCTTTGAAACTCTGGAACATAATGTGAAAAAGTACCCCGAAAACCTGAGGACTGAACCATAAATGTTCAAACCACCACCAACAAATATATTGATAAAGAGCAAGCAAACATCTAGGGAAATATCTGATACCATTTTGACTACGAATTTTCTGTTCCTTAGCAAACAGACTCAACAGGGTTATATTTCCACAGGAGGCATGATGTTTCCTAGATAAAAGGCAAAACTATGCTTGGATCATATTGAGACTTTACAACTCACTCAGTAGCTAAGGCCATATGGTGTTGCCACCTCTCACCCTGGTGGGAAGGGTGGGCACCATGGGGAATCAAACCCCACACTGCTGGGACATCAGACATTCAGCTTAGCTACTGAGCCCCTGACACCCTGCAAAATTATGCACATTTCCAATGCAATCACTCACACATGCAGGCATTGGCAATATAAACACCTAGCATATCTCATCAAGATGATGAGTGGGCCATGTGGGTCATTGCATATTACATTTAAAGTTCACATATTATTACTGGACATAGGTCACAGTTATTAGCATGAATATTGCCTCAGCAGAGGCCTCAAGATTTGTTGGTTCCATCTTGGGAGCCACTATTTTGTAGAAGCTAGGCTCATGGCAGGTGAACCAAGTTATACCTGAATTCAACATTTGGAAGAATTGTCTTTCAGTCTTTGTGCATATCTGTCAGAATTTACAAACTTAACAGTTCAAAGAACACTTTGATATCTGCCTCCATGACATCTACATTGTCACAGCATGTTGTTTATACTGTTTTGAGCTGGAAAGTGATGTAGAACTAATCAGGAAGTGAAGTTTCAAAAATAGTTTAAAGAAACACTGCAACATGACACCTATTGCAAGTAAGCTAGTGCTAAGTGGGTGTTCAGGCACTTTTCATCAAAACATTCCCATTCTTGATGTATTTTGTGTCTCAAATTTGATAACAGTCTAATGTCTGGAGCCATAGGGTATAGAGCAAAGTATGCAACAGCACATTTTCTTTAAATATTAAGTTCCAAATATTTTTCCAGAAGATTCAAGGCTTATGATAACTAGGCCATTTGCACATGCACCTGATGGAAAATAAAAGCAGGTTACAAAGAAACCCACCTACACACACCACATTTATTCAGCAATGCTTCCATTTCTACTACCAAGCATGTTGCAATCTTCCAAGATGTATTCTACTATGTTGGATAATCTATGACAAATGTGTGCTAATATGTTCTGGTATAGTGGAATTGTTGATGGCATCATGGAAATCTGACAAGTACATCCCCAAACTGCCAACCAACTATCTGAAATGGTTATATTTTGAAGGCAACCTAGCTAAAGTTAGGCATAATTGTAAACAATGCATAGGGAAGATGGAAGATGGACTAGTGGACTTGTTGATGGCACCATGGAAACCTTCCGAAAAGTACATCCCCAAACTGCCAACCAACTATCTGAAATGGTTATATTTTGAAGGTAACCTAGCTAAAGTTAGGCATAATTGTAAACATTGCATAGAGAAGATAAATTCCAAGAAGCCAAAAAGTACCTTAAACTGTAAATTTACCCCTAGTTCATTCAATTACTTTTCTGCACCTACCAGTCCAATTCATGATTCTGAAAGCAACTAACACCTAACAGCTGCAGATTCTGACTGGGTTAGTCTGGATCATCCTGGTTTGGTGCCTACCCTGCTAATACTAATTTACCATGCTCCACAATTAACCCCAAAATACCTTGTGTCCTAAAGAACTTAGACACCCTGTGTTAGTGAGAGACCCACAGCCTTGCCACCTATCCAACTAGGTGCCTATGAAAGCATCATACATATATGCAGCATTTGCCAGCAGAGCATGCATTGGTTGTGTAGGCAGGCACCTACCTAGGCAGGCAGGTACAACCTTGCATACAACCTTCCTACATACCCCTTATTTTGCAACCTGGCTTTGACGTTTCAATTATTTTCTACTTAACATTTGAGAGTAATCTTAATAGTAAGGTTAATCAGGAATATCCAGAAAAGCATAAGGACCCAAGGTGAAGCATCTGTTTGGACAAATAATATTGAGCACAAACCGAAACACCACCCCATCCAAGACACGCCACAATTCAGCAAAATCGCAGGGTGCTTACCGCTTTCAGGGCCGCAAGCCTATCCTTCATCCTGGAAATGGGTGTAGATTTGCACAGCACAAAACGGCACACTAATCAATTTCTTTGCTATAAGCCATCATTGGTCATTGCAACATAATCCCCAGCGGAGTAGCGGAGAGCAGACAAGAAATCAATACGTAAACTTGCGCGGCGCACTCAGGAGGCGCGGCGCACCTTGCAGGCGATTGATAAATGTGATGAAGAATAAAAACTTGGATGCATGATACTAGCAAATGAAGAGTATTTTACCGAATTTTCGTAGTAATATAATAGGTTCTAGTTAGAAATACAGCCGAAATACATTTTCCTAATCACAACCATGAAGCTATTTTGTTCCGTGTTTCTGCCATAATAGAGGTGGAAAATTACGGTTAGTTAGTACATGTAAAGAATAATCAAGTACATCCCAGGTAGCAATGATCACTACTTGTCACCAACGCGAATATGAGTAATTTAGAACGGAGGTATGTCGGAACAGATCACGTTCCTGCAAATGGCAGGGGTAGGGGTAGGGGAAGATCCAGGATTTTTCATGGAAAGAAAGGGGGACACAGTAACGTAGTCAGGAATTTGTCCTAGGAGAGGGACCAGACCAGCGGTGTGCCCAAGGGGAAGACAGGGGGGATTTCTCCAACCCTCTGAGAGGTGGCGGTCCTCTAAAAGCCATGTCGGGGACTCAAAATTGACAGCGTGGCTACTAAAAATCGCGCCAGAGCTTTCCAAAATTAGCGCTAGTTTATTAGCGCTTCCACAAAAATCCGAGTCGGGATCGGAACTAAATGCTACTAAGACCTGACAGATATATCGGAACAGTGGGCCCGGAGAACCCGGCTCTTCTTACGGTTTGTTGTATTTGTGCACGAAAGACTTTTTACCGACGCATTTTCGAAGACACCGATGCGGTTATGTAGTGTCCAGTCTTTTTGTTCTTTATGACCATGTCGCATTCTGCGTGCCCCAGCCTATTTTTTAGCCCCCTATTCGGTTTCATGGCCCGGTGTGCTTTAAGGGCCTACGACGTGTTTTTTTTTCAGAGCACCTGGTGTATTTATATAGGGCTGCAAATTCATGTTTTAAAGCCCTGCCTTCTTTTGCGGGATTCGGTACACTTTCGACGTCCCGTTGTGATATCGGGGTACAGCTGTGCTTATTTCGGGCTACTGACGCACATTCGTGGGCCCCGGAACAATTTCGTGGTCTTCGGTGCGAATTTTCGGGTTCCAGTGCAACGCCTTGGGCCTAGGCGACTGATTCCGGAGATTCCACGCCATTTTGCTGGGCACGACGAGATTTTTGGGAACTGTAACGATGCTTACATTTTTTCAACAACACAAAAATCGATTTTACTAGCCGACAAGACCGCAAGGAGTGGCTGTGTAATTCATTGTCAGTGATTGGTACTCACTTGCCTATATGGTATTCTCAAAACTTTGACACCGCACAACATATAAATGTGTGAGGGAGGGTATTTCTCACACCAAGCCGGCTGGGGTTGGGGGACTCGGTGGTGGAGTTTGTGGGGAACCAAACACAACACTAATAGCTAAAAGTAAGGGATATATCTAGCCCAGTTTTGTTAAGGTTTTTCCCAACAGCCGAAGAAAAACGGCACGCCCAGCCCCTCCCCATTCCAGATTTTTCGGTCGATCGAGTCATTTTTGTGTCCCGCCGCGATTTTTCGAGCCCAGTACTTTTTCTCTGCACCATACGGGACTCTTGGATGTATCTGGTGGTATGTTTGGGGCGCCAGAGCGATTTTCCTTTCACTGGCACTTACTTTCCAGAATCCCTCTTACTTGGAGGGCACAGGTTTGATTCTGCGGGTCCCGATGCTTTCTTTGTGGCCGTACGCTGTGCTAATTTGGGGCTCTCGACGCCAACTTTTGGCAGCCCGACGGGAATTTTTGAAGCTCCAACTCATGCATTTTTAGGACCACTGACGGAGATTATGAGTTCCAAGGGCGATATATGGGTCCCGGGGCGAGTTTGTGGGGCGCGTTGTATTTAGCTGGTGCCCCAACGCGATTTTTTGGCACGCCGACTCGATTCCTGGGAGCACACCTATATTGGGAGGGAGGGGAAATTTGCCCTTTTGGTACGCCACTACGGCCTCTCAACGAGTTCTTTTTTTACCGATGACAACCTTCAGAGTAGCAAGGCTCTTTTGGGATTTTCCTTTCTGGATCTGTTCTGAATTTTTTGGTACTCGAATCGATTCGATCGAGCCTCGGTGTGGTTATTTTTTCGCGGTCTAGTTCTATTTATAAAGCCCTCTGCGCGATATTCCTGGAACCCGGTGCGATTCTTCCAGATCAGTACGAGCTTCAAGTGCGATTTGTTATGTACCCGATATTTTATTCCCCTGAATCTGACGGTTCTTTTGGGGTCCCTGACACGATCTTTGAGGCCACAGAGTGGCATTCCGGGTAATAATTGGTTTTGGGGGTCTGTCTGCGACTTTTGGGGCCTAATCGCGATCTTTTGGAACCCCAGCATGATTTCCAAGGGCTGTGATGCATTTTGTTTGGGGGGGGGGGGGGGGTGCCCTAATGCGAGTTTTTTGGGTCCCGGTGTCATTTATTGGGATCCCTAGCGCAAGTTTGAACGGTCTCGGCACGGTTTTAGGGGCTCAGGACGTTTTGGGAGCTTCTGGCGCGATTGTTCGGGCTCCAGAGTAACTTTCCATGTCCCGGTGGTTCTTTCGTTGCTCTGACTTATTTTTCGAGGGGCTCCGGTGCGACCTGCCAAGCTTCCAGGGTTATTTTCATGTCCCGAGTGCGACTTTTATTGAATTCACTGGCTCAGCGTAATTACCGGGGGCATCTACCCGACCTTTTATGGTCCCCCATCCTGATTTTTAAGGGCCTGACACAACTTTCTCGGCCCCTTCCCCGAGTGTGATTTTCAGAAGTCCAAACGCGGAGTTTTGAGGCCCCCAACGTGATTTTCAGGGGCCCCGGTCCGACCTTTTGGGAGCCAAAATGCAATTTTCATGGGCCATAGTATGATCTTCAGGAACCGCCAGTATTTTGAGGGCCAGTAATTTTGACAGGCCCCGGTGAGACTTCCTGGGCCCCAACGTCATTTCCAGGGTCTCTGGTCCGACCTTTTGGGGCTCACAAAGTAATCTCCAGGGCCCCCGCCAGACGCTTTAGGGCCCACAGCGTGACTTTCAGGGGGTCGATACATCTATTCGGGACCCAGTGCCATTTCTATGGGCCCCGGAACATTTTTTGAGGATCTGAACGTGATTTTCTGGCCTTGGCGCGATTTTAGGGCTCGGCAACACTTCGAGGGGACTCTCTTTGACATTTTAGACCCCTCAACGTAATTTTCGGGGGCCACGGTGCGACTTTTTAGGGTCCCAGCGGGATTTCTGTCGGGTCCGGCACAGTTTCTCCGAACCCCGGTGCGATTCTTGGGGGTTCCACGACCTTCCAGTGAGGTGGGGATGGAACTGCCCACTCTCCCTCCCTTCGGTACGCCACAGCCCAAAATGATGTTTGCTGGTCATTACATGGCCACAGTAGCCAACCAAGGCAAGTCGTGGTGGTGGATTGGGGCTTAGGGGCGCGTCGACATCCAGGGTCATTTTGCGCCCACAAGTCAAGGCAAGTCGATCACACCCGCATGTAGCCTTCATATTTGAGCAAAGACCTTTGTCATACTTTGACCCAGTGAGACCCCACATTTTTGGCCGAACCACTAGAACTAAGGTGGGTGGAAAATTGGGTTCGCCTCTTTGACCGATGGGTGTTTCATAGGGAAGGGGTGTAAATTGTTCTTCCTGTGGGTCTCGAATTGCCGGTTAACCAGATACTGACACCGCAACAGAGCGTCGCTTTTGCAACGGCACCTGAAGACTAAGCGAAGCTTTAATGACCACAGCGAATGGGGATAAAGCGGGTGTCTTATGTAGGAAATAGCGAGCACGACGGTTCATTCACAGTTCCGAGAACATTCCCGCCTGGAAAATGCTACCAGCCGGTAAAAATATTCTAAGCCTACATCCAGTCGGGTGTTTCCAGAAGTAGTAAGTGACCCGACTTAATAATGAAGTGGGGAAATCAGTGACCAGTTGCTGATTCCATGACCGTATCCAGGGTCGAATCGATATAAAAATTGGTACCCCGATGAAGCCGCCAACGACCGTTCATAAACGATAACAACAAATTGGACACTCCGTCACTTGGGTAGTTCTCAGACCTAGACCACATACATAGATTCGAGCTAGATGTAGATCCGTCAGCTCCATCCGCCAGGGTCACTGCGGAATTGATTAGGGTGGGGATTGATGTTTTGTATGCCATTTTTTCCGAAAGGTTATATTGGCTTTAAAAAATCGTTGAGCGGGGTTAGGACGGGTGCGTTCGAGCGTCCTGGAAATGTTCCTTCATAGGCTCAATGGCTGCGCTTCGTTTCGTTTGGGGGCGGGGGAAGGAAAATCAACGATTTGGGGCGAAATCAATGATATTGTTGCTCCCCTTATCGCATCGGTCACACCTATGGTTCCAACGGCGACATTCTTGCTTTGCTACGCGAAATACGATTCATTTCCCGTCGTTTATCATCAATCACTTCTATGAAGCAATGGACCCGGGCAGTAAGAGAACGAGCAACACGCTGTATATTACCCTGCAGTGAGGCTACAATTTTCACTTTGGCGCATTCGACGAAGACACGGTCAGACATCCGCGAAGTGCACAGGGGACGACCTCAGGGGAAAACGGTGGGTGGATTTCTAGCACTCGATGTATGATTATGCAGCCTACACTGGTAAGCGCACAACACAATGTACCTAAACATTCGGTCATATGTGGTATCCCGAACAGGTATGCAACACTGAGCGGCTATTTAAAACACATAAGAAGCTAGTGACTCAAGACTATACATGATGTGAATTGTCTCAAACTGCGTGCTTCCAACTAAATGAAGATTTCACACTTTTGGCGGTCAGGTGTACTCTCCCTGAATAGGTTGCTGTCCCTGTTTATTGGGCGGTCCACGACGCACTTTATGTACATTCACGGATAATGGCGCTCGCTGTCCCTGTGGGATCCTCGACATTGGCACTGGCCGGTTAGCAACCACGACAGGTGAGTCTGTGGGTTCGAGTCTCACATGTCGCCGCTCTTCGCCCGCGACCAATCGGCGTGAGAGATTGGCGACGCTGCATGGCTCGACGGTCGATGTGTCGTAAAACCAATAACCAAGCAACTACGACAGGTGGATAGCTCACAAAAGGTGGAAAGCTCTTGGGGAGCAATTATCAACGCCTTCTGTCCAACCTTGGTTAGCCATTTGAGCGTAGCCAGTATTGGCCATGAAGGATTATCTTGATTTCGCATTCCTCACAAAGCGCAGCGGACATCACCAAATCATTATTCACACCACACTTACATCCTTCATTTCGCCATGCCTCTATTATTTACATCATCTCACACCACCAGTTTCATCGGAGACTAACAACACAGACTGTAACTCCTCCAGAACTCTGTGAAGTCCAGGCTGACACCTGACTGCCAATAGCTCGGCTGAAACAGCAGCACTGCCGACGCTCGATTTCGGCGACACACATTCATGCTACACACCAACCGCATTCCCACCAAGGTCCGCCCCAATCCCAGGCTCGAATCTGACTGGGGGCTAATCAAGGCATCAAGCAGAAACTGTATGATACGCCACACAACAAAGCATACAATGAATCCCGACGAAAATAGCAATACAGGTATTGAGCATGCTCTTCGCTTTCGCGCCTCATGATTCATGGATAAACGCCCAAGGTGAAAATCGGCCGCACAAGTTAATAACGGGGGTGGCTGCCAGTAATACTGCCAATAGCGTAGGTGCCTCGGAAACTGAGCCTGAAACAAACTCCCACAAGACAAAAAAAAAGTTATGTTAAACAGGACCGTACGACAGCAAAACAGGCGCAGAACAAACTGAAATAGCGTCACATAAATTCGTGCAATTACATCATATTTTAGGGTGACTTCTACTTGACAGGTCCAAACTATATGCTTACCAGTTTGCCTACCAGTATATGACTTCATGCGGAATCGCTCTCGAGATTACCCTCTAGATCAAATATGAGCAAAATGACCTTTTGGTCAAACCTCAATGTAAGGTGACATACATTGTCATACTAGTCACACCTGCCTACTTAATTAGACGTGAGGACCAATTCCTACCCAAAGCAGGTTCAATTTTATATTGATATTTTGTGTTGTGAGAAAAAAGTTAATGCAAGTGGAAGAGGATAATTTTCGTTCTTATAGTGATACCAGGAGTCATCTTTGTACTTTTCAATGAGTCTTTGGCATTTTATCACCAATCAGTAAGCCAACAGTCATTGTCGAGCAGCACCATTCAATTCGCCACCTCGAAAAAGGACAAGATACTTCCCGGAGACGGTAATGATGACAAGGATGACGGTAAGAAAGACGGAGACTTCCCGGAGACGGTAAGGATGACAAAACCCCACGAACAGCCTATTTACCCAACCCTAAGTTCTCATGTCACACGTCGGTCGTCGAAACACGACCAGGAGCCTCATCGGTGGCACATACCCAACTGATTATTTGGGTTTAGGGGCGCGTCGACTACGGGGCCATTTCACGCCAACAGCACTTGCCAGGCCCACACGTGCCTGCACACTCGGCTGGAGATGGCAGCCGTGGCAGGCATGCATCTACACATTACTACTGGCGGGCCGACATGTCACGAAGAAATACCGGCAGGCCGACGCAGCATCACGGGCTACTGGCAGGCCGACACAGCACCACAGGCTAGTGACAGGCCGACACAGCACCACAGGCTACTGGCGGGCCGACACAGCACCACAGGCTAGTAACAGGCCGACACAGCACCACAGGCTACTCCCACACCAAGGCACGGCCACACAGCACCACAGGCACGGGGCCGACACACACCACAGGCTAGTGGCGGGCCGACACAGCACCACAGGCTAGTGACAGGCCGACACAACACCACAGGCTACTGGTGGGCCGACACAGCACCACAGGCTAGTGGCAGGCCGACACAGCACCACAGGCTAGTGGCAGGCCGACACAGCACCACAGGCTACTGGTGGGCCGACACAGCACCACAGGCTAGTGACAGGCCGACACAGCACCACAGGCTAGTGACAGGCCGACACAGCACCACAGGCTAGTGACAGGCCGACACAACACCACAGGCTAGTGGCAGGCCGACACAGCACCACAGGCTAGTGACAGGCCGACACAGCACCACAGGCTACTGGTGGGCCGACGCAGCATCACGGGCTACGGCGGGCCGACACAGCACCACAGGCTACGGGGCCGACACACACCACAGGGTACTGGTGGGCCGACACAGCACCACAGGCTAGTGGCAGGCCGACACAGCACCACAGGCTAGTGACAGGCCGACACAGCACCACAGGCTACTGGTGGGCCGACACAGCACCACAGGCTAGTGACAGGCCGACACAGCACCACAGGCTAGTGACAGGCCGACACAACACCACAGGCTACTGGCGGGCCGACACAGCACCACAGGCTAGTGGCAGGCCGACACAGCACCACAGGCTAGTGGCAGGCCGATACAGCACCACAGGCTACTGGCGGGGCGACGCAGCATCACGGGCTACTGGGAGAACCGGCGCAGCACTACTGGCGGGCCGACATGTCACGAGGAAATACCGGCAGGCCGACACAGCACCACGGTCTACTGGCGGGCCGACACAGCACCACAGGCTAGTGGCAGGCCGACACAGCACCACAGGCTAGTGGCAGGCCGACACAGCACCACAGGCTAGTGGCAGGCCGACACAGCACCACAGGCTAGTGGCGGGCCGACACAGCACCACAGGCTAGTGGCGGGCCGACACAGCACCACAGGCTAGTGGCGGGCCGACACAGCACCACAGGCTACTGGCGGGCCGACACAGCACCACAGGCTACTGGCGGGCCGACACAGCACCACAGGCTACTAGCGGGCCGACACAGCACCACAGGCTACTGGTGGGCCGACACAGCACCACAGGCTACTGGTGGGCCGACACAGCACCACAGGCTACTGGTGGGCCGACACAACACCACAGGCTACTGGTGGGCCGACACAACACCACAGGGTACTGGTGGGCCGACACAGCACCACAGGCTAGTGGCAGGCCGACACAGCACCACAGGCTAGTGACAGGCCGACACAGCACCACAGGCTACTGGTGGGCCGACACAGCACCACAGGCTACTGGTGGGCCGACACAGCACCACAGGCTAGTGGCAGGCCGACACAGCACCACAGGCTACTAGCGGGCCGACACAGCACCACAGGCTATCGGCAGGCCGACACAGCACCACAGGCTAGTGGCGGGCCGACACAGCACCACAGGCTACTGGCGGGCCGACACAGCACCACAGGCTACTGGTGGGCCGACACAACACCACAGGCTACTGGTGGGCCGACACAACACCACAGGCTACTGGTGGGCCGACACAGCACCACAGGCTAGTGGCAGGCCGACACAGCACCACAGGCTACTGGTGGGCCGACACAGCACCACAGGCTACTGGTGGGCCGACACAGCACCACAGGCTAGTGGCAGGCCGACACAGCACCACAGGCTAGTGGCAGGCCGACACAGCACCACAGGCTAGTGACAGGCCGACACAGCACCACAGGCTAGTGGCGGGCCGACACAGCACCACAGGCTACTGGTGGGCCGACACAGCACCACAGGCTACTGGTGGGCCGACACAGCACCACAGGCTAGTGGCAGGCCGACACAGCACCACAGGCTAGTGACAGGCCGACACAGCACCACAGGCTAGTGGCGGGCCGACACAGCACCACAGGCTAGTGCCGGGCCGACGCAGCATCACGGGCTACTGGTGGGCCGACACAGCACCACAGGCTAGTGGCAGGCCGACACAGCACCACAGGCTAGTGGCGGGCCGACACAGCACCACAGGCTACTGGCGGGCCGACACAGCACCACAGGCTACTGGCGGGCCGACACAGCACCACAGGCTACTGGCGGGCCGACACAGCACCACAGGCTACTGGTGGGCCGACACAGCACCACAGGCTACTGGTGGGCCGACGCAGCATCACGGGCTACTGGCAGGCCGACACAGCACCACAGGCTAGTGGCAGGCCGACACAGCACCACAGGCTAGTGACAGGCCGACACAGCACCACAGGCTACTGGCAGACCGACACAGCACCACAGGCTAGTGGCAGGCCGACACAGCACCACAGGCTACTGGTGGGCCGACACAACACCACAGGCTACTGGCGGGACGACACAGCACCACAGGCTACTGGCGGGCCGACACAGTACCACAGGCTAGTGGCAGGCCGACACAGCACCACAGGCTACTGGCAGACCGACACAGCACCACAGGCTAGTGGCAGGCCGACACAGCACCACAGGCTAGTGGCAGGCCGACACAGCACCACAGGCTACCGGCAGGCCGACACAGCACCACAGGCTACGCGGCCGACACAGCACCACAGGCTAGTGGCGGGCCGACACAGCACCACAGGCTACTGGTGGGCCGACACAGCACCACAGGCTAGTGGCAGGCCGACACAGCACCACAGGCTAGTGACAGGCCGACACAGCACCACAGGCTACTGGTAGGCCGACACAGCACCACAGGCTACTGGTGGGCCGACACAGCACCACAGGCTAGTGGCAGGCCGACACAGCACCACAGGCTATGGCAGCCGACACAGCACCACAGGCTAGTGGCAGGCCGACACAGCACCACAGGCTACTGGCAGGCCGACACAGCACCACAGGCTAGTGGCGGGCCGACACAGCACCACAGGCTAGTGGCAGGCCGACACAGCACCACAGGCTAGTGGCAGGCCGACACAGCACCACAGGCTAGTGGCAGGCCGACACAGCACCACAGGCTAGTGGCGGGCCGACACAGCACCACAGGCTAGTGGCGGGCCGACACAGCACCACAGGCTACTGGCGGGCCGACACAGCACCACAGGCTACTGGCGGGCCGACACAGCACCACAGGCTAGTCAACACCACAGGCTACTGGCGGGCCGACACAGCACCACAGGCTACTGGCGGGCCGACACAGCACCACAGGCTAGTGGCGGGCCGACACAGCACCACAGGCTAGTGGCAGGCCGACACAGCACCACAGGCTACTGGCGGGCCGACACAGCACCACAGGCTACTGGCGGGCCGACACAGCACCACAGGCTAGTGGCAGGCCGACACAGCACCACAGGCTACTGGCAGGCCGACACAGCACCACAGGCTACCGGCAGGCCGACACAGCACCACAGGCTATGGCGGGCCGACACAGCACCACAGGCTAGTGGCAGGCCGACACAGCACCACAGGCTACCGGCAGGCCGACAACAGCACCAAGGCTAGTGGCAGGCCGACACAGCACCACAGGCTACTGGGGCCGACACAGCACCACAGGCTAGGCGGCCGACCAGCACCACAGGCTAGTGCCCACACACACCACAGGCATGGCGGGCCGACACAGCACCACAGGCTATGGCAGGCCGACACAGCACCACAGGCTATCCTGGGCCACACAGCACCACAGGCTCTGGGCCACACAGCACCACAGGCTACTGGCAGGCCGACACAGCACCACAGGCTACTGGGCCGACACAGCACCACAGGCTACAGCCCAGCACCACAGGCTACTGGCAGGCCGACACAGCACCACAGGCTACTGGTGGGCCGACACAGCACCACAGGCTAGTGGCAGGCCGACACAGCACCACAGGCTAGTGGCAGGCCGACACAGCACCACAGGCTAGTGGCAGGCCGACACAGCACCACAGGCTAGTGGCGGGCCGACACAGCACCACAGGCTACTGGCAGGCCGACACAGCACCACAGGCTAGTGGCAGGCCGACACAGCACCACAGGCTAGTGGCAGGCCGACACAGCACCACAGGCTAGTGGCAGGCCGACACAGCACCACAGGCTACCGGCAGGCCGACACAGCACCACTGGCTAGTGGCAGGCCGACACAGCACCACAGGCTACTGGCGGGCCGACACAGCACCACAGGCTAGTGGCAGGCCGACACAGCACCACAGGCTACTGGCGGGCCGACACAGCACCACAGGCTAGTGGCGGGCCGACACAGCACCACAGGCTACTGGCGGGCCGACACAGCACCACAGGCTAGTGGCAGGCCGACACAGCACCACAGGCTACCGGCAGGCCGACACAGCACCACAGGCTACTGGCAGGCCGACACAGCACCACAGGCTACTGGCAGGCCGACACAGCACCACAGGCTATGGCAGGCCGACACAGCACCACAGGCTAGTGGCAGGCCGACACAGCACCACAGGCTACCGGCAGGCCACACAGCACCACAGGCTACGCAGGCAAGGCGACACAGCACCACAGGCAGTGGAGGCCGACACAGCACCACAGGCTATGCGACACAGCACCACAGCTACTGGCGGGGCCGACACAGCACCACAGGCTACCGGCAGGCCGACACAGCACCACAGGCTAGTGGCAGGCCGACACAGCACCACAGGCTAGTGGCAGGCCGACACAGCACCACAGGCTACTGGCAGGCCGACACAGCACCACAGGCTAGTGGCAGGCCGACACAGCACCACAGGCTAGTGGCAGGCCGACACAGCACCACAGGCTAGTGGCAGGCCGACACAGCACCACAGGCTACCGGCAGGCCGACACAGCACCACTGGCTAGTGGCAGGCCGACACAGCACCACAGGCTACCGGCAGGCCGACACAGCACCACTGGCTAGTGGCAGGCCGACACAGCACCACAGGCTACTGGTGGGCCGACACAGCACCACATGCTACTGGCGGGGCGACGCAGCACCACAGGCTACTGGTGGGCCGACACAGCACCACATGCTACTGGCGGGGCGACGCAGCACCACAGGCTAGTGGCGGGCCGACACAGCACCACAGGCTAGTGGCGGGGCGACGCAGCACCACAGGCTACTGGTGGGCCGACACAGCACCACAGGCTACTGGTGGGCCGACACAGCACCACAGGCTAGTGGCGGGCCGACGCAGCATCACGGGCTACTGGGAGAACCGGCGGAGCACTGCTGGCGGGTGACCGCGGCGCCGGCGCCGATACACTACTGGCAGGCCGACATCCGAGCGGACGAGTGCTGCGACGCAGACGAGGCGCAGCTGTCGCCGCCGGACGGGCACGACGACGGAGCCGGCGGCACCTCACCGTCGACGGCGCTCTTCGTTAGGCGCGCGCCGAATATCTCGCTGCCCACGCGCACGTTTGTACTGCCCACCAGGATCTGCCGGCAGAGAGCGAGTGCGGTGTTCGGTACAACAGCCGGCGAGAACACCAGCTCGAACGGCACGGTCGAGTGACACGACACGCAACAGCCCGCAGTAAACGCCAACAGGCTTACGCGAACTACTAGGCTAAAAAATGTACCAAGCCATCTAGATGGCACACTGATATCACACTAACATTCTCATTTTTCTCACACACTGACATACTCATTCACACTCGCATTCACTCACACCCTCATATACACGATACGTTAGCTGATCGATCAAATATATTTCATCAATTTCATCGATTACATATATTTCAGTCCAGACGACATCCACACTCGTTCCTCACATATTCGCAGCAGAAAACCGGCACTGCAAAATGAACCAACAAACGTCAAATGAGGAGACGAGTGGCCTAGGGGTAAGTCGCTAGTATCACAATCGAAAGGCTGTGGGTTCGAATCTCACCTGTCGCTACTCTTCGCCCACGACCAATCTGCGTGAGAGATTGGCGACGCTACCTGACTCAACGGTCGATATGTCGTAAAACCAATTACCAACCAAAAGCCAAATGAGCGCACATTCGGCCATGTGTGTGTGAGGGGGGTGGGCATACCGCGTGCTCGTAGTCGGATGACATTCCCATGGACAGCTCAAGCTCCTTGGTGGTCATAGCCAGGCCGGTGCAAACGCTCTCTCGACACTTAATCAGCCGCTGGAAACAAGGGGAGCAGGGTTAGAGCGGGATACAAGGACCACAAGACGCCCGCTATACAGAACAACAGGTATCCACATACTACACCAGGATCCACAAAAAAGTCGCAGTAGTCCGCAGTCAACACGTTAGAGGAGTCCCTACACACTCATTAAACGGGCCCCAGGCAACACAAACAAACCTGCTGCACACAATCAGGAAAAACACTAGTACTTTTGCTACATAGACCAGAATAAGAGTTTACACAATCATCTCACATACTGGTCAACATACTCACTCCACAGAACAGGGCGTGCACAAACGCAACTGGCACAGACCCACCAACCAGTACCACAAAAAATAACTACCAGCACCCTGACCAGTGTGAAAGCAGACGTTACACAAGCCTACCAGTATCGGCACACATGAGGTACGCGACACAACACAACAACACGATTGTTACACATCCCACAGCCACCACAATCATTGCCAGAATCACGGTTACACACCACCAGTATCATTGTCAGCATCACGACCAGTGCAAACGTAAATGCTACACAAACCTACCAGTACCTGCACATCTGTCACACAACACAGCAGGCATACAACACAACACAGCAGGCACATAACACAACATAACATAACAGGCACACACCAGTCAGTACATCTGGTCGGCGCACAGTCAATAAGTAAAATCTACATTCAATAGCATGACCAAACGGAACTTCAGGAACACAATAGAGTAACTGGCAGTTCGTCTGCAGATGGAACAACCAAGCCGAGCCATACCGGACCTGATCGAGCTTAGCCAAGTCGGTGCCCACTGGGTCTGGTCCGAAGAAGCATGCAGAAGATTCATGCGACGCAAGAGTTACCATACCAACCGACCACACTTTATAAATGTCAATCTCTAGGTTTACGAACTTAGGGGAACTTATGCACTGGGCGATATTAGCGCTTCTCGTGGCCTCATCCTGCATGAACCCCATGAAATAATAGCTTTCACGTATAAGCCTTGCACACGGTGAACCTTGCGGAGAAGCGTTTTCCAAGACCACCAGTTTTGTTCTAAATATCTGTCCTGGTACAGTCTGTGGTGGGCACGCCACCTGGGTCGCGTGAACTCGTGCTGGATCAGGTACACTGAGACCACATCAGGTCAGGGTATGTTGGGCGATGTCTCATCAGACTCGGCCAGGCCAGGCGAGGCGACATCACGCTCGCTCCAGTGAGGTACTCACTGCAATTACATGTGTGGCACTGCTCCCCGTTTAGTGCGGGCGAAGCACACACCTGGAAATCCGGGTTTGGTCCGGTGGCCGGGTCGTGGTTGAAGGCGCCGATGGTCATCAGACCGGTAAGCACGAGGGACGGACACTGCCTCTGCACGTGCAGTGCCAGCGCCTCCGCTTCGCCGACCTCTACACCGCCCTTATCTGCTCCACAGAAGATCACGATGTCGCCGTTGCTGACTGACTGAGCACACATCGCAGACTTGGTGCACCGCTGTCTCCACCGTTCGACACAGGCTGTCCAAATTCCCCAACTTATGCGTCGAGGCAAAAATGCACAAACAACTAAAATCGCTTCCATATCCTGAGGAATATAGTCATCGAAATCGGAATGTTGGCTTATTTCGAGGTCAGGAATCAGATGAATGCAGTTTCATTTCCATTTCCCATCACAAGTTCCACAAATTCACACACTGTGGGTCATTTTCATCGGTTCTGATATGATAGCGGTCTTTTAGCGACCACACCCGATTAAAAAAAAAATGAAGTTCATTCTAATGTTGGTATGCTGAATCAATTGAATCGTCCCGAGGAAGTAACTGTCTCAGGGCTATTGACTGCATGAACAAAATAGCAGTTGGCGCTTCATTCCTTCGAAAGCCCAGTCGATACCAGTAAACCATGGCTGCAGCACATGCACATCCAGAAAGATTTCGACAATATAATTACACACCATTACTGAATCTTATCTGGAATCGAATCCCCCAAGTCAAGGGTCGAGGTCTACTTTGCATAGCCCAGCATCGCCATCGCCATCATGTGCTGAAACTGGCATCTTCACAGGATCCACAGACACAGACACCCACACACACACATGGGCACATCACACTGCAACAGCAGCAGCTAGAGCGACTCACTCTCCTCGCCGCTGGTGTTGACCTGCACCATGACCCCGAGTCGGCCCAGGCCGGACTTCTCCCGCGCCGCGTTCAGCGAGTCTGCCAGCCGCGCCGAGTCGAGTGTCTCCACCATGGCGAGAGCCGTCAGCCGGGCCACCTTGTTGACCTTGTTGCGCTGCAGCCGGCCGATGAAGTGCCACCGGATGTCCGGGCACAGCTCCACAAGCTGTCGACACGACACCATCAGACATCGGCGGGCACCATCAGCCATCAGGGAGCACCATTGGCCATCAGCGGGCACCATCAGCCACCAGTGGCCACAACCAGATGTCAGCAGGCACCACCAGACATCAGGGGCCACCAGTAGCCATCAGCGGCCACAACCAGCTGTCAGTGGCCACAACCAGCTGTCAGCAGGCACCACCATACATCCGCGGCTACCATCAACCATTAACGGGCACTACCAGCCTGCATCAGCCATCAGTGGTTGCCATCAACGGGCACCACCAACAGGCCAGCCTGCGCCATCTATCAGCGACCTCCGCTGCTGAGCGCCGACACGAGTCTCGGAGAAGATCCGGACAAGGTGGTCACAAGCAGTGTCTCAAGAAAATGTGCATGGGCATAGGCGCACCGGGGGGGGGGGCGAGGCATTACACATAAAATGCACCCATGAGACCAAAGTGCCCTTTTGGCCAAAAGTGCCCTTTTGACCGAAAAGTGCCCTCTTGGCCGGAATGTCCCAAAATTAGACCCAAAATCACCTGCTTTATGTGTCCAGCCTGTGCCAAAGGCGCCCTTTGGGCCGAAAACTGCCCTTTTGGCCTAAAAATGGCATTCCCTGTGCCCTTTCCTGTTCTATGCCTGTCCACATTAGGTGCCCTTTTGATCTAAAAGTGCCCTGTGCCCTGCCCTGTACACTGCCCTGTGCTGTACCGTGAACTCTGTCCTGCCCTATGCCCTGCCCTGTGTCCTGCCCTGTACCCTGCCCTGTGTCCTGCCCTGTGTCCTGCCCTGTGTCCTGCCATGCCCTGTGCCCTGCATGCATTTATTTGCATGCTCGCATAGTCGCATCCATCGTGTTGATTGTTTGACACTCTTGCTGCATCTGGGGTATGCAAGAAGCTTTCGTCGCTATTTTTATTGTGTTACATGTTTGTGTACATGTCACCTGCCTTCAGGACCATCGCCTTCGTGTCAGCTGTTATCATCCTTTCCAAAAATCCACATCCTGCGTACTTTTGCATCAAAGGTAAGCGGGCAACCTTCATCTCACGACATAATGCATGCAGGCTGCATGTTTTTGGAAATATTATTGTAAATACAAGGGTTCCGTGCTATAACATATAACGTGTCCCATGGAAAATTCACGCCCCCCACCCCGGTCAGCAAATCTTCCAGTGTGCACCGGACCGCAAAGTGCCCTTTTGGAGCTGGTCAAGTGCCCTTTTTGGTCCCCCCCCCCATGGAAAAATCCTGGGTGCGCGCCTGTGCATGGGCAACGTCAGACCACAGCAGCAATCTTCCGTACCTTATGGGTGCAAGGGCATCCGCACTAACAGGTAGATGGTCATGAATATTTTGCGAGTGCGCCGAGCAGCCCACTTAAGCACACATCTTGTATGCAGTATTAGTTGCTATTAGGACTTTAATGTGCATTGACTTTGGTTGGATCATATGACACTTATCAGTTATTTTAACACATGAACTTGCATTTAGAAATATCGTTCCAGCGTTATATTCATAAAGTGGGCAATGCACAAGGACGGGCAGGTATAATACGTGGTATATACATACATATACATACATACATATATATATATATATATATATATATATATATATATATATATATATATATATATATGTGTGTGTGTGTATGTATGTATGTATTTATGTATATATGTAGGTATACATGGTATATAAAGCCCTCCTCCCTCTCCCCCCAAATTGTACGGCATACGACCCTGTCACATACCTTTAAAAGCAAGCAACCAACCCAATATCAGATCAACTTCAATAATTGCATGGAAAAGTTAGAACTAGCAGAGTAGATTTTCTCCAGCTAAAAGAACTTTTGGTTCTTTTATGACGCATTCAACCGTCGCCATATAGCGTCGCCAACCTCTCACGCCGATTGGTCGCGGGTGGACTCGGTAACGCTGCCAATTGCGAGATTCGAACCAGCAATATAGCGATCAAGAATCCCACACCCTACCGACTGAGCTACTGCGTCCCTTTCTCCAGCTATAAAAAAATATACAATACTAATACCACTAATGGCGCAAAACGGCGTCCATGTAGTCCACGTCCATGCAGCGCTAGCCCCGGCTATTAGCCATGTTATCAAACAAGGATTATACCGATTCTGCAGCCGGAAAACGTTGTTTTCCCTAATGAGAGGGAAAAATTTGGTATAGCATATTCATCTTGAAATAACATACATTTTTGTATTCGCATCCGCAAAATATCTTAAACATGGGTGTATTGCCCAGACCATTTTCCCCTCTCAAGTGGTTGTCGACCATCCCTGGAGTCTAAATGCTATGATCAGAGCCAAGACTAAACTGATGCAATGAAGATCAACTTCTTAGCTCCAAATTCGTCACATGTTTTATGGAGAAGCTTGAGTGTCTGGTGAACACCTGGAGAACTCATTCAAATGTATTTTTCAGCCTCACACTACACTCAGGCAGTGTTGTGTGCATTGGTTTCCAGCTTCAGCTCCATCATATCGAACCTCGGCGTTCCATGCCACTTCTACGACCCTCAGTCGATTTCAGTGTCACCATATGTCTCTCCACTTCTTCATGCAAGGAACGAGTCATGCTGATGCTGAAAGGGGCGCTAACAAGTGCGGACATGACATAAAAATCGCAACACATCAGCCAGGGCTTGAAAGTGTGGAGAGAGCTCTTGACGTGCCAGGTCAATACGTTTGTGTGTTGCATGGAAGCTTGCAACATGTGATCTGCACAGCTCTATGATCTCCAAGTGCTGCCACAACAAACTTTACTGTAACAACTAATGTTTAACATTAACGAATAATGCAAGCACTTCATAGGAATGAATGCACACTAAGCTAGATAGTGAGGGGTAAGTTTAGTTATGAATGAAGTAAGAATGAGTTTTAAAAAGTTAAGAAAGCGCGCGCGCGCACACACACACACGCATGCAAGACAATCACAGCTCCAACTTTTGTGAAGTTAACTCCAGTAGCTCCAGAGCTTTGTGAACTTTGAATGCCCCAGGAGTGAGCTAATAAAGATTTGGAATTTGCGAGTGTCCTGGTAGCCATAAAAGCACTCTGAAAGCTCTGATGGTCACTTTGATAGCTCCATGAGAGTACAATGAATGGTCTAGAGGAGTACTATAGAGATGGCAGTGCAGTACCCTGGCAGCCAGAGAGGGAGCCCTGGTATGTGATTAGGGTCACTCCATCAGTTGCAGAGGTCGTCCGGACAGCCATAGACGGCCTTGATCGCCTGACTGACTCTTGAGGTCTTAGGGTGTGTTAACCCAGATGAGTTATACACGTATTACACCCAGTGGAGGCCCACGAAAGTTCCAGAGGCGGACCGCCATACCAGCTCCAGAGAGGCACGCTGATGGTCACATATGGACACCTTTGCTGAAGAGGACGTCCCGACAGCTCCAGAGTATGCCCCAGCACATGCTTAGGGGCGCCCAAGAAGACGCCAAGGCATCTTCACAAATACCCTGGTGACAACAGCTGACATCCTGGAATGTGTGAACGACGCTCAGTGCCGCCGAAGAGTCTGGGAGCGCAATGACACTTCACATTCTCCTGAAGTCTGTCAGGGGACCACCTGCTCACTTTCCTCTGTCCCTGACAGTAAAGTTTGATAGCTTCAAAGTAAAATGTTGGGAAGTGATATTGAATTTTAAAATCGAGAATTTTGCTTTGATAGACGGGAAGCCCAGAAATCCAATCTTTGATGTATCTGGCTATGATATAAAGCAAATAATAAAATTCGGGCTTGGGCAAATGCAAAGAGAAATTCAGCACAGATCAGCTAACAACTGCCTAGTGTGTATGACTTCACGAGCAAACTGCTCGAATCAGATGCCATCTCAATGGAGGAACAAACTTCAGATGTATTACTGAGCATGAAAAGGACATGAATCCAGCTGTGTGTACCTTTCTTCATCTACTGCTTTGTCACATGGCATGGTAATGCTGTCAGAGGACCATGAGAACTATGTTCCATTCTGATGACCATGTACGTGGATGCCATGACCATGTTCATGCAGCATTTTGCTATAGCCATAGGTGCAGTGTTATGCATAACAAGTTAAAGATGTTTTGTTTTTTAAACACAATTTTATTGCCCATGGCCTGTTTAGGAACATGATGATTTTTGGTATTTTATGCTATGCCCATGCATAAAAATATCAATGGTACATTACAAGCATACCTTTTCATCTGAGGCCTTCTCCAGGAGTTCATTAACATAATTCTCTCCAAATATTCTTTGTCCTGCTTGATATGCATTAATGATATCCTCAATTGGTTTTGTCTTGGAAACAGCTACCAATCTTGGTTGAAAATATTGCAGTTCCTGCAAAAAGAGACAGAGATAAGGTGGACAGGCATATAGTTAGTTAGTGGTGGATTGGAGTTTAGGGGCGTGTCGACATCTAGGGTCATTTTGCACCCATATAGTTAGTTAGTTATTTGGGTTTTAGGGCACATTGACAATGTTGCTTGTACAGTGCCCATAACAGGGATATACTTAAATATCTCATCCTGATGCAAATTAATGGAAATATAGCAATAACATTCAACAGACTTATTCACATATACAAATCATACTCAGTGAAGTCATTTCACATATTGTTTCAGGATGCAGTGAAGTCATATATGCATCCTATCCCAATATGCATGGATGCACTGTTAAGGGTGCACTCTGAAATGATTATACATGGTTAAGGGCATTAAGGCTGGCAAAAACTGGATCCAACTTCAGATATATAATTTTCCGTGAGTGCACCCTTTCACCAATTAAGTTCACAAAATGCATGGTATAGAAATGTGGCAGAACCACCTCATATGATACCAGATGTCTTACATTCCAATTACTTGCTATATGTGGTGTTAACACCTGGTGACTTGGTGATCAGGTACTCATTCCAAAGGGGTGATCATTGAATAGCATGCCTCGACATCGGAAAAGCACAGGTATCATACTTGCCAACAAAAAACCTGTAGGTATCAATTTCTCTGGTATCATCAAGCATGGAACATGAATTTTCACAAACTAAAAACAACAGTATTCCCATGATAATGGATGATCCCATCACCACAATAATTTTCAGGGGAATTTTTTTTCACAAAACTATCCAAAACAAATTATACATCGTTTTTAAATGAAAAATGCATGGATTAGGCTGTTCCTTTCAAAATTGTGCATTACTTCCCAATATATATTCCAATATAACCACATTTAAGATCAATTTCCCCCACACTTTTACCATGGTTTGTTGGGGGAGAGAATGGATACCATAATCTATGCATTGCAAAAATATCCTTTCCGATATTTTTATTCTAATTTGAATGAATTGTATGTTTCTTTCTCGAACCTTGAAGCGACCTTGAAGCTCTTGCAGCAGTAGTGTTTCTGTCGTAGACAAGGATGTTCACATACTTGTACTCACAGCAAGTCCAGGCGTCTAAGTGAACAGTGCACGGGCGATCGCAAATGTGAGCGGCCATTTTCTCGTCGAGCTTGGAGAACGAGATCATAGCCGCGCTCAACACAAGGCAGTTCATCTTCGGAGGGCACGAGGCCTTGAAGAACCTGCTGAAGCACTTGCCGCCCACTGGGTTGTAAGACGATCCCTTCTTGATCCAAACGACGCAGAACTCCTTGTTGATGTTCGACTTTTGGTGATGGAGGATCCAGTGCACTTCAAGGCGTTGCTGCTGGCCAACACGCCACTATCCGTCCCGCACGACTCACTGCAGACCACGAATCCGTCCAGGATGGTGTTTTGACGCTCGCGAGCACGTGCAGGGTCCTGCAACTGATGCTGGGTGAAGAGATGCGACTCCAGCGTGTCTGTCTCGGTGGACACGGAGATCTCTGAACACTTCGAGCTGTTCTGGAGTACACAGCTGCACGCGATCTTCTCGTCCACACCCAGGTTCCTGTGCGTCATTTGCGTCCAAACGGACGACATATTTTTCATATTCTTATAGTATCATGCTTTGAAATTTTGATAGCTGCTGGCACGTTGCAGCCGCAGCACTGGAGTTGAGTGTTGACTATATTCACCATTGTGACACCCTGCCCACCAACGGCGTTTTACACACTGTATGCAATTTACACACTGTATCCAAATTTATGCACTCTGTCAACAGAAGTCACATAATCATTTACATGTAATGCAGAGCTGAGTTGCAGCACTTTAATGGTGGCTGGCAAATTCTTGATGGCAGCTTGTGCCAAAGGATGCTACCTATCAGCAAATGACTAGAGGTGATGGCAAAAGTATTTTGATTATATTTGTTTTTGCAACTAATTGTTTGGCTTAGAGAGAAGTCATGATGGCTGTGATTTCTCAAGGTCAATTCCCCAAGATTCACTAATTGTACAGGGCAGCAAGATGTTCCCCAAGCAACCCTCTGGTTACTGCACTGCCAGACAAGACCTTTGAAAATTTACCCTATTCTTGCAAAATCATATTTGTTCATGGGATCTTGGAATGAATTAAAATCTATCTGATTAAATTGAAAAGAGATGGGGATACATTTCCCACCATACACCCTAAAGTAAAACTAATTCTGGGACTCTGCATTAGTCTTGGCCACATGGTGACAGAGTTGGCTAGCCAGAGACCAAAAAATTGGTCAGCCACAAACAACCTTGCACCTGGCAAGGAACATATTCTGATACAATGGCATTGTGTAGAATATACACAGGTGACCTGACCATGCCATCAACATTTGACTGCTGGGTGCTAAGCCAACATTGAGTGTCAAAGGTGCATGAAAAGTACATTCATTGACACAAATGCCTTATACATTTCTCCAATTTCACTGTTTCTGCTAAATACCTTATTCTTTGCAAATTGCTGCCATATAATGGTCCTATACAAAATTGGTCACCATGGTATGATTGGCCTGGGGGTTTGCTGGGAAATTTGATGAGTTCAATTAGAAGATTATACCTCTTCTTCCAACATTTTCTCATGGAATAAAATATAGATAATGCTGAGCCTTCCTATACATCATCCCTTTGCACAAGTATGCTCCTGATTGGCCACTGAGATGAGGCCAGTGTTCTTTGTAGGGCCTGTTGTTTTTCAGTCTACTAATGTGTTTTAAGTCTACACCATATTTTTAGGGATCATCCACATTGTTGAGACTCCAATGATTTTGAGACTTCATAGCTTCATCACTTTTTAGACCCATGGTGTCAGGGCATATTTTTTAAGGCCACTTAGACAAACTTGTGAGGTGGTCCGAAGAATGGCAAATTAAATATAATTTTGATATGTGCAAAATCATGCATGTAGGTAAGCAGCATATGAAGGCTCCATGCTTGATGGGTGGCCAAGTGCTATCAGTGACCCAACAGGAGAAGGATTTATGTGTTATTCTAAACACAAAATTGGGGCATCAGAACACACCAAGGAAGCCAGGAAGATTTATTTATTTATTTATTATTTGGGCTTAAGGGAACATCAACTGCTACTGGTTATGTAGTGCCCAGAAGCCAGGAAGAAGGCACTGAGAATGCTTGGGGCAATAAATAGGAATGTATCATACAGAAGTGAGGAAGTCATCAGGAAGCTTTACTGTGCATATGTCAGGCCACATTTGGAATACTGCATCCAAGCTTGGTTTCCTAGCTATGAAAAAGATTGTTGGCTTTTAGAGAGAGTACAAAAGAGGGCTACACAAATGGTTAATGGTATAAGCAACCTGGCATATGAGGAAAGATTGAAGAACTTGAACATGTTTTCACTTAGATATAGAAGGCTGAGAGGAGATCTCATCGAGGTCTTTAAATTTGTCCATGGTCTGGAGGGGACATCTTGGGGAAATGTTTGACTTTAACAGAAATGATGCAATTAGAGGTCATAAATTCAAAATTATAGTTAACCACAGCAGAACAAGGTTAAGACAGACTATCTTCACCAACAGGGTAGTAGAACACTGGAACCAGCTGCCAGAAACCATTTTCAGTAGCAGCACATTGAACATCTTTAAAAACAGCACAGACCATCATTATAAGACAAGGGCTTGCTTTTAAGTATTACAGGGAGGGCTGATTGACAGATTTGGTGGGCAACTGGTTGAGTGTACATAGTGCAACCAAGAAGGGCCCTTGTGGCTCATAGTAGCACTAATCTTTTATGTCTTTATGTCTTCATGAAAAATAATATGTCCATGAAAATGTACTCCAGAAGAAATATGTTTGCACTCTGACTGCAAACCCAGAAAGTAAGTTATCCACCCTGTTCTTCAGAATACCATGTTTATGAAGGTGAGCAAGATGTGACCACTTACCTTTGTGCAAATGAAAAAAAAAATTAGAAAAGAAATTTGGAAAAATTGTGAAACTTAAAAACTTAACCTAACCTAACCAAGCCTAACCCTTTCCTCGCTTTACGGAAGCAAATGTATGTAAATTTTTATTGTTACCACCTTAAAGAACGATAATACCAATTTCCAATTTTGTCAAATAAATATTTCATCAGAAACTTAATATTTTTCTTTCAAAAGAAGCTTAAGGAGACTGGGTTAGGTTTCTTTATAATTCTGAAAATTTTCAGAAAATATTTATCGACATTTTTTAAATCAAAACATTGCAGGAAAAAGAAATACCAAGAAATCGGAAGTTTCCTTAGCCTGTAAATTTACATGCTACCATACACTTTATAGTCTGCCTAACCAGGTACAGGTACAGGCACCTATCCTCGTCCCTTCCTGAACCCTTCAGTTTTTCATTCTGAAGCCAAGCACTTAATGCGCCATTTAAACATCAGATACCTAACAGCACGAGATGAATTCCATCGCTAAAACAACGTACCTGACCTCTTTGAGCACTGGCACGCTCCACTTTATCTAGTACAAAAGCAAGGCGATGTCCAATTTCACTCATTTTTCCACTATTCTTTGTTATGACAAATATGCGCCAACATCGCCTAAGCATTATTGGCATGGACCTCGATAAATAACCAGTCAACTCGACTTTTTAAAAAGTTCCCGACGGCGGCGTCACATATGGGCAAAACGTCGGCCATGCTAATTGTGTTGCGGTGATGCTGGGGCGTTCTAGGCGATGAAAATGAGAATTTCATTTTTAAATGATGTTGTCATATATGGAGCAAAAACACATCATCGATTACGCATTAAGCCTGTACTCCGACCTGCCGCGTCCCTTCCGTTCATCCCCTTGCAAAAACAGATACAGAGGTCACAGGGGGCGTGTCTGCTCATGGCAAGGTGACGCCCATCTTTAACAGGAAAAGTGATCCCACAGTCAACCTCGAGTAGAACCTTTTCTAATTTTTCAGCTTTATGCATTCAGCTTTCAACATTCACATCCAGAAGAAAATGTGCCCTTGTAGCGCCCAGGGGTGCGTGTGGATGTGTGGATAGGAGTAAGGGATCTGGGAGAACCACAGGGAGACGCCTTTACCAATTAACACCTAGACCGTGCACAGCAGCGCTGTACAAGCCTCTCAGTGCGGACCGGCGCCTCATGGGGATACATACGCTGCCGCTGCGGAGTCGCGTCGCCACCTCTGCCGGAGTCGCGTCGCCAGCGCCCAGTAAAACCACTCGAGGGGTCTGGGTACGAGAACTCTGTTTATTGCGGGGGGAGTGGTTTTTTGAGGCGTGCCGGACCATAAAGGTCATTTGCGCCGCCTTTAAAGGAACACGTTGCATATCTGTCTATGAAAGCGAGTGTTACGATCAAGGTACAGGCAAGTGGACATTTACGTTAAGGGAATTTTGCGTTATAGTTTGTGCGAAGTTTTTGGATGCTGGAGGCGGGGGCTGGGTTGGGGACGTCTCCCTGGTGTCTAACTGGTTTTAATTTTACTTTACTCCTCCACATAATAATTTGTGGTTTGGGTGGGGCTGGGGTGTTTTGAGTGTCGAGTTGATTTTGCCAGGGTGCCGGCTTTAGCCTACTCCTATCGAAGAGCACCGAGGGATTTTTACCGTGCGGACAAGGAGGCAATTGTCCACACCGCCTCTCACGCCGGCTGCCGCGTGTTAGTTGTTAGTAGTTAGTTAGTTTATGCATGCCATGCAGGGTTGTCAGTTGGGTTAGTACGGTGTTTCACAATTTGGCTCCTCTACGTCCGCTGTTCCTCTGGGTAGCCATTTACGTTAGGTGTCGGAAGGCAAGTCGGCTCATCTACGTCCGACGGCTCCTCTGGGTAGTGGTTTTACGTTAAGCTAAAACATTTTTTTTCCCCCATTTTTTTCCTGAAGCAAGTCGGCTCATCTACCTCCGACGGCACCGCTAGGTAGCCAATTATTCCTAACTGGGAAGCAAATCGGCTCATGTACGTCCGACGCCATGCAGGGATGGCTATTTACGTGTTTCCTATGAGTGTTTCGCGGTCATGTATTGCTAGTTGATGTGAGCGTTGGTGGTGCCTAGAGAGCTCCTGCTAGTTCTGTGGCATACAGATATTCAAATAGCAATTGAATGAGTTCTGCATGTTTGTCACCGAGAAGCGATGGAAGCGATAGGGTGATGCCCTTACTCTGGCAGAAGGCCTTAAGTGGTTGTCTCTGAGAGCTAAAGCTACTGCAGTCTAGCAGGATGTGGCCTATGCTTAGCGTGGTGTTGCAGGTGTCGCAGTGCGGTGTTGTGTGTTGGTCATCCTCTAATCGAGGCTGTGTTAGTTTTGTGCAACCGGTTCTAAGTCTAGTGAGGATGACCTCTTTCTGACGGTGAGACTGATTTGATGTGTTCCATGTGCCTATGGTTGGTTTTATTGAGTGGGCGTGGTTGGATTTGTGTTGTGTTGAGTTATGTTGTGTCCATGTCTTCTGTTGGTGTTGGCGAATGCGGTGTTGTAGGAGTGCTTTGCAATCGTCTACCGAATATTCCACGCTGGGGTGGGTGTTCGATGCTAAGGCTTGCTTTGCGAGCCGGTCTGCTTCTTCGTTACCTGGGATGTTGGCGTGGCCCGGAATCCAGAGGAAGGAAAAGTTCATGTTTACGTTATGGGCCACGATTTGTTGGATTCGGTCAATGATGTGATGAGGACAGTCGTGGGTGTTGCTGATTGACTGTAGGACGGATTTGGAGTCTGAGCAAATCACTACGCTTCTGACTTTTCGCTTAAGGAGAATGAAAATAGCGGTCAGAATGGCCATTGCTTCAGCAGAGTAGATGGAGAAGTTATCCGGTAGACGTTTGGAAAGTCTGAGACCTGGTCCAGTGATGCCGATGCCTACCCTAGCCTCGTGTTTCGACCCATCCGTGAATATGAGTGATTTGTGATTGTTGTCATCGGCGAACTTGTGAAAGAGGCCTAGAATCTCCGTCGATGTAATAGTGGCTTTCTTCTCAGAGAGCAAGTACTCGACCTTTGGTTGACTGAAAGTCCAAAAGGGCCTAATGGGCGGTCGAGCTGCAGTAGATGGCATTGCGAGGTTAAGATCTGAGAGAGCCGTGGCAATTTGAATGCTATATGGTGGAAGTTTGCGCGCAAATCGGCTCTTGTCGTGTCTGCCAGGCATGAAGCAGCGCTGTGCCGGATGATTTTGAATGGATTTGATTTTGATGTGGTAGCGGCACATGTGTTGTGTCCTCCTGTGGTAGGGTGATGGTGTGTTTGAGACTAGAAGATTAGCTATCGGTGTAGCGCTAAGAGCGCCTGTGGCTGCTCTGATGCAGCTGTTTTGGATGACTTCTAATTTTTTACTCTGACTTTCTGAAATTTTGGAAAAATAATGCTGTTGTATTCTATGATGGGTCGTATGATTGATGTGTACAGTCGCAGAAGTGTTTTCCTGTCTCCGCCCCAGTCTGTGCCTGCAAGTGCACGTATTATGTTGACGCGCTTCGCGCTTCGCTTCGTGATGTCGGTGATATGGGTGTTGAAACTGAGTTTGTCGTCTAAATGCACCCCTAGGAATTTGAAACTTTTCACCTGCTCGATGGCTTTGCCATCGATTTTAAGTAATGTTTTCGGTGTGGGACGGAGACGACTGCATGTGACAGTGGCCGATTTTTCTGCGGACAGAGTGAAGCCCCAAGTTTTGCACCACTTTGCAATGTGGTCTAGTCCTGCCTGAATGGTTTTTTCAGCTTTAAGGAAGCATTGTGATGTTGTCCAGATTGCTATGTCGTCCGCGAAAAGTGAGTAGTGAAGTGAAGTGTCCCCGTGGTCGGCAAGTATGTCGTTGATCATGATGATGAAGAGGCTCGGCGAGAGCACGCTCCCCCGAGCCAGGCCCTGCTCCTGAGTTGTGGTGTTTGATGTGAGATTGCCGCATCGGACCCTAAGAGTCCTATCCCTAAGGAAGTTCCAGAAATTGCCTCAATCGTGTGTTGACCATGCGTTCGACCAGCTTGCTAGCACAGCTAGTAAGTGAGATGGGTCTATAGCCTTTTGGGGTGGAGTGATCTTTGTGCGGCTTTGGTAATGGTATGACTACGCTCTCCCGCCAGGATGCGGGAAACGTGTCGGTTTGGTACAGTTCATTTATGGCCGTTAGTAGATACGTTAGGGAGTTTTTGCTAAGACGTTTAAGAAACTGGTAGTGAATGTCGTCCGGCCCAACCGACGTGTTTCCACACTTGCTGAGAGCAAGTTCTAATTCGTGCATAGTGAATGACTGATTGTAGATTTCTCTATTGTCAGAGCTAAAATTTGCTTTGGAGGCAAGGGCGTCTAGGACGCTTACTATGGTGGTGTCATAGTTGGTGTTGCCGGATACGCTGGCGTAGTGTAGCTTAAAGTGGTCTACGACTTGTTGTAGGTCAGTGATGTGCTGTCCATTCACCGTCAGCTGGGGAAAGGGCCTGGTGGTGGGCGTTTCAGGTTGAAGCGCTTCATCAGGTCCCAGATTCTGCCGGTAGGTGTGAATCTATTGAATTGCGAGGCAAAAGACTGCCAAGAGTTTTCGCGTGCTGTTCGAATTGTGTACCGGCAGTGTTTTTTTAGATTGCCTGTATGCTGATAGGTGTGCTTCGCACACGCCGGAGTCGCGTCGCCAGCGCCCAGTAAAACCACTGGAGGGGTCTGGGTACGAGAACTCTGTTTATTGCTCACATAGCGGCGACTCATCCTGACTAGAACATACCTTGGGTTGTAGTTAAAGCACTAAGGTACACAGCTATGGAAAAGTAAGTGCAAGTGGGTTAAGTATACAAGTAAGTCAGCTCAGTGAAGTGGAAGGCTATTAAGTCAGGTGGCTGCTGAACATAGTGAATTGGAGATGAGCGGAGAAATAAGTTGAAACGGGCTTGGATGCATAATTCACAACACTGCCCTCTAGCGTCAATAGAGCGAACCACAAGTTGAGACACTAGATGGCGGGCGCGCGCTCACCAGCGGCTACGAGTCACCAGCTGGCCGGCGGATCCGCATCCGCTACACCCTTAGAATCATTGAGTGAACCCCATTAATTTTCAGCCGAAGCCTCCCTTCCGAGACCCTCGATTGCGCTCCTCTCGAAGTTTTCAGCTGAAGGCACCCCTGGGGGCTCATCCAGTGGCTCTAGACACACCCATCACCGGAAAAATCGTGAATCGGCGCCTGCCCTCTTGGCTATGCCCTTTGAAGAGGTCCTGGGCTGATAGCCAGAACTTCAATTAAAGAAGAAGTCCTGAGCGCATGGATGCTGATTTCACAAAATTATTCGGGCGGGGGAGGGGTACAAAATGCATGAAGGAAATTGGTAGGCCAAAATTGATTTGGGAGGGTCACACTCCATAGGGTCCCATGTTAACACGCGCCCTGGAGGGGGGGGGGGGCGAAATCCGTCCACCCCTCCGGTTTTTCGTAGATAACTCCGGCCGATATTTTACCGATTTTACCGGCCGATATACGAGATTGTTTGTGCACCTGCTTAGAAATTAACGACACGTTGTTTAAAGTAAGAAAAACGAAAATCTACCGAAAATTTTTTCGAGTTAGGGGTCGGTAAAGTAAAAAAAAAAAATCGGCTCCAGACCACAAATATCGGCGCTGGTGCGCTTTCCGTATATCACAAAAAAAGAAGTGTCCTTGGCAACACTAGCCACTTGTTTGATGTATATTGTTATGCTACATTGTTTCAAAGTCATGTCAGGTCACCGAGGTCAAGTCGGGTCAAGTTCATGACAGGTTAATACACGCTCTGGAGGGGTAGATGGCGAAATCCGCCCACCCTTCCGATTTTTCGTACACAACTCCGTATTGTACCGGCCGATATGCGCCATTTTTTCCGTACCTGCCTAGAATTGACTGGCGCATTGTTTAAAGCAAGATAAATTAAAATCGGCCGATCAAACACGAAAAAAAATCACAAATTCCTCTAGTGCGTTTTTGTTCCATCCCAAAAGCTAAGCAACCGCTAAAAGTTTAATTTAGGTGACATAGGTTGTTCGGTTTCAATTTAGGAATCCTGATTCATTTATCCTGTTCACAGGATGAATGAATCACATGTTTTGCTGGAAAAATTGTGCTTTAATGTGTTTTTTTTTAATTATTGGATATTATGCCTCCAACGCAATGATGTGACTAGATTATTGAACCACTCATTTTCTATGCAAATGCTTCCTTTTTAGTGAGTGTAGGAGTGCAATAACACAAGAAAAGCGGCTTTCAAATTCGGTAACATAGCATGAATAGTAATGATTCAAAAGTGAAAATTTAGCATACCCTAGCTTATCCTTGTCCAAGCTCCCCTTCAGAGAAGGAATTTAATATATATATATATATATATATATATATATATATATATATATATATATATATATATATATATATATATATATATATATATATAAAATTTCACAACTTTCAAACAATTTGCTTTCATCCATTCAATTTGGTTTCCGAATAAAGAAAATTCCTGGCTTAACCTAGCCTAACCTCTCACAAACTGCTTGTGACGAAAAGCAAATTCCTTCG
The DNA here is from genome assembly GCA_034440575.1 of Imbricaverruca yamaguchii. Classification (NCBI taxonomy): domain Eukaryota; kingdom Metazoa; phylum Arthropoda; class Thecostraca; family Neoverrucidae; genus Imbricaverruca; species Imbricaverruca yamaguchii. The sequence goes on along the minus strand of JAOTOL010001601.1, from coordinate 1,430,303 downwards.
ATATCTGAAAGTATCACACATTTTTCCAACCGTTTCCTTGCAATGTCGAAACACGCAAGTTGATAAAGCGTTCGTTTCAAGTGACAACAAAATACTTTATATTTTATCCCTTTTAATCCTGAAGATGTCCAAAATCTTGAGTGCAATTCCCACAAGAGCGAATGGTCCCATCGTCTTCATATAGTTTTAGAGACGTGTTTGTAGGGGAGACCGGGGTCAAATGTAACAGTTTTTACATTTTCGAGTCAGGAGCCAAAACATTTTGCGCTGGAGAACACGTTGTTGGATTTTCACAAACCTTGATGTTTTGCCCTTGCTGCGTATGTGAAAATATTTATAAATACATGCCCTAAGGTGTCGAACTTTTGGTTTAAAAAAGTCACTTCAGGCGTTACAATTGACCCCATGTACGGGGCAATTGTAACAGCACCCGGGGTCAATTGTACCATGTTAACGAATGCTGCGGTGAAAGCCACTTTTATCGAAAACAACTTGTATTGAAAAACAATTGTATCTTACTCTCTGAGCTCTTCCTGGAATACAAATCATAGCTCCACCTTTCTCAGGACAAAAACCAACACCACATCATAAAAATGCGATTACGTAACGGATCAAAGCTCTTGCACCCGTAGGTCTTTCTGGATTCAAAAGCACAGCTTCTCAGGCTAAACAAACTAACTAGCAGGGCTCTGAGACCTAAAACACTTCTTGACTATTTGTACTGAAGTTGGGCAAAACATGAAACATCACAACTCGAAACATTTCCAATATCTGTGACGCTCGGTCTGTGGTCGCCTACTCGGTGTCCGATTCGCAGTTTTCACATATGTACGCCTCATACTTTTCGACAGCGGTACACGCCTCGTGGGCCCACATCGCGCACATCTCGCACCGGATCCACCTTTCTTTAGATCGACTGGTATTAAAACTCTCGACGCACACAAGGCAGAAAACTTCTTCAGCGTCATCACTACTGCTTGCCCTGCGGGTGGACTTCCGAGCCCTCTTGCCACCGGCCTTCTTCGTCTTCTTCTCTTCGTGCTTGTCCATGCTGAGGTTGAGCTCTTTCGGTGCTTGTTTGCGTTTCTTTCGACTCTGTTCTAGCTCGATCGCTCTCTTCTCTGGCGTATCTGTCAGAATTGCAGCCTTTCGCTTCCTCCGTCCCGTACTGATGCTTTTCCTTGGGCCTGCCTTGGGCAGAGGCCGAATGTCTTCAGGGATGAGCGGTGTCGAAGCGATCCCTGATAGACCAGGCTGTTCGATCGCTGATGGACCAAGCTGTTGGCTCTCCGATGGACCAGGCTGTTGGATTCCCGATGGACCAGGCTGTTCGATCTCCGATGCACCAGGCTGTTCCATCGCCAATGGACCAGGGTGTTCGATTCCCGATGGACCAGGATGTCCGATCACCGGTGGATCAGCCTGTCCGATACCCGATGGCTCAGAATTTGCAGGATGTGCTATGTCATCTGTGGTCTCGTCTTCGGATGTATGGCTGGCGGAGAGTGCAGTCAGTTCCGTTCTGGGTCGGTCTGTAACGTTGCTTGGTGCAAAGTCTTCGTTGGTGAATATGTCTGGATTGTACGGACTGATGCCTGTTGTCCGAAGCCACTCTGGATGTTCTTTGGGGTAAACGCCGATACCCAGGCCTCCGCAGCGATCTGTGGGATGTCGTAGATGCTGGCAGTTTTTCCTGGATTGCTTCTCATCCACGCATCCATGTGAGTAGATATGCTTCTCTTAAACGGGCCGTACACGCTTCTGTCCAGGGGCTGGAGGCGGTGGGAGCAGTGAGGAGGAAAGGAGAGCATAATTACTCCGCTGTCCTTGGCCAGGTCTAGGACTTCCACACTGAGATGGGACACGTGGTTGTCGAGCAGCAGCAACACCGGTGACTCGGGCGTCGACTTCACATGTAGGATGAAGTGCTTCATGAAGGTCACGAAGTGCTCCGAAGTCATCCAACCAGACTTGTTTGCAGTGCCAATACAACCCACCGGTCCACCACGAACAAACCATTCGTGGTATCGGACTCTTGGAAACACGAACATCGGTGGCACAGTGTTGCCCATTGCGCTAGTAGCAGCACACATGGTAACGAGATGTCCCCGCTCTCCCGAGGTGAGTCCTCCCACCTGTTTCACGCTTTTCCCAGCCACCACTGCCGTCGGCTTCTGCACTGTCGTACAGCCAGTTTCATCAAGGTTCCATATCTTTGACGGATCAAGTTCGTGTCTTGCGAGGACGATCCCCAGCTTATCGAAGAAGTTCTTCACGTTTTCACGATTGAAGCTGGTTGCACGTGCCAAACTGGTGGCCTGCGGTGACCTAATAGTGAGCTGCGGGTTCCGCTTCAGAAAGGAGTTGAACCAGTCGACTCCTGCTCGTCTCTGATCCGTCCAGGAACTGGGAACTTTCATATCTCGGGACATCGCGCACTGGTAGGCGAGAACCCTGACCTCCATCGGCGTCAGACCAAAAACGCCTCCGATGATTTGAGTAGATAGTCAGTGAGTATCTTCTCATCGCCTGGTGAAAAGACCTTGTTGTGCGGGTTGTACCCGACTGTGATATCCATTCCTTCTTTCTTCTGTTTCACGTAACGAGACAACGTCACATGACACATTCCATACTGGGCTGAGGCTTTTCTCACCGTCAACCCGCCTTCCATAACCCCGGCAGCTTCCTGGGCTGTCTCCAGGCGGGTCCCGCGGTCAGAAGTTCGTTCTCGAGAGCGAGGCATCTTCTGAAAATCGGAAACACTCATTGACCAGCGCCCAACGACATTCTGTAGTAAATGCATACTTAATAGTATGGCCATAGGGGTCAATTGTAACACTGTTACAATTGACCCCAACAAAATGTTACAATTGACCCCGCCAAGCCACCCCATCTTAGAGACGAAACTGATGCAAAACACGGCAGCGTGGGCGGCAGCTACGGCGCTACATTTTTGGCTAATTAGCCCCACTCCGCTCAATCAAATTCTTAGATCCATATCTAGTGAGATACGTGAATGAGCTAATAATTAAACAAAATCATCAAATTTACAACACACCCTCAAAAACACATAATTGTGAACAGCACTCGACTCACTTGTCGCAACGGCGTGAAACCCCGTGAGGAAAGGAAACAGCTGACTGTGCATATCCAGTACTGCCGCCAGCGCCATCCATCAGCGGGTTTCGGAACCATGGCTACTGTTACAATTGCCCCGTGTTACATTTGACCCCAGTCTCCCTACATTTCTTTTTCCTGAAATGCTGTTTCGTCAAAAGAAAAAGTTTAACCTAATGTAATCTAACTATTACCATTGGTTTGCCTGATGGATGTAAAATGTGTGCAAAACTTATCCTGTAGATACCTTGAACAGTAATGACACCATTTTTAATTTAATTGCTCCTTTTCTGAAGCGAGAGCCTAACTAGGCTTCAGACTTAGCATGTCGCCTCGTTCTCGCACCATAGCCAGCGCCGTAGTGGACAATGATGAGAATAGTATCATATAGCGACAATGATAATCAACGTTCAAGAGAGATTCAATGAAAATGAAGTAACATCTGGTAAGGTGAAAAGGTATATATCAACATTGTTCATAATGTTTTCCAAGATGTAGAAGATATTTATATGTACGATGGACACAAATATGCAGGGCCCCTAAATTATCAACAATTTCACAAAAATTACTTACAATGTGCTCAACAAGCACATGATGAAATTATACTTTGAATCCACAACTTGGAACAACACAGTTCCACTTCATCGGACCAGTACTGCATTATGGAATGTGTTACACCGTGTTGGACCTGACACCAAGACTTGTCCCCAAACTAGATTGTAAATTGTGTTGTCTTTCGCCAATCGCCAGATGGTCTTACAAGGAATGCACGATGGTTTTTTGGAGGACATTTAGGATTTGAAAAGACGATTGATAAAACCCACAAATCACATTTTTTTGGTCCTGAAATGTATTCATTTTTTTATGCATACTCTCCAAGTATGTTAGCCAGTGGTTTCCGCATGCGATAGGATGAGCGATAAACGATAAACGATAATTATCGCTGTTAAGTAAATCGGTTATCGTTATCGTTTATCGCTAAATTTTCAAAATTATCGCTCATCCACTTATCGCAAGTTCCAAAATTATGAACGATAAACGATAAAATGTAAAACGGGATGATGGAAAAATGGAAGACGATCGACAGTGTATGCCGCGCGACAGTGTGTGTGCGCAACCTGTTGCCATCTGCTAAGTGTACAGATCTGTCAGACGGCCGACGGGTGGTATAAATTTGCGCGGCGGGCCGGGCAGAGGTCAGTCACAGGGGGTCCACTCCCGCATATCTGGCAACTATCCAAATCTTCAGGTTAAAATAAGCCTATTTTCAAAGTTAATCGTCATTGAGATAATTGGATTATTTCATTATCATTTGAAAATAGCATTCTGTACTCAGTGTAAAGAACTTGAAATAACATGTAGTTATTGATTGCGGCTTATTTTCAAAAAACCTTAAGAACTGGCATTGTTCTACACTCCCGCATATCTGGCAACTATGCATATCTTCAAGTTAATATTAGCCTATCTTCAAAGTTAATCATAATTGAGATAATTTTATTATTTCATTATCGTTTGAAAATAAAATTGTTTACTCAGTATAAAGACTTTGAAATAAGATTTTGTAGTTATTGATTGAGGCTTATTTACATAAAACCTTTAAGAACTGGTAGAGACGATGGACATACGAGGGTTTGTCAAAAGCATATTCCTCGCGCCGCAAAACAGACGACGTTACGCATGACGTACCAGGGTTTATCGAAAGTGGTTGCGTCGAAAATATAATTTTATCGCTATCGCTTTATCGTTTTATCGCTATCGCTGTTAATTTTGTGAACATTTTTTATCGTTTATCGTTTATCGTTATCGCAAACCTTTCTTATCGTTTTATCGTTATCGCAGGTCCGAAAATTAGTTATCGCGGAAAGCACTGATGTTAGCCCACCGTTGGATAGGTGGATTCTTCATTTCTCGTAAATAGGTGCTTTAGCGGTTTGTGACCGGCCTGGTCCCGAACTCTCCGCCGTATTTCCCGCAGCAACATGTCGATCTTACCTCCTGTGCATATTGGAGGTACACTGGCAAATGCTCATTTCAATGATATTGAAAATCGCCCGCTGGATTTGTCAAGTTAAAAAAAAAACTGTACATGATAGCAAATGCTTGTCTTTCAATCGTGGTCCATTTTGTTGAGCATGATTAAACTGATGTGAAACATATTGAATAACTCTGTCTTGCCCATCTTGTTCCTGCAATAATACAGCTCCCATAACATACTAAGATGCATCTGTATGTAATTTGAATGGCAATTTGATATGTGGAAATGCCAGGATCGGGGCTCGTACTAATAATTGTTTCAGGGCATCCAATGCTTGGTTAACTTCGGGGGTCCAATATAATTTTGCATGATTCTTGGTCAGGGCTGTGAGTGGTTTAGCAATTTTGATAAATTCCGGGATGTATTTTCGATAGTACGATGTTATACCCAGAAAACTGGTTACTTCTCGGAAAGTTTTCGGAATGTTCATATCCTTTACTATGTTCACCTTGTCTGGATTTACTGCCAAGCCTTTGTCTGAAGTGACATGTCCTATAAAATGTATTTCATGTCGTAGGTACTCGCATTTCGTGATTTAGAGTGTTAGGTTGGCCTTTCGTAGTCGATCTTGTTAGTGGATGGCATTAAGCCTATTCCATACCAGATAGTCATCGGAAAGAATCGCAAAAAATGATTCTCAAGGAATTCATCCCTCGTCATGAGTGTCCTCGATTGATCATCAGCGATCAAAGGACGGAATATTGCAATGCTCTTTTGGATATCGTAATGAAGGAATTGGGTGTGTCAAGAATACACACATCAAGCTACCATGCACAATCTGACGGTGAAGCAGAACGCTTTCTCGCTTCCCGATGGCCATCTGCGCCTGGTTACATCTCGCTTGTGCCCCGCATTTCCGCCCTTCGCCTCTTGCTAGACTCCGGTCGCTGTATATTGTTCCAAATATGCTCCTTTTATAAGGGGAGGTATGTAGCGGTTATCTATGCCATGTCGAGCTCCGTCGTGTACTTCTGTACTCCGTGTTATCAGCGGCAGACAAGCCAAAGCTTGTTACGGTGACGTCATTGTGTATGAAATGACTATGTCGTGCCGACTCTTTATTGCCTTTATTGCCGGCTGGATCTTGGGCAATGCGACCCCGAGAGACGCAGTGCTTCCCATCGCGCGCGCGCTGCATTTGTCCCCAGATCATTCGTACACACTGGCGTTGGGTACGTCACAGAGTGGTCACGACATTTTGTTTCTCTAATATGGCACAATTGGTAGCATTGAGCTTGTTTCAATTTCGCTGCATACAAGACATACAAATTTGATGCAATGCTGACTTTTGGTGATGGCAAGAGTTTCGATCTGGTTCATGTTGTGGGTGTATGCTTCTGTTTTATTGCTTCCACACTGCTTCTCAGCTTTCTCCATTGTATCAACCTTTTCAGATATATTTGTGTTCAGGTGTTATCTCGACTAATATGGTTTTATGAACAAAATTAAAAATTATGAAAACGCCTTTACCGACAAAAATACCAAATGACATTACATGCTTGGCCACAGTTTGTACACCCAGTGGCCCTTGCATGTTGCACCCCTTGGCAGGGTCTGGTGTTGTATACTCTTGGAGAAAAAACATGCCTCTCCATTGTTTATTGTTCCCTCTCCTCCCACCCAATGAAGTACTTTTCCTGTAGCAGTGGCAAGCAAGATATTGGCAAAATTTTATGGGCAAGAACAAGCCCATAATAATAATTGCATAATGGTAACAGGACATTCTTAACACATACTTTATAATGGTAAGCTATAGCAAGACACTGTTATTGCTTCAGTAAATCAGTAGTTCAGTAGGTAGCTGGGTAGGTACCTATTTCAGTAAATTTGCATTTAATAGTGTTTCTAGGATTTTATAAAATATTAATTTTTGGCTGCTATCTTATTAACATCATCAAAACAATGTGAATACTCATAATATACATGCTTAATCTTCAGTTGCTGGGTAGGTATGACTAAGAAAGTTATCAGTGTAAAAATACCCATTATTTAACAAAGGCTAACTAAAATTTAATGAAGATAGGTGGGTGGATCATCCTTGCTACCAAATACCAGCATTAGTATGAAACAGCTAAGTATTTTAATGCTAAATGGGGTACCTCCATTTGATGTGATCATCTTGATTGAAATGAGCATATATGGTATGGCTACCCAGTAATTGTGTAATTGTAATTATGTTGTCTGGTGACACCAGTTGGATATCAGTTAGTCAAGCAAGGGTAAGACAATTATGTAAATATATCCTAAAAGAGGTTTTTGTGATTTTTCTTGGACATTCTTCAGAATACTACATTTATTAAGGCTGTGGGACCACCTTTTTTCTGGTGAAAATTCATTATTTTTTTGTGGATTAAACAAATATTTTCCAAGTAATAAAAATTGAAGCTAACTTAGCCTAGCCAAACCAAACCAATTTGTTTGCTTTATAGAGGCAAATGCATGCAAACACTTCCTGTTAACACCTTAACCCTCTTTTCTTTCAGATCCTCACACCCAATCCCAGGGGTTGATACAAACCCCCTCTAATCTCCAAACTAGGTGTCTTATGAAAGAGGTGTCATTGGAAAGTGCTTGACAAGTAGAACCAGAAACCACCCAAAAAATTGTATACCCCAAAAGTGACATCACTAGAGGGTCTATGTTTTACAACTTACATTATGTTTTGGACCCTGGGGAGTTCATTTTTGAGATTTGAAAAGGAAAAATTATTTGGAATCAGAAAATAAAGGTGAAATGAGCCATGCCCTTCAAGTTTTTGCACACCCAAAAACCATAATTTTTATTGTTTGATATTTCAAAATGGTAAGTTTTAAATTTTCTTTAATTTTCATTTTCCAATTGGTAGAGTTCACTGAAAAAAAATGTTGTTCGAAAGTCAACTTGCACAAATAAAAAATGTTTACTTTAGCAAGAATCTTATATTTTAACTCTAATTGGCAAATATACAAAGCAAGTAAGTAATCAAAAATGGAAAAAATTAAAATTCCTCTGGTGGATTTTGTTGCATCCCTAAAAGATAACCAAATGCTGAAAGTTTCATTAAAATATCTTTATCCGTGAAAGCGTGACATCTGGTTGAACTTTTTTGGAGGTGACCTCTTGATCTTGACTGACTCGTTGACACTAGATGACCTAGTTTCAACATTTTGACACAACATGCCAAATTAATATGGAAAAATGTATGCCAAATTTTGGCGCGCTGCCACGCGCCGTTCTTTTTCCTATCCGCGAAAAACCATAGGGGGATGGGTCGTCAACGACCCCCGGGACGGCGCGGATTAAAATCATAGATTACTTCTTGCTCGCCTAAAAGTTTCCGACAAATATCGGCACGACATAAAACGCACACAATAGACCACAAGGTCCTTTATAATTATCTTGAGTCTCAAGTCAATTTCCTGTCAGAGGGACAGAGAGACAGATAAACAGAGAAACAGAGAATCAGAAACAGAGTGACAGGACAGCAACGGGGAATAGAGGCCGTGGGTTTTCCCATCTTGACTGTTTGCACATCTTATCCGTTGAGTGACGTTGGGCGCCAGCAGATCTAGGTTACTTTCATTCCCTATGAAAATAAGGGGGTTGTTTAGCATGTGGTGAGCCTGAAGACCTGCCCTATTCATTAACGTCTTTTCAGAACCGGGCGGTTCTCCCGTCATCTCAACTCTCTTCAGTAGTGTGAGTGTGTGTGTGTATGCATTTCTACCATGCATTTCTAAACAATATACATTCATGTGTCATCCACTGCATTCATTCATTAATCCCATCCATAAATCTTTAACAACCATGCTTCATAATCCCCCTGTCCGCCACAATTCGCTCCTGCCCTTTATCCTTCCCGGGGCTATCGACTACCAATACCTCCGTTTGTTGGATTCATCACATACACAAAACCGGTGGCGGATGGGTCACATAGTAGTCATGAGGGGTGAAGGGTACGCCGCTACTCCCTGGCCTAATTCGTTCACATTTCGCGCTGTCAGCTTCATGTCCGCTGTTTGGGAGGGTGGCATGGTTGAACCGCACGCGAGCGAAGTTCACAGTTCAGCTCATCATTGTTCCTGCTCACCAGCTCACCGTCACTGTACTGCAGTTCTCGACTCGGTCTTCTGAGTGGTGTGCTTCCGACCACTCTCTTGCGTAGTGTGTTCCCGACCACTCCCTTGAGTGGTGTCTCTCCAATAACTCCCTGGGCGGTGTGTCCCCGACGACTCCCTTGAGTGGTGCGAACCGACTCCCCCGAGGTGGCGCTTATAAACGGCGCCGCCCCTGGGAGCGGCTGGCCCCCAGGCGCCATGCAATGCGCGCTGTCTTTCTCTGGACCCCGTGACCTGACTGGTGGCTGATGGTGCCGTTGGCGACTGACGACTGACGGCTGTCGACTGTCGACTGCTGACCGCTGATTGGCGGTTAGCGGTTCTGACTGTCCAGAGCGGTGACTGCTTCTAAACTACTGGGTTAGGCAGATACCTTGTGGCCAGGCAGAAGTACTTGCTTGCTTTTTACAAGTTTTCTCCGGGCGGCGCGAGTTTTCGGTCGCGAGGGTGGGATGTCTCGCGAGTGGGGTCGCATCGCGACCGCATGAAGCTCCGTGCTGGAAAATGTGAGCCATCTTCCACAAACATGGTGGCAACAGGGAAATGGATGATGATTATGTTATGCAAATAATGCTTACCTGGTGATTAGGCGTGGCTGATGTAACTTTTGTTCTTGTTTCAGAGGCAGCACAGACAAGAAGCATGATTGAGATGGAATGTAAACCTATTGCATCATTAGATGAGCTCTTTGCATGGAAGAAGGACTTAACACACTCCCCAGAGTATCTCAAAATGCGTCCTGCTTCCCGTTTTGACATGCATGGAAATCGAAAGACCTGTGGTGATCTGCGAAAAGTGCTCATCTGTCATGACATGATGGGTGGATACATAAATGACAGGTTAGTCTACTTATTCTTTGTTTATTGGGTGGTTCACGACGCACCTTATGCACATTCACGACCAATGGCGCCGTCCACACCGTTTCGCCGGTGGGCAGCGGTATTGGGAAATGTCCTGAGCGGCGCTAGTATCGAACCCGGGACATTTGGTACCCATAGCCCGACACCTTAACCACTCGGCCATCCCGCCCCAGTTTAGTCTATTTACTCTGTGGCTCAACAAGCTTTTTCTGGTTGGTACTCACCAGGCTTGGCTCTTGAACACCCTCACCCAACTAGGTTCTGATATGTGTAAGCTAGGATGAAGTGCAGATATGTGTTAGCAATTTTGTCATGTATAGCCTAAAGTATACCTTGCATTTGAATTCTGGCTGATAATGAGACAACCAAATTTCATATTACATCAACATGTACACCTCAACTTCAATTCCTGGATTAATCAAAGAAAGACGGCTTGTTTCATTTCGGCATTATTTTAAAATATCATCAAGTCGATTTTTTCATTTTTTTTTTAAACGCAGAAATTGATTGATCTCAAGTCAGTAACCTGGAATGTCGTACAAATTTTCACATCGCAGAATTGTTGTCTAGCTGAAAGTACAACATTATCTGAGTTTGGTGCTGATATGTTTGAGCTATTCCAAACACTACAGATTTTGGAGCATTATATATCTTTCATCCATCCCAGGTCATGAATCTTTGATGACTTCTTTGACCTGATGTTTACATTAATGTGTAAAACAGATGTGTAAGCCAATTAGACATTAGCAGACAACAGAATATTCAGCAGCAGATTCAACAGCCTAGTGCACAATCAACTGCTGAGCCCCCTGAATGTGCTGTGGAATATGCGCTGAATATTTGCTAGGCTCCTGAATCTACTGCTAAATCTGCTGTCAAGTCGTGTGCTAATTTCAACTACATGCATAGACGATACTGGAAGTTTAGTCTGCTCATTCTGCTGCTTTCCTGAAGAAAAAAACTGAAGGGCTCTGGGGAGTGCTACCGGCCCGGGGGAGGTTATAGCTAGCTACAATTTTTTTTCGCCGACAATCTGGAAAAAATTGGTTAAATTGAATCTGAGTATTTGGGGACAACGTTCGCAAATAGCCAGATAAAGCTACCTTGATCCACATCAGTGATGTTAACCGGGTCTAGCCGGTGGGGACCGAAAATGATGTAAATTACCTGCCAAAGCCTTGTATATGTGGACATATGCATCGTGTTACCATGCGCCCTGGTACTACCATGCGCACATGCATAGATTCCCTCCTCAAAAATAATGCAAGCATGCAGAAAGAGTGCAGCACGAAGCACTATGGTCATCAGTGGACTAGACAATTTAGTATGTTGGGAGTGGTTCATGTCACTGGATATGTACTAACTGAATTATGAAATATTAATCGGCGATTGGGAGGTGAGCTCTCGTCAGGCCTTCGTCAGAATGTTCGTTGTTTCGATGTCACGCCACGATAATACGCTGGCGGAGATCATCCAGATCTCGAACCCCGAACTGGTAGACCTGGCCTTTCGCATAGCCCCACAAAAAGAAACCCGAAGGGGCTAAGTTATTCTGGAAGTCATGCGATCGGCCTTCCAGTTTTGATCCACTTCCTGGGAAACGTGCGACTTAAGACATTTTGGACGGTCTTGACAAAGTAGGGTGGCGCTCCATCTTGCTGAAAGAAATGTGCCTTCGTCATCCTCTCAGCCCCGACGTTCTGCAACATGTCCAGATATGACGCTCATGAACCACTGCGCCCTTCCAAGATGTAGGGTCTAATTGCTCGATTCGGTGACAGAGCACACCGCAGAGGGGTTTAACTTAGGGCTGCGTTTCTTGCTCAGGCACTTTTTTGGAACCATCATCAACCATATTTGGTGGCTATGCCTGTTCACCTTACCGCTGAGATGAAAAGTCGCTTCATTTGAGAAGATTGCGCGAATCAGAAACAGGTTGCTAGCATCCTTATTTCGCGGAATGCTTTCGGTAAATGCCTTTTGATCGGCTTGCTACTTGCTCTAAGCGTTTGCACCATCAGGATCTTGTAGAATGTTTGCTTTAGTTTTGTTCAGGATATCGTGTGCCGACAAGCGTGCTATGCCTGGCTCTCGGCATTCTCGGCTGGCTGATTTCTGGATGTGTTGAAGAACCTCGTTCACCGGCCTGACTCAATGTGCAACTTCGGCCTGCCGCTCTCCTCTTTTCATTTTTGCCAAGGCGGTTTTAGTTAGCTTCTTGCGTCATCTAACGATGCAGTGATGACCGAACGATATTTTGTCCAAAATTACGACGAAATTATCTCTGTACGATGGCGGAAGACCGGTATCGTGCTTGCCCAAATAAACACTGCAATTTGTATTCATTGGTTATTGCAGATATGGCAGGGAGTGGTGATCAATCCACAGGAACCATCCTGCATAAGCGTGATTTTGCAATGCCTTTGTTTCTTCACCTCGAGCTCTGTTATGCGCACTCATGAACAAATGTTCCAGCTTAAAAAAAACTTACATAAATCTACACCGGATGATGTAAACTACACCCGATGATGTATGTCATTCATTGTTCAGGGCTCATATTCCTTTTTCATCATTCGCCTTTTTCGGACACCCGTACATATGCGTGTGCTGGTGCGTGTGCTTGTGGTTGTGCCTTTGTGTTATGTTATATTTGCCTATAATACAAATTCGAATGGAGGAAACGTCGTTCTTGTTATACATCATTTTACTCAGTTCATCACAACGGAGGAATATATCCAATATGGCCATGGCAGTTGATATCGACGTGGAATATTGGAAGGCATCCTTACTGCGTAATTTGGGTTTGTTCCTGACCGTGCTCCAAAAAAAAAAGTAGAGCAACTTGGAGCAACTTGGAGCAGTTCGTAGCAGGCTCGGGAAAAACGAGCGCTCGAACGTCTGGAGTAACTTGGAGTAAAAGTCAGCTGTTTGTACTTGTATTATGATAACATATATGACGCAGATGATCAAAACTTGTTGACGCAGATTCCCCAAAGCGCTTCGCAAATGTATCGTCAGCGCCATATTTGTGCTACTCCAAGCTGCTCCAAGTTGCCCCTGCTCTCGGCGGGAGTAAGTTGGAGTAAGTTGGAGTAGATTGGAGCTACTCCGTTCTGCTCCGAAAACGCACGGGAACACGGAGCAGCTACTCCAAATTGCTCGGAGCAGCTTGGAGCAGGGTCAGGAACAGACCCTTAGTTCGTACACGACTGCAGAGAATGATCACTGCTGTTTTCCAACTTCACAACTTCAGTGATGTGCGTTCAGGTTTCACAAGGGTCACGACGACCCGTCTGCCTACACCTTCTACCACTGGCCGCGAATCGACGAGTTTGTGTACTTCAGCCACCATTTTGTGACGGTGCCTCCCTGCGGATGGGTGGACGCCGCTCACACACATGGGGTGCCCATCTACGGTGAGGGAAACACCCTGCGTCAACATTGTCTCGCGAGCTGTCAGTGATTCCTCGTGCAGAGCGTCATGCAGTGATTATTGGACATCTGACTAAACTGAAGGAGACTTTCAGTTGGAGGGTTTGCAGGGAATATTGTTCCCTACCGACCTTCATCGTCCATTGTCAGTTAAAAAAAGAAGCGAATAGCACTTCAAGTGTGGTGCTTTCTGCACTTTCTGTTGTTCAACACCTATCGGCTTCCTGGAACATAATTTATACAGTGCTCATGAGGGGGCGGGGTGGGTGATACCACCCCATATTTTTCGAAGCTATGAATAACGACACGCCAACATAGCATCCCTTTCTCGCCTTACGGTACAACAATTTGTATGATGACATCGCATTTCGCTGGCCTATGACGTCATTAGATGGAACATGTAGACCGTTTATTTCGCCGAAATAACTTATTGTCTGCAACTCACCTCACTGTTTGCCTTCAATTGGCCAATGTTGGACGTATAAGGGTGATAGGCATTTTAGCTAACATGCACACATAACATGCACACTACACACTCATGCACTAACATGCACACTCAGTAACAGTAACGTTTTAAAGTTATTGGAGATCAGTGGTCCAACCTAATATTGTATGACCTTTTTAAGCTGATGAGTTACACTGAAGTTATATTTGACATTAAATTATGTTTGGTATCTTTTCCTGGCCCGAGTGCCGGGAAATGGTGTCGGAAATATTTCGGAAGTTTCTAAAAGAAGACCACCACCTCGTGCTGATCTGCCCTTACTCTATGTCGTTGAAAGTGTCAAAAGGTAAAAATATCGCACGGCTAGTATCCCAAGATGTTTATGAACACGGCTGGATAATTATATTACTTTAGGAGTATCCGTGGAGCCCCGAAAGATGCGGAGCATCCTTGAAGTTTGGCATATAAACCTATAGAAAAGCATGCCGGAATGTTTTCATGGCCTACTATACTCAATGGAATGCATCCCTTAACATTTATGCAATTCTCCACCAATGTCGATGAGTACTATTCTGAATACTTTAATCGCGTCAGTTTTGAGCATTGTTGGGTAAACATCAAGCAACTGTTACGTAGCCATTACGCAATTCACGTTTTGCGGACCATTTACCTTGCAGCTGATCTGAAAGGCTTATCAGTAACCACAACCCTAGAATGTGATGTAAATCGTTAGATTCCGGTACGTTCCGCAGGTCGTTTTTCATATATCCGTTTGGACACGCTTTGGGAGTTGGGGTTTAAAAAAAGAAATCCTGCACTATTGAAGGTGGCAAAGTGCCATACAAGGGCCAGGACTTAAATTGTTGGATCTCATACATTTTCTGGTCGAAGAGGAATGCGGATACCTCTCTGAACATTGCTATATGTAACTCGTCGTTTTGTTTATATATGTTCACAGTTTGGCTATCGAGCTATGATATGATATGATATGATATGATGGCTATGATAAGTGCAAAATCATGCATGTAGGTAAGCAGCATATGAAGGCTCCATACTTGATGGGTGGCCAAGTGCTATCAGAGACTCAACAGGAGAAGGATTTAGGTGTTATTCTAAACACAAAACTGGGGGCATCAGAACAGACCAAGGAAGCCAGGAAGAAGGCACTGAGAATGCTCGGGGCAATAAATAGGAATGTATCATACAGAAGTGAGGAAGTAATCAGGAAGCTTTACTGTGCATACGTCAGGCCACATTTGGAATACTGCATCCAAGCTTGGTCTCCTAGCTATGAAAAAGATTGTTGGCTTTTAGAGAGAGTACAAAAGAGGGCTACAAAAATGGTTAATGGCATAAGCAACCTGGCATATGAGGAAAGATTGAAGAAATTGAATATGTTTTCACTTAGATATAGAAGGCTGAGAGGAGATCTCATCGAGGTCTTTAAATTTGTAAATGGTCTGGAGAGGGGATACCTTGGGGAAATGTTTGAATTTAACCGAAATGATGCAATTAGAGGTCATAAATTCAAAATTAAAGTTAACCACAGCAGAACAAGGTTAATGCAAACTTTCTTCACCAACAGGGTAGTGGAACACTGGAACCAGCTGCCAGAAAACATCGTCAGTAGCAGCACATTTAACATCTTTAAAAACAGCATAGACAATCATTATAAGAATATAGGGCTTGCTTTTCAGTATTACAGGGAGGGCTGATTGACAGATTTGGTGGGCAACTGGTTCAGTGTACAGAGTGCAACGAAGAAGGGCCCTTGTGGCTCATAGTTGCACTAATCTTTTATGTCTTGATGTCTTTATGAGCAGAGACGCGCCCTAGTTATATGTTCTTTGTAGGGCCCATTCCGTTCTTTCGATTGTTGACGTGTTTTCAGAGCCCCAGCTTGACTGTTAATTCCCGAAGCGCATTTAGGAAACCCGATATGTTTATTTGCTCCTTTATTTTTGTGGATTCACGAGGTTTTTAAAGAACCGAAGGTTTTCGAAGGCTCCGATGGTTTTTATTTGCTGTCCCGGCGCGTTTGTATGATCATGTCACCTTTTGAGGGCCTCGGCTTGTTTGGGAGGTACTTATGCCGTCGTTGTGGCTACGGCTTGTTTTTGAGAGTCCAAGTGTGTTTTCAGGGTCTCCAGTGAGTTTTCAGGATCTCCGGTATGTCATGGCCTCTCAGTATGTTTATTTGGGGCGCCGGAATGCATTGCAAAGTACTGTTGTACTTTTTGTGGGACCAGGTGCGTTTTTTTTTCGGGGCACTGGAGCGTGTTTCGTTGTCACGTGTGATTGTGGGAACTCCGGCGCGATATTTGAGGCTTTAGAGCGATTGTTCAGGCCCCGATTGATTTTTAGGGGTCCCTGCTTCATTTTTCTGGGCCTCAAATTATGCTTATCCGGTCCCGTTGCGATGTTGGGGCCCACGCTGTATTTTTTATGGCCCCCGATGCAATTTATTTGTCGACCACCGACGAAATTTTTTAGGGCCCCAGCGCGGTTCTGGGGTTCAGGTGCAATTGAGCCCGGGTCGCTTTTCCGGGTCCCGGGTCGTTGGCATCCCGGCGCAACTTGGGGGACCTGGCGCATTCCTTTCTGGGGTACTGCACGTTTTGTTTCGTGGTCCTGTACAATTTTGTGAGCGTCTGGCGCGATATTTGCAACTTGTAGGGCAATGGTTCTGACTCAAATTTATATATTCGGCGTCTCTGTCGATTTTTTCGTGTTGAGGGTACCGACATAATTATAATCGGGTCCCGGTTGAATTTTGTGGAATCAGTGGTTTTGCAGGGTCCCTGTGCAATTTTAAATCAGTTCGAGCAACATTGCAGCGACGAAACACACATTCCCACATTTGTTGGCATTAATTGTCTGATGCCCATAATTAACTGAGGCCTTAGCACATCCCAACGTCATGAATGGAACTGCTCTACAAACACTTCCCTAGCAGCAGAAGCGTCTTGTTTTGTTGTCATTGGTGCTTGTGATTAACATTGTCTCATCCGTGTTGTTTTCATCGAATAAAAAAATACGACTACCCTAATTTCATGAGCGCTCCTGGCGTTACACCCGGCTCATGCAGTTGGGGTGAGACAGGGATCTTGCATTAGGGGAGTGATTTGGATATGCACATGCAATTAGTTTTATTTTATTTCGGAAAACATTCCGCTTTCGGCGTCTTGCATTTCAATGAACTCAAGTTGCTGTATGCGTCAAGGCCTATTTTAGCATGTTATATAGTGAGACCCTCAGTAATTGTCGATATTATTAATTTTTATGAACATTTTCGCTGATTGGGACCACATATTTCATGTTCGTGCATATCTCGTCACAGTCGTCGGACCTTAACACGCGGCCTGGAGAGGAGGGGGCGAAATCCGCCTACCCCTCCGGTTTTTCGTAGATAACTCCAGATTTTACCGCCAGATATACGCCATTGTTTGTGTACATGCTTATAAATGACCGGCGCGTTGTTTAAAGTAATAAAAATGAAAATAGACTGAAAATTTGTCGAGTTAAGGGTCGCTAAAGTCAAAAAATTTTATCAGCGCCAGGTCACAAATATCGGCGCTGATGCGCTTCCCGTGTATTGGCAAAAAGGAAGTGTTCTTGGCAAAATTAGCGACTTGTTTGATGTACAATGTCATGCTACATTGTTTCAAAGTCATGTCAGGTTACCGAGGTCAAGTCAGGTCAAGTGTATGACTGGTTAACACACGCCCTGGAGGAGGAATGTCGAAATCCGCCCACCCCTCCGATTTTTCGTACATAACTCCATCTTGTCCCAGCCGATATACGCAATTTTTTGCGTACCTACTTGTAAATGACCGGCGCATTGTTTAAATTACGAAAAATCGGCCGAAAACTTTTCAAGATAGGGGCCGTTAAAGTAAAATCAATTCGCAGCGCCAGACCACAAATATCGGCGCTGATGCGCTTCCCGTATATTGGCAAAAGGGAACTGTTCTTGACAACACTAGCGACTTGTTTGATGCATTTTGTTATGCTATGTAATTTAAAAGTCATGTTAGGTCGCCGAGGTCAAGTCTGGCCATGTCCATAACAGGCTAATAGAACCGAACTTTGTCAACTGGAATGTTGTCAAAAATTGAAATGACTGCCATGCGATTGACGTCACTTTACATGTTACTCCCTACACATCCCGAAATCTATTGTTTGTCATTGTGTGCCTAAGCGTTTCCATACTTTATTCATGTATTTCACTTCTTTCTTTGCGAAGCCGATTGTGCCGAACCGCCCAAGGGAGCAGTCGGGTGGGCAGGCCGGTTCCGGTAACTGGAGCAGGTAATGACGTGCTAAAGTGCTCCTATATAGGTGACCTGAGGTCAAATGGAGGATCTGGGATCTGTATTGCATCATTAGGAATGTCCAAAACATCATTAATGTCAATTTTGGATCATTTAAACACAATCACAGCGATCCATAACAATGACAAGCCAATCCACGTAAAACCATAACATTTTAATATTTTGATCTCATTTGAACTTCAAGATATTGACCTAAGGTCATGAAATTTGCACACAATAGAGTTCACTATCGTACCCATCCACCCTGCGAATTTCGTTGCTCTAGCCTCAGTATGAACCGAGATCGCAGGGGGGGGGGGGGCGGAATCCGCCCCCTCCAGTGCGCGTAATTTTCCGAGGCCCTCCAGGGCGCGTGTTAGTATGTTTTTGTTTTTACTGTCCTGGTATGTACCATTATGCTACTGTCCTGGCCATTCTACAGTCCCGCTTGAGGGGCCAAACTATCTTTTGGCCCCTTTCAGGCCGTTTGAGGACGGGGCAATGCCCCCTTAGCCCCTTTATGCACGCACGCACGTATGCATGCGTACGCTTCCGAGTGGTGCTATGATACCTGACTGTCTCCGGTAGAGTTCGCCATTTCGCTGTATTCATGTAGGTGTATGTGGTCCTTAACCCGGCATGTTGGGTCAAATCGGCCCTCCTCCCATCGTTGAATATCGTGATACGTTGAAGGTGTATTCAGGCATCTGCACGAACTTTTCAAGAGCTGTCATTTGATAAATTATACACCTTTTGCCTTAGAAGAAATTATAAGGTGGTGGTAAGTCAGGCGTGAGTGACGCCAGAATGCCGTCATGTTTGACGATTCTTAACACTCGCACGTCCGGCGGTCCGCGCCAACTTCGCATGTCCGGTGGGGGCAGATGTTTGCCCCCTAAGATCTCTTGAACTATGCTAGCTAGCGACAAGCGACTTCGCATGTCCGGTGGGGGCAGATGTTTGCCCCCTAAGATCTCTTGAACTATGCTAGCTAACACTCGCACGTCCGGCGGTCCGCGCCAACTTCGCATGTCCGGTGGGGGCAGATGTTTGCCCCCTAAGATCTCTTGAACTATGCTAGCTAGCGACAAACGGAAAACGGCGTTGGATAGCTGATGACGGGCTCTATCGAAAGTGTTTCGGTCATTTTTTTCGCTCAGGTCTACATTCAGGTCACTGGGTCATCATAGGTCAAATTCGACCAGATCAGGTGTGACTCAGATATAGATACATATCTCAGGACCTGTAACAGATAGAAACAAACGGCGAACGCTATTCGACAGTCCTTGAAATGCGCTATCGACAATAGGTGGTGTAATTTAAGGTTGGGTCAACCGAAACTCAGGTCAAGGCAATGAAGTCGACCTCAGGTCATGGTCATGCAGTCGTCTAGGGAGGTCATGTAATGTATCAATCGACACGTCTTGGCGATACAAGCACAATGACGGTAATTTCAGCCTTCTAGCTCAATGCAGTGCGATATAATGCGCAGAAATGTGTAGTGATCTCAGATGACCTCAGAGACCTTGGTGAGGTCACTGAGCAAAAATGTTAGCGGTAACATTGAGCATAGCTTCCATCTACATGCCACAACCGTTGTGAAATCATTCCGAGCGCAAATATGTAACCAGGAAACAGTTGTATGTTTTGCCATAGCCCTATAATGGGGAAGCCATGGCAGCGACCTGGCCTAAGGTCGATGCTACGAAAAAAAACCGATATACATATTATGGTCCCTGATAAGATCATGACATGTTATAAGTTTGAAATAAATCGCTCAATTATTGTGGAAGTTATGCTACCTAGAACTCCGAGTGTAGTTGGGTCACTTCGCCTGACCTGGTGACCCGGCCTGAGGTGACCCAGGATTACAAATGTATGAGGATATGCGGAAAAGACCAATAAACAGCTATGCATGGTTTTGCCTTGCTAACCCGATTAGTTTGACGGCAAATAAGGAAAAACCGGAGAGGGCAGATATCTGCCCCCCGGACGTGCGCGGGTTAAAAACAAAAAATGTATCGATTGGGATAAATTGTCTCAGGAAGCGAAGGAGTGAAAATATTTGACGTCTGTCAGTGGGAATCGAGAGACAATTAGTGGATGTAATTTATGCGCCATGTCGTTGTTTTGTTTTGATATCCTACTTTAAAAATATTGGGATATTAATGTGCAAAAGTATTGATTGAATGGTATTCTGGAAATGTTTGTCATTCGGTTCAAAATTTAGAACAAGGGTAAACATTGCCCAAGACTATGGAAACTCAAATGTACCAAATTTGAAGCAATTATGTATAACAAGGAGATTTTGTGGTTTGCAATTTACCGCAGTGCCACACCACGTGGGCACGACACAGCGTCGACCGACCTCGCCGTGAGGCGGCTGAGCGGCTGGACAGCTCCCAGACGGCCTTACTGCGCACTTACAACAGAATGTCTCACGTTCTCTGTGGCCGTACTCCACGACGCTGTCAATTGCTGCTCGACATATTTTATTCGACCCAACCGTTCTTAATATAAGCAGGGGACAGTATTTGACCACTCTGTCAATGATGTGCGGATAGGAAGCCGGACTAATACTGGGTTAAAGACTCCCACCCTTTGACCTGCAGCCGTTGCCATGACCCGACCCCGGGAGCCATCAGAGCCAGTGGTAACGACCGTGATCGGCAGGCACCATTATCACCGAGGCCGAGGACGGCGCGCACCTTTGTGGTCGACTGTTGGACTCATCGTCTACAGTGGACACGGCCGTCGAGCGGCTGGTCGCCATCAGTCTGCACCATGGCCTCGACGGCTGGCTACTGAATATCGAGAACCCAGTCCACCTCGATCAGGTGGGTGACCGGTGACAATGGCGAGAACAAACTTCCCGAACTTTTTGATACGTGACGGCACTCCGATGGCGTTGCACGAAAATAAGCGACCAAAGAGTCCTCCGTCTCCACCCCCTCGCCACCGAGAGGTTCATGGTGATGTCTTTGTGCAGGTCCACTGTGGCCCTTTTCCGCCTGCAGCGTCATTCGTACCCGACGGCCACCAGGAGTTGTGTATGGCCTGCAATGCTAATGCCGCGATCGCAGCTGCAGTGCTGGATATCAGCGGCTGAAATCGGACTTTGCGATCAGAATGTGGCGTGCACTCATGCATGTCATTTCGTATGCTTTTAAGGGGCCCATTGCCCTCTAAATGTTGACCTGACTCGCATTTTCTTCCAGGATTCATATGGGACTATATGTTGTTGCCCATTTCATAAT
Organism: Imbricaverruca yamaguchii; assembly: GCA_034440575.1. Taxonomy (NCBI): domain Eukaryota; kingdom Metazoa; phylum Arthropoda; class Thecostraca; family Neoverrucidae; genus Imbricaverruca; species Imbricaverruca yamaguchii. The sequence goes on along the minus strand of JAOTOL010001601.1, from coordinate 1,408,747 downwards.
GCCTGAGAGCATCAGCCAATGTATGCACTGCCTTCTGAGTCGTCTATGCAACATGTTACCCAGCATAAATATTTTGTCTGCTCTAAATAACAGATTCAACACTCATGCTCTAGCTGGCGGTGTTTAACCTTTGACCTGTTGTCTGGGCGACCCACCCATACATGCGTTCCGTATAACGGCTCTACAGTGACCGCTAAGCAAGCTCCGTATGACCAACGCAGTCGACGCGCCCCTGAGCCCAGATAACCAGCCAGCAGTGTGCGTCAAGGCTCCTGTCGTGACTAGCCCATCCTACCTTGTATGCACTAACCCATCCTACCTTGTCGTGACTAGCCCATCCTACCTTGTATGCACTAACCCATCGTACCTTGTATGCACTAACCCATCCTACCTTGTCGTGACTAGCCCATCCTACCTTGTATGCACTAACCCATCGTACCTTGTATGCACTAACCCATCCTACCTTGTCGTGACTAGCCCATCCTACCTTGTATGCACTAACCCATCGTACCTTGTATGCACTAACCCATCCTACCTTGTCGTGACTAGCCCATCCTACCTTGTATGCACTAACCCATCGTACCTTGTAGTACAAAAGAGGGCTACAAAAATGGTTAATGGCATAAGCAACCTGCCATATGAGGAAAGATTGAAGAAATTGAATATGTTTTCACTTAGATATAGAAGGCTGAGAGGAGATCTCATCGAGGTCTTTAAATTTGTCAATGGTCTGGAGAGGGGATACCTTGGGGAAATGTTTGAATTTAACAGAAATGATGCAATTAGAGGTCATAAATTCAAAATTAAAATTAACCACAGCAGAACAAGGTTAAGGCAAACTTTCTTCACCAACAGGGTAGTGGAACACTGGAACCAGCTGCCAGAAAACATCGTCAGTAGCAGCACATTGAACATCTTTAAAAACAGCATAGACAATCATTATAAGAATAGAGGGCTTGCTTTTCAGTATTACAGGGAGGGCTGATTGGCAGATTTGGTGGGCAACTGGTTCAGTGTACAGAGTGCAACCAAGAAGGGCCCTTGTGGCTCAGAGTTGCACTAATCTTTTATGTCTTTATGTCTTTATGTCTTTATGCACTAACCCATCCTACCTTGTCGTGACTAGCCCATCCTACCTTGTATGCACTAACCCATCGTACCTTGTATGCACTAACCCATCCTACCTTGTCGTGACTAGCCCATCCTACCTTGTATGCACTAACCCATCCTACCTTGTCGTGACTAGCCCATCCTACCTTGTATGCACTAACCCATCGTACCTTGTATGCACTAACCCATCCTACCTTGTCGTGACTAGCCCATCCTACCTTGTATGCACTAACCCATCGTACCTTGTATGCACTAACCCATCCTACCTTGTCGTGACTAGCCCATCCTACCTTGTATGTCCGGTGTTCCGGTGTGGCACTTGTGCTGCCGTCTTAGCATGTATCGTTTCTGCCCATTTAAGCACTCATGCACCCCACCAAAGGCAGCCGTCCTGCCTTCTGGGTTGGCATCTTTCCCTTTGAGGAGGCCTTCGTGTGCTCTGAGATGCGCGTCTTGCCCACTGACATGCTCGACCTGATTCCCAAGACGACGGTCGTGTCCACCAGGTGCCGATGCTGAAGTACCTGGTGCAGCAGCTGACTGCCCGGATGCACCTGGAGATCGCCCACTCGCGAGTAATCTGGTACGACTCTGTGACGTCCAACGGCGAACTCAGCTGGCAGAACCAGCTGAACGAGCGAAACGAGTGAGTGAGCCTGGCTTTCTACCGCTCTGCGTACGTCAAGAGATAGCGGTAGTCTCCATTGCTCGTGGTTTTCCTTCGGATCATTCAGCTGAAGTCTTTTGCAATTATTATTCTGAATGTCCTTCCTACCGAGTGCCTTACCACTGAATACGATTCACGCTCTGAATAGATGACTACATGATGTCATTTGTGTAATGGCACTGGTATTTCTCTCGCCTTTACCAAGCGTGACCAAAGATGTAGGTAATCTGATCGGGCGAGGACACCCCGCGGCATATGCGGGTTTGGGCTGTGTACCACCTCGCTGGGTCGCGCCTGGTCAGGCACATTCAGACATCGTTTGGTCACTGAAGAATAGTTGCGAGAGACTGCGGGTTTGAATTTCCGATCCCGACAGCACTGCTTGGGTGTGTGTAGAGCTACGCAGTCAACTACGCGAACTGGCGCTGCCCGGTGTCCTGTGCTCGGCTGAACCGGCTGGGTCGCCTGTCGCCAGGTGTTTCTTCACGCTGTGTGACGGCATCTTCGTCAACTACGGCTGGAGCGTGTCCGGCCTGGTGAAGTCGCGCGCGCTGGCGGGCGCCCGTCGCCGAGACGTCTACGTCGGTGTCGACATGTTCGGCCGCGGCAACCTGGGCAACGGCGGCTTCAACGTGGTCAGGGTGAGCCGGTCACCGCCAGCTGGCGGAGCCGGGCGTGGGTCGGGATGGTGCAGCTGGGCGGTGGTATGGCCGTGGTTACAGTGGGGCAGTAGTGGGTCGGGGTGAGGGAGCAGAACAGTTGGTTGGTTATTGGTTTTACGACACATCGACCGTTGAGTCATGTAGCGTCGCCAATCTCTCACGCCGATTGGTCGCGGGCGAAGAGTAGCGACAGGTGAGACTCGAACCCACAACCTTTCAATTGTGAGACGAGCAACTTACCCCTAAGCTACTCGTCCCCAGGGAGCAGAACAGTAGTGTGGCAGAGTGAGGAGTAGTATGGGCATGCTTACAGTGGGGCAGCGGTGGATCAGGGTGAGGGACCAGACCAGTAGTGTGGCAGAGTGAGGAGTAATATGGGCATGGTTACGGTGGGACAACGGTGGGTCCTGGTCAGAAAGTGGGACTGTGTTGTGGTGAAGGTGAATGAGCGGGGCAGTAGAGTGGTGACGGTGTGGAAGTCAGGCAGCTGTGTGGTCGGGATGACGGAGCTGGGCGGTAGTATAGTCTGGTTGACATAGGGCAGGGTGACATTGAGCGGGCCAATGACGGCCAAAATTTATCGCAAGCATCGATGAAAAGGTTGTGCGATTGGGAAAAGCGTTTGCCGCAATTCATGTTGCACTCTGGTGATTTTTTCTGCCATGTGTATGTGTTGACATAAATTTAGGTTGGGGTGTGGATAGTGAAATTGCTGACATCAATGGAGGGATTATGTGACCGCATATATGCAAACTCAGCATCTGTGATCTCTACAAGAAGAGTATGCAAGACAATGTATCTGCGTTCTCATGTAGTTATCTATGATAGTGTCCTGGCATACATTTGTCATTTGTACATTTAATTTGTTCCCTTTGACGGGTGCGTCTGGCGGTGCCGACAGCCGACGGCCGAGGCGCTCTGGCTGGGTATGTCCGTGGCTCTGTTCGCGCCCGGCTGGACTCACGAGCGGCTCGGCGCCGACCGATTCCCGCTGGCCGAGGATGTGCTGTGGACGCGCCTGTCTCCGCTGCTGGGAGCTCGCGGCCCCGCCCGGCTGCCGCTGGTCACGGACTTCTGCCAGGGGCGTGGCCGCCGCCGCTATGTCGACGGAAAGGTGAGGTGTTCGCCGGCTTACCTTGGCAGAATGTGCCTTGGCAGAGACCAAGGCACATTCGGGGCCGCCACGTCAACCAAGATTGAGGTCCAGTGAGAGGAGCTAGTTGCAAACTCATTGGCGATGGCTGCACTCTTCTGTGTTGTTTTTTTAACATCTATAAACCCTCCGGAATTAATGTGTGGCTGTGGCATAGCCGCTGCTTCCCCACGGTCGATTGTCAAGTTATTAAAACCATGTTCGTGAAACGTTATGGTAAAAACGTTTACCGCGTTCACTTTATGACTCCGTTTGTGGCCTTCAGACATGTGCATTTTTGGCCTCGTCTCGGATAGCGTATTCTTGCTAATCCTTAGCGGAGCCTACTGCCATTTTACCTTGTGCATCCTCGGGGAGCGGATCGAGATTGGGGGGCGAATGTGTACACGTCTGAATCTGTGATGACCTTTTAACAATGGGGTGGCCACGGTTGTCATCAGATAAGTATGCTAACATTCGTGCGTTATTGGAAGGCCACCACTTATATTCTGTTCGCCTACGGTTTTCCTGTTGTAGATTTTTTGGGGCTGGATGTGGCTTGACCTGGTGTCCGTGGGGGCGGTATGGCCGCCCGCAGCAGTCGTCACGCCCAGCTGACGACTCGACGGTCACCGGGCCCCGAGAAGTGTTTCCCGGCTCCGTGACGATCGTCGGACGTGACGTCGGGCCGTGACGGTTATTACCCGTCACGAGCATCAGCCCAGGACGGTTGAGTGACGATCAGGGCTGGATTTGTGCGTTGAAATCATGGATGTGGAGAGGAAGATTGTTGTGTAATCGAATGCGAATATGATGTTTTTGTTCGAAACTGTGACATAAGAACCTCAGTTTGCACTTCCCAGTGCATCTTGAACGCTTTGTCCCAGACCGGTTCATTGGTAAACAGCGCGATTCAACCTGGACATGATAAAAATTAGAGAATTATTTTCTAGATATCAGCACTCCCGCACAGCCCGTTTTCCCAGTCCTGCTTACGCTCGTATTGACTGCGCGGCTGACCGCCAGGCGGCTCTGCTGTCGTCAGGTGACCAGTGAGGCGCCCTGGCACCGCCTGTCGGCGCAGAGCCTGCAGCCGACGTACCGGCGGGCGGCGCGGCCGGCCCGGCTGCCGCTGACCGACGCCGGTCTGCGGCCGCTCACCCCCGCCGAGGTGGCCTTCGCCCTGCAGAGTCCGGCGGCGCTGAGTCTGTCCGAGCCGACCACCGGAAGGTGGGTCGTGAGTCGGAGGCGTTCACGAGGCAGAGCAGTAGGCTCCCGGGCAGACGCCGTCCCGGGGCGGGGCAGTGAGTCCCAGGCAGATTTCCCCGGGGTGAGATGACGGACTCCTGAAGTGCACTGCTAGAGACCGCTCGCACCAACTGGGATACTGGGATATAGTGTGATGTATGAGTATGACGGATGTGATGGATGTGTGCATGGATGTGATGGAATAAAACATGGTATAATGTGTAATAATATTTTTACTCGAATGTAATGACATTGCACGTCTGGCACATATTGTGATTCCACGTCGACCATGATATGTGTTTCTTTGTTTTTATGATGTTATTAAGTGATCTTTGGACATGAACGTGGACGTTTCGGTTATATTTAAGTACATGCTTTTCGATATGTCCGGAAATACATTTTTGAAACCGCCTCTGAACCAGCACCCTCTCTGATGAGGCTGTGTACAAAGCACTAGGCATGTTTTAAATTTACTGAATGCTTAGTGTGGTAGTTTTACTGTCATTCATTCCATTGTTTTAATTCCTGTTCTTCTTTGATGTCTGTTAATGCATGCCATTCTACGAAATCGTGATATCAACCAGTCCCGCAATGCCTTGTGCACTGTACTCGAACCGACGACGCTGACGACGCTGAACGACGCTGAACGACGCTGAACGACGCTGACCGACGTTGACGAACCGATGACGTCGTTCGAAACTGCCGCCGTTTCTAATGTGCAGATATGTCGCAACACATGCGAAACAGTGACTAACGGTTCCACTGTGTCAGACGATAGGGGCGAACAGTTCCAAATGTGTTGTCGTCAGGACAGACGTTATTTCTGGTATGTTACAGTCGATGTGTGCACTATTTGCAGTGTGTTTCGACCGGAAAGAGTGCTGCTTTTGACGCGTTGCGTTCGGAGTGGACGACACCTGCGGTGCGTTGCGGTTCGGACAGACGTTGTTTCGGACATGTTGCCAGTCGAGACGAGCGGACGATCGAGCAGAGGCGGATCGAAGCCGTTTGCACGGCCGGGGAACAGACGGAGCAGCGGCAGTGGCAGGTTCGGCATACCATCGAGGACGGTTTCAGCGGTGGCAGCTGCCTGGTCATCACCAACGATGGAGACGACCACGGTCTGTTCAGGTAACCAGGCGACAACCAGTGTTGAGTTGCGATGTGTGGTCAGAACCAGAGCAGTGTTCGACGTGTTTTCAAAACCACAACCAGCGAACGGCGGTGCGTCGTTTTGTGGTGTGTGTGGTGGAATGGTTAGATAACCCCACGCCTACACATGAGTTCGGACCTACGCATATCCGAGACTAGACAGAGGCACGCCCAGGATTCTTGACAGCGGCATGACCAGGACTCCGATAAGCAATGTTTCTGCGGGAATATGCCTGGTGGGCGATGCCGAACTTTTTGAAGAGGTAAAGTAGAATTTGTTCAAATGCTGAGGTGTGTGATCTGCAGCACAACCATGGGATGCCGTACGGTGTTGCGGTGCGATTGAGGTGTGCGATAAGAATCATCACCATAAAAAGGCAACACGGTGTTGCAAAACACAGCTTTGTTAATTAAATAAACTTAGCTATTGGTGCAAGCCCCGTAACCGTATATGTGGTACATGGCCATTGAAGCTGTCGATATTGGGGGCGGCACGTCAGATCCCATATGCGACGCGTCGGCATTCCGGACCGATACCGTGATCTTGGTTCGAATGACGATTTTGACCCGTGCCGTCTCGGGGGTTCTTCAACCGCCCCCGCATGTTTTCGCGGATATTGAACGAACGGCACGCCGCAGCGCGCCAAAATTTGGCATACATTTTCCCCACATCAATTTGGCATTCTGTTTCAGAATTTTAGAGTCAGGTCATCTAGGGTCAACGAGTTAGTCAAGGTCAAGTTTGGTCACCTGCAAAAACGTTCAACCAGTCGTCACGCTTTAACGGATGCAGATATTTTAATGAAACTTTCAGCGTTTGCTTATCTTTATGGATGCAACGAAACGTACGAGAGGAATTTTTCCCGTTTTTGACTACACACACATTTTGCATATTTGACTATTGCAACTAAAATCGAAGATTATGGCTAAAGTAAATATTTTTATTAGAGCAAGTTGACTTCCAACGTTTCTCAGTCTGCTCTACCCATTTGAAAAGGAAAATTAAAGAAAACTTGAAAACTCAAAATTTTGAAATCAAAAAGAAAATATTGGGGGGGGGGCAAAAAAATGTTATGGCCCTGGTCGATTTCGATGTCCTTTTCTGATTCCAAATAATTTTTCCCAAATATCCCCCAAAATGAACTCCCCAGAGCCAAAAACATAATGCAAGTCATGAAAAGTTGTGAAAATCTAGCTCCCCTAGTGGCGTCACTTTTTGGGATTTTTTTTAGGGGTCGATCCGGACCCTACTCGTCGAGTGCTTTCCGATGACACCTCTTTCGCTCGGCGGCTGGCGCCTCTGGGGCCTCACGTGAGTCCCACAAGTGTGGTCCGCAGACTGACGGCTAGGCGGCTGGCGCCTCTAGGCCTCACGCGAGTCATCATCGTGGTCCGCAAACTGACGGCTCGGCGGCTGGCGCCTCTGGGGCCTCACGTGAGCCCCACCAGTGTGGTCCGCTGCCGGCAGACTGATGGCGTGCGGGCTGCTGCTGGGCGCGGGACAGCGGTCGCTGGCTGTCGTGTACGCCATGAAGCCGGCCTCGGCTGGCGCCGGTCTTGACGGGTGCGCCGTCTGCGTGGACGTGACCGACACACAGGCGCCGGGTGTCAGGTGCGGCCGGCTGGCTGTCCATCCAGCCGTCCCCGGCCAGCGGGATAGCTGCTGATGCGTGCTCAGACTGGCGGGATGCCCTCGGTGTCGCCTCGGCTGGTGGGGTCTCTGGCTGGGATAGTGGGGTACAGCTTGAGCGCTCCCACGGCAGCTGGGATCTCCCTAGGTATCTGTCTGAGGTGGTGGGGTACACCTTGGTCGCTCCCTTGGCTGTTGAGATCTCCCTTGATCTCTACCTCGACCGTTGGAATCGTGCTTGGTTTTTGCCTCGGCCAGGGGATCCCCTTGATCTGCCTCGACCTTTGGGATTGTTCTTGGTCTATGTCTGGGCTGTGGAATTCCCTTGATCTCTGCATAGGCTGAGGGATCCATTTGATCTCTGTCTCGGCTGACCTGGATCGCGTCTGGATCAGTGATCTTGACTAACCTTACCTGCTTCTGATTTTGGATTATCTCGTTCCCATACGTGTTGGCTGCGCTGACTCGTTGCTTGCACTTCTGGATGCTATTCATACCAGTTGGCCTCGTTTTCATTGTCATCAGAGACGTTCTGTTTATAATGCTGAGACTAGTTCTCACGTCAGACTATGTTCATTACTGTGCTGTTTAGGGTACTAGGTGGGGGTCCAGACTGTCCACGACAGCCACTAAACGTGGAGGACATGCATTGTGAAATAAATAAATGAATAGGAGTGTGTTTTTAGAATGCCGGATGGAGTGACATGTGTGTTCTTTCCTGTGCGTCACATGATGTGTCTGCTGCAGTCGGCAGGTATTGGGCGTAACCGGCGCGCCGGACGGGGAGCCGAACACCGGCGAGTCGCCCACCTGGCCCCGGCCGGAGCAGGAGTCGAAGTCGGAACTGGAACCGGAGCCGGAGCCCATCCCCGACCAGTCGTCCACCTGGCTCCGGCCAGAGCAGGAGTCGGAGTTGGAACTGGAGCCGAAGCCGGAGTCGGAGCTGGTGCCGGAGTCGGAGCCGGTGCCGGAGCTGGGGCCGGAGCTGGGGCCGGAGTCGGAGCCGGAGCTGGTGCTGGAGCTGGGGCCAGAGCCGGAGTCGAGGCCGGAGCTGGAGCCGGAGCCGGAGTCCGTGCCTGGGCCGGAGCCGGAGTCGGAGCCGAGGCCGGGGCCGGTGGCGGAGGTCGGCCGTGTGTTGCACCACGGTCCGGTCACGGCCGCCCGACTGGCCGCCCTGCTGCCGGCCGTCACACTGCCCGGGCCCGCGCACGACGGCTGGCACGTCAGGTGAGCGGCAGTCCAGCCGGCACACACCAACTGGAACGCCAGTTGTGGGCTTCTGGGCATGGCCGGAGCGGCCAGAACGCCAGTTGAGGCTTTCGACCATGCTCAGAGCGGCTGGAACGCCAGTTGAGAGCTTTTGGTCATGCTCGGAGGCTGGATGTTGGAACACCATGTAGTGGGCACCGGGACAGGCCAGAAATGGCCGATGGTGCAGAACAACGGCTCACTAGCAGTTTACGCGCCCTTAAGCCCGAATATTCAATCAATCAAAGTTGAATAAAGGATAATTTTGAAGCATACACTTCCATCTTCTTCGTCACGTTTTTTTCTGCTCCTGTACTGATTTATTTCAATATGAGATTGTTGGTTTTCATATTTTATGCTTTAGTGTGCTGTTCTTACGACTATCATGGTAAAACAAAGCAAGTGATGAACAAAGCAATTGATATCCAGTGAACAAAGCAAGTGATAAACACTCACATTACGAACACACTTTCCGCGCAACTTTGAAAATCTCAAGTTGATTCATTTAAAAATGGCTAGTGAATTGACTTGTTTAGTCAACATATGATGCTTTAATGCATCAAGCGTTGATTAAATGAGTGGCAGAGGAATGAGCTGATTTTGTCTACATTCGGATGGATCTTCGACCCAGTCATTTGGCCCCTACGAGTGCTCACGTCTTGCCATGCCGTAGGCCCCGTGTGCACTCACCCGCTGCGCGACTGACTCGCCACCTGTCGACCGTTCCAGGTACTACGTGGTGCCAGTCCGCGCCGGTCGCCAGCCGCGGCGAGTGGAGTCGGTGTCGGTGCACTTGGCACCGCGCTCGTCCGTCCTGCTCGGCTACTTGGCCATTCACTCGACGTGAGACTCCTCGTCACGGACTCGGATGTTGTCGCTGGGTCCCCGGCCTACTCTTCATACATTTCGAGGCAGATCACCAGGGCGCTGCATGATCGACGCAGTCGATGCTCCCTTAAACTCCAATAACCAACCAACCGAGGCAGATTACGACGCTCGTGGGCGTTCGGGCGGACCAGGGCGCCTACGGATTCTCGGGCGGAATAGAACAGGACACCTGTGGACTTCCAGATGGACCAGGGCGCTGGTATGCGGTTGTTCTACGCTGTCCGTGGATTTCTTGAAGATTTCTGACGCTGCTGTTAACGGCTTTTGTTTTGTGACATGTCTTTCCTCGACTCTCCGCAATTATAACTCCGCTCTTGCATATCATTGTCACAATGCCTCACGATGATTCACAACGTCTACATTCCCTGATTATGAGCGAACGTGACACCCAGGAACCAATAATTTTCCGCTCTCGCCTCCCATTCTCATCAACACGTTGCCACTCCTCACTTCAAAGAAGGCATATGTGGAGTGCTTCCATGCCACCAAGTCCCCTGCTGACTGGCATCCTCTTACATCAGATTCCGCCTTCAAAGGCCGTCCACAACACCCGCCCACTGGACATTCCAGTTGAATCCACGTGTGCCCTGTATGCTGTTGATCACTTGATGCTGAGATCGCACTGTTTTGCGTTTAGCTGTGATATGGCGCTGTGTGGTTCAGTGTTATATGCTTGCCCATGTGGATTCATCACTGTCAAGTTTTGCTATTTGAGTGCACAGCGAAACTGTTGGCTCGGTGAAGAAAAGTCATTATTGCTGTAATTGAATGCTGTCAAAAAAGTTGTATTGGTTTTGTTTTACACAATATGCAGTGTTTTAATTGACACTCCTTACAATGATTCGCAAGTTTGAAATTATGCGTAAACGCGTAGTTTCAAACTTCCGAATCATTGCAATGAGTGTCAACGAAAAACTGCATAATGTGTATAATCATGCCCCACATCCAACGAACACTGAAGAACCTAGTTTTGTTTTATACTGCTTAAGCTTCGGGCATTATATATCCTAGTTTATATTAGTATTATATATGATGTGCGTTGTATATTATGCTATATTATGGATTCCTTTATATTATATATTGTTAGGTTATCTATTATGTAGAAGATATTCGTGCATTATGTATGGGACAAAGTGAAAGCATTCTTGATGTAGGTAGAATGTTCGAACATTTTTAGTTCCCGTGAATCGTAATTATTTCAATAACCAGTCGTGAAATGTATTGAAGAATTGTGTTAGAGAATAAATCGTATACTGCGTCATGAAAATAAATGATTGACGTTAAATGCGATGCAGTTACTGTGGTTTTACGACTTTATTAATATGCTTGCTAGCAACTCCGAAGTGAATGCAATACAAGCATTATATTACAACACACTATACATGTAGTTTCTCAGTATGAATCTCTTGAGTGATTCACACTGTAAAGGAACATAATTATTCCGTGAACATTGTGACAACACAGCCAAAATCACCACATTGCGCCTCTTATGATGCATCTACGCGATTATGCATCCCTTGGTCGTGCTGTCCTTTTCCGTATCGCCTGCTGCATGCTTCTGGTCGGCGACATCCTCGCCATTCGCATTGTCCTCAGCGTGTAGCTTTTCCCTCAGGACCTGCGCCTGCATGCGTCTCTGGTTCTCCAGTTCCGCGCGCAGTTTCTCGATCTCCTGATTGAGCATCTCCTCGCGCTGCCGGTTGTACTGCTGCTTGTCGGGCGGCTGGTAGCCGGGCTGGGCGGCGGGCGGCGGGGCGCCGCCGTGCCGCACCGGCGAGCTGTCCCGCTGCGGCGACGTGCTCACCGCGAACGGCGAGGTGGCCGGCGCGCGCAGCTGCGGCGCCGGCGGCCGCCGCTGCGAGACGGGGCGGCTGCGCGCCGGCGGCCGCTGCGGCGACGTCTTCTGCGGCCACGGCACGGCGTCGGCCGCCAGCTCGTCCCGCAGCCAGTCGGGCACCTGCGTGGCGGTGGCGCTCGGCGACGTGCGCGCCATGGCCGGCGGCGGCGACGACGGCGGCGACGACTGGCTGAGCCGCCGCGGCGTGTCGGGCGGGGAGGCGGCGCCGGCGGCCGGCGCGCCGCCGCGCGGCAGCGAGCACGTCGTGTCCACCACCAGGAACACGTTCTGGTTCTGCGCGTGCAGACTGCCCAGGCTGAGCGTCTCGCCCTTGCCGATCTGCGCCTGCGACGCGTACAGCGCCAGCACCTCGCGCGGCTGGTACTGCACCTCGCGGTGCGAGGCGTCCGCCGCGTCCGGCTCCGCCTCGCCGCGGCGGCCGGCCGAGACGAGCGGCGCCGTCGACTGCTCGCTGCCCGGCCGGCTGGCGGTGGTGCCGCGCTGGCTGACGCGGCGCGTGCCCCACAGGTACAGCACGTTGTCGATGGTGCCCACCACGGTGAAGGTGCTGCCGCACTGCACCATCGTCACCGTCTTGTCCATCATGCTGCGCACGAGACCCGGCTGGCCGGCGGCGCGCGCCCGGCCGTGGCCCAGCTGGCCCTCCGAGTTGCGGCCGAACGACACCAGGTGGCCGTTCTCGGTCAGCGCCACCGTGTGGTACGGCCCCATGCTGACGTCGATGACGCGCGACGTGACCGACTTGACGGGCGTCGGCACGAGCGCCTTGGCCACCTCGGCGCTCTTGGCCACGGACAGGATGAGGCGGCGCCGCTGGTTCAGTCCGAGCTTGTTGCGCGCGTTGCTGCCGCACGCCAGCAGCGAGCCCTGCTGCGTGATGAAGATGGTGCCGTCGCCGCCGCAGAGCACGTTCTCCACCAGCTGGTCGTCGGGCACGGCCACCTGCTGCGGCAGACTGCAGTCCTCCTCGTGGCCGAGCCCCAGCTGGCCGCCCTGGCCCTGGCCCCAGCTGTACACCTCGCCGCCGCCGCTGACCACCACCACGTGGCGGCGGCCGCACGCCACCGCCGCCGCGTCCACCGTCAGCAGCGACTCGACCAGCTTGGGCGTGGACGTGTTGTTCCAGTTGCCGTGGCCCAGACAGCCGTAGGTGCCGTCGCCGCACGTCATGACGATGCCGTTGTCGCTGGCGAACACGCTGAAGCCTGGCGACGCAGCCGATCGGTGGTCAGCTGTCGGAACACACCGCCCTGCCGTGCTACCCTACCCTGCACACTGCTGCAATGCCACGTCCTTCATATGCACATGCACAAACAGGAAAGAAGCATTCACACTGGATATAATATATATATATATATATATATATATATATATATATATATATATATATATATATATATATATATATATATATATATATATATATATATATATATATATATATATATACATATATATATACATATATGTTGGATGCGGGATGTGCTTGTATCCTACCGATTACCATAATTATTCAAAGCTAGCAGCAAATATGCAGTGGATTAGAGCTCGGTGTTACCGAAATGTAGGCCGACGACTTAATATCGAGCCAATGACACCCTCCCTAACACACTACTCGTCTAAAGTCTGGAGTTCAAACCGACATGGCTGTCTCTGATGAGACATGCCGCCTCTATCCGGCTTGACGTACCTGACCGCCGTATGACCTGCTTCCTGTCACCTGCCTGGCGCGCTTCTCCACTACTCGCACTATCTATCCGTCCCGCCGCACATTCCCACTAAGCCATGTTCGGCCGTCTACCTCACGCGTCGCTCATTCTTTGCTTTCCACCCTGCCCCGCCCCAGCCCGTGCTGAGGCCATCACGCGACTGACCGTCTCCGGCGCAGACGCGCGTGATAGACTTGGTCTTGAGCGCCTCCACCAGCTCGGGCCGGCCGCGCCAGAGCTCGGTGGTGCCGTGGCCCAGCTGGCCCTTCTTGCCCTCGCCCCAGGTGAACACCAGGTGCTCGGTGGTGAGCGCGATCATGTGCGTGTTGCTGATGGACACCTCCTTGATGCGCGCGCGCGGCGGCAGCGGGATCGGCAGCAGGCCGATGCCCGACTCGCTCGCCTGCATGTAGTAGAGCACGGAGCGCGGCGGCTTGGGCGACTTGGCCCTGGACGGATGCTCCATGTTGAGGCGTACCTGGCGACGGTGGTTTTGGTGATCATCTACGCCTGAGAGCAGTGGCAAAGCAGATAAGGCAGAGACATCAGCGTTGTGACAGCGGTGGGGCGTTGACCTCATGCGCCACCAGCAATAAATCAGTACACGGCTGTGTTCAAGGCTACTCAACATCGGGTGGCCTGGGATATCGGTAGTCCTAGGCTACATCAGTAGCCATTGTCATCGGAGACCCATCAGTCTGGTGGAAAAACCTGCAGGGATGTAAAAGGGGAAACATGCCAACGAGTGGTGAGAAAGGCCATAATAAACCAATCCACCATCACCACCACCCATCCATGTGTGCCTGAAGAGCTCACCGGTGTCTGGGTGGAGAGCCCACCAGTGTGCGACAGCAGAACCCACAAATGTGTGCCTGAAGAGCCCACCAGTGTGCGACAGCAGAACCCACCAATGTGTGCTTGGAGAGTCCACCAGTGTGTGGCTGGAGCTTCCACCAGTGTGGCTGGAGAACCCACCAGTGTGTGGCTAGAGAGCCCACCAGTGTGGCTGGAGAGCCCACCAGTGTGTGGCTGAAGAGCCCACCAGTGTGTGGCTGGAGACCCCACCAGTGTATCTCCACTGGTGGGAGTGGACAATGGTGGCTGGATAACCCATCATTGTGTTGCTAGAAAGCCCACCAGTGTGTGGCTGGAGAGTCCGCCAATGCATACAGTTAGCAAACCCACCAATGTGTGACTGGACAGCCCACCAGTGTATGGCTTGAAATTCCACCAGTGTGCGGCTTGAGATTTCACCCGTGTGCGGCAGGAGAACCCGGCGGTGCTCAGCGGAACAGCCCACCAGCGCTTAGCGGGGCAAACCATCAGTGCGCATAGTGGGAGAGGCCACCGGCCACAAACGCACCACCAGCACAGACCGTTCCCGGCTGGAGGTCGGCCCGGCGACGCGACCCACCTCTGCCACCTCGTCCTCCTCGCCCTCGGCCAGTCGCTGGTAGCGGAACTGGTTGAGCAGCACGGGCAGCCTGTCGTACAGCGTGTCGGCGGCGCTGGGCCGGAAGTCGGGGTCGCGCTGCAGCAGGTCGCGCACCAGCTGCCGGAACCCGGGCGAGTAGTTGCCGCGGATCGGCGCGAACTGGCCCTTCATGATTTTGTTGACGAGCGCCGGCAGGTTGGAGCCCTCGAACGTCTTCTGCAGGCACGCCATCTCATACAGGATGCAGCCGAGCGCCCAGACGTCCGACTTGGCGTCGTACTGTTGGCCCTCGCACATCTCCGGACTGATGTAGTAGGGCGTGCCGAGCACAGTGTGCGCGGCGCCCTGGTGCGTCGCCATCTTCTTGGAGATGCCGAAGTCGCCCACCTGTCGGTAGTTACGGGTTATAATTACAAGAGCATTATTTTCGAAGGTTTTCCTAATCGTATCGTATTCGGAAGATTTCCTGCTCATGTAAACGGGGTAATTAATGCACCGACAGCGCCAATGCGTATATGTGGGTCGATCACCTATCTCAGCTCACTGAGGTTCGGAATGCGGCTGTGGCTGCTTTTGGTCGCGATGGGGCATCATGAGATCGTGTATGGGTCCCCTTCTTGCGAAGTGTTCTGGTGGTTGAGTATGTAACTTGCATGGCATAGGAGGTTCCCAATGCCTGACAGTGTCTTCATGGAATGCGCATGACGCACCATCGAGTCCATTCCTATGACGTATTATCTGCACGCTCGGTAATACCATAAACCCCAAGTAACCGAAGAAGCCACCTTCTCAGCATGCTGCTAGTGATCAAAATGTATCTGAATCTGGTCATACCTGAAGATACCGCGATTCTGGCACAATTTCGCATCTTTCTGGCGAATATTTCCACAGTCCTTGATGGCGTCAGCGCTCCACCAAAATAGCAACAGCCGTGATGATAGAGGGTTAAGCGTTTGCACAACTGACGTCACGACCGTCACGCACCTTGACCACGCCCTGTTTGGTGAGGAAGATGTTGGCCGTCTTGAGGTCGCGGTGCAGCACGTTGTGTTCGTGCATGTGGCGCACGGCCGACACGATCTGGTGGAAGATGACCAGGATGGTGCGCTCGTCGATGCGCTTCGCCTGGCTGGCCAGGTACTGCGCCAGCGTGCCGCCGTCCACGTACTCCATCTCGATGTAGAGCAGGCCGTCGCGCTCGAAGTTGTCGTGGTACGCCACGATGTTGGGGTGGTCCATCATGGCCAGAACCTGGCGCGAGAAGGTGACCGGACAGTGTCGAGAGGCGCAGCGGAGCCGGCCGGCGTAAACCGAACCGTTGCGACTGAGGGGTGGAGTCGCTGTTCACTGGCCATTGCTGGGTTGACTGAGAGGATCGACCGAAACTAACGACAGGAGTACCGCCCAGTGATCTTTTTTTTCAGCTGATAAGGAGCCATGCCAAGGATACCTGGTCGTATCTACCATGTGCCGGTCGCATTAAGCTTTACAGTTATGCTGAATTATCAGCGGGTGGACATGGTACAACACAATTCGCAGGTACTCTTGAAGTATTACCAAGACCTGAAACCTCCTGGACATCATTTGACTTTCCATGTAGTGAAGCCTCTGGGTTTCAATGGCCTATACAGGCGGGATTGTGCCGTACCTCAATCTCATTAATGGCCATTTTTCTCTCCTCCGCCGAGAGGTCGTGCATGTTGATCTCCTTGATGACCAACAGGCTGGAATCGTCCTTTTTCTGGTATAGGATCGCCTGGCCGAAGGCGCCTTTCCCCACCGTGCGGATCCGCTCGTAGTTAGAGAGGTCCTTGGAGGCAAACTTTTTGACGTTGGCAGCTTCCTTGAGCGCGATGCGCAACTTCGCTGTATTGAAATAGAGCTCGCCCACCTGCTCCATTTGGGATCGATCCGACCGTACCTGGACTTCGCTTCCATACAGACTGTTCCAGGTAGCCACCGGGATCTGTCAAAAGACGTGCAGTGTGTCAGGCGGCCAGTGCCGGCCAGTTGAAGTGGCATGCTGTTTGTGACCGTCATTGTTGTTTGTCACAAACATGACGCGATGATGTGATGTGGACGAATGAAAACAAGTGCAGGCTGGACAAGAGAACTCACCGCTTGTCCTTTGACCTCACTCGTGCTCGCGTGGTAGATTGCATCTCTCATTTCCCAGGTACATCAGCGGCTTTCGCTTCCTACCTTCACCAGCTGCTGTCGTGCCTCCCACGTTCAACAGCCGCCGCCCGCTACCCGCTCACCTGGAGCAGCGACTCGAGCTGACTGGCGATGAAGCCGCCGTCGTAGAGCGGCGACACGCGCGCGTCGAGGAAGTCGAGCCGGCCGGCGGCGCCCGGCTCGAGCAGGCGCGCCAGCGCCGACATGAGCTCGCGCACGGCCGGCTCGTCGGTGCACGACTCGGCCGTCAGCGCCAGCTCGCCCTGCTCGCACACGAAGATCTCGCTGTCGCTGCCGTGCATCACGCAGGCGAGCGAGACGGCGCGGCCGCCGCCCAGCGCGCCGCTCGCCAGGCCCACGATGTCCTCGGGCGTGCTGAGCTCGTAGCTGTAGCGCACCGCCAGCACGCCGTCGGCCGTGCAGCCGCTGACCTGCTGCGCGTGCCGGTACCGGCTGCTGACCAGCAGCAGCCGGCGCGGACTGGCGCCGCCCAACACCATGGCCCCGTCAGGTCGGCCGCCCGCCTGCGGACAACGGCACCGCTCGGCGTCTGGTTCGGCGTTGTCCGGTCACGAGCATTACGCCAGATTTGACATGGTGGGCACGCCGTATTGTCATATTGTCATGCGTGTCATTTCCTGGTATGCCGCCGCAAGCGATCTCCTGCGGATAGCTCTGACACTGTATGAAGCATGCACGGTGCGATGTAGCTGCTCTGGTTCTTGTAATCTGAAGCCTCCTGAATATAGCTCTGGCTGGTATTTGGAGCATGCATAGCACGAATTATAGCTACGCGGTTGTAGTTTCAATCTGAAGCCGCTGGTTATCGCTTTATTATAGTGGATATGCCCTTAAGGAAAAAGCTATGACATGTGACATGACATGACATGCTAGGGGGTTGTGTATATTTAATTTATTTTTCTTTTTTGGAATTTGGGTTTGTTTTTTTTTTTCACAAAATTTAAGTTTTTTCTTTACCTTCGGTCTCACAAACTAAATCATACTCAAATAAACTTGACATGTGATGAGCTGTCAGATATCAATATTTGTGTTTTTGCGAAAGGTGCGGCCACATACATACACCATGAAAAGAACTAATATTATCATTTTCCCGCAATGAATGCTCACTGCCTGGAAACGTCACGCTAAAATCAAATATATACTAAGACTCTCCGCTTCTTGGGTATATGTCGATTGTTGTTTACCGAGCAACACTGAATACACGGACACAGGAGCACACTGCAGACCGCACACCCTGAATGCGACGCGCTAGCTTACCGTCCTCGAAATGTTTCTCGTGTGACCGTTTGTGACCCTGTAGTGACACGTGTCACGGAAAATCAACCTCGGGTGATGTGCATCTGGCATATGACGTATCTTGCAAGCTACAGGCGTTGATCGACATGCATTGCACCAGCTGTCAACATTGTGACATACGTCTCACCTCATATCTTACGCGCACGATGTGTGGCGGCATCCATTCGGGCATACGGCTACGATAATATTTCGGTAGGACGAACAGGCAAATAAAGGCTGTGTTTAATGTTTAAAAAGGTGTAAGGCTAAGTCTGAAAATGTTAGACGTCTAAGACTGAGAGAGTGTCTCAAGCGTACTGTTGCGACGGGATGAGCAAGAGACCGTTCAAACAAATTTATTTTTCCCGCTCCATTATATGATCAATGCTCCATGTACCGCAGGTATGGCGAACGACTGTGACCATCGCGGCCCTATCTGTTCCTATGCCTGTATGATCAGGCACTCTACGTCCCGCTCGCACCATTACAACGAACCTGTCAGGCCACGTCGGGGACACGGCATACCATCATACCACGGATCGTGATCCAGGCACGCGCAGGAAACTCAACAACCAAAGTACCAACGCTGTATGGACCGATACTACCTGGACAAGTCCTGCCCAGGTACGTTGCAACAAATACCCACCTGTCCAGGTATCCACTATGCTACGGCCCTGATTGGCCCCCGCACAGGTATGCGATGACGCGCCCCGCCTGTTCAGGCGTCCACTATGTTTCAGCCTTACCTGACCAGCACCTCGCCTGTTCAGGCGTCCACTATATTTCAGCCTTACCTGACCCGATGCTACAGAGGTGCGTCACGACGCAACCGCTGCTGTGCGGGTGTCCAGGCACGTATGCCGGTGGCCCACTCGGGTGACAATCGATACTGGACCGGTAATGGCCACAAAGCAGTCGGCCTCGCGTGACGTGACGTATCGACCGTCGCAGAGCTAACGCGTGCTACACCATCAACGGTGTGGTCAACACTACCACATCAGTGGCGTGGTCAACACTACACCATCAACGGTGTGGTCAACACTACCACATCAGTGGCGTGGTCAACATTACCATATCAGTGATGTGGCCAACATTACCAGATCAGTGGTGTGGCCAACACTATCAAATCAGTGAGGTGGCCAACACTACCACATCAGTGGCGTGGTCAACACTACCACATCAGTGGCGTCTCGGTGATTTCCAAGCTGAGTCACTTGCTTTACGGACAGGCTATTTCAGTGTCTGGGCAAAGGCACACCAGAGGCTGATCCAGCTTTTCCCAAAGGGATAGGAACGGACTATACCGCCTTGACTGCGACCAAGCTAAACGAGACCAGGCACACTTGGTGCTCATTTGCATGGAATATGCCATGTCCATCCTGCGCTCTTTGCATGGGGAGGGACATAACTCTGTTGGCCCTCGGGATCCGCCGCTGATGGGAAGGAGCGTGTGTCTGAGTGATGGGCATTGAGGGTGAGATTGCTACTGCGAACCACTGCCATTCCACGGCAAACGGTCTCTCGTCTTTCCATTATTCCGACACCTCTAGGTGATACTCGATTATTATAACCAGGGGCGGATCCGGGAATTGTTCCGCAAAGGGCGGAGCACATGTCCGGAGGGGCACCACTTCGACAGTACCTGAATTGCTGTCGGGCGCATTTTTATGTGGGAGCACCCGACTGCGAAGAATTATAGGCTTTGAGCACCATGCGTTTTGAACATTCCACAGTACTTGCTATTAGTTAGTTATTTGGGCTTTAGGGCGCATCGACCAGGGTTGATCATTCGCGCCCATACGTGCTATTAGAGGTTTGGAAGCATTATAACATTTGGATGTTATATATTCTGAACGGTTATATGTTTCAAGTATTATATAGTTTGAAGCATAGGCTTTTAGTACGATAGGTTTTGAACTGTCTCACAAGGCGACAATTTAAAGGTTCTTAAGCATTGCATATTTCGAATATTATGGGTATTTGATCATTATAGGTTCTAGGAATTAGAGGTTCTGATATGTTCCCTGCCGCGCCTTATCCTTGGAGAGGAATTTTAAATTCGCTGGTAAGCTTCGTCAGCACCAGTGAAAGCCTAGCTTCGGAAAATTGAGCCGATTAGGCTGCCGATTATCAGGAACACGTGAATTCTATTGGGGCTTGAAAATTGAATAGCCGAAATAAAATACAACAATAAATGGCTTGTGTTATCACTGAGCGGACCATGACCGGTAAGACGTGTGTTCGGGGAAGTGTACCGAAGATAAATGGAGGCGGCGGTGTTTCAGCCAACCAATTGTAGGTGCACGTGCGAAGTGGGGAGAGGATTTTGCGGGTTATTGTGAATGAGAAAAGAAATGCCCGAGTGCCCGAAGCGTTATTATTGCAGTTGAAGGTAACCACCGGACGAGTTTTAAACACATTTAACTCCATTAAGTCATACAGCCATAGGTGGTGTTCAGACTTAATAATAGCCATACTAACCCATCCAGGTTTGTCTGTAAAGGGAAGATACCATAAAAAGGGAAGATACCTTGACAAAAAGGACACCCAAACCATTAACTAACTCCATGTTCCTAATTCCAAAGAGTCCATTCACCAGCATCCCACACATTCATCATGCCTATGTACCTACCTTATCTATCCAGCCCTATTCACTATGACTTCATCCTGAAACATGAGTGCATCTTCATTGTAGGCCCTGGGTGCACCTATGCAACTGTTGTCCTTTTCAAGGTTGCAAGCCAAAGATACCTATTCATAAATGCAATTACATGCTATAGGGCATGTGCCAATTTAGTATGCTGAACTAGCATTATTCAGGAAGTGAGTAGTTGGTGATTAATATCACACTATTTTACCACCTTTCTCACCTGCTGAGAAATGTGCTCTTACATAACCTTGATGGCAACTGTGTCTACTGACACACCCAATAATTTCGCATAGTCCCAGAGTCACACAATTATGTTTACCCCCACCTTGATTCAGATATCAAACAAGTTATGATGTGCAGGATCCAGATGGTTCTGGAGACAGATTTAGCCTCTTTAGTAGTCAAGTCTCATCTTCATTCTTGCAGCAAATTCTGTAGCACAAGCACTCATCACTTAACTATGCCACCTAGGGTTAAACTATTGGTTTTTTGTTAGGTGTGGGATGTCAAAGCGAGCACAGCAGGATGCCAAAATTTCCCATGGGATTAGTGTCGTTTACAATGTTTATGTCTTTCAGACCCGAATATGAGCCAATGGTGTAGGTATTTATGACTGCACCTTCATTATTTGTTTTGAGATTCATAATTTAGGAAGACCTATATTTGGGAGAGGGATAATAATCCTATGCTATAAACTTGCAGTATTACCATTACTTACCAGTATTACCATTACTTACCAAGGGCATGGACATGATACTTGTAAGTGAGATACTGTTAGAAAGGAGATGTGAAGACTTCATAAGCACCCATCAAAGAGCAGGATGTTAATACTTTTTGGAGAAAGATGTTGATCAAGTGTTCAATAAGTGGTATATTCCACCCCATTTCCTGAATAATTTAACACTGGTGTCACCCATCCTTGGGTGGCTGAGGCAGCTCATCCTCCCATACTGTGTCTTCACAATCTGCTGGCAGCGGCACTGTGTCCGGCTGAGATGGGACGTCTTCACAGTCTGCTAGCCAGGGTTGAATGCATTCTCAGTCCAGCAGCAGGATGCATGGTCTACTGGTTTTGGTGTGGACATTGTTCTTACTGCTGCTCTTGGCCTGTTCACCACAGCATTTCTTGATGCTTGGTATTTGTGGACATCTGTCATGTTGGTTTCTTTTCAGCTAGTTGCTGGTTTTCACACTCCACTTGGGTTCCCATCAGCTGGTTAACATGGCAAAACCAGCTTAGGCCATTGACATGCTTCATATGACACTGGACCCATTCATCCAATCACTTCCTTTCTTTAATTTGTCTCCACCACTATGGCTTTCAGCCAGAACATCTTTATGAAACTTGGACAGATTTTTGTCTTCTCAGCATTTGTTGTGCCTGCTAATTCAACACATTTTCATTGGGGTTTGGTTTGAGCTCCATTTGAGTTTGTTTGAGAAGTTTTCTCATTCACATAACACATTTGTATAGTGGCATATCTGTAAAAGCAATGCATCTGGTGATAAGATACACCCAGTTGTGCATCTATAATACAGATGTATTGTCTGGTCACATACAATGTGGCCCATGAATGCATATAATTTAATTTGCACCTTTTATTAGCTGATGAAGTATTGCAGTACTGTGAAAGTGTTATTTGCTACTACTCTTGCATTGTATTGTGGCTGCTCCATATCGTGGGAATATTTTCTATGATGTGAGCATATTTATATTTCAATGTTGGAATGTTGTATCTCATTCTAGCCAATGTCTTTTGGTGTCAAGGTTCATCAAGTCCATATTGATGGATTGCAGTTAACAAACAAAAGACCACTATTGTGCTGTGTCTGGGGATTCCAATTTTCCCTTTATGGAAGACTCCCATCTCTGGTCAGGCTCATATTTCGAACTCTTCAATTTGAAGTACATAATTTTCCAACTTCGGGGTCGGTGCTTTGCGTTTCGTTCTTTGTTAAGGAGAAGGGATCAGTCAAATATCTAATGGTATATGTTTTGTAAGGGACGTTTTTCCGTTTGTTGGTGATTATCCGTTTCGCGTATGGCCGAAGGCTAATGATCCAACCTGTTGGGGTCAGTGTTTCAGTAATTAGTTTCGATCCACTCATCTCCCGAAACCATTTTCGATAGACATATCACGGTGGGAATTCGAGCAAGTATTGCTTTAACTACATATGTAATGAGCAATGCTGAGTTGATCGCCGGGAGGAACAAATTCACAAATAGAAGGGAGGAAATAGAAGGGGAAAGGCAAGCTGATTGACATGCATCCATAGCTTTTATCCACATCCATGTAGCAGTGCACTTCCGTTTTGTTACTGAAGGTAACTGGAATATAAGCCAGAGAAGAACTTTGAAATTGGTAGCTTTTGTGTAAAGTCGGTAGATTTAAGTAAGTTTATTGTTAAGCAGCATCGCTCAGCCATCCAACAGAAAAATGACAATTCTCTAGAGAGTGCAATATTCTGGACGATGAAAACTGGTGGCGAGGCTGTTGGTCCAGCCGTTCTCCCGTAGTTAGCTGGCTGTTTTCCCTTTATGTTCTGTGCGTGATGACGTCTCGCGTTGGCGGCCCAGCTGCCGTGTTTGGCGCGCTATTCTGGCCGGTTTTGGCGCGCTGAACGGCGGCTGGTCAGTTGTGCCGGTGACGCAGTGGCGCGCGGATGGCACGGTGCCGGGTGGCCGCTGCCGGTGGACTCGCCCACACCACCCTCCCACCCTTCCACAGTGGACAGCCCAGGTGATCTGTGCGTGCGGCACGCGACCAATTTATACTCGTTCGTGTTTTGGTGTCAAAATGTGTGATTTGGCTTGACGGGTGGTGATGTCGGCTAAGAATCTGAGCATGTGGTCGCGTGTTCGAATTCTACACACTTCGGTTTCCATGATGCAATTAACGTACAGGAATAATTGACTCGTTACTGTCGCCTCTTCTCTTTTGTTTTGTGTCGTCTCTTCCGCGTAGCACGGTAGTTCACAGTAAAGAGCAACAACAGGCGTTGGTATGACAACCGATGGGATTGAGAAGAAAACATTCAATCATCCATAGTATTGTAATATTTGCCATATTCCTGCACATGCGAGCGAGTGATCCAAAACCACTTAGGCGCTACAAACTTCCAAATTAATTATACACCCTTCTCAACAACACATTTGATCACGACAAGTTCCGTTATCTGTTACAGTTGCAGAACTATGACACACAGTCACCCTCGCAGGCATGCGCAGCCGCCCCACGCGACCCTGCTCTGGTTGGGTGACCTTGGCGCCGGCCCGGCGACCACCGCCCCGGGCCGCCCGCGGCGGAGTCAGCACCGGTGGTAGGGCGGGCTCGCCGGACTCCGATGGCGTGGGGGATTTTGTCCCGTGTTTAGATGCGTGGGTCATTGACTCAAAATTGAGCTCGAGTGACTTAATGCACTTAATGACTTATAAATGCACCATTTTGATGGCGAACTTCAACATCATGCTGTATGCGTTTCGGAACGTCACACATACCGAAAACCACCCTTATTTTAACATTGAGCCACTCTCAAACTGGGAGTCGATATCATCCCGGCAGCCGACCCGGGCAATGTATAAAAAAAAATTAAAAAAAATTATCAACCCCCCAAAAAAATAAATTTTTATTATTTTTTTTTTTTTTTTTTTTTTTTTTTTTTTTTTTTTTTTTTTTTTTTTTTTTGGTTTTTTTTTAAAAACCACTTTTTTTTAATTAAAAAAAATTTTTTTTAAAGAAAAAAAAATTTTTTTTTTTTTATCCCCAAATTTTTTTTTTTTTTTCAATCTTTCACTTTCCCAAACATCTTCTTTCTTCATCCACACAGTTAATGGTGAAGTAATTTTAGGACACTAATTGACATCACTCATCGACACTGGTGTGGTGGTCGGGCCGGTCGGCAACTATGCCTCTCTCTCTCTCCCCCTCTTTCTCTGTCTCCGCGCCTGTGCCTGTATCTGTGTCTGTGTCTGTGTCTGAGTTTGTCTGTGTCTATCTGTGTCTGTATGTGTGTGTGTCTGTGTCTGTGTCTGTGCCTGTGTCTGAGTGTGAGAGTGTGGTGGGATCGATTGGTACGAGCTGCGGGCTGCGCGTCATCTCTGACCTCCGGACCGCCTGGCGAGACAGCTGACCGTGCCGGCCCGTCTCGGTTGGATGGTCGGTGTCGGGGCCATTCATCCCTCATCCACCCCCAGCTGCCCCACCCCCGCCTGACCGCCCGCGCCACCTCCGTTCCGCTGTCGGCGCAGGCATGACCGCGCCACCGGAAGTGAACTCGTGCCGCGTAATTTGCCGAAGCACGTGTGGATGATGAAGCAGATAAGGTCAGCAGCGGCTGGACTTCGTTAAGCCTTTTGCGCCTGATATCGGCTCGGCTGGGCATATTCTGGCAGTGGGGAGAATCATTGCTTGAGCCGAGTGATTTAAAATTTGAGGTATGTGCACCATATTTGACAGAGAAACCTGATATTGCAACAGCACGGCCAATATTTTTTTTTTTGCGGAGGCGCATTAAGAGTGATTGGAGTTTTGGTCCAAATTGCTTGCCACATGATTATAGCACTTGCTTCAATATCGGACATGGTGCCTGCATCGTAGTGGAAGGCGACCGTGCCAGACTGTCGAACTTTGCCAACTTATTGCTGAGATGTGTACGTTTGAAATTGCTCGCACGGTGTAAGTGCTGTTCATGTGCTTTCATGTTGGCAATGCAAAGATACTCTGATTAACGTCATGCTCAAAGGTCATTATTTATATGTATGAACTTGATCGC
Organism: Imbricaverruca yamaguchii; assembly: GCA_034440575.1. Taxonomy (NCBI): domain Eukaryota; kingdom Metazoa; phylum Arthropoda; class Thecostraca; family Neoverrucidae; genus Imbricaverruca; species Imbricaverruca yamaguchii. Next base: position 1,383,111 of record JAOTOL010001601.1, on the reverse strand, counting down.
TTCTTAGTTTTCACTGCAAGATAATGCAGATTAATTGGCAATGGTGAAGCGAAAGCACCACATGCAAGGAATAAAGGCCTTAGTTTCCAGCAGGGCTGGCAAGTTGTTGCGTAGTTATGCACTGCATGGTTTGTTGCGCTAGCTTGTTTGGCAATGTGTGACTTCCATATACCTAGAATGTTGTTTTTCTGATTGCGGGCAGAACTAGCCGACCGTGATTTGAATGGTGGGCCAGCATGTTGAGTTGGCGTGGATGATTCCGTGGCTTCTGCAGTCACGCGATCGGATCGCCGACCAACTGAAACCAGGCAGCTTATTGCAAGAGTGATGTTTGGACATGGTCGCTTTCTCTCCTCTTGTGTCCGTCTCCTGCCCCTTCAGTGCCCTGGAATCGTCAAATTTTAGTGGAGAATCGCACTGAGGGACAATTGTTTTTGAAATTACTTTTTTTTTATTATTTTTTATTTTGTTGTGCCTTTTTTTCTCCTTCAGGCTATGAATGATATTTGCATAATTAAAAGTACTTAGGCTTCTGGCAGCGGTGTTGTCAATGGGCAGAGTCATCAGATACGTTGCTGGCACCGTCACCACCATCAACCAATTGACAAAGGTAGTGGAATGCAGCTCATTAATAGGCAGGATTCATATACATTTTCATTTAAAAAGAACATCAGTTAACATCTGAACATCACCTGCCTCTCGTCCACCCTACAAAATCAATGTCGGAACACTGACCCTATAGCTTGCTTCTCTTCCATTCTCTATTTCTCTGTTTATCTATCTTTTCTCTCTGTCTCTGTCTCTGTCTCTGTCTGTCTCTGTCTATCTCTATATCTATATCTGTATCACTCAATCTCTTCATCTCTCAATATCTCTATCTCATGATCTCTTTATCTCTGCCTCTCTGTCTCTCTGTTTTTCGTTTTCTCTATCTCTTTCGCTCTCTCATGCTGTTTTTCTCCTTCCCAAAAGTGTCGAAATATATTTTGTGCAGATTGAAGGTGGAGGTGGTGGTGTCAAAAAGCTAACTGATGTTCTAGAAAATGTGCCATTATATATGGATAATGCCTATTAATGATTGATCTTATACCACCTTTGTTCATCGTTTCATAATGGTTGTGTTGTCTCACGTTTCCGCTGCCTTTACCAATCAGGGCAGTGCTGCTGCCAGAATCAATATGCACAAGATCCAAGTTTAACTTATAGGCTGTGTTAAAACAACACTGGCATCAATGATGTCGATTAGAAAATTGATGCAAAAACAATTGTCATTAAGTGTTGGTCACCACTAAAGTTCCAAAATTTATCGACAGTGTCCCACAATATTGCGGCTCACTGCCATAAAGCCCTAATAACTAAATCTCGGTTCACCTCCCTTTCTTTCCCACATGTCTCGTTTCTCATTTTCGTGACCACCCTGTCATATTCTGGCTCTTCCGCTGCGTCTAAGACTGATGCATTCATTACTCTGGTCCAGGACTCCATCTGGCTCTGGCTGGAGCAAATTCGGCCTAGCAGAGCACGGTTGATGTATGCACCGTCACCACCGGGAATTGTGTGATCCGGTTTATTTAGAGATACAATTTTCAACGGACGAAACCAGATGCAGTCAGGGCAGTTACTGTCTCGCTTTACTGCTGATGCGCTACCGTCCCACCACCCAGGTCGGCCATTGTCTCGTCCTCTCGGCTGTTGTTGCGCCCCACAACCTAAACAGCCGGCCGTGTCGCACCGTTGTGAGCGCCAGCGCCGACCGTGGTGGCTGTCCCCAGCCGTGCCGGCCGGCGACATGGACAACCGCGACCAGGGCGCGCCGCCGGCCGCCGTCGTCGGAAAGGCGGGCGGCCTGTCCGACTCGCTACTCTCCTCGGACGGGCTCGGCCTGGTCGACCTGACCGGCCTGACGCACAGCTCGGACGACAGCACGTTCCACCTGCTCGACTGCCGCGAGAAGGGCTCCCGCGAGGCGGACGACGACGGCGACAAGGAGAACAGCACGCTGCACATGTCGGCCACCAGCGACGACTCGGTGAGGGCGGCGGCGACTGAATGGTTCGCCTGGTGTGGTGGCTGGGCTGTGAAGGCGCTGTGGTCCGGCCATCTGGTGTGGTCAGGCAGTGACTGTGATTGGAACACCTGATATGGTAGCCGGGCTGTGAAGGCGTTGTGGTCCGGCCATCTGGTGTGGTCAGGCAGTGACTGTGATTGGAACACCTGATATGGTAGCCGGGCTGTGAAGGCGCCGTGGTCCGGCCATCTGGTGTGGTCAGGCAGTGACTGTGATTGGAACACCTGATATGGTAGCCGGGCTGTGAAGGCGTTGTGGTCCGGTTATCTAGTGTGGTTAGTGGCTGAATGGTTCGCCTGGTGTGACGATTGGGCTGTGAAGGCGCTGTGGTCCGGCCATCTGGTGTGGTCAGGCAGTGACTGTGATTGGAACACCTGATATGGTAGCCGGGCTGTGAAGGCGCCGTGGTCCGGCCATCTGGTGTGGTCAGGCAGTGACTGTGATTGGAACACCTGGTGTGGTAGCCGGGCTGTGAAGGCGCTGTGGTCCGGTTATCTAGTGTGGTTAGTGGCTGAATGGCTCGCCTGGTGTGACGACTGGGCTGTGAAGGCGCCGTGGTCCGGCCATCTGGTGTGGTCAGGCAGTGACTGTGATTGGAACACCTGATATGGTAGCCGGGCTGTGAAGGCGCTGTGGTCCGGTTATCTAGTGTGGTTAGTGGCTGAATGGTTCGCCTGGTGTGGTGGCTGGGCTGTGAAGGCGCTGTGGTCCGGTTATCTAGTGTGGTTAGTGGCTGAATGGTTCGCCTGGTGTGGTGGCTGGGCTGTGAAGGCGCCGTGGTCCGGCCATCTGGTGTGGTCAGGCAGTGACTGTGATTGGAACACCTGATATGGTAGCCGGGCTGTGAAGGCGCTGTGGTCCGGCCATCTGGTGTGGTCAGGCAGTGACTGTGATTGGAACACCTGGTGTGGTAGCCGGGCTGTGAAGGCGCTGTGGTCCGGTTATCTAGTGTGGTTAGTGGATGAATGGTTCGCCTGGTGTGGTGGCTGGGCTGTGAAGGCGCCGTGGTCCGGTTATCTGGTGTGGTCAGGCAGTGACTGTGATTGGAACACCTGGTTTGGTAGCCGGGCTGTGAAGGCGCTGTGGTCCGGCCATCTGGTGTGGTCAGGCAGTGACTGTGATTGGAACACCTGATATGGTAGCCGGGCTGTGAAGGCGTTGTGGTCCGGCCATCTGGTGTGGTCAGGCAGTGACTGTGATTGGAACACCTGATATGGTAGCCGGGCTGTGAAGGCGCCGTGGTCCGGTTATCTAGTGGCTGAATGGTTCGCCTGGTGTGGTGGCCGGGCTGTGAAGGAGCTGTGGTCCGGCCATCTGGTGTGGTCAGGCAGTGACTGATTCAGTGGTCATCTGGACTGATCAGGCAGTGACAACAGCCACTGGCCATCTGATATGGCCTGTGGCTGTTGTTGGGTATTTCCATTTGGGTATGATCCAGGATATTCATGAACGAAATAATATTTTTGTCCTTAACAAACCCAAGCCAAAGCAAACAGGAAGTTGGGAGTTGATATCAGGACCATGTGCACAAAGCCGTGACCGTCATTGTTGTCTTTGTTTGCCTACAGTTCAGTGGAGACATAGACAGCCTTATCTTCAAGGAGGCTCTGGCTCTTGCCGAAGAGTTTGCAACGATGGCGAGAGAGGCTGGTAAGAACCTCCCGATTTCTATTTCCATGTTTTTCTTCGAAATATAGCAACTGGGGTGTGTGAGGTGTGATCTTGTTCAGGTTTTCACAGCGAGCATGACCATGCTCTTTTAAATGTTAGCCTCTTTTTCTAGTGAGCATAACACCAACATAAGGCACGTTTATGAGTGGATATAGAAGTGATTATGACATTATGATATGACATTATGAACACGCTCACCGGCAGGGAGGGAAGGGGTCGGCGGAATCCAGCTGTCCCTCCTTTTACCACGATGTCTCATACGGGCGCATATATTGTAATGTCATCTTTTGACGCTGGATGTTGATACGTGCATCCTGTGCGAAATTTTGAATCCGTCGGCAAATATAGAAACTGCGGAGACTCAGTCGACCGGTCGGCTGTCCGGCCGCTGAGATTAAAGGCGCATCGACTGCGTCGGTCATGGAGCTGTCCGGCCACTGGTCATTCAAGGTGACAGAGGTTTCGTCAGTGCGGTGTTGCGGCGGCCGGTCTCGACCTCACTTGACTCTTAAGATATTGACCTAGGGCCACGGAAGTTATAATGAAGCGAGTTGACTACAGCCGTAATCTATCCTCCAAATTTTGCGCTTCTAGCCTCAATGTTTCTCCAGGTAATAGGCTAGTGGTGGGGAAGGGGGAATATCCGGTGCGTGTTGTGTAAGAGACCATCCGGCGCGCCTGATCAGACAAAGCAACTTTGGTGAAGATTTGTAATTGTTATAACATTTTGTTTACTGCTGTGTGTAATGTTTCGTCGATTCGATATATATATATATATATATATATATATATATATATATATATATATATATATATATATATATATATATATATATGTAACAAGTACAATTATACGGTATGTATATGCATTATATATATATATATATATATATATATATATATATATACACGTACAAATATATATATGCATATATGTAATATAATATATATATACATTATGTGTATGTATGCGTATTTGCAGTCAGTCCCGCCAGTGCATTCGTTCCGGGGCGAAATAACAGCTGTCAGATCGTCGGTGATCACAATAGCGAAGTTTGAGTGTCACAATCATGTGAAGTCACTCGGTCACACAAATGTTGTAAACAAAGTCCCCTAACATTATCACTGGTAATGAAAATCCACCCTACCAAAATGTGGATACTGAAGTTGTATGTGTATCCTAAAACTAAATACTTACCTTTGTTTTATGTGTCACTGATTGGTGTCTGCAGTTGGTGAAATTTTATTTGCGTGGCGTTGGGACCACCAATGTAGACTCAACACGGTGCCCACTGATTACATGCAGCGACTTGCAAACTCTTAGATGTTATGTCAAGTGCATGGCCCCTGTGGAGCGTAGACCGCACACAATCTGCTTTTCACGCATGCGTTCGGCGACATCCGGGCCATCTGACTCCACCTGTGCTCCGACCTCAGAGGACGAGCCGCCCGCCATGGCGGACAGCTGGCAGCGGCTGTTGGCCGACGACGGCCAGCTGTCCTGCATGCTGGCGTCCGGCGTCGAGTCGGCCGAGCCGGCCGAGCCCAAGCCTCCGTCGCCGCCGACCCCGCCGTCGCCGCCGTCGCCACCGTCCGTCCGCTACAGAGCCCCGCCGTCGGCGGCCCCGGCCGCCGAGACGACAGCGCCGCCGGAGCGAGACGCGTGTCGTCGCGGCCCTGCCGGCAACCGGGCCTCCCCGCCGCGCGGTGAAGACAAGCCGCGGACTCCGTCTCTGGGTGACGGCAGGTCTGAGCGGACTGGGCGGCAGGGTGACGGCAGGTCTGGGCGGACGTCGCCGCCGACCGGCGCAGGCCCGGCCGGCAGCCCTGTCCCGCCGAGCGCCGCGGGCGTGTCGCCCGCGTACGCGGCGCTCTGCGAGCGGGCGTCGGCCGAGCTGCGCCAGCTGGAACAGCAGACCCAGGAGGAGTACGAATGTCTGCAGTTCGAGGCGATGGAGCGGTCGTTGTCGGTGGTGCCGCCGCCGGCGGAGATGCGCCGCGGGCCGCAGCTGACGCCGTGGGACGCGTCCGTCGGCCGACCCAACACGGGCACGTTTAAGGTGAACAAGAGTCGGTACGGCACGTACCGCGTGGCGCGGCCCGGGCCGGCGGACGCGCCGGCGGCCGTGCAGTCGCCGGACGACGCCGAGTCGCCGCAGCGGCCGGCGGCGGCCGACGTCCGACTGCGCCGCCCGACTCCCGGTCGGCAGCGGCTGGTCGCGCCCACCACGCCCGGCCTCAACAGGACGTTCGGCAGGGACGCGCGGTTCGACCGCACGTGGGACGCCGAGTCGCCGGCGAGCAGGACCGGCCGCCTGGAGGCCGCGCAGCTGGATAGCACGTTCGACGTGGAGGACCAGCGAAGCCCGGCCTGCAACGGCGGTCATGTCTCGATTATCACTGGATCTTGCGTTGTTGGAGGCCCAGGGTTTCTGGACGAGACATTCGACGTGAGCGCTCCCGTTGATCGTTCGAGTGAGTCGAACGGTCAGCTGAATCAGACATTCAACGCAGAAGCACCACTCAATGAAACCTTTGCGAAGGAAGTCGTCGGAAATGTGCCAAACGGCGAGAACGACGTCCTGAATCGGACATTTGAGGCGAAAATGCCGAGGAAACAATCACTCGAAGCCGGAGCGGCTCTCGACCGCACCGTCGAGACGGCCAGCCCTGCGAATCAGAGGCACAACGCGGCCATGCGCCCAGCTCGCAAGTCGGACGCACACTTGCGGCCGAGCCACAAATCGGACACGGAGGTGCAGCGCAACCGGACTACCGACACTAGCGACCTGCCCGGGCGGCGGACGCCTGTGTACGAGGCGCGAGCGAGCTCGGCCGGCCGGTCACCGGTCGGCCCTGCCCCGAGCGGCACCTTCCGGCGCGACCAGTTGCCCTCCCGTGACGCGACACGCGCCGGCGGCGTGACCCCGCCGGCGCGTGTCGGCGGCGCCCGGCCGGCCGGCAGGGAGCAGGTGAGCGCCGTCGGCACAACGGCCGTGCTCGGTCCGGTATGACGAGGGTCCACCGCGGGTTGTCGGGGGGAGAGATCTCCTGCTTCAGCCTGCCGTCTGATGGCCGTGCTGCGCGTCCCATTTGACCTCGTGTGGCCGTTTGGTCATGTCGTGGCCAATTTTGGACGCCGCGTTAGGCGGTCGAATAGTCCTCAAGATTGTCACCAGCTGCGGTATCATGTGGAATCTTGGGTGAAAAAAACCCAATCCTATCTCGCATTGCTGCGACGAGATATGTCTGATTTTGCTACATATTTTCGTTTTTATAATGCGCTGAAAAGACTCCAACCCCCATTCAGTTGAATTGTTTGCAGTCATGTTCTTGAACAGACGCCATTGTGTTGAGCAACAAACCTGACGTGGTGTATGCCACTGACCTGTGACATGCGTCACTTAGTTGGCGTTCGTCATCAGGCTCGTGCCAGTGCGTGTCTGCCGATGCACATTTTTCCGACAATAGTCTGTTGGTTATTTGAGTTTTAGGGCGCATCAACCAGGTTTGGTCATTTAGCGCCCATTCCGACAATAGTCATCTATGGGAGTCATGTTTGTATGACATGCCGCATCCATAATCCGGTTATTTGATGATCGGGATTGCTATCTGATTAGCATGGTCGATGCGCCCTCCTAAAGCCGAAAGCCAGATGGTCGGGATCTATGAACCCATCCATCCGTTTTATGATCGGTCCAATGATCACTAGATCACCCGCGCCGGTATGTGCCCTGTTCGTATGCTGGTCTGCCTCCACACCAGGGTTGGGTTTATGCTTAATTCTATATCTGGAGAGGAAAAGTTTTGGCCAATCAAACACGGCGACGATTTTTCAAACCGGTGTCATCAGATTCTCAGCTTGCACTTTCAATTAAGTCTTCAGCAATTTATCACCGAACAGTTCATTGTCAAATAGCTATACCATTCAACCTTCAAATGATAAAACGATATTTTTTTTCTGAAGAGGATTTTGTTCTGGTTGTCAAAAAGCCAGGAACAGTTTGCTTGTCCAACCCTGCCCCACCCTAAGTCAGGACCTCTTCGTCCTGGCTTCGACCTCTTCCTCTGTCCGTCTCCGCCGTGATTGTTATATCGCGATCCCTTCTACGTCGTGGCTCTGCATCCCAGTTCGTTTCCGCCTTGCCTCTAAACATACCCTTACCTTGACCATGTTCTGTTCAGCTTCCCGCCGTGGATGTGCATCCCGCTGCGTGTCCGCCGTGACTGCTGTGACCAGCCCTCCCACCGCCACCTCAGCGGGTGATGTCTGGTCTGCCAGGTGAGCCCGACGGAGGCGCGCTCGACCCTGCCACGGTCCGACTCGGCCGGCTCGGCCGGCTCGACCGGCGGCGGCTGGTCGCTGTCGGCCGACGCGGCGGCGGCGGCCGCGCGCCGCCGCCTGCCCGGTCCGCTCACATCGACACCGGCGCGCACCGGGCAGACTCGCCCCAGCGGTCTGGCGCGGCCGGCGGCGGCGGGCGCCGGTCCGCCGGCGCTGCCAGACGACGTGGCGCCGCCGCCGCCGCCGTCCGGTCCTGCCCGGCCGGCCGGACTGACGCGGCCCTCCGTTCCTGCCCGGCCGGCCGGTCTGGCGCGGCCGGCCGGCCTGCAGGCGCCCCGCGCCACCGGCCTCCGACCCCCCACGGCGGCGGGAGGCCGGCCACCGGCACCCAGCGCCAGGCCGCGGCCGCCGGCGTCCGGCCTGCGTCCGCCGGCACCCGGCCTGCGTCCGCCAACATCCGGCTTGCGTCCGCCAGCGTCCGGCTCACGTCCGCCAGCATCCTGTTCACGTCCGGCGACGTCCGGCCTGCGTCCGCCAGCGTCCGGCTCACGTCCGCCGGCGTCCGGCTCTGGGTCGCTCAAGCTGGCTCCGGGCGAGTCGGGCGTGAACGTGCCAACCAATGCCGGCAGCCGACCAGCCTCCAGCGACAGGTGACTGTTCAGGGTTCCCTCAGGCGATCACTTCGGGAGACAAGAACTTGTAATTTGGCTGGGATCAGTGTACGAATGCTGTTGTGATATGATTAGGCTAGTCTGCGCTTAATGCGTCACAGGCTTCGACATTTTATAAACTTTTTTTTAGTGTGGTTGCCTTTTCCGAGCAGCCGGGGTGCTTATTTGTGTATCGCCATTGCTCAAGTTATTCTAGTCAAGATTCAGGCGAGTGACATGACTCAGCGTTGATGGTTGAGACTGACTCGGCTCTTCTCGGCAGCTGCGACGCATCCCGGCTGCCCGCTGCGAGGTCGTCCGGCGTGCCGGCGCCGCGGGCTTCAGGACTGCGCACTGCCCGCCGCTCCGGGCTGCCCGTCGCTCGCCCCTCAATGCTGCCTGGCCCCGGGACGAGGGGCAATGCTGGAGGTACGGCCTGCATTATTCTGATCGCGCATGGTTCCCAGTTCAGGTTTGGGGACGGGTAGTCTAGGGGTAAGTTGCTCGTCTCACCGCCGAAAGGTTGTGGGTTCGAGTCTCACCTGCCGCTACTCTTCGCCCGCGAACAATCGATGTGAGAGATTGGCGACACTACATGGCTTAGCGGTCGCTGTGTCGTAAAACCAGTAACCAACCAACCAACCCGATCATGTTCCCCGATGATATCCTGCCAATTGGGTTCCACGTTATTTTTACATTACATGCTGTCAAAATCCCATGTAATCTACTGTCTCGTCCATTGTCCGCCAAGTCTCCGATTTTCTGGCCATCGATAATTTGCTGGCCTGGAAAGGCACGAATTTTGGTGCGGGCTTCTACGGGTCAACTAGACTTCATGCGATCTCTCAGTGGTGCGGTAGTTTGTGGAAAGGTAACTATAAACCGCAAACTTACTCACCATTTATTTTGTGATAATTCAGATAACTCACACACCTTTATCTAATCGATTATACCACTCCGCCTGTTGTGCAACCACTGTCATTGCGTATCTCGACGCAGTTCGTGAAGTTCATGTTACGTAGTACCACCGATATCTATATCTCAACTATATGTCCTCTCGGTACACTGTGGTTCCAAGTCTTATTGACTGTATCTGTTTACCAGGTATCGGGAGAGCAAGAATCCCCAGTGCTCCACGCCGCTAGGTAAGTGACACCAGTGCCGGTGATTGCAAATTGAGTATTCTGTTCCTGTGATATGCGATAATAGTTATGTGATCCTGCCTTCTTTTGCATTGCAATATTATATGATCCCGCCTTATTTTGCATTGCAGTATTAAAATCCTTGTTTAAATTATCTTGGCCAGGGGTACTGAAGGTCCCCCCCCCCCCAACCAGTCGGCTGGAATCTCCACTGATGTGTCTAGGTTCCCTCGAGCCCGCACCATAGACCGTAGATAGTCTTGTAATGGACTAAAAAATTAATACGAGACTTAAAATTTGAAGGGCTTTTAGCTAATTTAATTCTTAATTGTTATACCTTATAATATAACTATATATAACTATGACTATAACCCGGCCCAATAATGACCGTTTCTCCAGTACCACAGGAGTGACATGTCTCCCGGTCTGAGGATGCCCCGTTGCTGGTTCGGCCAGATACTGACCGTGTCCCGTGTCCCGTAGTAGTGACATGTCCCCCCGTACGAGGATGTCCCGTCTCCGGCCCGGCCCGATGGTGAGCGTGTCTCGTGTCCCGAAGGAGTGACATGTCCCCCTGTCTGAGGGTGTCCCGTCGCTGGTTCGGCCCGATAGTGACCGTGTCTCGTGTCATGCGGTAGTGACATGCCCCCCTGTCTGAGGATGCCCCGTTGCTGGTTCGGCCCGATAGTGACCGTGTCCCGTGTCCCGCAGGAGTGACATGTCTCCCGGTCTGAGGATGTTGCGTCGCTGGTTCGGTCCGATAGTGAGGTTGTCTCGTGTCCCGCATGAGTGACATGCCCCACCTGTCTGAGGATGTCCCGTCGCTGGTTCAGCCCGAAAGTGATAGTGTCTTGTGTTCCGCAGGAATGACATGTCTCCCGGTCTGAGGATGTTCCGTCGCTGGTTCGGTCCGATAGTGAGGTTGTCTCGTGTCCCGCATGAGTGACATGCCCCACTGTCTGAGGATGTCCCGTCGCTGGTTCAGCCCGAAAGTGACAGTGTCTTGTGTTCCGCAGGAATGACGTCATGTCTCGCGGACCGCGGCGCGCTCGGCCGGCGAGTCGACTGTCGCCGGTCCCATTATGCTGTGCTGCACGCACCTGCGAGGGCTTCAGGGCTGTGCGTAAGGCTGCTAGATCGCTGGCACGTTCGGTTGCCAGATACCCGGTGCAGCTCGTCACCGCAGGCGTTTTAGTAACAGCGTTTTAGCCCGTGCACGAGCTGTGCCCCGATAACAGTGGTGTTTCAGCTCTACGCTTATGCCTGTTTTTTTCCCTGTGTTTCACGTCAACGTGTTACCAATACATATTATTTTACCGCCGATGACAGTTGTAACAACTACCATTCGTGCTCAGCCACCCACGAAGTGATGAGAAAAAAAAACGAAAATCGTCGTTTCCTTCATGTACTTCATCTTACTCGAAAGTGACCTACGTCATTACACTTACCCAAGGCCAGTTGGTTTTGAATTCTGCCCATTTCGTTGCTGTCCAACGTGCTCACTAACTACAATATCTAGATTGACCTAGTAAGATCTTGATCTTCGACCTTAATGAGTCCACATCAGAAGCCGCGCCAGGTGATCGCCTACACGCTACTAGTCGGTCGCCCTCTGCTTTTCTGAGATTCAGATGACCTCGTCCCTAGACCTCTACCACGCGTGTCAAGATAGCATAAACGATAGCAGATTGACGGAAGAGCAAGCAATCGGAAAGCCGGTGGAACACAGATTGCTCGTACAATTATAAATGTGCCAAAGCACCAATGTGATTAAAAGAAACGCTTTCCGTGATACTTTGTTTCGCATTCGAATCGTTTAAGGAAAAGTAGAAAGATCTGCTCGTTTCCCCTCCGTTGAATTGCTTGAAAATGCCACAAGTAATGAATTGACATGCATATATTATTCACCCCATGACACAAAATATCGTCACGTGACACACCGCAGGGACTGGCGGGATGCTTTCCGAGCGTCTCGACAGCGAACAGCCTACAACAGAACGGACGTTGGCACCTCTGAGGTTAGTTGCGATAGTCGAAACAGCTAATCACGGTTCTAGCGGAAGTCCACTAGGACGGCAAACATCTCGCCCGATCTGCCACACTGCCGACGGGCATCAATCACTGCGGGACATCAGCGCACCACCCTGCCTCACCAGGCCGCACCAGCTCCGGTGGGGCCGGCTGTCGTCGCTGATGAGCTGGGGCGCCGCGCGATCGGAACGGCTCACCGCGGCGCACCATTTAATTACGACGGCACATCAGTGGGCGACGCGCATCTTCCGAGCTACGCACGTGATCAATCACACGGTCTAAAAATAGCATCTCGAGAGTGCCGGCTGGTGCCGTCCTGCGGCGACTATCGCCCTAGGCAAGCGAACAGGTCATCAGGGCACGCGTCTCGACGAGATCGGTCACGAGCTGGACCAACGGGCGCGGCCCGTTTGGCACGCATGCAGGCACATGGTTGATATACTCTACCAGCTAGACAGTGCACGGTAAGCTCTCTGGTTACGGGTGGCCCGCGCGCACACACTTCTGCACAACGCGTCATGGCAATACTTTGGCTGCTCGGATGAGGCTTGCACCACACTCACGCGGACACCGCCGATAAGTACGGCGCACCTGGGAGACACGTCAGAATCGGACGAAACGGAGGCGACGACAAAACGAATTAGCTCGCCGTTGCATGATGCGGGCTGTCGGTTGCGCGAACATGCTAAAATCAGCTGCGTGTTCAAGCGCATCCTGTGTGACAATGCAAAACCGAACCGTTCGGTGTAGATTAGACGTGCTAGAAAATTGTGGCATTTAATTGTTGTGCTCTGTGCTCAAGGAACCTAATACTGGACGATAGCCGATACAAGCAACACTCTTTTGTACTACGTTAATCACTACTGGAGGGATACCTTTGATTTGGAACACTGGCGAGTGACAATGAGCTGCAGTTGATGCAATACTGTCTGCACGAACTTGGACCTCAGTCAGTAAATTCACCAGCAACAAGTTGGGGGGTTAGGAAGACAATGCCGTCGAGCTAGAAGCTGACGTACCGTGACTAAAAACTGGGGGCACAGGCTTCAACGTCTGCGTGGACATCGACGACTTTATCACGTTGCCTATCTTGGAGCCAATTCCGCCCGGGCCGCGACCTTCATTTTCTGCGGGGCCACCTATGCCGCGCGGTTCGCCTCCGGTGGGTGCCTGCACCCGCTCTCCGTGCCTCAGGGCCGGCCAGTGACGGCGGGCCGCTCCGCCCGTTTGGCGGACTGCGGCGGTGGCGGAACCGGCGGCGGCACCCGCACCGGCGCCGAGCGCGCCGACCGCGCCGGCGACGACACGTGCGACGCCACCGGCGGCGGCGGAGGCGGCGGCGGCGCTGGCGACGACAGGAAGCGGGCCAGTGCCGGCGACGTCACGCGGGAGCCGGGCGACGTCGCCGGCTGGACGGGCGCCGAGAAGGTGCGGTGCGCCGGCGACATGACCGGCAGCCGCGACGACACCACCGGCGGCACCGTGCGCGGCGACACGGGTGACGTCATGCGCGACACTGGTGACGTCACACCCGGCACCGGTGGAGCGGCACGCGTGACGGGCGGCGTCGACGGCCGGCAGGTGGCGGACGCCTCCGACGCCCGTGTAACGGTCGCGGAGGACGCTGGCGGTTCGGTTGGTTCACTCGCCGCGTCTTTGTCCGATGCTGGCTTCTGCTTGACGCTCCGCGACTGCTGTGAATGGACAGCAGCCCTCGTCATTTATTCATTATCGCGCATAGTGACGGTGATCTCCAAAGAACAAGTGGTTATTATACCACAGCTGTACACAGCAGAAACACAACGCACATTCAAGCAGAATTGGCTTTGCCATCCTAGGTACCACATGTTATTGGAGCTTAGGGGTGCACCGACTGCATCGGCCATGCAGCGCCCAGGGCACCACACGCCAAAAGTAGGAGCTTGACAGCAATTCGAAATCAAGCATCACATTGCACCAAGTGTTGGCTAAGTGCGTGCTGTCTGTGCGTTTATTCACAGCACGCACGCTAGCTGTTGCCTGGATCTTAAGATGGAGCTCATTCCAGGTGATAATCGGACGAACAGGAACGGTCTGTTCAGTCGCCCCCAGTCGGCATATGCAAGTGTCTAGCAGGCAGCCTGCCGCAGATCATATTTCACAGACTACGGCGTATGCCTGCTCGTCTCACACGAGATTGTATACACTGCGGTCCTTGTTGTTTGCTAAGTGTTCTGTACGCCAGAACACAGTCCTTTTACTTCCGCATGCCTTACAAATGCATCAATTGGAGCTCTTGGTGCGCATGAGACGTGATCACAGCGGCGTTTTCTTGTGACAACACGCACTGCGTAGTCCATCGTCTTGTCTACTCAATAGCGCTGCGCTTGGGTCGACGGAGGCCATGCAGGGCGACAGTGTAATGTACGATTGGACACCAGCAACTAAATATCATATTTTGTTCTTGATAGCTGTTCCCTTGATATATTTATGGCGGCCAGTGTACTACAATAGCGCTGCGCCACCTTACAGCGACTAAGCGGCTCCAGCCGTCACCGTCGCCGTCCGATACTGTTGAGTTGCACACAGATCTCAAGGTATCACCGAGCTCGGGGAGCACTGCCAGCCGAACAGTGCAGCTCGAGTGAGTGGACGAAGTGGCAGCAACAGTGGCGGCATATATTCCTGCGTCAGCAGAGCAGGAGTCAGGTGGTTGGTGTGTACGGCACGTCGACTGTTGGGTCATGTAGCGTCGCCAATCTCTCACGCCGATTGGTCGCGGGCGGAGAGACTAGCGACAGGTGAGACTCGAACCCACACTTTCAACGGCAACGGTGTCTGTGTCGGTGCCGGCATCGGTAGAGGCAGAGGCGGGGGCGTAGGCAGAGGTGGAAGTGGAGGAAATAGTAGCGTCCGCTGCACCAGTGCAGGCGGTGGCCGCAGAAGGAATTGACCGCTATGCACTCCAGTCAATTGAGCTGCGATTCTGCTTCCGACACTTGCGGAATTCACTAAACTTGTTTACTGTGGCTGCGTCTAGAATGTCTTCAGGTTCGTTGTACTGGGCGGGTTCGAGAACAATTTTATTACGCTTCTCCACAGGATACCTGGTACACGAAGGAGATGAGAAGTAGTCGGTACATGCTCTTGTCAGACACCGTTTGAATTCGTTCCCGAAGGTGGAATCGCTTGCTCGCAGGCGTCTGTGAAAGACTGTCTCTTTCTCGCCTATCCCTGTCCCGTCTGGTCTGAAGATATATCAGCTCTTGATCCGTTCCCAGCCAAGGACAGTCTGGGTATTGCGCTCTAACTCCCTTCAGTGGACGCTGGTCGCCAACAACTGCACCCCATGTCTTGCAAAATCTATCATACGTTGTGTCAATCGACTCCGTGTCGCCAACACACAACTCAGAACGGCATGCGAGGCCCACAGAGCTTGTCAACATTCACACGTCACGGCGCGCGGGTCACAAGCACACGCACTTTCCCTTTAATTCTGGTCAGTGAACCCCAGCTGCAACAGCATCACGACCACTCACATTAGCCTGCGTGCCTTCAGGCGCGCTTCCCAGCCATGCCGCGCTCGCAGGGACTTGGCACATTAGTGGTGGCGCTGTTCTCCGGTGTGTGGCCTCTTGAATGAGTTGACGCATGCTCGGCGTTTCGAGCATGTTGACGTACCAGGAAACTTGCAGGTTATCAAACCGGCTAGGATGTGTTGAAATAGCCGAGATCGGTACACTTGGCGTTCGCTTCAATGGAAGACGCGAATAAGCACCGCCATCAGAGCGTAGTGCGGGACCGACTGTCGGCACTAGTACGACAATCCGCAGCCAAACGGATGAACACCCAGTGCGCCCTCCAGTACACGTGCCGCCAATCGCAGCAGCGCCTCTCGAAGGTCCATCCGACCAGGACCCAAAGCCGTCGCGCCCTCACACACGGGTGGTCGTCGTCCGCGGTTGCCCTGGCGTCTTGCCAACTGGCACATGAACATACACAACGGGAACGTCGCTCATATTCGCACACGTAGCACCGCACATCAGGTGTCATCAGACCATCAGCGCAACACTTTTTTTTTAAAACTCGGGCTGAGACCAACAAACCGAAATCCCACCGTACACAGCGGCTTCACAACACAGGGCACCATTTCAACTGATCGTGCCAGAACGCACGCTCACCTGGTTGGTTGGTTGGTTGGTTATTGGTTTACGACACATCGACCGTTGAGCCATGTAGCGTCGCCAATCTCTCACACCGATTGGTCGCGGGCGAAGAGTAGCGACAGGTGAGATTCGAACCCACAACCTTTCGATTGTGAGACGAGCGACTTACCCTTAGGCTACTCGTCCCCCACGCTCACCTGGGCTGAATGCCTCTCAACAATCTGCAGCATCTGCTGCTCCAGCCGCTTCAGCTTGGCTTGATATTTCCGCTTCGTCCTATCCAAAGCGTCGGCGAGCGCACTGAAACCAAGCGGAGTGCTGGATGACCAAAGGCAATTAGAAATAGCGGTGACCTCGAACAGTATTCAGGTAAATATATGATCGCTGCAGGGATACCGGCGTGAGCATCTTCAACCGCCACAATCCCCACATCGATACTTGCTTTTACTCTTGCCTTGTTTGAATTGATGAAACACTTTGTTCACCACCTAAAGATAAGTACTGTTAGATATTTGGGCTTTAGAGCGCATCGACGATGCTGATAATTAAGCAAACACAAGTATTGCATGGAGATCTGGTCAAACAACTATTCAATTAGGTCACGTTTAGTTTAGTGCATTGCACTAAATAATTTTTATATATCTCTCTCAAAACGCTGGTTAAAAGAATACTGATCCAACCTGTGACTTCACCGAGGCCTCAGAAACATGTGTGCTTTTATACAATTACACAAAATATCGAAAACCACGATCGATGGTGGGTGTAACACTTGTCTCGCGCTGGCACTGACCCATTGGCGCGCTTTAGCTCGGCAATAAACTCGTCGGCGTGCTGCTGGCGCAATTCGGATGTACGCGTCAGCTCGTCGAGACTGGCCATCAGCTGGCGCAGACGCGACCGCTGCGCCACCTCCCGTCGTGACGGCGAACCAGAGTTTCCCGATCCGGCCGAATCGACGGTGTCGCCACTCGGCGGCTGAAGCAAGATTTCAGCGTTGCCAATATATTTGGAACGCCAAGTGACACAACAGACCACGACAAACGGTGCGGCGAGGTTCCAGGAACATGCACAGACGCCTGGGGCCCAACAAAATAATATCAAGTAGCAGCAGTGCCCTGACATTCTGAAATGTGATTGGAGACCAACACTTAATATATATATATATATATATATATATATATATATATATGTATATGGCATTGACATCACCGTTTATATTTTGACATTAAGTCCCACAATTATTCTGCATGATAGGCAAATTTTTTTACATTTTGAAGCACTTGTGGTTTTTAGCAGCAGTACTTCCCTAATTGGTGGAGGCAGCAGAGACTGAGATCACCATCATCATGCAATCAACAAAGGCTATAGAAGGTCACTCATCAACAGGGACTTTCTATATACATTTGCCGGCGCGAAATGGTCTTAGGCGGCCGATGCGCCTAATTCAACGAAATGAAATGAAATATACATTTGCACGCTTTTGTTCACGATTAGTTGGCTTTTTGACAGCCTTCCATCATAGGAAAGAGTAATTTTAGGACAATGAATAGCGTTTGAGAATGGCAGTCATCAATAAACTGTTATTCCTATTCGCCCCGTAATTCGGAACTATTATTGAACGGTAAATGGTGCAAGTCCACTTCGTCTTCGTGTGTCGGCGTATGTCAGGGTGTGGGTGCACGAACATAATATAAATTTAACAAAGCTACGACCATTAGCTTACGTCGAATTCTTCCCGAGCTCACGACATTGTAGCTGACAGAACAGGTCACGAAATAGCCGACCAGCAGTCTATGTTCATTTCCACTTCATGCTTATTTCGGACAAATCATATATTGCTGTATCTAGAGGATACGCAATGCGATGGACTTGCCAATACCCAGGCCGAAAAAAATCACAACAATGCCTACGTACAGAGCGTCGGTGTCCTGGTGTAAATGTCTCACGTGTTCAATGAATAAAACAACACACAATAATGTATCAATACAAAGTCACAAAGACGCAAAATAGCAACAAAGAAAGCAAATAGTAGGTAATACATAAACACGCGATATTTCCACCGTACACCATTGTGCTGGCGCATGAACATCTTCATTGCCGATGAGCACTCAGACCAGTTCTACAACACACAGCGCAAAACCCATCGCCCGTGCCGACACGAGTGCCGTGCCATCGACACATCGTCCACGTGACCAGTACCGTGCCATCGACACATCGTTCACGTGACCAGTACCGTGCCATCGACACATCGTCCACGTGACCAGTACCGTGCCATCGACACATCGTCCACGTGACCAGTACCGTGCCATCGACACATCGCCCACGTGACCAGTACCGTGCTATCGACACATCGTCCACGTGACCAGTGCCGTGCCATCGACACATCGTCCACGTGACCAGTACCGTGCCATCGACACATCGTCCACGTGACGAGTGGCGTGCCATCGACACATCGTCCACGTGACCAGTACCATGCCATCGACACATCGTCCACGTGACCAGTGCCGTGCCATCGACATATCGTCCACGTGACCAGTACCGTACCATCGACACATCGTCCACGTGACCAGTACCGTGCCATCGACACATCGCCCACGTGACCAGTACCGTGCCATCGACACATCGTCCACGTGACCAGTGCCGTGCCATCGACACATCGTCCACGTGACCAGTACCGTGCCATCGACACATCGTCCACGTGACCAGTACCGTGCCATCGACACATCGTCCGCGTGACCAGTACCGTGCCATCGATACATCGTCCACGTGACGAGTGCCGTGCCATCGACACATCGTCCGCGTGACTAGTGCCGTGCCATCGATACATCGTCCACGTGACCAGTACCGTGCCATCGACACATCGTCCACGTGACCAGTACCGTGCCATCGACATCGCCCACGTGATCGTACCGTGCCATCGACACATCGTCCACGTGACCAGTGCCGTGCCATCGACACATCGCCCACGTGACCAGTACCGTGCCAAGACACATCGTCCACGTGACCAGTACCGTGCCATCGACACATCGTCCGCGTGACCAGTACCGTGCCATCGATACATCGTCCACGTGACGAGTGCCGTGCCATCGACACATCGTCCGCGTGACTAGTGCCGTGCCATCGATACATCGTCCACGTGACTAGTACCGTGCCATCGATACATCGTCCACGTGACGAGTGCCGTGCCATCGACACATCGTCCGCGTGACTAGTACCGTGCCATCGATACATCGTCCGCGTGACTAGTGCCGTGCCATCGATACATCGTCCGCGTGACTAGTGCCGTGCCATCGACACATCGTCCACGTGACTAGTACCGTGCCATCGATACATCGTCCACGTGACGAGTACCGTGCCATCGATACATCGTCCACGTGACGAGTGCCGTGCCAAAGACACATCGTCCGCGTGACTAGTACCGTGCCATCGATACATCATCCACGTGACGAGTGCCGTGCCATCGATACATCGTCCACGTGACGAGTGCCGTGCCATCGATACATCGTCCGCGTGACTAGTGCCGTGCCATCGATACATCGCCCGCGTGACTAGTGCCGTGCCATCGACACATCGTCCACGTGACTAGTACCGTGCCATCGATACATCGTCCGCGTGACGAGTACCGTGCCATCGATACATCGTCCGCGTGACTAGTACCGTGCCATCGACACATCATCCGCGTGACTAGTACCGTGCCATCGATACATCGTCCACGTGACTAGTGCCGTGCCATCGACACATCGTCCACGTGACTAGTACCGTGCCATCGATACATCGTCCACGTGACGAGTACCGTGCCATCGATACATCGTCCACGTGACGAGTGCCGTGCCATCGACACATCATCCGCGTGACTAGTACCGTGCCATCGATACATCGTCCACGTGACGAGTGCCGTGCCATCGACACATCGTCCACGTGACTAGTACCGTGCCATCGATACATCGTCCGCGTGACCAGTACCGTGCCATCGATACATCGCCCACGTGACTAGTGCCGTGCCAAAACACATCGTCCGCGCGACTAGTGCCGTGACACGAACAGCTCCATTTGTCGGACGATCTCCTGTCCGCCCGACATGTATAGCATTCAGTGCAGTCACCAATCGTCTACCATGGACATCGCTTAATGCCGGCGTTCCACAGGGAGCCTACATGAAGCCTGACGCTGGTGTCTGACACAGCACCAGGTGTCCTACGTACTCCCCTTACATGTCACACACTACTCCTCTCACGCGCATATTACACAATAATTATACGTGTCACTCGCCACTCCCCACGCATGTAACTTACGTACCGCTCCCAAACATCACCCACTACTACTTCCCCACACCACTCCCTGACACCCACACATCATTCACCACCCTTCTACGCATCACTCACAACTTCCCCTTCCTGCATCACCGGCCATCCCACCGTTCGCGCCGCCTCCTCATGGGGTGGGCACCCTCTGCCCTCACGCGTACTACGCACGCTGCTCCTCCGCTCAGGCGGCCGCTCACCTCGGTTAGTTAGTTAGTTATTAGGGCCTTAGGGCGCATCGACTACATTGGTCATGTTGCGCCCACCGCTCACCTCGGTCTCGGCGTCTGCCAGCTGCTCGGCGTGCTCAGCGCGCAGCTGCTCCAGCCGCAGCCGGTGCGCCCGCTCTCTGGCGGCCAGCGACGCCAGCTTCAGCTCCAGACCGGCCTTCTCGCGCTCCGCCAGGAACAGCCGCGAGCGCAGCTCGGCGCGGTCCTCGCGCAGCGCCATCAGCTCCTGGGAGCGCGCGGCGCGCACGGTGAGGGAGGGACGCGCGGGTCCCTGGACGCAGTACGGTGGTGGGTGGCGCACAGGGTGACGGTCTGCGTGTCGCAGCGATGGTGGCGTGACCGTCCGTCAGGCCGAAAGGGTGGCTCAGGAACAGCCAGCTATCTTTGACTGAAGACGCTGGAATTGTCACGGACGTATCGCGTGCGCAGAGGAATACTATTGCGACACTCAGTGTGGTGATTAATAGCGACACTGTGGTGATTGTGGTGTGCTGTGGTGATTAATAGCGACAGCGACAATATGCGACCAAGGCGCCGGCCGAGGGGTGCACATGGCAGTCGTCGGAGCGGCTCGCAGGCTGACGAAACCACACGTTGTGGATGTAGACAATTTTGTCGGCGGTGGTGATGGCCATAGTAGCTAACCAGTAGTCAGAACGGGTATATCCGACCACAGACGTAGTTATTCGTTTTATAACACGCCGACCGTTGAGTCATGTCGCGTCGTCAATCTCTCACGCCGACTGGTCGTGGGCGAAGAGTAGCAATAGGTGAGACTTCGACCAGAGACGCGTTACACCGGGAAGCAAAAGCTGATCTAGGCACCCTCAATAAAACATCCACCCACCCGCACTAGCTTACTATATATATCAGGTCTCAAACGCCTCGTTTAAATTGACACGCTCTGGGCGAGCTGCACTGATTAATTATCTTGAGTTTAAATTTATCCCGGGTTGTGTTGCGCATCCAACACCATCGGACCAGCTGTGCACTCCGACCCAACGTTGCAAGCACGGGGACCACTGGGCGAAAACTGACTGGCATAGTGCACCGAGAACGCCTGGCGAATGTAGCACACCTATACGACACCTGCGTGGCATGAAGCTGCCATGAACCCAGACTGTCCATAACAGAACCACTGCACGTGTAGGGCATGTATTGTGAAATATATAAATGAAGATGGTAACGAAAAAGGCACATTACGGAAGCTTAACAAAATTGCAAGATACAATTTCGGATTTGATTTAAGCAGCCATACATGAGTAAAAATGTCCTCAAAGTGGTGAGAATCATATTAACATCTTCCACACAAAACGCAAATAGGACGTTGGGGTGAGGTATCATAGACAAAAAAAGTCCTACTACAGATGGAAGCACTTGTCCGTTAAGTGTTGTTTTGCACATTTACTCCCGAATTTAGACACACCGCCCACCAGAACAACACCAACGCGCTGCGGAGAGTGACCCGCCCACCGACCTGCATCAGCACGGCGTGCTCCAGGTCGAGTCTCTGCAGGGCGGCGGGCGGCAGCGAGCGGGGCTCTGGCGCCGGGTGGCACGTGCTCTCCAGCTGGACGACGGTGCGCACCACCAGCGCGCGCTCCAGCTTCAGCCGCTGGATGTGTTGGCGCACGCGAGACTCATCCGACTTGGCCACATCCACGTCGACGCCGCTCGATGAAGACGACGTGGTGCTGCCGAAGGAAAGCGGACGGTTCGACGCTGTTCTGTGGGAGGAGGCGCTTCACGAGGTGGTGCCAGGTGAGAAATCGCTTCAAGATGATATCGGTGTATAGGGGATTGCGTCTTGACTTAGTGGCGTTGAAAGAGGGGTGAACCAAGGCAAGGCGCGGTCCAAGGTCCATGGGTACAGGAAAAAGGGAAGGGCTTTTAGTGCAATTGGGACTGGCTGTCTATTAAGGACCACGTGATGGACAGGTGTTGAATCCACAAGGAACTGTGGCCTTCTCAACCTACCTTCTTAACAATCCACGACTTCAGTGCTTTCATGCTGATCTGCTGAGTGTCCACTGAGTGCACCGTGATAGTACAAAACCAAGAGTCGCAAGACTATCTTCGAGGTTCTTTGTTTGCTTGCTATTATGCTCCAGATTGCGCATCTGCGCTAAATACATAATCGTCTGACTTCGATGGCTTTGTTTATATACTGCTGGTGGTAGTATCCGCGCACTAGCACTGCAAGTTTGAACACTACAAATTTAACTTAGTTAGTTAAATAATATTATTTACTAATATAACACACCATTTTAAGAAGCGCAAAATACGAAAACGTTTGTTTCTCTCAAGGTCGGAAATGCACCGAAAGAGAAATGCACAGAAACACTAAGTACCCGAGCACTAAGTATCCGAGCAGTAATCTAAGGGCTCATCCAAAAGCTAGAGACACTGTGAAGCAAAAAACCAGAGCAGCAAAGCGAGCAAAAAACTGGATTTAGCTAGGAACTGTAATGGGGACAGTAAAAAGTTCTTTAGTTTCTACAAGCTGAGCAAAGTTTCTAGCACAATTGGTCCACTGGAAGTAAATGGGACTACACTGGGTGAGGATAGTGAGATGGTTGAGGAGCTGAGCAAGCAGTTTAAATCAGTGTTTACATTGGAAGATATGACCAATCTGCCGACCGTACACCCTAGTTCAGTGACATATGATCTGATAAATGATGTTGATTTCATTGATAGTGGTGTTGCTTTACATTATATCAGGAAAATGAAGCCAAACAAGGCAGCAGGACCTGATGAAATTGATGGTAGGGTGTTGCGGGAAGCTGAAAAGGAACTGGCATTTCCACTTAGTATAATATTTTATAGATCAGTTTCATGAAATGAAATTCCAACAGATTGTAAAAGGGCAAATGTAGTTCCTATTTTGAAGAAAGGAGAAAGAGGGAAAGATGAAAACTATAGGCTAGTATGTCTCACATTCCTAGTCTGCAAGGTACTCGAATCAGTTATCAAGGATAGAATAGTTAGTTATCTGGAAGGAAACAGATTGATTAAAGATACTCAACATGGGTTTAGAAAAGGACGGTCGTGTCTCACAAATCGTCTTTTGAACTTTTTGAACTTCACAACAGAACAAGTTGATCAGCGAAATCAGGTTGATGCGGCACATCTCGACTTTAGTAAGGCCTTTGACAAGGTACCCCTTAAACGGTTAATGATACAGCTTCAGGCCCATGGTATTGCAGTGTAGCATCTTCAAATGGATAGAGTTGTGGCTTTCAGGTAGACAACAAAGAGTGATGCTAAATGGTACAAAGTCATCATGGCAAAATGTTCTTAGTGGAGTCCCCCAGGGGTCGTTACTGGGGCCACTACTGTTCATTATATTTGTAAATAACAATGAAAGTGGCCTAAGCAGTAAAGATTTGAAATTTGCGGATGATTTGAAGGTCTTTAGGGCAATAACAGGTCAAAACAAGCATATCTCGCTGCAAAAAGACTTGGACGAACTTGTGAAGTGGTCCGAAGAATGGCAAATGAAATTTAACCTTGATAAGTGCAAATTCATGCATGTAGGTAAGCAGCATATGCAGGCTCCATACTTGATGGGTGGCCAAGTACTATCAGTCATCAGGAAGCTTTACTGTGCATATGTCAGGCCACATTTGGAATATTGCACCCAAGCTTGGTCTCCTAGCTATGAAAAAGATTGTTGGCTTTTAGAGAGAGTACAAAAGAGGGCTACAAAAATGGTTAATGGTATAAGCAACCTGGCATATGAGGAAAGATTGAAGAAATTGAACATGTTTTCACTTAGATATAGAAGGCTGAGAGGAGATCTCATCGAGGTCTTTAAATTTGTCCATGGTCTGGATATGGGATATCTTGGGGAAACGTTTGAATTTAACAGAAATGATGCAATTAGAGGCCATAAATTCAAAATTAAAGTTAACCACAGCCGAACAAGGTTAAGACAGACTTTCTTCACCAACAGGGTAGTAGAACACTGGAACTAGCTGCCAGAAATCATTGTCAGTAGCAGCACATTGAACATCTTTAAAAACAGCAGAGACAATCAATATAAGAATAGAGGGCTTGCTTTTCAGTATTACAGGGAGGGCTGATTGACAGATTTGGTGGGCAACTGGTTAAGTGTACAGAGTGCAACCAAGAAGGGCCCTTGTGGCTCATAGTTGCACTTATCCTTTGTCTTTTATGTCTGTACTACCAAAAATTGCTACTTTAACCATTATGCCTACGGCATTCACTATATTCAATATAGTTGTGAATATTATTAAGCACAACCAGTGCCACTTGAACACAATCAAACATTTTCATCAAAAGACACGCCTACATGACAGGAGACATTACCAACTGCAAAATGCGGACATACAAGCAGACATAGACAAAGTACTAATAATGGGATCATGCTTAGCTATCACATGCAACATACCACGACGGATCGGCCAGTGAAATGGCCGACATGACACACTCATTTCTCAGATTTTGGCGAAGATCAGCTTGTACGGAAATCTGGTGCTACGAATCAGCCTGATCAATTTTCAGGTCGATCAGACTAACGGCTAACGTTACGTTAACGGTCCGGTAACGTTCTGAGATGTCACGAAAAGTGGCTCTCTCAAAACCTGTACCTTTACACCGTCAGGCATCAATTCACTTTCTGATACATTTTTAGGTCGAACAAGTCCAATGAGTGAATTCGTGATGGCATCTGCCAAAATGTGCCCTTTCCATGACAAAAACATCGTGATATTTAATTTGGTGATAGTTCGTGACACCTAGCCAGTTCAAACTGACAAACTCTTCGACCGAAACTCTTGACTACTCTTCGCTCGCGACCAATCGGCGTGAGAAATTGGCGACGCTGTACGACCGAAAACAGGTGACGTATCGCAAAACCAATAATCGACTAACGGCTAACGTTACGTTAACGTACAGGGCAGGGAAATATTGACTATTTGCGCTGTAGGCGGCCGCCGCCGCTGCTACAGGCGGCCGCCGCCGCTGCTACAGCCGGCCGCCGCCGCTGCTACAGGCGGCCGCCGCCGCTGCTACAGCCGGCCGCCGCCGCTGCTACAGCCGGCCGCCGCCGCTGCTACAGGCGGCCGCCGCCGCTGCTGCAGCCGGCCGCCGCCGCCGCTGCTACAGGCGGCCGCCGCCGCTGCTGCAGCCGGCCGCCGCCGCTGCTACAGGCGGCCGCCGCCGCTGCTACAGCCGGCCGCCGCCGCTGCTACAGGCGGCCGCCGCCGCTGCTACAGCCGGCCGCCGCCGCTGCTACAGCCGGCCGCCGCCGCTGCTACAGGCGGCCGCCGCCGCTGCTACAGGCGGCCGCCGCCGCTGGTACAGGCGGCCGCCGCCGCTGCTACAGCCGGCCGCCGCCGCCGCTGCTACAGCCGGCCGCCGCCGCTGCTACAGGCGGCCGCCGCCGCTGCTACAGGCGGCCGCCGCCGCTGCTACAGCCGGCCGCCGCCGCTGCTACAGGCGGCCGCCGCCGCTGCTACAGCCGGCCGCCGCCGCTGCTACAGCCGGCCGCCGCCGCCGCTGCTACAGCCGGCCGCCGCCGCTGCCCCCCGCTGCTACAGGCGGCCGCCGCCGCTGCTACAGGCGGCCGCCGCCGCTGCTGCAGCCGGCCGACGCCGCTGCTGCAGGCGGCCGACGCCGCTGCTACAGGCGGCCGCCGCCGCTGCTACAGGCGGCCGCCGCCGCTGCTACAGGCGGCCGCCGCCGCTGCTACAGGCGGCCGCCGCCGCTGCTGCAGCCGGCCGACGCCGCTGCCACCCCTCATAAAGACATAAAAGATTAGCGCAACTATGAGCCACAAGTGCCCTTCTTGGTTGCACACTGTACACTCAACCAGTTGCCCACCAAATCTGTCAATCAGCCCTCCCTGTAATACTGAAAAGCCAGCCCTCTATTCTTATAATGATTGTCTATGCTGTTTTTAAAGATGTTCAATGTGCTGCTACTGACAATGATTTCTGGCAGCTAGTTCCAGTGTTCTACTACCCTGTTGGTGAAGAAAGTCTGTCCTAACCTTGTTCTGCTGTGGTTAACTTTAATTTTGAATTTATGACCTCTAATTGCATCATTTCTGTTAAATTCAAACATGTCACTTTCACAATGTCACCACTACAGTTCGCACTGCCGCCACACCGCTCGTGCTCTGCCGTCGTTCTGCGGCTGGTGGGGCGGGGTAGGCCATTCAATGCTGACGTGATGAGGTGGCTTAGGTGCGCATCGACTGCACATGTCATGCAGTTCGCTTGATGGAGGACGCGCTGTGCGTATCTGTGTTGGGGGTTGTCCACACTGCCCTAGAACAACTGAACCAGAGAGATAAGAGATTAAGAGTTTTGGAAAAATACGGGCAACCTCACCACGGCTATCGCTGCCGTCTCTTTTGTGTCGGCGGTGGTTCTGCCGTCAACTGGGCAGCCATAGGGATAATAGCGCTGTTGCTTACACCGGAGATGGACGCTCACATGAACAGCCAATTTGGATAGGATTTTGACAAAGGAGGCCAACAGTTCCGGTGATCACACTGCCCAGTTGCTGACGAGGACCGGGCTGGTGAGCCGCCTGTCCTCACCACTGTTGAACGATCAATTTTTCCTCTCGCTGATCCACGTGTACTGCACTGACCCACTTAGACGACACAAGAAGATAGCGAAAAATGCATGCGAAGTTCCGAACTAACTCATTGATATTGGTAACGACGTGATAATCAGGAATGGTTGCGTAAACTGTCGCATACGGGGACAGACCAACTCTTTGAGTCCTCCTCCTGAAGAGCAGGATACAAATGAAGCTGATCTGTGTAACATACGAGTATATCCGCCACGTCATCTGGCACGCTGAAGTCTCAAGACGCAAGCCGACACGATGTGGAAGAGATGCTTCCAACGCTCGGCGTTTGACCTTCCAGAACAAGTTAAATCAAATTCAGCTAAGCGTAAATTAGGCACTTTAAACCACACCAATGCGGGAACTTTTCTCACACCGAAAAGCACATGGTGGTCAATCGATCAATCGGACCTTCTGCGACTCAGATTCCTTTTGCACTTGACATGCCAAGGAGACGAGGAAAACCAGTAGATTGCAATTGACGATACGATATGCTTTTTTGCGATACAAATATCCTGGTGGCTACATAGATCAACCGGTGACGTTCCCGGTCAAGGGAATGGATGATTTTCTTTTCCACGTTTTCAGATATTTCCTTTTTTAAATTCAAGTAGCTAGGAGCTTTTGGTATTTAATAGCACCAAAAGCTTCCAAAATATATTCGGAAGTTTCTTGGCAGTTGAGACACCCCGCATGATGAAATTCAATGAATCAATCATGGGTCAGGTCAAGTCAACGATTTTGTTTTTGCCAAACTCATAACTCGTGCCAAAGTTTGGAAAATTAGGTGTAACAATAATCGAATACTTAATCCAACTCAAACGCCACAATTATCCCCAGATAACCCAAATAACAAAAAAGGTTACATGGGGTTAGTTACAATTGTTCGAAATTCGGGCGTGGGGACCTTTCATGTCCGACATGATAGCTGTTACCTGTCCTTGCATCGCTTTGCATGAGAAGTCGCAGAAAAGGTGATCCGACGGCAATGTGAATCTTCGATGAGCGGATATGTGCCTTTTGTATATCCTTGAAAACCTTGTCAAAGATACGCAGATCCTCCCAATTTGCACGACCGTTGCACTATATGAATTTGGGTCGTTAACGACAACCTCGATTTGTGAATGAGCTAACAATATAGAATGTATGCAAACTAGCTGGTCTGGGACCGGACGAATGCACATCAAAGATGTTAATCAGCTTCCGACTTCGGTGGATGAATAACTTATTGAGAATACTTTCTCTCAGGAAAACATCCATCATATCAAAAACCATATTAACTCTTGTGGGAGAACACAAATATCATAACGTACTCTTGAAGTCTATAAATTTCCACGACTGTATTACGTAAGTTTTCAGCGACGGAAAAGAAAAGAGCTGCGCCAAGGACCATCTTGATGTGGAAAACTAAAAAGTCCATCATCTTTTGGTCTTGAAGAGAACAAATAGTCAAAGATAACAAATAGTGCCAACCACTTTTGAATTTCATCGCTTATCGTTTCGTCGGCGCCACCGACAAAATAATGACGGCGAAGAACTCCGCGAACAGACTTTGATTAGAAACTGAACAGCTGCGCCAACTAACTGATCGCGATTATGACAGGACTACACACACTACACTGACTGTATCGACACACGACCGTAACAGGACTACACACAATACACTGACTGTACCGACACACGACCGTAACAGGACTACACACAATGCACTGGCTGTATCGACACATGACCGTAACAGGACTACACACAATGCACTGGCTGTATCGACACACGACCGTAACAGGACTACACACAATACACTGACTGTACCGACACACGACCGTAACAGGACTACACACAATACACTGACTGTACCGACACACGACCGTAACAGGACTACACACAATACACTGACCGTATCGACACACGACCGTAACAGGACTACACACAATACACTGACTGTACCGATACACGACCGTAACAGGAATGTACACTCAAGTTGGATTGCCAAGATATGGTCGTGACGGAGCTGCACCGAAAGCATATCGAGTAAAGTTCATCTCACCGGCCATGGGCAAACGCTTAACCGAAACACTCATACCTTTGGCAACACCGATCGGATCGCCGGAACAACCACCCACCACCCATGCGCAGTGTTGGATTTTCACTTCTCAGTCTTGGATTCGGAGTGTATAATTTTTTGGCTTGCCAAAGTATGGAGTGTATAATCTTGAGAGGCACTATGTTATGGGGTGTATAATTTCCCAGTTTGCCAAATTATGGGGTGTATGTTGAAGCACCAAGTAACAGAGTATATACATTTTATATATAACGAAGTGTATAAATTTTGAAAAATGCAGTGATGTCTCCTGGAATGAAGAACAAAAACCCAGGGGCCTCGGTAGCCTAGATGGTGGAGCGTGGGACTCGAATCTCACGGCCGGCGGCATTTGCAGTCCACCCACGACCAATCGGTGTGATATAGGTTGGCGGCGCTATGCGACCTTGCGGTTGAATGCGTCGTAAAATAACCCGATAATTCTTCTTCCTCAAGAATAAAACGTCTTTAAGTAATTTGTTAGGTTCTTATCCTAGTGTCTCACAGACAACCAGATGGGGTCCACCACACATCGTCGTCTGAAGTCATCCACTACGTTACGTGAATGACTTATAAGGCAACTTCCTGAGCAATGGTAGAGAAAATGAACACAAAAGTATACTTAATCGATGTCAACCAAGTTTATATATCAATACCTGCCACTCCTAGCATAGGTACCAACACCGCATAACTAATACAAATTCACAACATACCTCGAGAGCAGGACGTTCGTGCACCGCTGGGTCTAAAATGGGAGGGTCTAAAATGTTACTTCGGGATATGGGTTTCGGAATATATAATGGTTGAAGGAAAGTTATACTAAAACAATCCGTCTAAAATCTTTTATTCTCTCCACGATGAAATTTTCTTTTTTTCAAATGAGAAAGCTGAAAAAAAAATATTGAAGTCAATCCTTATTAATATTAAATGTATTTCAATGCACTTTTTAGTTCATGTCTGGAATGTTTAGTAGAAGCAAGGAATGATTTGGAAGGATGAAAAGCGACTAGACGGGCGGGCAAATTGCCGCCGTAAAACAGACTATCGTCACGGACGAGCGGAAATTAGCGTCTCATTTCGCGCCATGATTGCTATGAAATACCAAAAAATAAAAATAAGTTAGAGAAAATTGCCAAGAGAATTACAGGGAACTTTTTTCTGAATTAATAATAATCAGGACTGTGGGAAGAAATTAATCATTGGATCAGAATAAGGCTTATAAGAGTGTAGAGAATTAGGTCAACACGTAAATCTGAATTTGTCCGGAGTGGGGAAACCTCGCGGTCGGAGTGGCATGAATGCAACTATTCCCGCTTGTTGATGAAATTCAGAAACAATATAAGTCATGAAATCGAAAGAAGGTGAAATTTCTGGTTCTATGGGTCTTCATTTTGGAGCAAAGTGTTAGCAGGTTTTAGGAACGTTTTGGTACCATTCAGGCAATTTTCATGTGGAAAATCCTTCCGATATCTTTTATGTACATCGCTCCTGACTGCTTAATAATATAAATATGAACAGTTTTATCCATCCCAATTGATGCAGAACATATCATTCTCTAAGGAACCAAGAAGAAATGCATTATCCATGGCTTTTCGTGGCAATGGTTCAAATAGCTCCGGCCGGAGTGGGAGATGGAGAGCGGTGAACTCATTGAATCCAAGAACGCGGTCGGGCTGGTGAAGGTGAATTCCTATATTTGGTTAGCGGGGCGTAGTGGTTTTTTTATTCAACGAAGGATTTTCTTTAAAGTTTTTCGCTGCCATCTGGAAGGAATTGACTGCGTGTTTGGCTCGAGGTATTAGAGGTTGTATTATCTGACTATGTAGGTACCTACCTACTTACCTATATCAAATATCTTCGCGGTAATTCGAGTTATTGATTTGGATAAACCAAAGCTGTAAGCTTGTGTTGTGTGACGGGAAATCTTCAGATAATACAAGGAGCAGGACATGATAATATTAATTGCTGCGATGTTTTGCCGACAAGCGTAGAAATGAACAAAACTGATTGCTTTGCTTTTGTCTGGAAAATTTTGTTTTCACTTCAAAATTTTGTTTTCACTTTCACTTTAATTTTGAAGCGTGAATGTTTTTCTTTCAAAATGGGGGCTGGGCCTCTTCAGTGCACATTGACTGCAGATATTATAGATATGCATGCATTCAAGCATTATTTGTGCTTTCATGAAATGTTCAGGAATTATTAGGTGCATCCTGTCCATATTCTCCATTGAATACCATTATACTCTTAACATTTCTGGTCTGACTTTCTGAATGGACAAATTTGCAGTTTAAGGTGATTTGATTTCTTGAAATTTATTTTTTGTGCAATGATTATGAATATGTTCATAATGTAGGTACTTACATGATGTGACTGCACATTTTTTTGGCAAGTGCAGTTGGGTAGCAAAATGACACCAAAAAAGTGGCTCAGGTTTGGTTGGGAAATATACCATGAAATGTGATGTTATAAATGAAGAAAAAGCTGCAGCCTAACTGGATGCAAGAAAATCTATTTTTAATAATTTTTTTTTATACGCAATTAATTAAAAGTATTAAAATGAATTAAGAAATGAAAAGTAAATGGCCTATGCTAACTAAACAGCCTATGCTAGCCCGAGTGTTTTTTAAAATTCAAAAACTTTTATATTCCTGAATGATTCTGAAAGGAATTTGATGAATGGATAACTTACAAAAAAAATAATATAGCATAATTTAGCCAAACCTAATACCTTTGTATGCTTCATGGAGGCAAACTGTGTGTAAAACATGTGTGGAAATTAATAGTGCCCATGACAATTCCTATGCTGTAGCAAAACATGGCTCATATCCACCAGTATTTTGGAGATTTGGGGGAAGTGCTACACTTTGTGGCTTCCCAGTTGTGTGGATGCCACTATAGCTCTTGGTGTTCATCCATACATTCTTCTGAGCACATCTGGACTCTGTTCTGAGGTTTGTCCACAAATGGAGAACATACACATGAATGCACTGGTGGCTGTTTATTAATTCACCTGCACCTCACCATAAATCGCACATGCACAAATGGAATGTTATGGAATGATATGGAAGATGGAATGTTGTGAAATATGGAATGTTCAGTGGCATTAAGATCATATTCAGACTGCAGTGATCCATATTTTGCCATCCATTGACATATGTTGTACTTGTGGATGCTAGCAAACTGATATTCTTCCAATCTGGCTGGCATCTCATTTTCGGCTTTACTCCTGCCTCCTCTTGGAATGTGCCTACAGATGTCTCGAAATAACAAATGTGTATTATCCTCAATTATACTGGAAACTTCATGTGGTAGGGGACCCAATATGACTGAATTTTCATCTCCACCCAAGTTATCACTATTGTATAATGACATCTAACTGTCTTGCTAGTTAAGTATGTCTTCATCCAGCAATGCAAGGAGTGTATTTTTTTCCGGAGTGTATAATTCTTTGGATTGCAAAAGTTCCAAAAAAGGGCCACTTTTCCAACGCTGCCCATGCGTTTGTAGCAGGCAAGTCAGCGGCCGTGACTAGACTCGGTGGTGCGGGACACTCGACCCGGAGCCCAGTCCGCTGCGGGGAAGTCCCAGCGGAAGCGACCCAGAACGGTGCAGCCGGTCGCCGCCCACCTGGTGTTGTGGCTGTCGAGGTCTTCGTAGGCGGTCGTGCTGCGCTCGTGCCTGTCGAGCCGGCTGAGCGCGTGGCGCGCCACGTTCTCGCAGCTGCGCCGCTGCTCGCTGGCCACGCGCAGAGCCGTCTCGGCCTCGGCCGTCGGCGGCCGACCGGCCGAGGTCAGGCCGAGGCCGAGACCAGCGGCTCGGCAGCTGGCCAGCAACAGCGCCAGCTCAGAGTCCTGGCCGGCAGCACAGCTGCGCTGTTCATCAACGCAGACAGAACCACGGGGCTGAGCAGCGTGGGCGAGGACAGGCAGCGCGGCTATTCCACACGCGCAGCCGACGGCTCGTCCACTGAATACAAGCACCGCCGTGCAAACAGCAGGAAGCTGCATATACTATACAGTTCTAGTCTAAATGCGCAAAATGGGGATGAATTCATAAACTCACGCATACTTGTCTTACACAGAAAAACAAGCGGTTAGGCAAAAACCACCGCATACGGGAGGCACAGAGCCACGAGTTTCAAAAAGCTCGCTGGGCTGGGTCGGTTCAGGGTAGTAATTGCAAGTCGCTTAAGCTGCTCGGAAGACACCGTGAGATCATCAGGAGTCGCGAAACACCACGGGCAATGCGATACTGCCTTGGCATTCAGAGTAATTGTGTAATCAGGTGGCATGAGCGCACGACTTCAGGGCTCCCAACAATTCCGTGCAACTTGACTGCCAACGTGCAATGTGGCCGAATGGTGACGCATCCGTCTTACGCGTGCATAGTCAGTCCTCAGGACCACACAGCTTGTCCGACGGTTGGCTGTCGCACACATATCAGGAATGATCCGTACGACCTCTGTCCCGATCTATGCATCCGCTGCTCGCTACCCGTTCGAGTTCCTGCCCCTAACCCACTCGCCCATTGTCCTGGGTCTGCATGTCCCGTCCCTGAGCCAACTGTCGCTAGTGCTAAGATACCCACCCGTCCCCGTCCTGACCCACACACCCACACCGTCTCCGAGAGACACCTCACCACCCCGGACTCACACCCCACTCTGACCAGCAGTGCGCACCACCCACCCACACCGCATCCGAGAAACACACCCCCACCCCTGACTCACACCCCACTCTGACCAGCAGACCACACCAGCTGCCGCACCACCCACCCACACCGCCTGTGATACACACCCCCACCCCTGCCTCACACCCCACTCTGACCAGCAGACCACGCCACCCACCCACACCGCATCCGATAGACACACCCCCACCCCTGACTCACACCCCACTCTGACCAGCAGGCCGCACCCGCCGCCGCGCCACCCACCTGCAGTGCCACCAGCACGTCGAACGCCTCGGTCAGCTGGTCCGACTGGTCGGCGGCCAGCTGCAGCGCCACGCAGTTGCTCTCGTACTTGCCGACCAGCGAGGCCAGGTGGTCGGCCTGGGCGCGCGTCGCCTCCAGCGACAGCATGGTGACGTCGGCCGCCGCCTGCGCGTGGTCGAGCCGCGCGCGCAGCCGCTGCGTCTCCAGCTCGGCTAGCAACATCCGTTCCTGCAGACAGAGCTCCGAGCCGTGCAGCGACTCCTGCGACCAGCAGTCGGCCTGGTAGCCCTGCACCAGGTGCTCGGCCACCTTGGTGCTCTGCACCTGCCGCGCAGCGCACGCACACCGTCACAAAGAAACCGCATCGATCCGGTAGACTCAGTGCTCATGCATCACACATCATCCATTGTGCAAACGATACAATAAATACAAAACTCAGTCAGTGGAATGTGAGTCGAGTTCAACGAAATAAACGCGTCGAGTCCCAGCCAAACTTTAATACCACACATCTACTGACCTTAATAGGATACAGAATAATAGCACGTCTAACAGCATGCGACGGTAGGAGCTAAATATGCAAATGCATGCAAAGCGGAGAATGGCGAGGTTGACATCGGACGCATAACATGAACCGTATTACAGACAAATTTGCCTAATTGTTGGCGCGACCCATGTTTGCTTGTGCTCAAGAGCGTGCTGACTGGAGGGCCATTGAAACCCATCTGTCGGAACAACACGTCTACCTCCTGTTGCCCACCTCTGCGACCTAACACGACATAGTTTGCGTCCCGCCTGGCAAAGCGGCCCGCCCTGATACAACTCCCCGCTGTTATCACGCCTGCCCCGCCTCCCACTGTCCATAGACCCGCTCCGGTGACCCGACTCACCCCGCAGGCGGATATGTCCGAGCCGGTGACGCCGACTCTGGACGGCCTCAGGCGGACCCGCTCGGCCATGCGCGGCACCACGGCAGACTGGTCGCCGGCGGGCGCAGCGGTCGAGCTGCGCGACCGCACCGGCGACGGGCTGTCCACCAGGCGGGTGTACTCCACCAGCTGCCGACAGCACGGCCGGGCACCCAACTGTCACGGCCATACCACAGCCGGCCAGACAGGCAACGGCTGTACGGGAGCCACATACAACTCCGTGTGAAGTCGCACACCGAAAAGAGCCACCGTAGTGAACACCGCTTCACAGAACCAACGATCAATATTGGACGTAAAATCACCGGACGATATGCCGCTGGCACCGCCTATAACACCCCAGGAAAACAGGCTCGGCTTCTCGACATAAAGAGATCAGTGCAAATCTTCTTCTTCTTCTTAGTTCTTCTTGTCTTATAGTTCTTATAGTTCTTCTTATCTATCTTCTTAGTTGCACTCTGGACACTGAACCAATTGCCCACCAAACCGTCGATCAGCCCTCACTGGAATACCGAAAAGCAAGCCATCTATTCTTATAATGATGGTCTTTGCGGTTTTTAAAGATGTTCAGTGCGCTGCTACTGACAATTGTTTCTGGCAGCTGGTTCCAGTGTCCTACTACCCCTGTTGGTGAAGAAAGACTGTCTTAACCTTGTCCTGCTGTGATTAACTTTAATTTGGAATTGATGCCATCTAATTGTATCATTTCTGTCAAAATCAAACATTTCCCTGAGATATATTTGTTCCTGACCATGAACAAATGTAAAGACCTCAATGGGATCTCCTCTCAGCCTTCCATCTCTAAGTGAAAACATATTAAATTTCTTCAGTCTTTCCTCATATGACAGGTTGCTTATACCATTAACCATTTTTGTTGCCCTCTTTTGTTTAACCATTTTTGTTGCCCTCTTTTGTAGTCTCTCTAAAGCCAATTTTTTCATAACTAGGGGACCAAGCTTGGACACAGTATTCCAAATGTGGCCTGACATATGCACAGTAAAGCTTCCTGATGACTTCCTCACTTTTATATGGTACATTCATATTTATTTTCTCAATCATTCATAGTGCCTTCTGTCTGGCTTCTTTCGTCTGTTGTGATGCCCCCAATTGTGTTCAGAATACCACCAAGTCCCTTTCCTGCTGAATTACTGATAGTACTTGGCCACTCAAAGTATGGAGCCTTCATATGCTGCATACCTACATGCATGATTTTGTACTTAAATTTAATTTAAGTTGACATTTTCGGAATAATTCACAAGTTCGTCTAAGTCTTTCTGCAGCGAGATATGCTCATTGGGTACTGCTCTTGCCCTTAAGATCTTAAATTCATCCGCAAATTTCAAAACCTTACCGCTTAGACCACTTTTAACGCTATTTATAAATATAGTGAACAATAGTGGCCCCAGTACTGACCCATGGGGGACTCAACTTAGAACATTTTGCCATGGTGACTGCACCATTTAGCATCACTATACTGTCTACCTGAAAGCCACAACTCTATCAATTTTAGGACGCTATCTACAATACCATGGACCTGAAGCTGCATCATTAATCGTTTATGGGATACCTTGTCAAAGGCGTTACTAACGTCAAGATATGCTACATCAACCTCATTTCCCCGATCAAATCGTTCTGTAAGGAAATTAAAAAAGTCCAAGAGGTTTGTGAGACAAGATTGCCATTTGCTAAACGCATGTTGATTATCTTGAATGAGTCTGCTTCCTTCCAGACAACTAAATATTCCATCCTTGATAACTGATTCTTGTACCTTGCAGACTAAGGATGTGAGGGTTGCTGGTTTATAGTCTTCAACTTTCCCTCTTTCTCCTTCTTGAAAATAGGAACTACATTTACCCTTTTCCAAACTGCAGGAATTTAATTTTGTGAAACTGATCTACAAAACATCATAATAAGTGGAATTGCCAGTTCCTTTTCAGCTTCCCGCAATACCCTAGCATACGTTTCCTCAGGTCCTGCTGTCTTGCTTGGCATCATTTTCCTGATATGATTCGACGGCATCGACAGCTCAGATGCCATCGTCTGCACGGGTGCAGCCAGCACCAAGTGACACAATTTCAACCAACGGAAGTCGCACATGCTCACGACGCGCTTCAATTTCCAATTTGTCACGGGGTTTACACACGGCCACCACATGGCTTCCACGAAGAGGCGATCCGGCCGACGACGCCATCCAACGACGGCTCGTCTGTATAAGCCGGCCCAGTTGGCACGATCTACTAACGGCCCAAGTAGGCGATCCCATAAATCCGTACTTCGCAAACTCGTTCAGCATGGATCACTACCGCCATTTCGATCAAGCCTGCAGCTGTAGCTGATGAACATCACACACTCACACTCATATACACAGACACACACACATGCACACACACACACACACACACATGGACACACATACACACACGCACATACACATACAGATAGTGTATGTGCATACACACACATACACAGTTTACTTGTATGTGCATACAATTATATTACTTGTATACACATACAAGTATGTGCACATGTATACACATACATGTATACATATTTGTATGCATACAAATACAATTGAACATGGAGATAAATTTCTTTAACCAGATGACAGAATCTCAGTTTGCAATTCTCTGTGAATCTTCAGCACTTTATCAGAGCAGATCATGGTGAAACAGCACCATTGCACTTGCAAATAAAAGAGAACACTTCTCTCGATAGGATAATGCTCCGGATGCTAAAAATCAACGACTGCCACTTTTTCGAACCCTGCTCCCAATGGTTCTCATACTGGCCATACCAAGCGGATCAACGGTGCCCAAGCACATCGGCTCGTCCGGAGCCCACCGGCCGGGACACGTCCCTGCACAACCACGTGTGCACAGCTCCGTTACGCGCCCGGCGTGCGCAGCTGGCGCGGACGCACCGCCACCTGCCGCGAGCACCTGTGACCGCCTCAGCCCGCCGGCGGGCCTCACCTTCCTGCGCATCTTGTCGCGCTCCTCTGCGACGCCCTCCGAGGCGATGCGGCACCTGTTCATCTCGGCCTCCTGGCGGCCGGCGCGCTCCTGGACGCAGACGACGCGTTAGTGTCCACTCTCCGACACGCTTCTCGCGACGTGAACCGTCCCCGGGAGGGACGGGAGCAGCCATGGTCACGACTGTCTGGGACTTCCCCACGCCTTTGCAAGTGGCACTTCAGTCCTCTATGGGCGATTCCCGTAAGACCTCACATTGTTTCCCACATCTCTCGGACTTTGACACAAAAAAAGAACGGTGCATGGGGTTATCTACGACCAAGATCACGATGATAAATTTGTCTGGAATTCTACGTCAATACACAGGCTATGCAAATTTCGAGGTGACATGGAAAATGGTAGTAACATGGACACTGTGACAGTGACATTAACATGGAAGCCGGCCATCTTTTTACCTGTGCTGCGCACACTTCAATTTGCTTATCAAATCCCCAGTGTCTGAAAAGTACACCACTCAATGTACCGCGAACAGCAGAAAGCGGCTTAGATAATTGCTTCGCAGGCCCATGAAGGTCACTGTCTTTAACTGGGGTGATTGGTTCCATGCGGGTGATTAGCTTGTGAACTTTTGGAAACCCTCTCATGGTCGGCGTTGCATGCTTTTCGCCTTGTGCAGGAACGTTGTATCTAGCGACATAGATGCTAATTATGCAGTGTGCAAATGGTGTTTGCGGACACTTATTGGTGTGGAACAAAACCACTGCAAAAATAACCGAAACTGTGCGGTCCGCCAAATGAACCCCGTAGTGTTCAAGATGTACGCTGGTACGCAACTCGGTGAGGGGGAAGCACACAGCAAAACGAAGCTAAATCGTAGGGGTCTTCCAAATGAGCCCCGTAGATGCACATTTTAGATCCGATGGGAAGCTAAGACAGCAAAGAAAAGTTATGACCTGAAAAGTAGAAATTGGGGACATATTTCCGTTATATAATGCACTTGAGGAGCACGGGAATCAGGGTTTGAGGTTCACATAATGTTCTTGGTAACTTCTGGATATTACAGATGTGACAATGAACTAGTTGGGTTATAATTCATATCCAGCAAAGCTTAGCGATTTTTGAGTAGCCAAGTATATACGAACTGAGCGTGGGCTAAACCTGGGCTGTCTTGGTGCATTTTCTGTAGATAAGCGAGTCAGTTAGTTATTTGGGTTCCAGGGCGCCTCGGCCAAAAATTGTGATCATTTAACGCCTATAACGTTGATTTAGCATGTCAAAGACCTACTGTGTTACTGAGGTGAGTATATGGAATGCAATCGTATCGCTCTGAGGCACCTGGATATATTGCAAGAATGAATGATTTCCGAGTCATTTGCTCGGATCTGTCATCTGTCATCTGTCGCGATATGTTAGATGTCCGATCCTATTTCCGAAAAACAACCTTCGCTCCTTTGAAAAGTGTTTGCACGAGAAGAGCACGTGTCGCACCGTGATAGCTTCCAGACAGCGAGGGCACTTGACCCTCTCTTTCATGCAGAGGAGGTTTTGGTGAGTAGCGTATGTATGTGGCCAGTTCGTAATCTGCATACAGTCACCTCGTCATTCCTGGATCTGAGACAGCATAATGACCAATCTCCAAGCTGTGGTTGTATTGGACGCAGCTTATTGTTCAACTGTGCGTTCCAACTTCCCTGCCACTTAGCATTCCTATGTGATGGGACTCTAGAGATGTGATGCCTGGCGGGAAGTGGAAGAAAGCGTGTTGGGGTCTCTGAGTTTCCCATTTCGCTGCGGAATCGGCTCGCTCATTTCCACAAATCCAGACATGACTCGGAACCCAACACAAACAGACTCTTTTTCCGTCTCGTTTCAGAGTAGTGATACGTGTCAGCAGTGTCCTAAAATTATTTCACCATTAACTGTGCGGATGAAGAAAGAAGTTGCTTGGGAATAGTGAAAGATTGGAAGAAAAAAAGGATCATCACTTAAGGATTAAAAAAGTGGAATGCCTTTCACCTCAGTCACATGCATTTGACATTATTTAGCAGTCGTGTGTATAATGACTGCCCACACATGTGGCAAAATTGTAAAAACCTAAGGCAAGGATGAAATAGCACAATTCCATTAACTGTGAATTTCCAGGCCACATGATCAATTATTTTACACTGCGTGTCAGAATGTCAATCAGTAGAGTGTCGGTAGGGTAAAATGCGGCACGTGCCAAACGGGTGCTAAGAGTGTCAGATAGTATGACATGCGAAACATCTTGTGACACCTCGATGAAAGAAAGCGCCTTAATTATTGCGATCAGCCCGCAGGTATACAGTGAAGCACACACTGGTATGGTAAAACATCGAGCAGAAGTACCACACACGGAACCACATCCCGCTCCGGTGCTGTTCTTGGACCTATCAGTAAATATTTGCGCATATCCCCGATATGTATTTAAGTGATGCAGTGTTTACATGCGGAAGAAGAGCTCAGATGTTACTTCCTCCTTGAGCATCGTTTTGAGCGATAGGTCGACTACAGAGGAGACCAGATTCCAGGGCGACACGGCCGGTTTCTCATAATCGTCACCCAATGGACTCCTACACCACTCTCCTCGAAGAGAGCAATAATTCGGACACAGAACGGCAAAGCTGCCATATTTCTGCCCCTGCGAAAAAGTGCCAAGGTATGTTGCGAGAACACTGCATCATAGGCGGGGTGGATGGGGAACTGCCGTAATCTGCATGCATACCGTAGGCTGAGCATTTCACGTCTCAACGCCAGGGGAGGCTCGTAGTGGTGGTGGATTGGAGTTTAGGGGCGCGTCGACAGCAAGGGTCACTTTGCGCCCATTAGGGAGGCCCGTTCGCCTCCGCGAACAGGCTAGCGACCACCGTGGTTCTAAACGCCCCGGTGGCGGTCCGCAGAGTCACATGCTGCACTGCATCGAAAGTACGCTTATTGCTTTTAGAGGCACCATCATATACATAGCATGCATAGTCTAACTTAGACCGGATGAGTGACCGATATAGCATTATTAGTGACTTTCGATCAGAACCAAAGGCGGTCCGTGATATACATTTCAACACGCTTAGTGACTTAAAACACTGTTTTCTCAGTGCTTTAAAATGTGGTTTGTTAGTCAGACGAGTATCGAACTGCACTCCGAGGGGCCTCGCGGTTTGTTGAATAGGTGTAATACTATAATTGGCTTTCAATTTCAATAACGTCCTCGTGCCCCTGTCATCTGCCATACAAATGGAACTCGATATTCTTATCCGGGGTCCGCAAGGCCAAGGATCATCACAATTACAGGAAGTCTCCAGTGCTGAGGGGCTCCACATACGTTTTTGCGCCTTCTATCCTTGGAAGATCACAGGGTGGTTTTGGCCGTGGCTATCCTAAAACATTGTTTTTCTTTGTCTTAAGTATGCTCACATTTCGACGTGCAGCACGCATCTAAACTCGTCCATATAAACCGGGCACTGCGGAATTACAGAATTAATAACTTCCATCTCCCTGGAAACCACCAGAAATAAGTTACAAGAACCTGCAACAAGCTGAATTATCCTGGACACATCCAAACATATAACCATAGCTAAACATTTCAGCATATCTGCCGTGCCTTAAAACACTGATCACCCATAGCTTACCAGGGTCAGGTGAATTGCAGGTGTCAAACAATAGTACACACAAATTCCATATATTTCACTATGTCTAACTGTATCGAACATACCTCCCTTCCCTTTTTAAATCTTCGTCGGAATTAATGATTTTATTCCGCAACGAGTCTTCAGTTCAAGTTCCGATCCGTTATAACCGGTTATTAATAAATTTTTCTGGTGCGAGGACGTACAATGGTGAGTTCATATTGCGGCGGTGCCAGAGAGATAGGAGTTTCCAGCCCGAACAAGAGGGAAAACATAGTCCCAAATATTTCTTGCATGTCGGCGAGTGAACATCGATATTAACTTGTCAACTACACTTCGATACATATATCATCTGGGATCAAACATACTACGTGATTCTCAAAACAAAATGCTGGGGAACAGGCACAAACATGTTGGCCAGACAGACATGGTGCCTGTCCTATCCGGAGACGAGGTAATGTCTGGCGTCGACTTGGATGACATGTTGGTGAGACTGGAATGTTGAGCCTTAAACCTGCCGTGTGCTTTATTAAGTCACGCACCAAATGCCGACTCTAAGATGCTCGGAGTACGGATGAGGTGCGGCGAAGCGCCGTTCGTGCAAAAGTTACTGTCTCTTGCTGCAGTATCCATTTCCGCATGCGTCATAGCAAGATGGACGGGCGGCTTCAGGGGCACATGCTGTAACTGATTGCGACAAATTGTACCTACGCAACGGGGCATCACTGATGATGATTGGCTATCATTGATAACCATCGGCTGTCATTGACGTTTACGGGTCGTTACTTATGTTACGGACTTACACACACGGCAACTGGTTGCCACTGATGTTACGGAATAACACATACGGTGACAGGCCGCCACTGATGTTACGGTCTTACACACACGGCCACAGGTTTGCCACTGATGTTACGGACTAACACATACGACGATTGGCTGCCACTGATGTTACAGACTAAGACACACGGCCACTGGCTGCCACTGATGTTACGGACTAACACACACGGCCACTGGCTGCCACTGATGTTACGGACTAAGACACACGGTCACTGGCTGCCACTGATGTTACGGACTAGCATACACGGCGACTCGTTGCTACTGAAGGTTGCAGCGATGGGTTGACACTTGTCGAAACGAGCTTGTATCCGATTACGAGGCCAACACATCAACACTTTCGAAATGTGTGCAGGATACAAAGGAGGTTCGATTTCTGGGTACAGTGTACCTCCACCCTTCCCACCTCGTAAATGTGGCTGGATCTGCCCGTGAGCCCCGCGAGCACGGATGCACACAACGAGATGGGAGCGTAGGACCGGTTTTCACCAGACGGTCGGTGGACGCGGTCAGACGAAGGCGTCAGTGGTCTCTGTGAGCACGATGAGCCTCTGGTTGTGCTACCCCACCTTGCTGGCTGCGCTGGCCAGCGCGCAGTTCAGCATCCACTTCCAGAACAGCACAGCGCGGTGCCGAGGTGAGAACCAGCGGTGCGTGTCCATCTTTGATTGCGCTGCGTTCAACTCGAAGAGGGCTGTTCTGGAGCGTCGGCCGACCCCGTGCGGCTTCAGCGGCACGACGGTCTTGATCTGCTGCGCCGTCCAGCAACCGCCCACCACTCTGGCGCTGCTTCCCAGCAAGTGCGGCAATCCAAACAGAACAGTCAGCACTGCCACTCCCCTGCCAGACAGCTGTAGACAGCCAGGCGTGGCGTGCGGTGCCGGCGGCTTCGACTCGGTGCCCGGCAAGTGGCCGTGGATGGCGCTGTTCGGCCGGTGGACGGACGGACGCCTCGACGGCTGGTTCTGCGGAGGCACCCTCATCACCCGCCAGCACGTGCTGACGGCGGCCCACTGCCTGCGGCCAGACCAGGCCGGCGCCGTCGGCGTCCGGATCGGCGACCGCGACCTCGCCAATCCTCTAGACGTGGACCACCAGGAGCGCAACGTGTCGCGCATCACGCGGCACGAGCGCTACGTCGGCTCGCAGAACGACATCGCGCTGGTGCTGCTCGACGCGCCGGTGCGGCTGACGGACGCCGTGCGGCCCATCTGCCTGCCGCCGGCCGGCGCCGAGTACCGCGGCCGACACGTGGAGATGGCCGGCTGGGGCCTGCTCGAGTTCGCCGGCGACACGCCCGACGTCCTGCAGGAGGTGCCGCTGCGCGTGACCGACGAGGCCGCCTGCGAGCGCGCCTTCCGAAGGGTGCCCGCCTTCCAGACCAAGTTCCCCGGCGGCTTCCAGGGCACCAAGATCTGCGCGTCCAGTCGGGACGACACGCCGCGCGACGCGTGCCCCGGCGACTCCGGCGGCCCGCTGATGGCCGACCGGCCCGACGGCCTCTACGAGGTGGTCGGCGTCGTCTCCACCGGCGTCGGCTGCGGCAACCCCGAGTTCCCCGGCATCTACACCAAGGTGTCCCGCTACATCCACTGGATACTGCGCAACCTCAACTAGACGGTGTACATTCGTCGTGCGCTGTCGTTGGAGAAACTGATCTTTTATTCGTGAAGCTTATTGGTAAAACCGGACATCTCCTAGTTCACCTGCGCCGTCATTCCGGTCAGATCCTACACCATCCGCGTTCATACCTAATATATCTGTTCACCACTGTTCTACATGATAAATCATTGTCTAGTTTTAGACAGTTCAAGCCAGTTTCAACCAGCATAGTCGTTCAACAATAAAAGATCGGATAA
Source organism: Imbricaverruca yamaguchii (assembly GCA_034440575.1). Lineage (NCBI taxonomy): Eukaryota > Metazoa > Arthropoda > Thecostraca > Neoverrucidae > Imbricaverruca > Imbricaverruca yamaguchii. The sequence continues at coordinate 1,338,747 of JAOTOL010001601.1, read as the reverse complement.
AACGGCACGAGATCGGTCGTAACTATTTTTTTTCCCGGGACGGATAGCCGATGGAAAATACCGCCGCAAATATTTTTTTTTTAGAGTTGGTGGGTTGATTGACGCATTTACTTGTCAACTAAATGTCGATACATGTACCGAGAACCAAACATACAGCGTGATTCCCAAAACACGTAATGTTGAGGATCAAGCGGAAACATGTTTGTCAGGCAGGGAAAATAATGTGTCAGTCATGCTTAGCTCCAAGAGGCAGCTTATGGAGGAGATTTCGATGAAACATTCATGCGACTGTGGAGTGCTGGACTATAATGAACCTGTCGTGTTCTTTCTTCAAATTACATCATGAATGCAATTGCAAACTCTGCGATCTAAGAAGCATGAAGCAGGACCGGTGACGCGCGGTTCCTCCGTAAGCTTTTCAACCCTACCCTCGCTTAAGTAGAAACCCATTTCTAAGTATATGGTGGTGGGAAAGCACGGGCGGCTCAAGGAGATAAGGAGATAGCAGCTAAAGGTGACCATCTGTACCCACGTATCGGGGCATCACTGGACATGACGGACTGTCACTGATGATAATTGGCTATCACTGACGATGGCGGGTTGTCACTGGCGGTGATGGACTATCACTGACGGGAACTTGGTTGCTATTAACCGTTGTGGCGACGGACTATCCACGACGAGTTAACATCCGAGTAAATAATCTAGAATAATAATCCCGATTATTTAGTATAATAATCCGAAATATAATAATAACGATAATAATCCGAGTAAAGACGGGAAAATCGAAGCGTGCGGCATCAGGTAGTCGGCGCGGTTTCCGGATTAGGCGTACCCTCCCCACTCGCCCAGTTGTTGCGGGAACTGTCAGCGAGCTCCGTGAAGACATGTTTCTTGCATACTGATGAGTCAAGTACGGTGAATCGGACTGGTTTTCACAAGACGGTCGGTGGACGTGGTCAGACGAAGGCATCAGTGGTCTTCACGGACAGGACGAGCCCCTGGCTGTACACAACATACAGAAGAGAAACAACAACACAGAAAAGGGCGAACGATTCAGCCAGCATCTCAATGCGATGATGTGCATGTGCATGTGCATGTTCGTGCATGTATGTATGTATGTGTGTGTGTGTGTGTGTGTGTGTGTGTGTGTGTGTGTGTGTGTGTGTGTGTGTGTGTGTGTGTGTGTGTGTGTGTGTGTGTGTGTGTGTGTGTGTGTGTGTGTGTGTGTGTGTGTGTGTGTGTGTGTGTGTGTGTGTGTGTGTGTGTGTGTGTGTGTGTGTGTGTGTGTGTGTGTGTGTGTATTCAGACGCAGAGCTCATCATCACGCGACGCGGCCTTCAGAGGCCATCAGCAGCGGGTGAATGCAACCGCCACCCTTCATTGATCCGAAATCGCCCGGGCCGTAACTCACGTCGCACCGCAGAGACAAACAAGTCGGCGCTGGTTGGGAGCTCGTCCGGCCGGCCGGCCGGCCACATTTCTCGTCGACGGGGCAATTTGGGCCGTGACCAGGCCGGCCGCCGCTGATGACGCGGCCGGCGGCTCGTAACTCGGCCGGCCCGGCGGCGGCCGGGCCGTCCAGAGCCGGCTCTGGACGGCCCCGACCGGCCGACCCTGCACGTGTCGAGTGGCCGACACGGCCCGCTTCCGGCCCGGGGATTCCCCGGATACGTGCGGCGATCTGCATATCGGCGGTCGCGTCGGCGGCGCCGACGGCCGGCCGCACAGAGGCGGCGGCGGCGGCCGCCGCGGACGCGCGCAAATGTGATTGCAGTCTGAGTGGCGACTGGAGGGCGATCCAATAATCGCCGGCCGGGCTGCGGCGGCGGCGCACGGGCTGCCCGCGTCGCCGCGGGTCGGCCGGCCCATCAGAGGCAATCTCGCGCCGACGGCCGGGTCGTCAGAGACGCCGGCAGAGTGGACGGCCGCCGATTAAGTCGTCACCGTCGACGACGCGCCGCCGACGCGCCATTAGCGGCGACGGATCGCCAGGTAGCACGCACGCACCCGCACTGAGCGAACATCACCGTTTTAGTCAAGGTGCCCTTAAGCTCAAATAACTCGTGTGTGATTAGGGTTTTAGGGCGCATCGACCACCGTAGATCATTTATCGTCCAACTCAAATAACTCGAAATAACTAGAACATCATGTGGTGCAAGTGCAGATGTGTTGTTACATTTACGGACTCTGCCATATTTTGGGCATACTATTGGAAAGGACACTGTACAATAGACGGTAGTAGTAAGTTTGTGCGAAATTTGTCCCCCAAACAATCACAATACATCCTTAAAAACGTGAAAATTACCTGGGATGCCTATTTTCAGTTCATCAACACTAAGTCAGTATAATCGACAACAGCTAATGGCGCATTCATACCCAAAAGATACTCATACTTTTAATATTTCTGTCCCTAACCGATATTCCAGTCCACGGATATATTCTCTTTGGAAAAATATATCCTGAACTTCGCACCGAAACCAAACTGTTATCATGTTGTATGCAATTCCTAAGGAAAACTGGATGGGCAAAACATATTATTGTCTGTTCTAGGTCAGCACCAGCACATATGAAGACACGCATGAATTGTACAAGTAAGCGCCGACAACGAGCATGGTATGATATGCTCACAATACGGAGAAAAACGAGATAATAAATCCGAAAGTGATTATGACGAAAACTTCCGTTTCTAGTCCAGAAGCTGTCAATGTTCAATGTGCAATGATACTACAGTAATGTATCGATATACTAGATCCGAAGCATCCGTTCGTGCTATGCTAACTACCAGGTCACCAGACTTCCACGTTGTGAAATATCAGTGTTTTGCGCACAGTATAGAAGAGCAATTACCTACAGTGATGTCCTGGGCTGAATGCCCTTGAGCTGAAACTTACATTTCCTGTATTGACAGTAACGGATATGAATGGCATCTGGAAATAGACAAGTCCACAGGAATCAGTCTGATGGAAGTGATGAATCCATAATCTGAGTGAGATAAACTGTTGTGCAGTTGGTTTTGGCTGCGTTCGTATTGAAGGTTAAGTCAATGCAACCACTCCCCTTAAAACATTAATCTGACCTCGTATCTCTTCTCTACATAATGCATGCGACAGAACGCATAACCTTAGTTTGCTTTCAATTCCTTTGCGCTGTCATGTATGGCAAATCCATCGATTTCCAAGGTCATCTAGTAGATATTTCCAGAGAACTACGAGGGCGAGAGTTAGTCTCTCATCATAGAAGAATCGCCATGATTAACCGCACAAGATGATGATTAATATAAAAATGCATGTCACGGAGTACGATCACATCATAATCTGTGCACACTCAGTATATTTTTTTTATTTCCCTCGTTACCTTACAGTGAATTGGTGCGGTGTTTTCTCTCTCCAGTCCACTAAAAGTCATCCATCACTGCATATCATCCCACACCGAGAACAAATTGCTAAATTTACTCGTGTGCCGATGACTTCTTGTACAATTGTTCATCCACTGACAAAAATCGTCATATGGGGTAACATGTTGTTAATCCAAAAGCAAAGTTCATGCAAGCGAGTCAAAACCAGTCAACTGAGACAGCCATGGAACGACCAGTAGCCAGTCCAGGGGACAACTGGGTGCGCGTGCCTCTCCCCCCCCCCCCGATACGGCGCTCTTCCGACTGGAGAAAGGTGACGCCTCAGGATGCTCAAGTGCACCCCCACTCGCAACGAGTTTTCAATCGGAGGTGCCCCCATCTCTCCAGGGAAATGGAGCTCCTCCAGAAAAATTGCCCAGATTAAAATGTCTGGATACGCCCGTCATAACGATACAAATATGCATTGCGAAATGCGGACGAACCAAACCTATTATTTCATGTCTATAACCTATTATTTAAATTGCGTGGCATGCTTTGGATGCCATGACGATATAATCGTTACCAGCATAAATGCACTAACCGTGTTATGACTCGCGGAACAAGACCCAATTATTCTGACAACTGCACCAGTGATGACATATAAAATGGTACATAAGGGTACTATTGGATTTGTTTTCATGAAGGCCTTCCTCATCATGTTAACAGAGAACAGAAACATGAAAATATTGACGAAAAGCTTAGGGGATATAAAACCAGGTCTGGATATAAACTGGCAGTTGCAACCATTGTAACGAAAACTAAATCTACTAGTCCACCACAATACCAAATAACGATCTCAGTATGTCTGTTTCGTGTTTACATGGGAGGACGAAGCCTGAGCAAGTCCTGTCTGATGTACATGGCCACGGACCAGGGTAAGACCCAAGCGAGTCTACCAACGTGTGTATGGTATACACGTTCATTTGAGCGGCACGATCCGTTCGGACCCGGCCCGACTTGGCCTGGTTTTTTGACACCGCAATAACATTTTGCAACAGTGCTTCGCATTTTATTTTCTTCAGCGACAGTCAGATGTGCTTCTTCGATTTTAATCCGTGCCCATTTCTATCCCAATATCACCCATGAAACGCTCTAAGGCGAAATAAATGGTAAAATGCTTACGGAGAGCATTTCCCCATCTTCTCCTACTGAGGGAATGAGGGGGTGGGGGAGGGGAGGTCGCTACTCCCTCGCCATTTGTCCCTAACTGAGCTCGAGACGTGAAACGAAAATAAGCCTATGGTGACACATGTCCTATCGCTCTATCTCAATGCTACCCGACATGCACTCGTGAGATCAACCGTTGACCCACAGCTACCCGACATGCACTCGTGAGATCAACCGTTGACCCACAGGTAACGTCAAAGGTAGATATAGAGAGAAAATAGGACACAATCCGAACGGCACAGGTAACACCCACTCTGGGCCACGCCGGACCAGCAGACCATCCGAACCGAAGCGCTCGAGAAACACCCTCTCGATGTCACGTCCCTATACAGCGCCCAGCACACAGTCCGTACCGCCCCGGGGACACCCACTCCATGTCACCTCCCTGTCCAGCACACAGCCCGTACCGCCCCGTGGACACCCCTCCCCTCCCTGTCCAGCACACAGCCCGTACCGCCCCGGGGACACCACACTCCCTGTCCAAACCCACCCCCCCGGGGACACCCACCCCGTCCCCTGTCCATCACACAGCCCGTACCGCCCCGGGGACACCCACTCCATGTCACGTCTCTGTCCAGCACACAGCCCGTACCGCCCCCGGGGACACCCACCCCGTGTCACGTCCCTGTCCATCACACAGCCCGTACCGCCCCGGGGACACCCACTCCATGTCACGTCCCTGTCCATCACACAGCCCGTACCGCCCCCGGGGACACCCACCCCGTGTCACGTCCCTGTCCATCACAGTCCGTACCCCTCCGGGGACATCCACTCCATGTCACCTCCCTGTCCAGCACACAGCCCGTACCGCCCCGGGGACACCCACTCCATGTCACCTCCCTGTCCAGCACACAGCCCGTACCGCCCCGGGGACACCCACTCCATGTCACCTCCCTGTCCATCACACAGCCCGTACCGCCCCGGGGACACCCACTCCATGTCACCTCCCTGTCCAGCACACAGCCCGTACCGCCCCGGGGACACCCACTCCATGTCACCTCCCTGTCCAGCACACAGCCCGGACCGCCCCCGGGGACACCCACTCCGTGTCACGCCCCTGTCCATCAGACAAGCCGTACCGCCCCGGGGACACCCACTCCATGTCACCTCTGACATGGTCACGGCGTCGACACGCCGCGATCGGTCACGGCGTCGACGCCGGGCTGGCCAATCAATGGTCAATCGAGGTCGCCAGGACACTGTTTGTCCGGCCAGACTGCCGGCAGCGGCGGCGGTCAGTTGACGAAGCCTCGCCACCACAAGCGCAGGCCCGGGCGGCGCGCGGCGACATCAGTCTCGGCGGAGACGTCCAGACAGCCAATCATTGGAAGGACACCAGGACTCTCCGCGTTCGATCAGATTGCCGGCTGCGGCGGCGGCGGCGGTCCGGGCTGCGACACCGACGGATTGGACACGGCTGACGCAACGCCGCGTCCAATCCGGCGCGGTGATTGCTGCTGCTTCCTGTGTCTGATGTACATCCATCCGTGTCGCAAAACCGCACGGCGCTCTCGAAAATTGATGCACGTCTGAATTACTGCGTCGATATCCTGTTCGCCGGAATATTCATCTTCTGCTCCGACCCCCTTCAACCTCCTCACTTTCTCTTTTTCCTCGTACCTCCTCTCTAACTCTTTCCCTCTTTTCTTTCTACCGCTCTTGCTCTCGCTCTCTTATTCTCCGAGCTTCTCTTTTCTTCTCATTGTTCTCCCATTTCCCTCAATCTCCATGCTTCCCATCACTCTATCTCCCTTTCTCTCCCTCCCCCATCTCTCTCTCCTTCTCTCTCTCTCTCTATCTATCTATATATCTATATATCTATCTATCTATCTATCTATCTATCTATCTATCTATCTATCTATCTATCTATCTATCTATCTATCTATCTATCTATCTATCTATCTATCTATCTATCTATCTATCTATCTATCTATCTATCAATCTATCTTCCTCTTCCTCTCTCTCCCATTCCACCCCCTCTCTCTCTTCTTGTCCGGTATCCCCTACCTCCCACCTCTGTCGGCGGTGACGGTCAGACATGCCGCATTGCAATAGGCAGGATGAGTGTGGGCACGGGAGCGCTGCACTGTTTGCCATACCAACAAACTACGCTCGCAATAAGGGACCAAGTCGGCCGCTCTACGGACGACGATCATCTTGGCACTAATGAAACCATTCAGATGCAGGCATACGCCCGTGCACTCAGCGGCCGCTGGGGCATGCTTATTAACGCGGTAAAACCTGTATATATTGACGGAGAAAATATTAATTAGCGAAATTACGTGCCACCGTCGCTGGGCCGACCTGAATGACGAGGAGAAAATCGAGCATGTATATACGATACCAGACCGCCCCCTCAAGTGACAATGAGTCTCGACATGTGCTTAGCATTTCGTGGTTGCTCACTTACTAAGTCACTGACTGATTCATCTACTCACTTACTACCTCACTGATCGACTCACCCACTCACTAACTCACTTAGTCGCGTTTTCCGGCTCTCTCTATCTTACTCCTTCAACTAAGTACATATTACAAACACAAATCTTGATCCAACAACGATTTTGTAGGCTTTAACCGCACCAGCCAAGCTTCCACCGATTCCAATTCGGCTGAACACTCTATAGGGAGTTAACGTGCCGACACAACTCGAGATTCTATCTACCTTGCATCGCATAAAAAAAAACACCAATAACCCAGTCACGACATCGCAGTGGACCATAGCTTGGCCAGCTCGGCACCGTAGTCAAACTAGGCCCGCCCCGGTCGCAAGGGTGGCCACGAACCCAGCCCCCATTGCACAGCTCAATCCCAACGTCTGCACGGACAGCAATTCTACTGGCACCGAGAGCAGCCGTGGCCGGACCCCACCAATAGCCGGCGACCACCGGCGGGTGTCACCCCCCCGCCCCGGCCCGCCAGCCGGCCGCCCGCACGCGACGGAGCGCAGCAGTTCGTGAACACAGCCGCTAGTTGGACGGCTTTGTATCAAATCTGAGCTGCAGCCCCTCGGATGCGTCGAGCCACAGCACGAGCCGCCGTAGCTGTGTCGGTGTCTCTGTGGAATTGCGGGCGATCCGGACTCCCACACACCGAGCCGTTTCCAGATGAGCTATTTTCTGACAGCGAGGCATTTCAGTAAAGATAGTGAGACCAGTATAAATGCTTTCACTGTCTACGTCGCCCAAAGGGGTGGGTGGGTGTTCGCCCACCAGGAAAAGTTGGTCCTGTTCGCCACACACCTTTTGGTTCAGATGTTCATAATTTTGTCGTACTTCGCTAAAAGACCCTCATTGCATCCAGTTGATTTTTCCTTGTCGATGTGGAGTGTTTACGCCAGGACATAATTCAGGAGTGTGCTTATATTATACGCAAATTCATGAGCCTCACCTGAAGTCGACTGTTCTCCTTCCTCAAACTGTAGATCTCCTCCTGTAACAGCTCCAGCCGGGGCGACGGTGACGTAGCCCGAGGCTCCAGAGCGGGGCTGGTCAGCGTCCGTTCGGCCCCAGCAGGCTGCCGGCCGCACGTGGAGTTACGACAGCCGGACGCACAGCCAAGGACGCATGGACGGAGGGCGGCTGAGAGGACACACAGATCGAGGGGTGGCTGAGAGGACATATAGACGATGGGCGGCTGGGAGGACACACAGATGGAGGGGTAGCTGAGAGGACATAGACGATGGGCGGCTGAGAGGGCACACAGATCGTGAGGTGGCTGAGGACATATAGCCGATGGGCGGCTGGGATGACACACAGATCAAGGGGCGGCTGAGAGGACATATATACCATGGGCGGCTTAGAGGACATATAGACAATGGGCGGCTGAGAGGACATATATACCATGGGCGGCTTAGAGGACATATAGACGATGGGCGGCTGAGAGGGCATATAAACGATGCATGACTGAGAGGACATATAGACGATGGGCGGCTGAGAGGACATCTAGACGATGGGTCATTGAGGGGACATGCAGACGATGGCGACTGAGAGGATGTATAGACGACAGGCGGCTGAGAGGACTCAGACAGAGAGGTGGCTAGAGGACACATACGGAGGGGTGGCTGAGAGGAAATACAGATGAAGGGGTAGCTGATGGGGTAGCTGAGAGGGCACAGATGGAGGTGTGAATTAAATGACAAACGATGGGGTAGCCTAGAGGACATATGGACAGGGAGATAGCTGAGAGGACACATTCGACGGTGGGGTGACCGAGGGGACATAAAGGAGTGGTAGTTGGAAGAACGCGTAGAAAGGATGACTCAGAGTACACATAGACGGAATGGTTGCTGAGAGGACATATAGTCGGCGGGGTGGTTGAAAGAGCGCAAATACGAGAAATCCGATGGAATGGCTGAGGACACATATTGTGGGGGTAATCGAAGTCCCATAGACCGTGAGATGGTCCACAAACAGCACGAAGGCTTCGAGAGCATCCCCGATGCACATATTGTGGGAACTTCAGGGTCACTTGGTCATTTCCGGGTTAGATATTTGACATTGGAAGGCGTGCTAAGTGTCGGCAGACCAAGGATGTCGCAGCATCAAGATGAACACATGGACAGCAAAGCCGCGAATACAAACCATAACGCGACAAATTGGCGCTGAAAAACCGCAAGAAACGCGCCGACGTCACTTCCGTCGGCGCATCGCCAGCCATTAATCGGCGAACACCGCCGGCTGCCGGAGCGGGCCGAACAAACAGAGCCCGTGCGGCGGTCGGCAAAATCGGCTAAAAAGACGGCGACACGACCAGACTGGCGACAGCCGACAGCAGCTGGAACGGGGAACATCGACCGGAGCCGGGTCACGGGCGGAGCTACCGGCGGTGAGTCCCACTGAGAGCGACCGGGTGGTGACGACACCCACAGAGGGCTGGCTGGGTGGTGGCGACACCCACTGAGGGGTGGCTGGGTGGTGGGGAGTCCCACTGAGAGCGACCGGGTGGTGACGACACCCACTGAGGGCTGCTGGGTGGTGGCGACACCCACTGAGGGGTGGCTGGGTGGTGGGGAGTCCCACTGAGGGCTACTGGGTGGTGGCGACACCCACTGAGGGTGGCTGGGTGGTGGCGACACCCACAGAGGGCTGCTGGGTGGTGGGGAGTCCCACTGAGGGCTACTGGGTGGTGGCGACACCCACTGAGGGCTGCTGGGTGGTGGCGACACCCACAGAGGGCTGCTGGGTGGTGGGGAGTCCCACTGAGGGTGGCTGGGTGGTGGGCAGTCCCACTGCGGGCGGCTGGGTGGCGACGTCACCCACCGAGGGCGTCTGGGTGAAGGCGAGTGACACCGGGAGCGGTCGGGTGACGGAGACACCCACCGAGAGTGGCCGGGCGGCGGGCAGCGCCACACAGTCGGGCCGAGTCTCGTCGTCGGACGGGTCAGTCATCTGGCACGCCTTATCGGCCGCGCTCGGCCCGTCGGCGCGCTCGCCCTCGGCTGCAAAAAGGCGCGCGCTGATGGGACGCAGATTGGACGGTGAAGGCGCACTCATCCGCGAACCAAGAGGAGCAGATAGTGCCGGAGACAGACGAGCCGGCCGGAAAAACCACCCGGGAAAGCGGAAAAGGTGGCGATAAGTGGGTTGCAGAACAGCGGTAGCAGTTGTCACACACAGATCATGACACTGAAGAAACTTGATATATGAATTTATTCCGTAACGTCCAGACGCCCAGAGGAGACGGGTAAGGGTCTTGGTTGGTTGGTTATTTGGTCTTAGGGGCGCATCGACTGTTTCGGTCATACAGCGCCCATCGGGTAAGGGTCTTGATAGTCATATTGAAGTTCTTGTGTGATAGCTTCAGTATTCAAAACCATAACAGGTGAATTTTTAGGCCCATGCTTGCATTCAGCACAGGGTGCAAAATATCATGGTTAAATTTGCAATGGTCAAGGATGGCAACTTAGGCGACTAAACCTACTTTCTGCCCCCTTTAACTTGCTGCGTGCTTTAACCGGTTTAAACCAATTGAAGACGGGCACCGAATGGTGGGGAGAATTCGCCACCCCTCCAGTTTTTTACGATATCTCGAGAACAAGAGGGGATGCTGCAATGCAACCTGGTTACTGTGATGCAAATTTGATTGGAAGGATGTTCTGAGTGGAGTACCACAGGGCACTGCTCCAGGGCCACTTCTCTTTATCATCTTTGTGAATAACATTGAGGTAGGGCTGATGAATAGTGTTCAAATTTGCTGATGACATCAAACTGGTCGGAGTGGCTAGCAGTAGTAATCAATCTAGTAATATTCAACCAGACTTGGAGGACTTAAAAGTGGGCTGATAAATGGCAGATGTCTTTGAACTATGATAAGTGTAAGGTTATGTATCCGGATCTGGAGATGAGACTTTGAGATATATAATGGGAATGAGGGAACTGGATGTTATTGGATATGAAAGAGACTTTGGTGTGTTGGTTGCACAAGATCTTAACACTCGCACGTCTGGAGGTCCGCGCTAACTTCGCATGTCCGGGGGGGGGGGCAGACATCTGCCCCCATAAGATCTCGATAACTATGCTAGCTAGCGACAAACGGTAAACGGCGTTCGATAGCTGGTGACGGGCTCTATCGAAAGTGCTTCGGTCATTTTTTCGCTCAGGTCAACATTCAGGTCATTGGGTCATCATAGGTCAAATTCAACCAGATCAGGTGGGACTCAGATATTAACACATATCTCAGGACCTGTAACATATAGGAACAAACGGTGAACGCTATTCGACAGTCCTTGAAATGCGCTACCAACAATAGGCAGTGTAATTTAAGGTCAGGTCAACGGAAACTCAGGTCAAGATCATGAATTCATGACCTCAGTTCAAGGGCTAGGAAGGTCATGTAAGGCACCAATCGACACGTCTTGACGATACAAGCACAATGACGGTGATTTCAGCCTCCTAGCTCAATACAGTGCGATGTAATGCGCATAAATGTGTAGTGATCTCAGGTGACTTCAGAGACCTTGGTGAGGTCACTGAGCAAAAATGTCCGCGGTAACATTGAGCATAGCTTCCATCTACATGCCACAACCGTTGTGAGATGATTCCGAGCGCAAATATGCAACCAGGAAACATTTGTATATTTTACCGTAGCCCTATAATGGGGAAGCCATGGCCACGACCTGACCTAAGGTCAATGCTACGAAAAAACCCGACATACGTATTATGGTCCATGATGAGATCATGACATGTTATAAGATTGAAATCAATCGCCCAATTATTGTGGAAGTTATGCCACCTAGAACTCCGAGTGTGGTTGAGTCACTTCGCCTGACCTGGTGACCTGACCTGAGACGACCCAGGATCAAAAATGTATGAGGATATGCGGAAAAAAAACCAATGAACAGCTATGCGAGGTTTGGCCTTGCTAACCCGATTAGTTTCGCGGCAAATGAGGAAAAAACTGGAGGGGGCAGATATCTGCCCTCGGACGTGCGCGTGTTAAAGCAAAAACAAAACAAGTATCTCAGCTGGGAACAGGGCACTACTTATAATACTGGGACTCATTAACAGGAGTGTGATATAAGAGCAAGGAAGTCATGAAAAAAAATTGCACTAAGCACATGTGCGTGCCCCCTTCAAGAGTTCTGCACAAGCATGGAGTCTATACCCAGAAGAAGAAGAAAAAATATATATATAAATATATATGTTAGAAAGAGTGCAGCGCAAAGCCATTAGCCTCATCAGTGAAATGGGTAACTTGTAATATGGAGACAGACTTGTGGCATTACATATGTACTCACCCAAGTACAGGAGATTCAAGGGGGACATGATTGAAATCTACACAATTGTTAAAGTCTAGATGAGGTAAATTTGAATGATGCTCTTCGGTTTAGAGCATCACATAGGGGTCATCAAATTAGGTTCGACAAGTGAGGTGTAAGACATTCAAGCGACATGTCTTCAAAGGGTTGTTGATCAGTGGAACAGGCTGTCTGCTGATGTGGGCAGTACCTCATTAAATGCATTTAAAAGTAGGGTGGACAAATCCCTTTGACATGAAAATCTTGTATTTGAGTTCAAATTAGTGATGGATGAGGTGAGATATATGCTAATTAAGTGTGCGCGGCACATACCCCTCTAAGCAGGCATGGATGCAGTCGGAAAATTATTGGTAAGGCATTCAACCCAAGTGTGTTAAGAGGGATCAAAGGAATAGGGCTTGATAGCTAGGGTAGATAGGCATTGATAGGTGTGTGGGATGTTGATGGATGGTTTATTTAGGATGTGGCGATGGTTGGGGTGGGCCTTTTTACCGGGCTCATGGCACCTTTCACCTACAGATTTAGCTGGATGGGCGCTTGTGGGTCCTATTAAGTCTAAACACATTATGACTCATGCAAATGGACAAGCGCATCCTATGCGAAAAAACACTTCAATTCACTGTTAAACATGGGAAGCACGGAGGAGTAGTCGGCCGACTGGCCGCCAGTGCCGGCTATGGCTGAAGGTCGCGAAGGTTTCGCTGGTGCGGTAGTGCGAAGACGTAATGTACCAGCCAATCTCAGACTTCATTTGACCATGAAGGTCTAGGGTCATCTAATTCGTACTGCATATAGTTCACTACAACGTAATCTCCACTCAAAATTGTATTCCGACATTAGTAGCTTCCAAGGTGAGAGGAATCCGTCCTCTCCCGTCCGGTTCGCGTTTGTGAAGGACCTCCTGTACCCGTGCAAAACAGGCATAAAGCACAAAAAATAGTGGGATAAAATATGTTTCCAGTAAACTACGATAAAACTCAGTGTAAGACAACATTGGAATTGAAAATAACTGGAGGTCATTTCATATAGTGTATGTTATGAAGGTGTCAATGTCATTGCGTTACCTGGAATAACTACTGATTTGAGCTTAATAGTATGTCTGGGCATACTATTTTTACATCTCCCTGCAAAAATTGGCCTTATTCGGGAACTCAAAAGTGCGTAATGTTGCCTCTTGTCAATATCGCTACGCCAGTTGTAAGCACAAACGGCAAATTCGACTTAACCCGTCCAATCACGGGGGGGGGGGGGGGGGGAGGTCTTCAACCGCCCCCTCAGGTTTTTCGCGGATTGCTGACGAACGGCGCGCGGCAGCGCGCCCAAATTTGGCATACCTTTTCCCACGTCAATTTGACATGCTGATTCAAAATTTTGAAGTCAGAGCATCCAGGGTCAACGAGTTAGTCAAGGTCAAGTGAAGTCACCTTCCAAAGAAGTTCAACCAGTCGTCACGCTTTAACTGATATGGACATTTTAATGAAATTTTCAGCGTTTGCTTATCTTTACGGATGCAACAAAACGTACGAGCTGAAATCATCTCTTTTTTCGTTTTTGACTACAGATAAATTTTGCGGATTTGCCAAATTGCGGTTCAAATACAGGATTCTGGCTAAAGTAAGCATGTTTTATTATGGAAAGTTGACTTCCAAAAACGTTTCTCGTTCTGCTCTACCCATTGGAAAAGGAAAATAAAAGAAAACGTGAACTCAAAATTTTGAAATTAATTAAATTTTAAAAAAATTGGGGGGGGGGATAAACAAATGTAGCTCTGGTCGATTTCGCTGTCCTTTTCTCATGCCAAATAAATTGTGTTTTTTACATAGATCCACAAAATGAACTCCCCAGTCAAAAACATAATGCAAGTCGTGAAGTGAAAATCTAGCCTCCTGGTGACGTCACTTTTTGGGGAACGTGTTTTGGAGGGTGCACCCGGACCCTACTCGTCGAGCGTTTTCCGATGACACCTGTTTTGTGTTCGTGCGATGCTTAGTTTTGATTTTAGAGTGGGTCTTCAACCGCCCCCCCCCCACCCCCGAGACGGGGTGTGAGGATTTGACAGAAAAGACGGCGCGGGCTAAAGAACTGGGTTCATATCTTTTCCGGCTTCCCAAGTTGCATTATTTTGCCCATGCCTGCCAACTTAAAATATGCAACTTATGGGTGAGCTAAGCATGTTTGATACGATGCATACGATGCTAGGGAAACATCAGCTATGTGAGTTCCCGTATTGAAAGCATCCTTGGAAACTGCTTAACCACGCTGCCGTTTATGTTGAGCGAGCCGGTTTCAACCAGATAAAACCGGTGGGAAAATTATATTCACTGCTGCCAACTCTAACCAGTAAGTCCTGATGAATTGCATCATAGCTTCACTTGAAATATAAACACTGTTTCTTGACATTGCACGCTAAGGCTAAGGGTCAGACTAAGGCTAAGGTAAGGGGTAAGGGATCACAACACAATGAACACAAAATAGCATCGTAGTGGGCCTAGTCTCATTTACGCACACCTCCGCTCGCTCGCTCGCTTACTCACCCATTCACTCACTAAACACCCACTCACTCATTCACCCACTGACGTAATGTTGCCAATGTGTGGTACAATCAGCAGCCGAGTCTACAGACAGCCGAACAGCTCACCTGCCGACTCATCCCCATCCGGCTCGTCCGTCTCGAGCGTCTCGTCCGGCTCGTCGTCCTCCTGCTCGTTGTCCAGCTCGTCCTCGTCCTCCTCGGCGATGGCGCCGGAGCGCTGTCGCTGCAGCGCCCTGGTCAGCTCGGCGATGACGCTGTGCAGCTCGACCAGCCGCTGCTCGTACCGCTCCACCGTCCGCTCCAGCAGTCCGGTCGCCTCCCGGTCACAGCGAGTCCGCTCCCGCTGGGAAGGGGGATGTCTGTTACAGAGGCCGCCCTCGGTCACAGCGGGTCCGCTCCCGCTGGGAAGGGGGATGTCTGTTACAGAGGTCGCCTCCCGGTCACAGCGGGTCCGCTCCCGCTGGGAAGGGGGATGTCTGTTACAGAGGCCGCCTTCCGGTCACAGCGGGTCCGCTCCCGCTGCGAAGGCGGGAAGGTCTGTTACAGAGGCCGCCCTCGGTCACAGCGGGTCCGCTCCCGCTGCGAAGGCGGGAAGGTCTGTTACAGAGGCCGCCCTCGGTCACAGCGGGTCCGCTCCCGCTGGAAAGAGGTGAATGTTTGTTACAGAGGCCGCCCTCGGTCACAGCGAGTCCGCTCCCGCTGGAAAGAGGTGAATGTTTGTTACAGAGGCCGCCCTCGGTCACAGCGAGTCCGCTCCCGCTGGGAAGGGGGATGTCTGTTACAGAGGCCGCCCTCGGTCACAGCGGGTCCGCTCCCGATGGGAAGGGGGATGTCTGTTACAGAGGCCGCCCTCGGTCACAGCGCGTCCGCTCCCGCTGGGAAGGGGGATGTCTGTTACAGAGGCCGCCCTCGGTCACAGCGCGTCCGCTCCCGCTGCGAAGGCGGGAAGGTCTGTTACAGAGGCCGCCCTCGGTCACAGCGCGTCCGCTCCCGCTGGGAAGGGGGATGTCTGTTACAGAGGCCGCCTCCCGGTCACAGCGAGTCCGCTCCCGCTGGGAAGGGGGATGTCTGTTACAGAGGCCGCCCTCGGCCACAGCGCGTCCGCTCCCGCTGGGAAGGGGGATGTCTGTTACAGAGGCCGCCCGCGGTCACAGCGCGTCCGCTCCCGCTGGGAAGGGGGATGTCTGTTACAGAGGCCGCCTCCCGGTCACAGCGGGTCCGCTCCCGCTGGGAAGAGGCGAATGTTTGTTACAGAGGCCGCCCTCGGTCACAGCGGGTCCGCTCCCGCTGGGAAGGGGAATGTCTGTTACAGAGGCCGCCTCCCGGTCACAGCGGGTCCGCTCCCGATGGGAAGGGGGATGTCTGTTACAGAGGCCGCCTCCCGGTCACAGCGGGTCCGCTCCCGCTGGGAAGGGGGATGTCTGTTACAGAGGCCGCCTCCCGGTCACGGCGGGTCCGCTCCCGCTGGGAAGGGGATGTCTGTTACAGAGGCCGCCTCCCGGTCACAGCGGGTCCGCTCCCGCTGGGAAGGGGGATGTCTGTTACAGAGGCCGCCTCCCGGTCACAGCGGGTCCGCTCCCGCTGGGAAAAGGCGAATGTTTGTTGCAGAGGCCGCCTCCCGGTCACAACGGGTGCGCTCCCGCTGGGAAGGGGGATGTCTGTTACAGAGGCCGCCTCCCAGTCACAGCGGGTCCGCTCCCGCTGGGAAGACGGGAATGCCGGTAAAAAAAAAGTCCACCCTCAGCCACAGCGGGTCCACTCCCGCTGGGAAGGGGGATGTCTGTTACAGAGGCCGCCTCCCGGTCACAGCGGGTCCGCTCCCGCTGGGAAGAGGGGAAGGTCTGTTGCAGAGGTCGCCTCCAGGTCACAGCGATGGTGGTGGTGGTGGTTTTACGACACTTCGACTGTTAAATTTCTTTATAGACTCTTTGTACATTTCAATACTTTCTTTGTAGATTGATTGTCATGTAGCGTCGCCAATCTCTCACGCCGATTAGCCACGGGTGAAGGGTAGCGACAGGTGAGACTCTAACCCACAAAATCTCGATTATGAAACGGGCAACTTACCCCTATACTACTCATACACACCTCAATGCTCTACTGCACTTACACGGCAATCCTACTGTACTCTCACACCTAATGCAAAACCAATATTCCAACCCTGCGCTGGAGGGGGGGGGGGAGTAGGTCAGCACAAAGGCTGGATCTCAGTCACTGTGGGTCCGTTCCCGCCGGAGAGAGGGGAAGGTAAACTAATCACGATCACGGCGGTCATGTGAACAACCATAATCCGGTTGATAATCCGACTAGTAATCATGCCACTAATCTGCCAAACGTTCGAGCTCAGGACATTCGATCACGATTCGGCTATATGTTTTTTTTTCTGTCTCGTTCTTTCTTTGATAAACTTGTAATTATTAACTGTTTTGCGAATTATTCGATACACTTCTTGTTTCAGTAACTTCTTTGACGTGGAAAAAATATGGCGTAAATTAATTTATGGCATCTATATTTCATATCTATGTTTTCCCACACCGGCTTCCGCGCTCACCCGACACGACTCACCGCGTCTTCCGCATTGCGTCCTTCATCTTGATTACAACGCTAGACGTCTATCACTATGGACCAGGATTACTGATCGCTGAAGGGCTTAGACCGTATACTGGAACACATGCGCCTGATCAAACCTTCAAAAGCCCAGCTACTGCGCCAGCAACAGTATTGGCTGAGCTGAAAATGTCTCCACTAATCTGGCGTTGGTGGTGGCTATTAGCTTTTATGGCACGTCGACCGTTGAGTTATGTAGCGTCGCCAATCTCTCACGCCGATTGGTCGCGGGCGAAGAGCAGTGACAAGTGAGACTCGAATCCACAATATTTCGATTGTGAGACGGGCAACCTACCCTAGACTACTCGTCCCCCAATCAGGCGTTGATCCACTATGGTGGCGATCACTACTGAACCGCTCAGTGGCGGATCAGCCATGGGAACATTCGCTATTTTGTCGATTACCTGCATGCCGCTTAACCTAATCCGATCCATCCGTAACCCGCCTGCCCGTGGAAACAGGCATACGTACGAGGCCAGCATACGTTTTCTTTCAAGTGCTATTACACATCAATAGTTGTTCAACCACGTGCCTTGGTAATTATCAAGTTGTTAAGTTGGGCTCTGTCTCGTCGAGTAGCTCAATTTCATTCAGGTACTAGGCCGTGATCAACAATCCTGGCCTTGGCAATGAAGCCCACACGTTAGTTCCCAGCGTGTAAGTGACGGCCTAGCCAGCGTTCAGAATTAAAAACATTTAAATTAAATGCCGCATATTATAATACCACCAAGTACTCGTACTAACGACCTAAAAATCTTTCGATATATCACGGGCATATCTATTATAATATTGGGTGAACTCGTGAAAAATGATGTCTTCTGCTAACCATAAATCACCATACAATCTTGTCAACATCAATTTGTTATTTCTCCAAGTAAGGCGTAACTTAAGATACTGATGGAAGCTGAGGCATGATTGAGCGACGGCTACGACACTAAGCAGCCACCCAGCAGCATAAAATGATTCCCCGCAACACGGTGGTATCACCACGCGGCACGCGAACAGATGACATAGGAGGTGACAAAAACCACATCCTGATAGCACCCAATTGCGTCCATTCCTGCGCGGGCTCTCGACCATGCAATTTTCATCCGATGTGCTGCAGATTGCGATAGTTCCCGGAAGATGGGCTGCTTCGAAGTGGAAGGATGGCGTACTTTCGACCGAGATAATTGGATTCGAGTGTGTGATTTCGGAAAATGTGTCCGTCTCAGTTCGTGCTGTGGAATAACGCAGTGAGCACCGCGATAACTCGAAATTGATATGCTCTATCGTTAACTACCACCAGCAACGTTGACATCGACACGCCTTCATTATTGTGCATTCTTCGTCCTTGTAGCATCGCACTTCCTGTGATGGGGCGGGAATCCCACGGTTGGGAATCAATGGACAATCCTCCGGTTAAGATACCATACCGCTGCCACTATAATCGCCCCGCCGTCACGGCGGGGGAATCCCACGGTTGAGAATCAATGGCCTGGACGATACAACACCGCGATGGTGTAATCAAAGCGTGTTTATCATGAACGCGCATAACGAGGACACCTAGGTCTAACATAACATCCAACAAGACAACCTGAAAATGCAAGTGAGCGACCTAGAGCGTTAGTTGTAGACATTGGATGTACAGCCCCAATATTAGGTAGAAAGTCTACTTCTAGGTTCATAATCTTTGAATTGTCAAGCACATTCGGGAATACAAAGCCTGCATTCTTTTTCAATGCCAGCGTATAAAATGTCCGTGAAAATATGGACAGCATACGGTCAACGTGGCATAGAGCTGGACTGAATTCTGGAGAAAATTAGTGAACGCTTCGATGAACGCTCGCAATAACCGTCATACTGATGACTCATGACACAATGACTCATGATCTAGAGAGGTCTTGAGAGAGGAAGGTAACATAAATTCCAGCCAAAAAGTGCTCAAGGAAGATGTATTATGACAAATATTGGTTCATAATTCAGTTGGAATTCATAGTATTGCATTATTATTATTTCATGTTGTCTGTTGTAATGCGCTATTGAAGGCGTTCGTGGACGGTCAGGTACACAATGATTCAAAACCATGAAATTCCGCCGAAACAAGGATGAAAAAATGTAAGTATACATGAAAAACCAATAATACATAAAATAAACGCATCTAATAGCCCCACATGACATAAAAACAAGTAACCCCAAAAAAGTCCCGTATTAATCAGCGCGATTGCTGTAAATTAAACATAAACACTAGTTGCCTTTTTAGATCAGTGGATACCATGGCCCATGACAAACTAAACTTAAGAACCAGGGCATCCTATAAGGCTTCTCCAGCACGGCGATATCGAACCTTCGCAATAGTTTCATGGAACCAAATATCTTCAGCAACCGGTGGCATCCACATGCAATCAATACGTTGCAAAACACACATCAATGAAAAACATGAGCACGACCGATGATTCCTGGGCTATACAGTGTTAAATTACCACAATCATATCGTGACCACGGCCATTAGAACATAATATCAAGGTTGCAATTTCAGCGCCAAGACCGGATCAGAGCAATACTTTACACGCGATCGGCTCATCGCCCGGGTGATGAACCGATCTCCGCGTGTACAACGAACATCAAACGTGTTTAAAGACTTGTGAATGACGCACAGGTATGCCGCTATTGGTCTGACGAGGGACACACCTGTCATTACGCGGTGGATTACGGGATATAAAACCATGACAGATAAACAATCGCGAAACAAATTATTACAAACTTCTGCATAAATGCCCTAATTACGACTGCCACAAGACCGAATTGCACCGGTTGGCAAAATACGGGCAGGAATCACTCACACGAACCAAAAGTATTACCTCCCTAAAACAACATTTAACCTTCGCCCGTGCGCAGAATTTCGCAAGCTTCGCCAATTGGGAGGGAGGCCGAAATGACCCTCGGACGTTTCCAAACTGAACAAGCTAGAGAAATCAACCAAAAATGGGTGCAAGGGATGGGACCAGATCACACGGTTGACACCAGATATTTGTACCTGGGGTGACAGATAACATCCGGGTGAGCTTAAAGATCACATTTTGCAAACTGCAGAATGCAAAACTTTTCACAATTTGACCACAAATATTTCCTAAACTGCCACAGATATGAACTTTTAGCTTTCAAGATGGTCCATGCTTTATGGATGTAATGACATCAAAAGCTGCATTTAAAGCATAGGTCACCGGTCAGGTGAAACCAAAGGCCGAACTCACATTTGAAAACCCGATAGGATATTGGTTAAAACCACTGCTTCCACCTACGTATAGTGAAAACAGAGGGAACAATCGGATTTATGTCAAACTATTAAAAAAGTCGTCCAATGGCAGCATCAGAAAATGCCTTGCATGACCTAGGAATGGTACATGGACAACGCTCGGATATCAATCTAGCCATCTACAAGCTATGCCGCACGAAATGCGCCGTCTTAGGTCACGTGACCTTCTCCCTGCAGAATGACATGGAAAATATAAATATATACATCGGGTCCTTCGAACAGAACCATTCCAGGAAAATGTATGCATCTGATTGACATCCGAAAATGATAAGGTCAGGTCAGGTCATACCACACAGTCAGGTGGAGCAAGTTCAAGCTTAAATAATCAGGAACATCACCTTGGAAGTACACAATTGTGTTCCAAGACAAACTGACATGAAACTGAAACACCTTTGCAAGATGTTTAACTTTTCACTTCGTGACCTGACCTCAGGTCACGCTGGAACAATGCACACATCAATAAGTCGACCTCTTCAGCATTCCCCAAGTGTGAAGTGCCTGGGAAGTAATTCCAAGCAAAGGTCAAATCAGGTAAAATATTGTCAGCTTGAACAAGGTCGGGCCATCTCAAGTTATTCGATTGCCATATATATATGTTTATCAATTAGCAAATATAAACTTCGAAAAACAGGCGTGAATTTGTTGAGCCTTAGACTTGAGAAAAAGAACATGTTCTATTGCATAAGCAACTGAACCAATGAACTACCCTTTGCGATTTTGTGTGAATGTAAGGAAACCGGCAGAACATTATCCATATTACAGATGACACATACCAAGCATTTTTGTACTGCTAAAAATACTGTTTACGCTGTTACAAGCGCTGCTGTTTTTTTATACTAGCAAGCCCACGTCAGAAAATAACGCCTCGTATTTCTTTCTTCCCGTGTATTCTTTCTGATTTGATATTCAAATTTACCAGCACCGTGTTGTAATCAAAATGACTGCACGCATCCACTGACTAACGGTTTTCTGATGCCAATATTCGACATCGATGGCAGATGCTGACAAATGGTGCTACTTTTTGGATCAACGTTCATTTGTCGCCTGCTTGGCAGGGAAAACAACAGGATGAGAAATGGATCATGCAATCCTAAATAAGAGGCTACACACAGAAAATGTTCACTGTGTCAGTGATGTGTCCTTCCACATTATGGCACAAGGGTCGGACTCCTCCAGGTGATTGGCAATATATGTCAGGACGGTAGACATCCTGGTTGAGATTGACAAAGACAACATAATTCAGAAAGTTGCAGGCACTGAGCCGTTTGTCGCCAGACTATTCGGAGTTTCCGACAGGATCCATCACATGGAACTTCTTGAACTGTTACTTGAATCTGATTAGACGACTAGAATGGCTAAATACGACCCAGTCGGGCGTACCGATTAGCTACAACTTGCTGCAACTGTCATCACCGTCTGTTGCGTGTCCCCTACCCCGATCATTGAGCAGCTGGTTAACCATTGCACATACAATGGTTCGCCAACTGTGCTTGCACGAAAGTTGTGACCAAGAACCTCTGTTATGAAGGATGCGTAATGTGAATGTCTGATCAACGTTTGACGCCTACGAATTCCGTAACTTGGCACAACTCAGTGGATGAGTTTCTACATATGCATACATCGCAGATGTTCTCTGTCAATAAAACTGCACATTCTGGCCTCGGACGCTAGGATTCCCCAGGCGTGACTACAATCTCCAGCACGCCGGGTAACGCCTGTGAAAATGTAAACTATCCCACTGCGCGTGAACATAGGAGCGGGAGGCAAGCACTCGAAGAATGAACTAATGACAACGATTTTAACCAACCACAACAAACTACAATGCAATCACGATTAATCTGAGAAAAACAACAGAAAATGAGCGATGTCCACGATTAGAATGCTAAAAAACTGAGTACGGATAACAGCAACCATGAGATGTTCTTATCTACGCGTGCCTTGAATGCTATAGAACCAGATAATTATCTCGAATGACATGCGTTCCGCTGAGACTTCGTCATGGGCACCAATCCCGCTGGATGCGCAAGAGTGTACGTGCTGAAAAGGCGACGCTTAACAAACTGGGCTACATACCAACGTCTTGCTGAGAGTCTTTTGTAGTTGGCTGTTTTCTTCTGCGGTCTGACCCAGACGAGCGGATGTCACCGCCAGCGCTGACCTCAGAGCAGCCAGAGCCCCCTGATGCACCTGCAATAAATACAGACGCCGTGACGGTGCTGGTGGTTTGGTGCCTTGGGGCGCCTCGACTGCTTGGCCATTTTACGTCCCACACTAACGGCCTGAAAGGTGACCCAACCCGCCCTGACCGAGGACACGGCACGCTGAGGCACAGCGTCAGGTCCGGTGGTGATGCAGACACGGCCACCGACCTGACCTGACATGGGCAAAGTGCTTGGCAGTCGCTGCGTTGGGTGGGAAAAGCAGCGCCAATAGTGAGATGAACGAGCGAAACAGGTGTACCTGTTCCGTTGCATCCCTCAACAGAAACCCAAAAGTACACATTATCTCATTAACCGCATGCTAACAACTGTGCGCTGCACATTGTCTCCTCAATCGCATGCTAACTGTGTGCTGCACTCCATCTAAAAGTACACATTATCTTATTAATAGCATGGCGATGACTGCATGCTGCACATTATCCCATTATAATCACATGATGACTGCACGCTGCACATTATCTCGTGTGATCACGACTGTACGCGATGCGCGATCCCATGATGCGCGACTCGACTCGAGACATCAATTGTGTGACGACGCCGCGTGTCAACGGGAATACTTATATCTGCACCCCAGCCCAGTGGATGTTCCAGTGACCACTGTGGGAGGAACACGATGGCTCTCTACAGCGCACACCGGCGACGACGATGGGAAACACGCCGCAACAAGGGTGGTCTTGTAACAGTAGTCGCATATTCATCACTAATTTGTTTCCATCGTCCTCCCCTTCGAAAGTTTCCAATCCAGTTGCCCAATAATCAATAATTGTTCTTGGTAATTCAACACATAATCTACGAAGCCCGGAAAAAAACTTTCGGAAGCCCTGTCGACAGAAAATAACCACAATGCTCGCTGAGTATAGTCAAATGTCTGACAGGCAGATTGATTGAAATACTTGCATGAAACCAAACTACAAAATAGCAAGGAAACTAGAGCAAGAAGTCACTGTCCGACCTAAACGTGGTTAGTCGCAAAACATTCATTGAAAAAGTACTTAGAACTGAAAATGCCAACTCATCGTCACCGTTTTGGCAGTGTGGTCCAAATATGCAACAGCTTATGGGGTACTCTGCGCTGTGATATGCTTTAGTGATAAAAACCATTCGTCCAAGAAATTAAACTCCAGTTTTACGTTTTCACGTTTTCATTGAGTTATCTCTTGAAGTCACAGTATGCTAACCAATTCCTAGCCACTTTAGATACCAAGTAGCAAGCGTATAGCTCCCTTCCTTTCAGTTTAATAAATAAATAAATATATATATATATACATATATATATATATATATATATATATATATATATATATATATATATATATATATATATATATAATTTAACCTCAACATGGGATTTCGGATGTGAACATAGGGGATCTGTGCTGTTTTGTTAGTTGAACTATGGGTGTCTTTGTTGGTTGGTTGGTTATTTGGGCTTTCGGGCGCATCGACTGCGTTGGTCATACAGCGCCCATATGGGTGTCTTTGTGTGGAAATGAGCACTATGGCGTTAGTGTCATATATATATATATATATATATATATATATATATATATATATATATATATATATATATATATGACACTAACGCCATAGCGCCTAAACATCTGACAGCCCACCGCACAAGATGAAATCTGACTAAACATTTCAAGCCCTCGTAAACATCATAGCAACGTTTCGCGGATAACACCAGGAGAAAAAGACAGAAAGAGAGAGTGAGAGTGAGAGCGAGAGTCAGATATAATTGTGTATGTGAACGTAGGTAAAGATCACGTTCTCTCCTCTGCAATTCCCGGAATATGGCTGCTCAAGAACCGTTTATAATGAATGAGTCGGAAATTGGACACTTATGAAAACGACCTCTGAGGGAGACTCGCTTCCACGCTGCTACGTAAAAACATCTTGCGAAAAAAGAATAGCCAAGGAGAAAGCTGGAGTCGCCAGAAACTTGCATTCCTAATTTGGCATTCCGCTAGTGAAAGTTCCTCGTAAGTAAAGAACCTCGGGTTCTTTTACGACGCATCCAACCACTAGGTTACATAGGGTCTTCAACCTCTCACGCTGATTAGTCGCGGGTGAACTCGATAAATGCCGCCGGTTGTGAGATTAGAACCCACGACCTCGCGATCAAGAGCCCGACGCTCTACCAACTGAGCTACCGCGGCCCCCATTCTGCCTGTGTGGAAGGCATCAAAGGTACGGCAGTTCCCGAGTGGGACCAGACTCGGCGCGTTCACCTCACTACTGCTGCTTCAGGACACTGCGACATCCAGTCCGCATAGTTGATAAAACACCGCTATGGCATAGCGGGAAACAAACCCAACTTAGAGCGAGGGAAACATTTGATGACAAACGGATGCTTATAGACAAGAAATTGGCCTCGCAAATAAAATAAGTGCCAATGAGGGAATGTTTCGCAGCGGAGAAAGAAGAAGGGAAGAATGCCGCGACAGCAAGTTCGGTCAAAAGTCAGCTGACGGAATCGATGAGCGGCATCAGTAGTACGCAATATCAGTAGCCCAGTACACGGTACCAAGTAGTACGCAATGCCCCGTCATAAGATTATTTGGTAAACCAAATTGAAGCATTGCGACCAATCCAGGTGCATCAACAAATCAAGCACATATGTGCTGCAGTACTATCTTCTTGAGATACCAACACATCTGTGCTACCGATCAATCGTCCTGGCATCCCAACACATCTCGCTTGTCCCGACATCCCAACACATCTCGCCCGTCCTGACATCCCAACATATTTCGCTCCTCCTGACATCCCAACACATCTCGCTCGTCCTGACATCCCAACACATTTCGCTCGTCCCGACATCCAAACACATCTCGCTCGTCCTGACATCCCAACATATCTCGCTCGTCCTGATATCCCAACACACCTCGCTCGTCCTAACATCCCAACACTTCTCGCTCGTCCTAACATCCTAACATATCTCGCTCGTCCTAACATCCCAACATATCTCGCTCGCCCTAACATCCCAACACATCTCGCTCGTCCCGACATCCCAACACATCTCGCTCGTCCTGACATCCCAACATATCTCGTTCGTCCTGACATCCCAACACATCTCACTCGTCCTGACATCCCAACATAGCTTCGCTGCAGCGCGCTCGTCCTGGCATCCCAACACATCTCGCTCGTCCTGATATCCCAACAAATCTCGCTCGTCCTAACATCCCAACATATCTCGCTCGCCCTGACATCCCAACACATCTCGCTCGTCTTGATAACCAAACATATCTCGCTCGTCCTAACATCCCAACACATCTCGCTCATCCTGACATCCCAACATAGCCTCGCTGCAGCGCGCTCGTCCTGGCATCCCGAACTTCCATTTAACATTAGCAGCAAGAACTTTGAAATATATCCCTGTGCTACGTTTATGTATGTGCACCAAGGTGCGCGCGCGCAAGTGCGTGTGCGCAGTTGTGTCCGTGTGTGTAGGTGTGTCCATGTGTGTAGGTGTGTGCGTATGTGTAGGTGTGTGTGTGTGTGTAGGTGTGTGTAGGTGTGTGCATGTGCGTAAGTAGGTGTACGTGTGCATGTGGATGCGCGTTTTGCGCATATGCATGTGCATGTGAGTAAAACACGTGGTTACAAACACATATTACAGATACTATTGCAGAAAAAAAAACATCCAATGCTCTCGTTAGAAACAATACGTTCTGCACAGCTCTCCCCAAGATCGTACACGATCGAACTGGTGGGTCCAAGCTGACTGCTACCGTGGGGTCAGAGCTGACTGCTACCGTGGGGTCAGAGCTGACTGCTACCGTAAGGTCGGAGCTAACTGCTACCGTGGGGTCGGAGCTGACTGCTACCGTGGGGTCGGAGCTGATTAATACCGTGGGGTCCGAGCCGACAGCTATCGTGGGGTCAGAGCTGACTGCTACCGTGGGGTCAGAGCTGACTGCTATCGTAGGGTCGGAGCTAACTGCTACCGTAGGGTCGGAGCTAACTGCTACCGTGGGGTCGGAGCTGACTGCTACCGTGGGGTCGGAGCTGACAGCTACCGGGATATCGGAGCTGACTGCTACCGTGGGATCGGAGCTGATTAATACCGTGGGGTCGGAAGACTGCTACCGTGGGGTCGTAGCTCACTGATACCGTGGGATCCGAGCCCACTTTGATTGTGGAGTCGTCTCCGTCCCGCCGGGACCAACACCTGCCGCACATTGTGACGCTCAGTAGTTTGTAATCGGCCAGTTGCCGACGGCGATCGATGGTCGGAACGACGACCGGGATCGTCGGGCGGGCGTTACGTCGCCACCCGACGCCAATCAAACAGCCTGTCAGTCGCTGGCAAAATGACATCTGCATATATATATTGTTAGTGATCTGGGCTTTAGTGCGCATCGACTGCATTGGTCATTTGGCGCCCACTGCAAATAAATATCTGATGCATCAAATGTGCCGGCAGTTACTCGACAAACCGCTCGCCTAAACCATGCGGGTGAAGCGCGAGACAAACGTGTCAGAGTCTTAACACGAATTTCATTTGGCATAAGCTAGCATAATGCAAGCCACAATACGTGGGCTGGCCATGCAGATCAGCCTTGCCGATAAAACTGACAACACAACACTTTCACCAAATGACCTGATTCGACCTGAAGTTTGTGATATACTTGAGGAATTAATTAATCCTGGTATTCCCGTCCACTTGTGGGTATCGGCTGAGACTTAATATTTTGATAACAGGGACGAACCATATATGCAAAATGAATGCCAGCCGAAAGTTCTGCATTTTCAATAACTGTTTGTTTATTGGGTGGTTGCCGACGCACTTTATGTATGACCACGGCTAATGACACAATTTTCAATAATTGATCTCGTTTGACTGTCTTAACCTAGGCCTGTCAAAATAACCTTTGACCTTTTACTCATTATAACTGGAAGATAAATGAGGCCAAAATTAATTGTATATTTCGAAGTCATGTCTTTTTTTCAACAGTGCTGCGGCCTAACATTAAAACCTAGGCCCTAACATTACTGATTTTGGAAGCATATCAGATAGAACAGCTTCTCCTAACATCGCATCACATGTCAATGCATATCTAATGATACGAGATGATCATGCCTCGAGACGTTTCCTTGCGGAGCCCACGGCACCGCGCTATCATACGATTCAAAGGAACCGCAACGGTCAGAAGCATAGCACCTAGCCGACCTTGAGCCACGTGCGTGGCAGTGCCCGTCCACAACGGCCAAGCAAGGGCAGTTTTGCATACGGTCTGGCGAAACACTCCCGTCACCGGCCGATTGGCTACCTAGTTATTGAGGCTTTAGGGCACATGGACTAAATTGGCTGGTTGGTTATTTGGGTTTAGGGGCGCATCGACTGCATTGGTCATGCAGCGCCCATCCCGTCACCGGCCGTTGGAGAAGCCCTCGGACGGGGCTCGCCGGCCGGCAGGACACCTACCTGACGAGGTCGGTCGTGTCGGCCGCGCGCCGCACGCGCCCGCCCGGCGGCCGGCTCGGCCTGGCGTCGGCGGCGACGCTCTGCCGCCGTATCGACACAGTGGGCCGTCGATCGGCGCGCGGCCGGCCGGCGCAGCGGGCGGCCGCGGCGGCTGGCCCGCCGCCGCCGACACCGTAATTGATCCGACCGGTCACCGCTGACGGGCGGCAGCGCACCGCACCGCCCATGGCCAACAAGCCACCGTCGGAACGTATGGCCACGGCGGGCGCCCACCGAGGCGCAGGTACCCAGGCCCAAACAGGTCCGGCCTCAGTAACCCAGTGTCAGAGAACCCAGACTCTCAGACCGCGCACGCCCGAGTACGTCGTGTCCAGTCGTCCAGGAGGCACACCCGGCCACGCTCCACACCCAACCGGCCACAGTAGACGAGAGCGCAAGCGTTCGGGCCATAAACGCGAGGACGAGTATATCCAGGCCCGCGATCGCTCTGCACGCTGTCCAAATGGACACCATTCGGGCGATAACTTGGCAATATATACAATTTGCAGGAATCCATATCGGAATCGGACGTAATGGCGGCCACCACTCATTCCAGATAGCGTGGATCGAGCCGAGAAATCTTGAGCCCAACTCCGTCAGCCAAACATTAAGGAGACGTCTTGCCTGTTCATGGTGATCGTCGTTCCCTCGTCCTGCTGCCATGGTTCCTCCATCCGCATGTTTTGAGGCATATTCTGATGAACCCCGGTCAAAATCGTAAGAATCAACTAGGTTAGAAAATGCCGATTTAAGAACGGTCCAAGTTTGAGAAGAAGTGAAAGTGCTTCATGGATGTAAAGAAAGAAAATAAATTCATTCCATGTGTTGCATAGAGGAACTACATCACGACAGCTTCAAAGAAACGCGCCAACATTTCAACACAGAACAGGCTGCTGAGCCCCTTGTAATGTGGTGGAGCCTGGGTCTCTGCACCGGACCCCAGCACATTTGTTTACAACACCGGTCATAGCTGCGGTTATCCGGCGCCAGTCGGACACGTCACGGCGGCGAAATGCCCGTCGGCGCCGGCTACTGGGTCCGTCAGTCAGCTTCAGCAGGCTAACAGGCAGACACGATGTAGTCTCAATGTGATGGAGCGATGCTATGCTTGCAACGGGCAGA
Organism: Imbricaverruca yamaguchii; assembly: GCA_034440575.1. Lineage (NCBI taxonomy): Eukaryota > Metazoa > Arthropoda > Thecostraca > Neoverrucidae > Imbricaverruca > Imbricaverruca yamaguchii. The sequence goes on along the minus strand of JAOTOL010001601.1, from coordinate 1,309,187 downwards.
CGTGCATTGGAGCCAACACTCCAAAATCGAATGCATGCTAGAGAGCAGGCGATGTCAAAAACGATTCACTGACGTTACGAAACAGTGTTCATCCGATCAGATCCCATCCATGTATCTGATCCGAGTCGACGTGACCGCGACCGATTCATTCGTATTTACACCACTCGCTACCACAACAGCCTAGAGGCCACACCTGGTTGTTTATTGTTTACTGGGTAGTTCACGATGCACCTTATACACGTTCACCGCTAATGGCGCCGCCCACACTGCTTCACCGGTGGGCCGCGGGATTGGGAAATGTCCCGAGCGGCGCTAGTGTCGAACCCGGAATCTTTGATACCCAGAACCCGACACCTTAAGCACTCAGCTATCCCCGCCCGTAGAGGCCACTGATCTGATTCCCTCACTGTGGTAAATAAAACTGAGCCATTTATGGTGGGCATCAACTTCTTACCAGTCACTAGCCACGGCAACTGCCAATCCCTAAATCCTTAGACGCATTGCGCGTCACGATACAGCGGGTGTTACAGATGATCGCGGAGCATACACGACGAAACCGATGGCGAAAACCGGTGATCAACAGGCGAAACCAGCTACGAGACCATTGGGACTGGTGGGCGGCAGCGTCGCTGAGTACCTGAGCACAGCCGCATCTCTGGGACTGGACAGTGATCACCCTCCGACCTACAGTCGACCATGGGCGCTGGTGGCAGACGGCCACACCACGACCACCACCAGCTGTCCGTATGGCAGCTCGACAGTCGCCAGCTCCCGCGCCGTAGCAGCTGGCGATGACCAGCGAAGCGAAGACTGTGAGCGAAGGCCAGCGAGCAGGAGCCTGCGAGGCGGGACCAGCGCGAGGTGGGAGCGTCGTTGGCCTCATTCGCGTGTCGGCGAGACCACCGTCGCCGGGCGAGTGAGTATACACACCGACTGTGGCTTCACGTGTCCAGATGACACACTGACTGTGGCTTCACGTGCCCAGGTGACATAGCGACTGTGGCGAACGTGTCCGGGTGACAACCGGACACGTTCGCCGGCAGTGTGTCACCCGGACATGTCAGGGTGACACACTGCCGGACATGTCCGGGTGACACACTGCCGGACATGTACGGGCGACACACTGCCGGACATGTCCGGATGACACACTGCCGGACATGTCAGGGTGACACACTGCCGGACATGTCCGGATGACACACTGCCGGACATGTCAGGGTGACACACTGCCGGACACGTCCGGGTGACACACTGCCGGACACGTCCGGGTGACACACTGCCGGACATGTCAGGGTGACACACTGCCGGACATGTCCGGGTGACACACTGCCGGACACGTCCGGGTGACACACTGCCGGACATGTCCGGGTGACACACTGCCGGACATGTCCGGGTGACACACTGCCGGACATGTCAGGGTGACACACTGCCGGGCATGTCAGGGTGACACACTGCCGGACATGTCAGTCTGACACACTGCCGGACATGTCAGGGTGACACACTTCCCGACCTGTCCGGGTGATCCAAACGCACACAAAGCATCTATTTCAACTGATGAGAAGCGCATTATATGACGTCGGAGTTTTAAATAATACGATCGTCTATATATAATTTACAACAGTTATAAACGTGCTACAATTGAACCCAGATGCAGGGTAACTTGCAACAGCGAATAGGCGCTTTTCCGCCACATTGATATGGATCATAAAAATAAATTCGAATGAATTTCAACATGGATTTGGAGGGAAAACCACAGATATTTATATGATATACGACCATAATTATTAATTTAATCATTCGGTAGTTATCGGCAAAGTTGCAGAACACGGTTTTTACAATTGATCCCGGTCACCCCTAATCTATACTGTTATTTTTGCACCAAATCCTTCTCCACTTACTTTCCAGTCATTGGACCACATCTTTTGCGATTCACCAATACTTCTCTTCAAATAAAATGTTGCCAGAGGAGTGGGACACACCTGTGTTGTTTCAATTCTTAAATCACGCGACCCCCCCGTTCCGTCAAACAACAGACCAATGTCACTGCTTCGTGCGCCCTCAAAGATTCTTTAAAAAAAATGATGTACCCTCTAGTGCAGCAAACTGGAAAACTGGCATATTGCATACCTCTCGATGTGCGAACATACCGTGCCCTCAATAGCGGACGCTGTCCTCAATGCTGTTGAGCGCATCGCTACGAACACTGCCCGACTGACAGGTGCAGTTGTCAAAGATGACTGGTGTGCTCAAGGCGTTCGACAGTGTGGACTACGGTGTCCTTCTCGGGAAATTGTCCTGGTACGGTATCGATGTCGAGCGGTTCCAGAGCTATTGGAGTGGCCCGAGGCCGATTGTACGTGGTGGCAAGACTTTCTGTCGCACATGATGAGGCCAGCGATCAACAATCGGCCCAAGTCTCTTCACACCCTTCACAATCTTTCTGGATATACTGTCAGTGGCCATCTCATTTCATATACCGACGGTACCATGCACCCCGACAGCATGCAGCCGGATGGACTAGATCTCTTGTTTATTGGTTGGTTCACGACACTATGCACATTCACGGCTAATGGCGCCGCCCACACTGTTTCGCCGGTGGGCCGCGGGATTGGGAAATGTCCTGAGTGGCGCTAGAGTCGAACCCGGGACCTTTGGTACCCGTAGCCCGACACCTTAACCACTCGGCCATCCCCGCCCCATGGACTAGATCTCGACACCGTAAAATCCAGCTTGGGATTAACTATATGCGTAATTGAAACGCGACAGGCGCCGACTCTCCCAAAAGTAATGCAACAGTGACCTTGTGTTCACTGGCAGCAAGCAACATGCAAAGCGAGTTACAAACATTGCCCGTGACATTGAGCGATCAGTCATTTGCGCCTTCAGCGACGTAAAAATTATACATGTTATGCTAGACTTCGCTCTTTCATGGAACGCACATGTCTCGTACGAAGCTAAAAAAGGCTACGTGCGAGCATATATATTGCTATATATATGAGTATGTATATAGTATGTATATTGATTTCTCTAGGAAGAATCCGGCACTACTTCATGACTCAAGCACATACAATTATAATACAGGCGTACGTGTCTACCCATACGATATGCTTTCAGTGCATATGGGGTGGGATAACCAGGGGCCAACTGTACCAAATTCAAAAGGCCGTCAACTTTTTGGCCAGGATTGCTACCGGCACAACACAAATCATCACACCACACCTACGTTGAGCATCCTTGGATCGCAACAAATCAAGGCCCTGGCGGCACGCCGAGACGCCATGACGGCATCCAGGCCAGTGCGGGAGGAGGCCGCTGTCCCCGAGACTCGGGCGTTGTTTACGCCTCGGACTGCCGCGCTGCACCATCGCGTGCGACACGCTCCATCGATCACGATCGGCTGCAGCGACAAAAATGCCCACTAGCAACCGCTCAAAAGGGGGCTTCTCGTACAGGGCGGCGACTGTGTGGAACCGCTTGCCCCGACTGCCACCGTCGCACAACTCTTTGGGCGCTGAACATGCATTCATTTGAGAATTGTAAGTGACGGAGGCTTGCCGGATGGGCATTTAAACCACACCAGTCAAACTGGTGTTCGTGTATCAATTTTGCCTTCATCGACTCCGGTATGTTGCGACTTCATGCACATTGCTTTCCCATGTATTTGAAGTAAAACTGCTAAAAGTTCCTCCGTGGACGGTTTCAAATATATTCCGTTGATTATAAATTGAACTAGCCTGCGGTACAGACTTTGTTTTTTTGGGATTATATAGTAATACAGTTGGGTATTTGAAGTGCATGCATTAGTGGTAAAACAAATCAAGATTTAAAGAGGGATGCAGAGGTATGAAGTCGCTGAAATACACTATAGCGTTAATGTTACTTTGCACAATAGTGCCAACGTTAATATGCGCTATAGTGTTAATGTTGCATGTTGGAACTAAAAGAAATGCAGTGGACCATATGGCTTCGATGCCCCTTATTCCGTCAATAGTTGCAACTCATGCTTGTCAGCATGATGCATATCAAACTTTGTGAATGCAGCCACCGGCGTCGTCATCACTGGACAAAGCGGGGATCTGGTCTCCGACCAGATTTAATTCAGGCTAATGCTTCCTATGTTTACATTGAAAACCCCTTAAGAGTATTCAGCCATCCACCACAAGCTCGTAGTAACGCTCCTGGACTTAGGCACCAAGCAAAACAGTACCAAGCGATCAAATGTGCCAAACACCCACTGAAATCTGGAGCTTACATGCGAATTTCGAGGCCTTGTGGAACTCCAGAAACAACGCTTCCTGGCGCTCAATTAACTGACCATGTTTTAGCATGGTATGGATCTGATTTGACCATGTTTTAGCATGGTAGGGACTACATCTATTTAGACCACTGTGAGCATTGGTAATCTACTACCAGATTAATTTATTTTGCCTTCATTACATTTAATTATCATTTGTTGGTTGGGGTGGTGGTGGGGTAGGGGTGATACCGTTTGCTTCTTTGGCGCGTATTTAATGACTCTTTTTTCTTGGATAATTTTGCAAACGTTACGTAGCGAAATCAACATCAATGTGGCAGAAACAGCAGCATTCGTGTGGCGGACGCTAAACCAAAAATATATTAAGCAGCACGCCCTGATTGCGGCCATATCAAAATTGTCCTCCAACGACTTTCAAAATAGGTTCAATTTAGAACGCAATCGCGGAATAGTCAACCGACACTTTACTGTTCCTGGAAGCATCACTTCTCGAGGCTCGCGAACCTACACGAACCTAACCTCCTGGTTCAGACGCCGTGCTTTGCTATGCGATGGAACTTTGACGACGACATGGACACATTATATAGGCATGGAATAGCTGGCTTAGTTTAGCATCTCTATGAATGTGATGATCGTTGGTGGCAGTCCGTCAATCTGTCAATCTAACGGTCCGTCAAAGCACGCCTAATCCTAGTTTTCAAGCGTGTTGGGGCTCATGAACGGGGGAGCAAGTTGCCAAGGGAAAATATATCTATAAATGTTTGCATAAAATGCGCCTGCTATAATGCAGGCACAGCGAGGGTGATTGATCGTGTGGCTCCATGACATGGCACACAAGGACAAAGGTGCCTATTTCCTTTGTTTCTGATCCAACCTCTATATAAGATGCACATATTATGCACATATGCACGTATTAGTTGATGCGCCCTAAACCCCTAATAACGCAACGAGCAGAGTGCAAATTTGAGTGTGCTAATATAAATCAGTGCAAACATGCACGCTTGTATATATATATATATACGTCCATACGTATCATTCCCATATAACTTGTTTAACTATGCGGAATCACGTGTAAAGCGTCCATAAGAGAGGAGTACGTGAATACTCAGTGTGCCACCTTGCAATTATCCTCTGTCTCCACCTCGCAATTATCCTCTGTCGCATTATGGAGTGGAGTTGTGAGGATGGCAGCGTGCCACACAGTGTGGTTACGTATCAGAGGAAGGATCTGGGCGGGCGACTACTAATGCGTTCATTGTTGAGGAATTATTGTCGGCAATGGCTGCGGAGGCTGGAACAGCGCCGCTCGGAGAACGGCGCTGTTCCGGAGAATTGAACACGGAACAGCTGGATGCCAACAGTTCCATTTTGCTGCGTGGATGGATCCCAGCGGCTCTTCATTATCCACATCTACAGTAATACGGTGAAAACGGTCGCCTGGTTTTCCATTTCATGTTTAAAAAAAAACTAATAAGCACAAATTCAACACCATTGCATGGAAATTGGACCCATTGGCATCGACGGCATTTTACACGAATGGCCGGTCCCAGCCCGCAAATTCCTTGCACCATCAAACAACTGCCCGCCGCAACAACGACCATGATAAGACAAGTGCACAAATTGCAATGCTATCAGTTTAAGCTGAGTCCTTGTATATACGTTGAAAGAAGACGTCACTGCATGACCAAACGCAGTCGATGCGCAGTTCGCAAACGCATGCTCCTTATTGCATCCAAGTTTCGAGTTAGATAGTCATTAGAGTTTAAGGGTGCATCGACTGTGTCGGTCATTCCAAGTTTCGAAAAGTGCAGGCATTTCGGTTGGTTATTAGTTTTACGACACATCGACCGTTGAGTCATGTAGCGTTGCTAATGTCTGACGCCGACTGGCCGCGGGTGAAGAGTAGCGACATATGAGACTCGAACCCACAACCTTTCGATTGTGAGGCGGGAAACTTACCCCTAGACTAGCTACCCCAAGTGCAGGCACTTAAAAAAGCAAAAGCAAGAATGCGGCACAGCGGATACCACATTGGGATGCGTGGTACGTATTTGGCAGAGGGACTCGGTTACGGAAATGGTACCTCCGATAACTATATGTGCCGAATATGGCATCCGAATTTCAAACTTAAACGTACTACACCGAATTGTCCAATTGGGATAATGCGCCACGTTGTGTCACAGTCCACAGTAATTACGCTCAGTTTATGCTGCGTACAACCGCTCAGCGGGGCACCCCCCATCGACATGACCCTGGCCGCTCGGCTTTGGAGCGCACAGGTCAGGTGTCATGACAACATAACAATATAACCACATAACCGGTGGCTGACTGACCGTCCTTCAGTTTCGTCATTACGCATTCTCTTTGAATGTAAAATGAACACACCTCAAAAGGAGACATCGCAGTGAAGGCCACCGAAAATCAGAATGAAAAGACTAGGTTTAATTCTGAGTCAATGATCGAGGACTTGAAACACTATATTCATAAATTTATACCGGTTTCAAAGGCGCGACCGTCGGGCTGGACAGGGCTGCTCAGGTGAACATTCGTCGTATGTATCCGGGAGCAGACTCGCTCGGGCTTAGCCATCGCTCGCAACGAAGCATTCTATTTTCTCTCTTCATCAATGCACCTGGTAAATGCTACGATGAATGCACCGGGTCTGAGATAAGAATAGTCTAATACTTCGGAGTACGGTGTCCTGGTGAACTTGGCCTGATCAATGTTATTTAAAGTTGAACCGCGAACAGTGTTTCAGTTTACGTTTCCGGCGTATTTCAAGAATGCAGTATTAAAGCGCTACTGTGCATGATCGAAGATATTGCACTTTGCTGACACAGAAAAACATTCCAGCAACGATGCAACAAAACAGATGTGTTAGTGGTCGACTCACACATCTGGGATCGCCTCATGAATCGGAAAAAGCTGAATATACACAAATCTGACTGATATCGTGTACCTGGCACATATGAAAAGTAGCCATGCTCAGTGACGTTCACGTAAATAGCGACGATTCTTGTCTGCCGGAAACGGCCACGCTTCATCTAGATTAACATAAGCTGACCTCGAATCACACCAATTCGTCCGTATCCACGGAGACCACAACTGATCTTAATCAGCATGACTTCGTTTGAATTCCATGGCACCAAGCAGCTAAAGAAATCGATGAATGCATTTTGGAACTTTAGCTTAAAGCAACCGCACTGGTCATTTGCGCCATCAACTCGACCTGGCCAGCACGGGAGCATGCATCTCCAGTAATGTCGACTAATACATAGTAATATTGGCCGACGCTCAGTGCTAAAGACTAACAGACAGTGATCAAATCTGATTTGCATAAATATCGCCTGGATGAAATTAGCACGTAGCAACTCCCGACGATTCCTCGATGGCCTTGGCCGACTTCAAATGACCATACACGGGGGATAAAAACCCTAACTGGCACTGGCTTAGTAAGGCGCGTTGCCTCGCCTTGTCTGCAGCAGTGAGCAGTTCGGACGGCTCGATAGTGACGTCCCCGCCCTCTCCAACAGTGATCCTGACTGGCCCTGGCTCAGTGTGGCTCGGTGGCTGAGGGGACGAGTGGCCTAGGGGTAGGTTGCTCGTCTCGCAATCGAAAGGTTGTGGGTTCGAGTGTCACCTGTCGTTACTATTCGCCCGCGACCAATCGGCGTGAGAGATTGGCGACACAACATGACCCGACGGTCGATGTGTCGTAAAATCAATAACCAACCAGGCTCGGTGGCTGTGTTATTTCCTCACATTGTCCGCGACTGTGAGAAGCTCGGACGGCTCGATAGTGACGTGTCCAGCACTCTTCAGCGGTGATTCTGACCGACCGTTGCTCAGCGAGGCGCGGTGGCTGTGTTGTTGCCTCACCTTATCTGCTGCTGTGAGAAGCTCGGACGGCTCGCTGGTGACGTAACCAGCCTTCTCCATCAGAATGAACAGGCTGTCCGGCTGCAGTGTCAGGTCAGCCGGGTCACCGGAGGTCACGCCAGACGACCACGACACGCAGTCACCTGGCATAGGACGAGAGGTCAGCAGCAGTCGCAGTGCTCCCACCAAGTGGCCAATCATTACCGAATCTGAGGTCGGAGGTCAGAGGTCACAAGTAATGAACGTCACAGCTATTCGACTCGGTTCCTGCCGCTACGGTGCGGAACCTTCACGCATCACTACTATACTCTGTAGTTTGTAGGCTGTATATTTAGTGAACCTGTTGCGCTGGCTTTGTCTGCCATCCTGTGGGTTTCTTAAAAGGCTCACCACATCCAACTTCACAGACCAATTTTTCCCAGCTTCCATGGGAGGAAAATATGGTATACCGTTGTTGCAACTGCAAAACGGACAGTCACAGCTGCAAGACCAACTTTATCCAAATATGCATTTTGTACTACATACTGCAACATCAGCTTCAGAAATTGGAGCACAACTGTACCGGTGATCGCCCACAGATATCGCGATCGACACACGCGCGTATATCGATGTCCACCAACTCCCCGTACACGACTACCGGCTCGCCCGTGTATGGCTGGCCGTGATAATAAGGAAACATAATCTAACTTAGGTTGGTCATACAACATTCTAGTCATTCACGGTCGAAGATCAGCTTAGCTTGAAACAGTGCTCATCGCACTTCAGATCGAAACGTGTCCCACTGGCGGCTTACCCAGTGTACACAAGTGTCGCACCAATGAACATATAACACCATTGTCTCACTCGGGATACGCTACTTCACGTGTCAAGATTGCTGGCTAGATCACGGTATATCAATGAGCACTAACTCCGACACAATCAAAAAGTGTGTATAGGGGTGGGATGGGGGAGGAGTATAGACAATTTCAGCCCGATTTCTCTTACAGCCAACGTCAATACGTATCGTGTTGCTAAATGTCAGGGGAGTCGGAAAGGATGTAATCCCTCCGCTCTCCATCTCTCTTCCCCGTGACAGAACTCTCTGCAGGTACTGCAGATGGTTCTACCACAAGAACATTTCCCTCAAGAACACTTCCCACTGACTCACGTATACCTTCGCATTGCTTAGAGTGCATACCACCACTCTATCAGCGCATTCAGTACATGTAACTACTCGCCCCACCAATGCCTACCACGATCGCATCCACCAGTGTCTATCGGTATCGTGTCCACCAGTGTCCATCGCTATCGCTTCCACTAGTGTCTACCAATGTCTAGAGCGTCTTCAGTGTCTGCTCAGTGTATACCAAGGCCTCGCCAGCACTGTGCCAAAAGCTATGTTAGGCTTGCATGTCACGAGCCACGCCAACTTACGTTTGCTCTTGAAATAGCAGCAAGAGTGAAAATTGCGGCAAAATAAACTGAAAAATAGGAAAAAGAAATTGCAACTGCCTTGCCTGGGTATAGTACACCATACAATAATGGTGACAAAAACACAATACTCGCTTTCCCGATATTTTAATGCTTAAGCGTGGTTGCTATTTTGAGAACAGGAGCAAGTAAAGACGAGAGTCGAAAACTGTTTATAACATTGACAATTAAGAACGTAAAATTATTTCCAACCGAGTGCCATTTTCCCCTCAAATCTGCAAATTTGGGATGGCGCTCGTTAGGTCAATCAAAACCGTTTCATCACTGTGCACCACCGCAGCACGGCCACTGCACACCCCACTGACACTGCCTGTGCACACTAATTTCACACAGCCCGTGTGCACCACTACAACACCGCCACTGTTTACCACTGTGACATCACCAGCGGACACCACCGTGGTAGCGTCGGCGGGCACCAGTCGGCTCACCCAGCGTGTCCGGCTCGGCGGCGGCGGTCAGCTGCAGGTCGGCCGAGCCGGGCCGCTCGTCCGCCGGCTGCTGCCTCAGGCGCGCCACCTCGGCCCGCAGACCCAGCCAGGCGCGCATGAAGTCGTCGCAGCTGACCTGGCCGTGGTCGTCGGCGCCCAGCTGGCTCAGGATCAGCGGCACCGCCTGCTCGTCCAGCTCCAGCTGGCGACACATGCGCTCCAGGTCCGACCTGCCGGCGCGGCGGACCGGTCAGGGCGGCCACGTGGGCTGTGCACTGGTCGTCACACACTCACGACCGGCACACGATACTGCAGACCCGCTGTCGGCCGGTACACCCCCGTTGTCGGCCGGTACACCCCCGCTGTCGGCCGGTACAGCCCCGCTGTCTGCCGGTACAGCCCCGCTGTCGGCCGGTACAGGTCCGCTGTCGGTCGGTACAGCCCCGCTGTCGGTCGGTACAGCCCCGCTGTCGGTCGGTACAGCCACGCTGTCGGCCGGTACACCCCCGTTGTCGGCCGGCACACCCACGCTGTCGGCCGGTACACCCCCGTTGTCGGCCGGCACACCCACGCTGTCGGCCGGTACAGACCCGCTGTCGGTCGGTACAGACCCGCTGTCGGCCGGTACAGGCCCGCTGTCGGCCGGTACACCCCCGCTGTCGGCCGGTACAGACCCGCTGTCGGCCGGTGCAGGTCCGATGTGGGCCGGTCCGTTCAGATTACAGGAACATACACGCGATTCTTGACAACACCACTATTGATTGCCACCGACGGCTTCACGATAATGGACATGACTGGTATGCACAGATACTTTTATTATGGTGCAGCACGAAGAGCCACACTGAGGTCATATCACAAAGGCTGCGGGATATATCGAAGCTTCCTGCAGTTTCGAATTCGCATTGCACACGTCGGCTAACGCGTGAGTCCCTTTACACGGCTGTTGATGTCTCCTCACTGTGTGGCCGGGTAACGGCTAACGCGACGCCCCTTTACGCGCAAGCTGAGGTTTGTTCACTGTGTGGCCAGCTGTGCATAATTTTGGTGCAGTCCGTATCTATGTGCGGAAAATAATCAGTCTGCTACTTCCGGTAACCGAGCGGAAATAGTTCCGACGCCATGTCGGAGGCCACGGTGGGTCGACGCCAGACTCGCCCGGTATAGGACTTGGCAGGTGGGGTGGGGATATTTGGGACGGCTGCTCAGACACACAACATTTTTGACAACTTCACCGTCTACTATGGATACATCACAGCACTAACACGACAGCTACACTGGATCAGATTTAAGTATTGCGTACTGCAACGAGCACGAAATGTCAAATCGTCCACTTACTTGTCCAGAAAGCCATCCTGATTGGCGTCGAAGACCGAGAAGAGACGTCGGAAGCGGTCGCCCTCCTCCAGAGCGCCGGTGGCGTCGCTGGCCACGTCGCTGCCCACGTCGTCGTCGTCGGTGACCTCACTGACGGTGTCGTCGTCGCCGGCGAGCATGGTGGGCGCGCGTCCCGCGCCTCGATGGCCGGAGCCGACTGGTCACTGACAGCCCACCAGACAGGTGACCAGGTGTACGACCACTGCCGGCGGTGCGGTCTCAGACGCGGGCGCCACCGCCAGCGGTAACGCGACACGGCGCCGCCTGTTCACGTCCGAACTGACCGCGGCCGGCCGCGGTAGGAACGTGACACCCGAGCGAGCCGGTCGGGGGGTCCGGCCGAGCAGCGGGCAACGCCGACCGTGGTCAGAGGTCAGGGATGACAGGGGTGTCTTGTCATTCATTCCTGGCAGCAAACGGTACGGAGACTTGGACATCGGACTTCGGGCTTGCCCCATGCCGCTGCACCCAGAGCCCGACTGCCTCAGTAGTTGGGCTCTTGGATGACTGGGATGACTAAATCCCCGGATGACAATTTCCCACCTGACCGTTCCCGGGTATCAATCATTGCCGGTCAGAATTGCTCGTCGGTGTCCGATGAGCGGACAGTTCATCGTCGTCGCAAAAGCACAAACACAAACAGCACGTCGGCAAACAGACGTCAGCTTTCAGTTTTCACCAAGATTCTTGTGGATCACAAGTACATTCGTGAAAACTGTCGCCGTATTGAACATTCGTCAGCGTCTGAGCAGCATGGTCGGATCAACCCGGCCTGCCACGACTGGTTGCGCCACTGGCGGCCGTGGGCAGAAGTAAACAAATCGCTTGGCGACTACTCTCCGTTGCCCCGTGGGTCAGCGCATCGCGCTGTTGCCGCGGCGCCGACAAGACTGCCGCGGCCGACAACCCGCCGACAAGTGCCGCGGCCCACAAGCTGCCGCGGGCCGACAAGACTGCCGCGGCGCCGACAAGACTGCCGCGGAGCCGACAAGGCTGCCGCAAACTGCCGCCACTCACTGCAACAGTACGGCCGGAGTTTTGTGTTGACGCCGCAGCGTTCTGCGGCGCTGCGGCGTAAACACGAAAGTCGCGCCAGTGTTAAAATAATGATTTCTCGTTCGGTGTGAGATATCAAAACAACTACAGCGGGATGTCGAAATCGCCATAGAAATAATGCCATTAAATTTGTGTTCAGTCCTGCAATCCCAGTTTTGAGACACTGGCGTACCTATCACTGTTCCCGCTTTGTGTACCTAATTTTGGGACACCAATATCAACGATAAAGATACAAAAACATATGCTATAAACTGGACTTGCATAAAATAGCACTTCACAGGTAATCCCTTTACATGGAATTGCGCTAAGGGATGGCCATTATCCCGGATCCGTTATGGCGAGAATAAGTATAATACATGTAAACAGGACACGGTTAAAACGAGGAATGAAGACTCCACAAATACGCGCCATGAAACACCATGTCAATACTCCTTTGAGAAGGATGTCGAACCAGTGTCCAGTAAGCGGTATATTGCACCCTTGTTTTGTTTATTGGTTGGTTCACGACACACTTTATGCACATTCACGGCTAATGGCGCCGCCCACACTGTTTCGCCGGTGGGCCGCGGGATTGGGAAATGTCCTGAGTGGCGCTAGAGTCGAACCAGGGACCTTTGGTACCCATAGCCCGACACCTTAACCACTCGGCCATCCCCGCCCTATATTGCACCCTATTTCACGAATAATGCATCGCTGCCGCACCAGCGTTCGTCAACTCTGCGTCGCATCCTGTATGTATCACAAGATGAAGGCACAGAAATACACGTGCGGAATGCAATATGCGATAGCATGTGCACTCGAACAGTTATAGTGCCAGCTGACGCTGCGTAGTATGGACGTACCGGGACTAGCCATTCCAACACAACGCTGCAGAAATGCTCACTTGCTCGCATTTACTCAGCATTATGTGGGCCTTAGATGCGACACAATCCAGGGGCGGATCCAGTAATTGCTATGGGGGCACATGCCCGGAAGGGTACTTCGAAAGTACCTGGAGGGGCTCCATATGGCTTTGTCTTACGAGGGGAGCCTTCGGTTGAAAAATGATAAGGGGTGCACCCGGGCCTTCCCAGAATGGGCGCCTTTTCTCGGCCGGAGGGTGCCACCTTCCCATGGAGGGAGGTGCATGCCCCCAGTACCTCCTTTGTACGCACCAGACACAAGCACCAGTCGCCACACCACCAGAAATAACCATTCAGGCGAGTCGTCTTAACGGACGGATGACTGAAGCTTGCTCAGAGAGCGCAAGAATAACTCGACAATCTGAAGAGTTTGGTCGTAGCGGACGCCAATGTATGGGTCGCGGCCGGAAGCGCACCGTTCCGACGCGTCCCCAACTGGCACGCAGTTTTCGGAACGTCGAGCCGAGGCAATACACTTATGACAAATGTGAACCATCGACGTCACGTGGAAGAAAACTGTCCCGGCGAACCGGATGCGTTTCTGCGACAGCCTGGGCCTCACTGAAACTCCGTGGATTAACAGTTGCATTCGATTTACGTCAATTTACAGGGTCGGCGGAGACGCGGGTTCGTTACACTTCATCCCAGTTAGTCCACCATGGGAACACCAATCCGGACACAGAGCACACTGGTGCATTAGACATCCCACAAATAGCACCTCTCAGCCTTGCACCAGACCGTGAATTAACTTCGCCAAACATTAATGGTGGAACTTCGAGATGGCATTAACTAAGACGGAAAATACTTAGATACAGTCAACCAGCGAACGCAAAGTTCAGACCTGATACAGTTGGTCAAACTGTCAGCGACTGAGCGACAGCTGCCAATGCCGGTCACCGCTTGCAAACAGGTCGCCTCTCGACGGCCACCGTGGACGCCCGCCCCGGGTGAAGCAGAACATAACCCGTCGCAGTCCTGGTCACATCGCCACACAAGTTGCATTAGGCACGTCCATGGACCAGGGAGGCGCGGAGCGGGCGGGGTGAGTGCTACATGCGGCGGAAGCGTCGTGTTATGTTACGTTACGTGTTATGCTATGATAGTGAATAGGTTGTCGGCCAGCGCTCGGCAGCGTAACTGTCGGTCGTGTGTCGATACACTGGGTATGTTCGCCGCAATGTCGCTCAAGGTCGGCACTGGAAGGGGGTTGCGATTCCGCCCCCCTAATATCTCGACTCCTATCAAAGCTGAAGCGACAAAATTCGCAGGGTGGATGGGTACGGTAGTGAATTCTATTTTGTGGAAATTGCATGACCTTGGGTCAATATCATTCGAGGTCAAATGAGGTCAAAATATCAAAAATGTATGATTTTGCGTGGTTTGACTTCTCATTGTCATGTATAGCTGTGATTGTTTAAATGCTCCAAAATGGACCTCAATGATGTTTTGGACATTACTAATGATGCAATACAGATGTTAGACCTGGCATTTAACCTCAGGCAACCTAGCAGCACTTTATCAGGTCATTACCTGCTCCAGTTACCGAAACCGGGCCGCCCGCCCGACTACTCCGACAACAATGACAAACAGTAGTTTCCAGGATTTGTAGGGAGCAACATGCAAGGTAGCATCAATTGCATGACAGTCATTTGCATTTATGACAACATTCCAGTTCACCGAATTCAGCTCCATTAACTTGCTATGAACTTGACCTGATTTGACATCGGTGACCTAACATAACTTTGAAACTATAAAGCATAACAATATATAAATAAATAAATAAATAAATACATATATATATACAGATATATATATATATATATATATATATATATATATATATATATATATATATATATATATATATATATAAAACAAAGAAGTCGCTAGTGTTGCCAGGAACACTTTCCTTTTGCCAATGTACAGGAAGCTCATCAGAGCCGATTTTTGTGGTCTGGCACTTATAATTTTCATTCAACTTTAACGACCTCTAACTCGAAACATTTTCGCCCGATTTTCGTTTTTCTTGCTCTAAACAACGCACCGGTCATTTATAAGAGGTACGTAAACAATGGCGTATATCACCCGGTACAATATGAAGTTATGTACGAAAAACCGGAGGAGTAGGCGAATTTCGTCCTACCCTCCAGGTCGCGTGTTAAAGCGCTGGCCTGCTCTGGTCTCCCCTGTACTGGCAACACAGGATTCGAGTCGCTTCACACGTTCGCAAATACCCTCTAGTTGGGGGAGTTAGTCGGCAGCTGGCCGATAATGCCGGGTACGAACTACTCGGGTGGCCGTGTCGGTGCATTGACAGCACGTTAAACTTTCTGTAATGATTTTGCCATTGAACTGGAATTCATGGATCGGGTGGTGGGGCCAGGGTTCACACGACAATGTCTGGTTAGCAATAGGATGCTGGTTCATGAAGTCACCCCAACAAGAACTTGGATCAAATTAGGTTACAATATATATATATATATATATATATATATATATATATATATATATATATATATATATATATATATATATATATATATGTATGTATATATATATGTATATACATATATTTCTTCAGCTAGGACTTGATACATGCATGCATGCATGCATGGACACAAGGAAGCAAACAAACACACACACATACATACATACATATATACCTCTATATATAAACATATATATATATAAACATATATATATATGCATGTGTTTGTTTGCTTCCTTGTGTACATGCATGCATGCATGCATGCATCAAGTCCTGGCTGAAGAAAACTAACAAAGGTAGATACCTAGGTAGGCAAAGCAGGGGTGTCTGGACATGATCACATAGTGGAACAAATTAGTTGTGTACAAAGCTAGCAAAATCAGTGGATTCCATTTGTAGGCTCCCAAGAGCAGTCAGCTTAAGAAAACAATAAGTAAGTGTTCTCTTATATTTTTTTGCACTTACACCACTATTTTCAGCAGCTACTAATAGCTTGCATCACAAAGGTACAATGAAGTAATCCTTCACAACCACATTTTCATGCTCAGAATACAGTACACCACAACAAAATGAATGTTTTAAAGTTTCTCTTTACAAGTAGTTAGAGGATTTTCATTGAAATAAACTTTTTTAACATAGATAACTTGTTTATTTGTGTTTAGTAAACACAGTATAAGTACTGGTTTGGCCATACAGAAGCAGACATATAATTATTTGTTGCATGATTTGGGTGTTTAGAACCCCCTTCCCCTACCCAGGTACCTATAAAGCAATGCAATTCATGCAAAAATAACAATTGATTACCTTTGGTAGAGAGTCTGGTACTTTCAAACTCTTGGACTTTCTTTTTTTCAAATCTAATGTTTATGAAGGTGGCTTACATGATGCAATGACTGGTTTCCATTAAAATGCATACTTTTCATTTGGAAGGCAAAACAACACCCAAAAATAGGCTTGGAGTTGGTTAGCATTGCACAAAAAGTAATGTTCCAAACAAAAATAAAATGCAGCATAATGCATCCTATCTTGACCATATATGCAATAAAATGGATTCTTTACAAAAGGAAGATTTGATAATTTAAAATTCAAATTTAAAAACCTAACCAAGCCTAGACTGACTTGTTTTTTAACAAAATATGTCCGAGGAATTTCCAAGTTAACAATTTTCCTAACTTAAAACAAAAGCCTAAGCTAGGGTAGGCTAGCCTAGGGTAGGATAGCCTGCACTAGCCTAGTCTAGGCCAGCTTAGGCTTTTGCTTCATGGAGGTAAAATGTGTAAAGCTTTTCTCATGTATGCCTCAAACTGCAATAAAACTGATAAAGCATGGGTAAGACACCAACCATAATAAGGAGATACATACTATAAATTTAGGCTAAAGGTGAGCTGTGAAGTAGTTTTGTGAATGCAGAATGAGAAGCAACCCGACCAGTACACCAGTACATGCAGATCAGCTTTTTATCCATCTCATCGTGCCACTTCGACACCACCCAACTGACCGGTGTAGAAACTCACCGACTTCGCTTAGGCAGAATTCCCAATGAAGCAAAGAATCAATGCTATAAATTCTTATAATTCATGTGCATTGCCTGATTCTGTTCGGCTCCACCGTGCACCAGCAGCACAAATGTAAAGGATGATATAGAGTCATCTAGCAGACCACCCATAATAAATTAACCAAGCAGAAACTCACGCAGGACAATAGTTTCAAGCTTGTTCAAGCTCATATATGCTAAATAAATTGTACTACATCAAAAACTTCATAGTAGAAACTTCGGTACCTAATCGTATGGACTCGGTCACGAATGCCTTATTTGGACTCCCTCCGCGGAAATAAATAAAATACTTTCTTTCCCGAATGTCACTGTTGTTTTTCCCAGTGATCGAGTGCAAAAGTACATACGTTAATAAATAGCATCCTTTTAACAGTTTGCTAAAACACATTATTCTTTATTGATGCTTTTACAGCTGCAATATTTTGAAAATATAGAGCATCAATTTTTATTATAGTAAAATCTTCTTCCTTGAATATGGAAGAGCTACTTAAAGACAATTATGCCGCAACTGGGTCATTCACAGATTCTGCTTTTCCGTGGGTATTGCCTGGTTTACAATTTAGGGTAATTTCTTATTTCTTGGAATTTATTTGCTAATGCATTGTTTGTGAATGTGCTCATTGTGATGTGGCCACTCATGTCCCCTTTGTATAGGCGCAATTTTCAGTTAGGAGGTAAGATATCATGCAAGAAGTGGCTTGGAGTTGGATCATATGATGAAATGGAATGTTTTAGGATGTAGGTAACAATGTAACCTAACCTAGCATAACCTTCCCTGCCAAAAGACATATTCTTTTTTGTGAAATATTTCTTAGCAATATTTGTTCGTAAGAATTATCAACTTCAGAAATCAAGCCTATCTTAATTGCTAACCTAACCTCACCTAGCCTTTACTGTTCGAAGAAAGAAAACTTTTTTTTCTCAGTTTTCTGCTTTGCAACACAAGCCTAGCTTAATCTAACCTAATGAATCCTAACCCTTCTGCATGTTGCATGGAGGTAAAATGTGCACAAAACTAAGTAGTAGGTATCATGGTTACCTTAAACTGCAATAACATGGCAGTACTCATGGGACCTGATGGTATTGATTGGCCCTGACCTTTAAAGTGAATACCCCTTTGGCTGGGTGACAGTCTAAGAGCACAAAATAATATTTTGTTCAGCTTGGTGAAGAAAGGGATGGGTCTTTGGAGGAAATGGCAGATGGTTATCCACATGATTAATTATTTGAGGAACATTTGCAGATACAAAAAAGAAAGAAAGAAACAGAAACAAGAGTATTATTAAACTTTTGGGTATTCAAAAGATAAGTTTGACAAACATCTTACCTCCATGAGCCAAATGGAGGGGGGCTATGTTGCTCAACATGATATTTGTTCCAGTTTTCTTACTTTGGAAAAAATAAGTTTTTGGTACAATTTTAATTTCCCTGCAAGATAGGTTATGCTATGCTGGACTGTGTTTTTTTATTTAAAAACATTTGTGGAAGAAAAAGCTGTATGAATTTTTTTTAATGTATTAGCATTGATCTTCCATGGTTGAACTAGCAATTGAAGAGCTAAGATGGGATTCAGAGGCACCAATGACCAATGGATAGTGAACTAAGAAAATCTAACAAAATTCAGTTTTGTGGGCAGCATTGGAGTTGGCAAGATTGAGATGGTAAGATGAGGTATGATAGATGTTCATTTCTGGACCATCAGCCCTCTTCCAAGGGGGGGGGACTGGAAGGACCAGATGGGCAGTTTTGTGTGACAGCTCCATTTTGAGGCCAGGCCTTTGTGGGATGACCATAAATGCATCATATCCTAGCACCATCATCATGTGGAGCAGGATTATCAAAATGAGGGGTAAATGTGTGCCTTAAAGTACCTTTTGAATTCTGGGAATTCTGCCAATATGTTTAGCATGATGATTTAACAAATGTCCATCAATGTGTTTAACATGGCATGACCACTCATTTCCTCTGCAAATGTTCACTTTTCTTGTGGTGGGTGGAATAAATAAAAAATGGGCTTTAGGTTG
Source organism: Imbricaverruca yamaguchii (assembly GCA_034440575.1). NCBI lineage: Eukaryota > Metazoa > Arthropoda > Thecostraca > Neoverrucidae > Imbricaverruca > Imbricaverruca yamaguchii. The sequence goes on along the minus strand of JAOTOL010001601.1, from coordinate 1,289,759 downwards.
GGTATTATAGCATAAAAATAATGTTGATATGTACCATAGCCCAGCATAAACTAGCAAAACCATCTACATAAGATAATTATTGTCTCTAAACATCAAAAACTTAAAATGCTCATATTTACTTTGTAATGTACAAATTTTGCAGTGAATGTAAATGGTAGAGTATACCAGTCAGTAAACATTTGCTGAACATTTTCAGCTTAGTTCAGGTATCTAAAAACAAATAGTTACTCTGATTCAATATTGAGATTTGAGGCATGTGAAGGGATGATAATATCATTAATCTGATCTTGAATGTTGTGTTGCACAAGTGTTCTAACTTGTGAGGTCATGGGTTAAGAAAAATTGCAGAAACATATCGAAATTGTCCAGATGATTTAAAAGTTCTGCATTGCCATGAATTACACAGAGAGAGAAGTATCCAGAATATAGCATTACATTCCAATAACCAAGGGACCATTTGCACAACCATTTATTACATTGGAAAAATAAAAGTCTGCATATGTATTAAAATATCAGGAAGAGCAGAAACAAGAGGTAGCACTGTGTAGAGCAGTGCTCTACACAGTAACTGCTCACTGCTCACTGCTCACTTTCGCTGAACCTGCTTCTTATGAGGAGAGGAAATATCTGAAGGTGTCAGACTCAGTCAAGGTGAAATTAACCCTCCCCACCTTTCCAGTCATATCCTCACACCCCATCTCATGGGGGGTCAATAGGAACCCTTCCCTCTAATCTCCAAACTAAGCATCGCATGAGAACGAAAGAGGCGTCATCAGAAAACACTTGATGAGTAGGGCCGGATGCCACCCAAAAATTCTTCCCACAAAAAGTGACTTCACTAGGGGGCCTAAGTTTTTACAACTTACACCATGTTTTTGGCTCTGGGAGTTCATTTTGTGGGATATTTGAAGGGAAAAAATATTTGGAATCAGAAAAGGAAATCGACCAGAACCATAAAATGTTTGGCCACCCAAATACCGCTTTTATGTTTTAAATTTTGTATTTTCAAGTTTTCTTTAATTTACCTTATCTGATGGGTACAATGGACCTGCAAATGTTCTTCTAAGTCAGCTTGCTACAATAGAAAATGCTTACTATAGCCAGAATCTTTGATGTGTACTCTAATGGGGAAATGTATAAACTAATAAGTAATCAAAAACTGATAAAAATTACTCTGATGCGCTTTGTTGCATGCCTAAAGATAAACAAATGCTGAAGGTTTCATTCAAATATCTTTATCAGTTAAAGCATGACAACTGGTTTAACTTTTTTGGAGGTGACCTCACGACCTTGACAAACTCGTTGACCCAAGACGACTTGACTTCGAAACTTTGACACACCATGTCAAATTGATGTGGGAAGAGGTATGCCCAATTTCGGCGCGCTGCCGCCCGCCGTTCTTTAACTATCCGAGGAAAACCTTATGGTGGGGGGTCGTTAACGACCCCCCTAGATACGGCTTGGGTTAAAGCTAGTTTATGCGTCGGATCAGATCAGCAGGATGAGGACCGCCCTAGTCAAGACCATGGCACGATGGCAGGGCACGATGAACTTTCTGTTAATTATCCTCGCGGACAAAACAAGAGGAGATAGTGAAGGTGATTTAGCCCCAGATGATGACGTGGATAATGAGATAGGGTGCAAACTGTGGGTGGACATGCATCGATGTACACTCGTAGAAATAGTCCAGACCAAAGAGGAAAGCATGTGATATTTGGGACAGCAAGCTGTGAGGCTGACCAGACATCACTTTGTGACTGACAAACATGGTCAGCACTTCACCTACGCAAAGGCTATTTGCAAAGAGGGCGAAGTGATTGTCTAGTACGATTTCGTTGGGAATTATTAATTTGTGATATAGGATGCAGTTCAAAGCTTCCACTGGGAATCGTCACAGTGTGCGGTACACCCATTCGTAGTGTACCGGCATGGGGACGTGGTACTGTGCCATCAGAGCGACTGCTGTATCTCTGAAGACATAAAGCACAACACTGGCATGGTGCATGAATTCCTGCCACGGCTTATCCAAAAAATTCGAACCTTACGCTAAAAAATGTTTATTTCGCGAACAGCAGTATACGAATAAACACGAATTCGTCAATGTGTGTCGCCATTAGACAGATGCTGGGGTATCCTATGGGGGGTGGCTTTTTATCACATCTCATAGCAATTGCGCTTGCGACGGCGACGCGGGCGCAGCCAAGCGTGCCGCGGCTCAAGAGAGCCTCAAGCACCTGCTTAACAACCAGATACTACGATGGAGAACATGTTTGAGGATTTGTTGCACAAGCAAGCCAGCTAGGTCAAATGTTTCATGTTTGTATGAAAACAGGAGGCAATGGAGGTCAATTCAAGTTATTTATTTATTTACTTATTTCTCAATACATGCCCCACGTGCAGTGGCTATTATGGACAGTCTGGGTATCATTCGCATATATTTACAAAGAGAGGATAGATTTGTGGTCAATGGTGGGAGCAGATGCACAACAAACATTCGTACACCAACATACTACAATACCAATATCACTATCTGCACTACATGCACCGTGTTTGCAACACGATCCATAAACGAGTAGTTTATGGAAGTGATACGAAAGTGATGACCTAAAGGTGAGTTCATACTGTACACACATTCATTGTGTAAGTTTGTTTTTGTGCGACTAGTTTTGTTCATGGAGATGTGCTAGTGCATGTTTCTTGAAGCAATACAGCATCGATGTTTTTGTTTCAGTAGGAAGCTTGTTATAGAGGAAAACAGACGAGTAAAGAAATCTCCTGCGGCCAGCCTCTGTGTATGGCTGGCAGGTGCAGGTGGTCGCCTGCACGTGTGTGACTGTTTTGCAGGGTACAGTTTGCAGTGATTTGACCGACAATGTGCGTTGGCTCATCCGTCAGAATGATCTTGTGGAGCAAAGTAAGGATGCGTTGCAGATCGGGTGCGGTGAGGAGACCCAACTCATTACGGGCATCGGAAATATGGTCAGATATCTGTAGATCTGACAAGGCTCTAGTGGTGAAGTTGATGATTTTGTCTAGTTTGTGGATGTTTGCTGCCAACCCGTTCCCGTAAACAGATATGCAGTAGCGGATATAGCGAGATTGAGACGTGGGTATCGTCTGCGAACTGAGTGACGTGTGATATCCGGACGTGCAAGCCGAGGTTGTTCGAAAAGATGATGGACCTAGTGATGGGCCTTGAAAGCGTGAATGCAATAGTATTTTGGTGTCGCAAAATGAATGTTGTAACTTTTGAAGGATGCTGGTATTTTTGGCTAGTTCTTTTCCACGTATCCCCAGGGGGTATCGTTAAATTCCAAGCTCGTGCTCAGCCAAAATGTTTTGGATCAGTCACCGGTTAAAAAAGACGTTCGGAGTGAAATCAAGTGGAAATTGCACACAGTTCATGCCCATCTTCCACTGTGGGCTGGATACATAAGTTTTGATGTGTAGTGAGCACATATTGAGTGTAAAAATAACAGGTAGAAAAGCCTACATGTGTGTGGCACAGATGTTCCAAGTACCCCGGAGTGCTGGGGACCGTCATGCCGCTTGGTCGTGGCTGTGCTCGAAAGTCGAGCTGCTGATGAGTTGCGAACTGACGTTTTGTAATAGACTGGGCTTTGCTACTGTTAACGCATCCATCTGTGGCACAGACGATGGCGGCTAGGGTGGCGAAAGCTGCGGGACGCCTGGGACGCCTGTCGCCTCAGAACACGGCGCTGTTCCTCTGCGACATGCAGGAGAAATTCAGACCGAACATTAAGCACTTCGAGCAGATTGTGCAAACGTCTAATAGACTCCTGCAGGCTGCAACCATTTTGGATATGCATGTTATCGTCACCGAGCAATATCCTAAAGGTTAGTTGTTCTTGTGCATGGTGAGAATCTATAATAGAAATCGTGTCCGCTTGGAGCAAATCAAATATTATTTTTGGTGAAAATATGCAGCTTTAATGTACCAAGCAAACTCTGCTAGCCATACTTGATTTGCCAGTCAGAACTGGAATGTCAACAATATTTGCTATATCCCCGTGCATAGTGATTCTCATTTGCTTTCTTCTTTTGAGTAAGAAATTGGAAAGTGAATGTCTTGTATCTCAGAATATCATTTGAACAAATGTGGTGTAAAATAATAAGGAAATTTCATGAATTTCATGAATTTGTGCGAATTTCAGGTTTGGGGCATACTGTACCAGAACTGGAGATAGAAAAGTATGGCTTGAAGCCAATTTCCAAGACGCAGTTCTCCATGTGTATCCCGGAGGTGGAAGAAGCACTGATGGCCAACGGAAATGTGTGTATGCTTATCAGTTATCGAAGCTAGAGCGATTGTTCTTGGTTTCTTCTACAGGTATCTATTTTCTTCACTGTCATGCATTGCCATGCATTCTTAAAGCTGGGAGTTGTACGTCCTCGATCTTCCAAGCGAGATCAGGTATCTGGAGACAGGTATCAAACGGCAGCTATCGATACAGACGTATCGAGGGGCAGACATACATACAGACAGACAGAGAGGACAGGCATCCTAGGACAAGTGCATTGATATCACTTGAAAGCGAGGAATTTTTACCAAGAACACTAGTTTTTTGGCGTGATAGAGGTATTTGCCAATTTTATCACCAATGTTTACCAGTTTTGATGAGCTGTAGGTTGGAGCCCTCTGGCATAGAGTTTTCATGAGGTTTTATAAATCCATGAATGGGCGTCTTTTTTGTCTGAAACATGACCATTTTTGGGGCAGAACCATTTATCCATCTCATTGTATCCAATTTCCAGCACTTGCTGGTTCCTGGTCCTGCTGAAAGATAACAGGTATTTGTTGTTGACACGTCTGGGGTGAGATATGGTGGGGAGAGGGAAATCTGTGATAAATCATTTTTGGAATTGGATAGAATGTACCACTGTCTGAGCACTGAATAGACATCCTTTCCGAGCAAGTATCGACATCCTGCTAGTCGATGTGCTCGATGACTCATTTCGAAGAGTATTTCGTGCATGAGTATCATGTGTATGCTCATTATTAGCATCTCCTTGCACAATTTCAGGTACAGAGATCATCTATTATGTGGTCTTTTCAAAGATATTGTTTTATATGCTTTTGAGTGGGCAAGTACCCCTCATTGTCGGCTTTGCTCCAAATGATTTGAACATTTGGCATGTGACTCTATGGAGTGTGGCCATAGGGCACACTCCACATATATAGATATATATATATATATATATATATATATATATATATATATATATATATATATATATATATATATATATATATATATATATATACATACATATATATATACATGTATCTGAGAGAAATGATATGAAGCACACAGAGGATCTGACACTAATGTCTCGCAAATCTAGCTATTAATCAATATCGCCTCTGATTGTTGGTCCATGTTTTGACAACTGAACAGCCTTAACCGATGTTTGGGAATAGTTAGAAGGTGAAGTGCATTTCCTTGATGGAGGGGGTTGCAAACGGTAAACACGTTGCAGCTGTTGCGCTCCCTTACGTATATTGATTATCGTAAATTCATTTTTTAAATAAAATATATGTTCCCGTCGACACCCTTTATTAGTTTGGAACCGCTTGAAGCAGATCAACTTGGGGAACAGTTTATGTAGTCGAGCATCATTGTAAGCCACTCATTTGGCACTTATAGTTTTCAGCCAGTTTAGAGGCTTTCCATGTTTCCGACGCATACTCTTTTTTCTTTGGGTGAGGGGGAGTAGGGCGAGAAGGTGTCATGTCTTCTTTCAAACTTCCCCAACGTTAGCAAACTCGCATATCGTATCTGAATGCTCCAAATTGGTCCCATCTTAGCGAGTGTTGTGCGCCTGGAACTGGTCTGGATGCTGCGTCAGGTGAACTCCGTGCTGTTATGCGGCATCGAGACCCACGCCTGCATCCTGCACACCACTATGGACCTGCTGGAGAGGGGGTACGACGTGCATGTGGTGGCAGACGCCTGTGCATCGCGCAACCAGGTCGACAGGTAGGTCACGGGTAGGTCACGGGTAGATCACAGGTAGACAACCTGTGCTAAAGTACGGTATGCCAGCTTGGGGTCTGTACTAAGAAGCTGGAGGTACGTTCTGTAGGAGTGAAGTGTTTACGGTATGCGTACGGAGGTCTTGAGGTGCGATGAGCTTACATTATGCATACGGAGGGCTTGTACCGTAGGAGCGGTAAGTGCATACTGGGAACCTGCACTATTGGAGCTGGAAATATTATGAGATACGCTCTTAGGAGTGGGAAGTACGCGCTTGTTTGTTTATTGGTTGGTTCACGACACACTTTATGCACATTAACGGCTAATGGCGCCGCCCACACTGTTTCGCCGGTGGGCCGCGGTATTGGGAAATGTCCTGAGTGGCGGGGAGTACGCGCTGTGCTCACGGAGAGCCTGCACTATAAGAACATCAAGCATGTGCTATGGGAGCGCAGAGTGCGTGGAGCAAGGATATAGGAGGAAGGAACTGTGAGAGCGAAGGGTCTGCACTACACGAGCAGAGGATTTGTACTGTAGAAGTAGGTCTTTATTTCAGGATCGGCGAGTTTTTTTTGCATCAGCGAATGGTTTTACAATAAGATCGGCGAGTCTGTGTTGTAGGAGCGGAGAGTGTGTAGCACGAGCGAATGCCTTTTACTGTGGGAGCTGTCTGTGTGACATACAACCTGTCCGTCGGTGTTATGCAGCCGCTGTCTACACGATAAGTTGAGATGAGAGGTGTGGGGCAGCATAGGCAAGGCTAGTTGCTCTTGATATATTATCTGTTGCATATCTCAGTGAGTCGCCAAAGCGCTCGGGTTTGCGCCCTAGAAATAAAGCGTTCCTCAAGAGTATGATATGTGTGCGCCACCGCTACTTTGAAGCACAAATTAGGAATATATGCGATTGTGAATGCGTCCTGCGTCTGAGAGGACCTTCTGTGACGAAGGGTTTTTCCTCCCGATGAACCTCCTGACAGGGGATGGAGGGGTATGGCTCTCTTAGCTCCTTGGCTTGGCGATTTTATCGTGGCGTGAAGCATGGGAAACATCGCCGTCACCACTGCTCCGGTATTTGTTGTTATCGATAGGTATTTGGTGACTGGAGCTGCCGATATCATGTGATTTTGCAATCTTCCGTATGTTTTATGTCGGGCTCTGACGACGCACAAGTGGTCACGATGTGTTTCTGTGATATTGTATTCAACTTCCTGGGATTCAATTCCGATGATAGCGACCGAACGACGGCGATGCAGCGGGCGCGGCGCCGGCGACGCTAGCGTCATCTAGGCCAGCGGCGACGCGCCCGATAACTCCCCAACAATTCTTGCAGGCAGGGGAGTTGTTTTATATGCCTTTGAGGGGGCAAGTGCACCTTCAATGTTGGCTTTGCTCCCAAAACAATTTCAACTTTTAACATGGAACTATATGGAGTTTGCCCCCTTCAATTCATTTGAAACTCTCCAAACCTTCATGTATTACCCCCACAATTATTTTTCTGCCACCATAAGTATCTATGTAGCCCTCGCCTTGACCTCAGATAATCCTTCTAGGGCTAGATTTATCCCCGTCCATTGGTTGGCCGGCAGCTTCAGAAAATATTATGTTCGTCAGGATGTTCGCGCTGGACCGGATGCGCCACATGGGTGCGTTCCTGACCACCAGCGAATGCGCCATTCTCGGACTGGCGCCCAACTCGGCGCACCCGAAGTTCCGCCAGATCCAAAAGGTGATCTGGACGCCATCACCTGACTCGGGTCTGCTGCCAACGTCGCAGTGAATCACAATAAATCGGGGGTGGGGATGGCCGAGTGGTTGAGGTGTCGGGCTATGGGTACCAAAGGTCCCGGATTCGACTCTAGCGCCACTCAGGACATTTCCCAATCCCGCGGCCCACCGGCGAAACAGTGTGGGCGGCGCCATTAGCCGTGAATGTGCATAAAGTGTGTCGTGAACCAACCAATAAACAAACAACATCACAATAAATCCTCTTTCCGCCCCCACACACCGAACCAAACTTGGCTCGAAGCCACTATTTGGCGACCGTGTTTGCTAAGTGTGACGAGTGAGGGCGTCAACCATGGAGCTTGGACTGTATGCTATGCGAATGGTGGTCGGTGATCGAAAGTGATCGGTTGCGCCTGCTTGCTGTGCGGTGTGCCGTGATATTGAGTTGGCGGATGAGATGAATTGCTCGCACAAGGCTATTTTTTGTGTATGCGTGCTGATGATTATGCCACACCGAGCACAGTTCCTGGCAGCACAGGCGCATTACCGAGTTTTGAGCCGGGACCAAGCTCCGGCATTGGCTTATTGAATCCGAGTGCATGGGCCGATGCTCGCAGAGGGCTGGAATACACGTCGTGCTGATTGTTGCCATACGCCGTGCGCTGTCTTCCTGGACACACTAAGCCCGTATGGATGGGTGTTCGGGGCCCAGTCAGAGCGTGCGACCGGTGACACTGGAGGTCGGTTGTCCGCCGGGCGTCGGGCGGCTGTCAGTCTCTCGAGATCAGCACATCAGAGGTGTGTTGTCTGATGCCCACGTGATGGTGTCGACGTGTGGACGCACGCCAGTGTGACGCCTGGCGCCGTCAACGAATTGCCAGTTGTAGTTCAATGGAATGGCTGTTATGCAATGGAATGCAATGGCTCAGTGGAACGTTGGCCGGCCGTGGGTGCTTTCGCTACGCCCGGCCGACGAAGCCATCGCTCAGAACGAGCTCGCATGCGTGGAATGGCTGCTCATAGTACAGGGTGGGGCATGGATGCAATCTCTGGAAGAGACCGGAAGGGGACATGTCCACCCCTCCCCTCTCTCACTCCTCCCCCATTCCCCCAAGTGGCGATGTGTCCCCCCAAGCTTGAGCTGCTAATATACCGGTGTACAACTGCGGCAGAATTATGTTTGGTCATTTCTATGGTGAATGTAAGAGAATCACCAAAAATAATAGAAGATGATCTGGCTGACCAACCGGCTTCACAGGGTATATGTCGTTACAAAATATCCCAGTTGTAAATCAGTAAACGTTGGACATTTCTGCTTACAGACCATTCGTGAATATCACGAACCTCGACCATCTTGTGTTTTCGCTTTGGTGGCGAATTGTGCTATTCAAGACACTAAATTTGCATTATCGCAGGCTCCCGGAGCAGTGCAACGAGTGCCCCCCACCCCATTCCGTTCGGGAAGTGACAACCATATGGAGTCAAATTGGTTGAAGTGCGACTAATTATTATTTCATACTAGGAATTAAAACAAACCGTGACCCCACGATTCCAGACTACGTGTTTCTCTCGATCAATATTTCTGAGCCTAAGCCAAACGCGCGTCACCAGCGGGAGGGGAAAGCACGATATGAAAAATGGAGACCTCTGCTGCTCCCCCACCCCTACCCACCCTCCACACACAAACAATCTGGTATACCCAGATTTAGCATGGGGGTCGATAAAGATCGAATGATAACCCTCCGACAGCTTCTATCCTTTGGGAGCAAGGATGGCGGGATCTGGTTTAGTCATGGGCCAACCACTCATTTTATACTCATTTAAGAGAGCAATACGCTGTGCTTACGGCATCAAGCATACATCGTCAATGGGCTCACCATGGTTTGTAGAACGGCAACCTTGGACCTCTACATCACCCTCCCCGGGATACTCTGACTTCAGATCAGAGTCAATATGGACCGCTCGACATAGCCCCTTCTAGCGTGTGTAGCAGTTCTAGCGCCCCGCCATGCTGGTGCACGTCCCCCACCCAACATGAACGAAGATCCCCGTAATAATAATATTATTGGCATATTCGCTATTCACCTATGCATACAGATGTCGCATCATAACCGTAGCTTTAAATTCCTCCACAAATTGTAATATCACCTGCAGGCAGCGTATATATGAATGGATTAGTTCATAAAGACATAAAGACATAAAAGATTAGTGCAACTATGAGCCACAAGGGCCCTTCTTGGTTGCACTCTGTACACTGAACCAGTTGCCCACCAAATCTGCCAATCAGCCCTCCCTGTAATACTGAAAAGCAAGCCCTCTATTCTTATAATGATTGTCTATGCTGTTTTTAAAGATGTTCAATGTGCTGCTACTGACGATGTTTTCTGGCAGCTGGTTCCAGTGTTCCACTACCCTGTTGGTGAAGAAAGTTTGCCTTAATCTTGTTCTGCTGTGGTTAATTTTAATTTTGAATTTATGACCTCTAATTGCATCATTTCTGTTAAATTCAAACATTTCCCCAAGGTATCCCCTCTCCAGACCATTGACAAATTTAAAGACCTCGATGAGATCTCCTCTCAGCCTTCTATATCTAAGTGAAAACATATTCAATTTCTTCAATCTTTCCTCATATGCCAGGTTGCTTATGTCATTAACCATTTTTGTAGCCCTCTTTTGTACTCTCTCTAAAAGCCAACAATCTTTTTCATAGCTAGGAGACCAAGCTTGGATGCAGTATTCCAAATGTGGCCTGACGTATGCACAGTAAAGCTTCCTGATCACTTCCTCACTTCTGTATGATACATTCCTATTTATTGCCCCGAGCATTCTCAGTGCCTTCTTCCTGGCTTCCTTGGTCTGTTCTGATCCCCCCAGTTTTGTGTTTAGAATAACACCTAAATCCTTCTCCTGTTGAGTCACTGATAGCACTTGGCCACCCATCAAGTATGGGGCCTTCATATGCTGCTTACCTACATGCATGATTTTGCACTTATCAAAGTTAAATTTCATTTGCCATTCTTCGGACCACTTCACAAGTTCGTCTAAGTCTTTTTGCAGCGAGATATGCTCATCCTGACCTGTTATTGCCCTAAAGACCTTCAAATCATCTGCAAATTTCAAAACTTTACTGCTTAGGCCACTTTCAATGCTATTTACAAATATAATGAACAGTGATGGCCCTAGTACTGACCCCTGGGGGACTCCACTAAGAACATTTTGCCATGATGACTTTGTACCATTTAGCATCACTCTTTGCTGTCTACCTGAAAGCCACAACTCTATCCATTTTAAGATCCCACCTGCAATACCATGGGACTGAAGCTGTATCATTAACCGTTTATGGGATACCTTGTCAAAGGCCTTACTAAAGTCAAGATATGCTACATCAACCTGATTTCCCTGATCAAATTGTTCTGTGGCGAAGTTCAAAAAGTCCAAGAGGTTTGTGAGACACGATCGTCCTTTTCTAAATCCATGTTGAGTATCTTGAATCAATCTGCTACCTTCCAGATAACTAACTGTAGCGGATGCGGATCCGCCGGCCATCTGGCGGCCAGCTGGTAACTCGTAGCCGCTGGTGAGCGCGCGCCCGCCATCTAGTGTCTCAACTTGTAGTTCGCTCTATTGACGCTAGAGGGCAGTGTTGTTAATTATGCATCCAGGCCCGTTTCATCTCATTTCTCCGCTCATCTACAATGCTCTATGTCCAGTAGACATCTGACATAATAGCCTTCCACTTCACTGAGCCGACTTACCTGTATACTTAACTCGCTTGCATTTACCTCTCCAAAGCTGCGCACATTAGTGTCTTTACTAGTACACTGTATGTTCTAGTCAGCGTGAAGTACCGCTATGTCGTCGTGTCAATACAGAGTTCTCGTACCCAGACCCAGCGAGTGGTTTTACTGGGCGCTGGCGACGCGACTCCGGCAGAGGTGGCGACGCGACTCCGCAGCGGCAGCGTAGGTATCCCCATGAGACGCCCGTCCGCACTGAGAGGCCTGTATAGCACTGCTGTGCACGGTCTAGGTGTCAATTGGTAAAGGCGTCTCTCCCAGATCACCATACTCCTATCCACACATCCACACGCACCCCTAGGCGCTACATTGGTGACCCCGACGTGATCTGGGGAGCCGCTGTGTGTCTCTGCCCAATCTCCGCACGCCCCGTTCGGTTCTGCCTCCACTATCCGCGTGTCCGACCGGTCCTGCCCCTCCACTCGTCGCACGCCCATCCGCTTCTGTCGCCCTGGGGACCTCGGCGAGACGTTCGCGCGAAATCGGCAGGGTGACATTTGGCGCAGCGAGCGCAACTGCCGTGTGTTAGTGATGTCTTTCTCGCCGGCAAGCGCCCCCGACAGTGCGCCGCCGCGTCCCATGACGTCGTTCCGGCTCCCTTCATTCTCTCCTGAGGAAGCCGAGCTGTGGCTGGTGCAGGTGGACTGCGCGTTCGATGTTGCTGGCATCACCGAACCAGCCATCAAATTCAAGTTGTTGGTGGCCAACCTGCCCATGGCCATCGCATCGCAAGTCCGCGATGTGGTCATCGGGCAGCCGGGCAACTTTGACGCACTCTGCGCCGCCCTGCGCCAGAGGCTGGCGCAGTCACGGACTAGTCGCCTTGAGGCCCTGCTGCGCCACCAGCAGCTCGGAGACAGGACGCCGTCCCAGCTGCTCCGCGACATGCGCGGCCAGTTGACGGCCGGCGACGCCCCCACGGACAGCGGGCTGCTGCGGACTCTCTTCCTGCAGCGGCTGCCGCGATTGGCACGGGCCGCACTCGCCCTCCTGCCAGAGGCCACGCCACTGGAAGACCTCGCAGAGGCGGCAGATCGGTTTATCGAGGCCTCTCGACCGACCGACATCATCGCCGCAGTCTCGGCCACAGCCCACCAGCAGCACGTCCGACTTCCACGCCGCAATCGTCAGCCTGACTGCCATAGTCAGCCGCCTCGAGACTTCCAATCGGCGGCTGGAAGAGGCCATGGCCCGGCCGCATCGGTCTGCGGCGCCCACCGCTCGACGCTCTGGCTCCCGCTCGGCGTCCAGACCACGAGTACGACAGCGCGACACCTCTCCAGCTGGCTACTGCTGGTACCACCGGAGGTTCGGTGCGGATGCCCGCAACTGCTCCGAGCCATGCACATGGGGCTCGGTAAACAGACAGGCCTGACGCTGCCAGCGCCTACGGTATCAGGCCCACCGCATCTGGCGCAGCTGTTTTATGTGACAGACAGCCGCCTCTCCCGACCGCTCCTCATCGACACCGGCGCTCAGGTGAGCGTTGTGCCGCCTGCCGTCGTGCCACTCGACGCGTGCGTCACTTCGGAGCTGCTCCCTCGGCTGGAGGCGGCCAATGGTTCGTTGGTGAAGACGCGGGGATGCTTCCGTCATGCAGTGCAGCTGGGAGGTGACGCGGCTCTCGACTGGACATTTATCATCGCGGACGTCGCGACGCCGATCCTGGGCGCCGACTTCCTGACGCACCATCACCTAGCTGTCGACTTGCGTCAGCAGGTCCTACGGGAAGCGTCGGGCCGAGTCTGTGCACACGGGACGCCCACCTCCATCAGCTCGCTGGGGCTGCGTACCGTCGCCAGCGGATCGCCCTTCTCCGCGCTACTGCGAGAGTCTCCGCGGGTGACTGCAGCCGCCACTCACCCTACGCCGGTGCGACACCTTGTCACACACCACATCGTGACGTCTGGCCCGCCACGGGTCGCGCGACCACGATGTCTGGCGCCGGATCGACTCGCAATCGCACGCCAGGAGTTTGGTAAGCTGCGCCAACTTGGTGCCCTACGACCATCAAAGAGTAGCTGGGCCTCGCCGCTGCACCTGGTCCCAAAGAAAACACCCGGCGAGTGGCGACCGTGCGGGGACTACCGCGCCCTGAATGCTGCCACCGTGCCCGATCGCTACCCGCTTCCGTACCTGCAGGATTTCGCCGGGAACCTGCACGGGTGCACGATCTTTTCGAAGATAGACCTGGTGCGAGCGTATAACCAGATCCCGGTGGAGCCAGCCGACGTTTCGAAGACGGCCATCACCACGCCATTCGGGCTATTCGAGATGACCCGCCTCCCGTTCGGCCTGCGGAACGCCAGTCAAACGTTCCAAAGGTTCATGGACGCAGTACTGCGGGACGTACCGGGCTGCTTCGCCTACCTGGACGACATCTTGATCGCCAGCACCACGGAGGCGGAGCATCTGGGGCACCTGCGCCAGGTTTTCCAGCGGCTCGACCAGTACGGTGTGGTGGCGAACAAAGACAAGTGTGTCTTTGGCGTCGGCCGCCTCACGTTCCTCGGCCACGACGTCAGTCCAGAGGGAATCGCACCACTTCCGGACAAGGTCGCTGCGGTGCAAGAGTTTCCGCGACCAACCACCGAAAACCAGCTTCGGCGCTTCATCGGCATGGTAGCGTACTACCACCGCTTTGTACCCGATGCGGCTGCCCTGCTCAGACCGCTCAATGGCTTGCTGGCTAAGAAGGCATCCAAGCGCACGCGCGTCATCACTTTGTCGGACGAAGCCGAGCAAGCATTTCTGCAAGTGAAGACGCAGCTCGCACAGGCCGCACGCCTTGCGCATCCGACACCGGCAGCACCCCTCAGTCTGCAAGTCGACGCATCAGACACTGGTGTCGGCGCCGTCCTCCAGCAGTTCGTGGCAGGCCGATGGGAGCCCCTGTCGTTCTTTTCCAAGAACCTCAGGCCCGCTGAAACCAGGTACAGCACTTTCGGGCGCGAGCTCCTCGCCGTATACCTGGCGATCCGTCACTTTCGTCACAGCGTGGACGGCCGGGACTTCACGGTCTTCACAGATCACCGGCCCTTGGTGTCAGCAATTGGCTCGAGCTCCGATCGCTACTCACCACGTGAGATCCGGCACCTTCACTTCGTCGGCCAGTTCACCACCGACATCCGGCACGTGCCGGGCAAAGACAACACTGTGGCTGATGCTCTGTCCCGAACATTGGCGATGCTTCAGGCACCGCAGCCCCCTCTGCATGACTTTGACGCCTTGGCGGAGGCTCAACAAGAGGATGAAGCCCTGAAGACGTTCCTGGCAGCGCCGCACTCTCTGGCCCTGCGCGACGTGCCCCTGGCCAGCGGCCGCACGCTACTAGTCGACGAGTCGGGCGGGGACCCCGCCCGCTGATACCGACCAGTCTCCGTCACCAGTACTTCCGTCTACTGCACACCCTGTCGCATCCTGGAGTTCGGGCTACACAGCACCTAGTCTCCCAGAGGTTCGTTTGGCCGGGCATGAAGCAGGACATCAGAATCTGGACGCAGGCGTGCATCCAGTGTCAACGCGCCAAGGTACAACGCCACACCAGAGCCCCAGTAGGCTCCTTCAGCCCACCGGATGCTCGTTTTGATCAGGTCCACATCGACCTGGTCGGCCCGCTGCCACCGTCTGATGGCAACACGTACCTGCTCACCTGCGTGGATCGCTTCACCAGGTGGGTAGAGGCTCTGCCCCTGCCGGACATCCGAGCGATCACCGTCGCCCGCGCCTTCGTGTCTGGCTGGGTGGCCCGCTTCGGTGTGCCGTCCCAAGTCACGACAGACCGCGGTGCTCAATTCGAGTCGGGGCTCTGGCAACATCTGTCCACCCTGCTCGGCTGCACCCGCTGCCGCACCACCAGCTATCACCCCCAGAGCAATGGGATGGTGGAACGGTTCCACCGTCAGCTGAAGACGGCTCTGCGCGCCGCGGACCCGGCTACGCGCTGGACCGACCTCCTGCCGCTGATACTGCTGGGTATACGGTCGGCGCTCAAGGACGACCTTCACTGCACGTCTGCGGAGCTTGTGTATGGCACGCCACTTCGCCTCCCCGGCGAATTCTTCTCCCGGCATCCGGATACACCCCCGCTGAACCCCGCCTCCTACGTGGACGATCTCCGGAGGACCATGCGGCGCCTCCGCCCGACCGCGCCCCGTCCATCGTCGGTGGCAGGTTTCATCCCGACGGAGCTCACGACATGCACCCACGTCTTCGTCCGGCGGGATGCGTCCCGCACTTCGCTGGAGCCACCGTACGATGGCCCCTTCAGCGTCTGTCGGCGATCCTCCAAGACGGTCACCATCCTTCGCAAGGTCAAGGAAGAGGTGCTCTCCATCGACCGCGTCAAACCTGCCTACTTGGACCCGCCGTCCGGCACCGCAACCGCGAACGGATCGTCGTCTGTCCCAACCACAACCACGTTCACCATGGATGGACCACGACTCCTGCTGCACCCGTCGACCGCCCGTCCGCAGCTCTCGTCTCCGCAGCTTGTGCAGCGCTCGTCCGCTCCTGAACAACCCCCGCCGCGTGACGGTAGTCCCGAGTGCCTGCCACCACGTCCGGCTGGTCCAGAGTGCCCTCCGCTGCGCTCCGCTCTGCGCACCCGCTCAGGTCGCGTGGTAGTACCCCCGGCACGTTTTCGTCACGTCACCTTTAGCCAATGACGTGTCTGGGGAGGAGGTGATGTAGCGGATGCGGATCCGCCGGCCATCTGGCGGCCAGCTGGTAACTCGTAGCCGCTGGTGAGCGCGCGCCCGCCATCTAGTGTCTCAACTTGTAGTTCGCTCTATTGACGCTAGAGGGCAGTGTTGTTAATTATGCATCCAGGCCCGTTTCATCTCATTTCTCCGCTCATCTACAATGCTCTATGTCCAGTAGACATCTGACATTATAGCCTTCCACTTCACTGAGCCGACTTACCTGTATACTTAACTCGCTTGCATTTACCTCTCCAAAGCTGCGCACATTAGTGTCTTTACTAGTACACTGTATGTTCTAGTCAGCGTGAAGTACCGCTATGTCGTCGTGTCAATACAGAGTTCTCGTACCCAGACCCAGCGAGTGGTTTTACTGGGCGCTGGCGACGCGACTCCGGCAGAGGTGGCGACGCGACTCCGCAGCGGCAGCGTAGGTATCCCCATGAGACGCCCGTCCGCACTGAGAGGCCTGTATAGCACTGCTGTGCACGGTCTAGGTGTCAATTGGTAAAGGCGTCTCTCCCAGATCACCATACTCCTATCCACACATCCACACGCACCCTCAGGCGCTACATAACTATTCTATCCTTGATAATTGATTCGAGTACCTTGCAGACTAGGGATGTGAGACTTATTGGCCTATAGTTTTCAACTTTCCCTCTTTCTCCTTTCTTGAAAATAGGAACTACATTTGCCCTTTTCCAATCGGTTGGAATTTCATTATGTGAAACTGATCTACAAAATATTATACTAAGTGGAAATGCCAGTTCCTTTTCAGTTTCCCGCAACACCCTGGCATAAATATCATCAGGTCCTGCTGCCTTATTTGGCTTTATTTTCCTGATATGATTGTAAACAACATCACTACCAATTAAATCAACATCATTTGTCAGATCCCATGTAACTGAACTATGGTGTACGGTCGGCAGATTGGTCATATCTTCCAATGTAAACACTGATTTGAACTGCTTGCTCAGCTCCTCAACCATCTCACTATCCTCACCCAATGTAGTCCCGTTTACTTCCAGTGGACCAATTGTGCTAGAAACTTTACTCAGCTTGTAGAAACTAAAGAACTTTTTACTGTCCCCATTACAGTTTCTAGCTAAATCCAGTATCATGCAAATGTATCATGCAAATGCAAATAATTTGTGTTTGCCGGCCCGATTCAAGTAAAATAGGAGCTAATTTCGTGTATTTATTTGAAGACCATATCAAGAAAACACTTTTGAACAGCAATCAGCTAGTTCGCAGTCTAGCGTATTTTGTTTTAGTTCTATTAATCTTTTGTAGCACTGCACTTAAGGCATCCCGTGCTAAGGCAATAGGAGTTTTTCAAGGTTATTATTGTTTACGCTTGGGCGCTCGTGCGCTGTGACCCTCTGGAGGGTAGTCAGCTGGCGTTATTGTCCAACCTGACTCGATGGGCCTTGGGTTGGGGACCGGAGGATAGTGGAAACGGGTTCATGTAGTTGTCTGGTAGAGGTATCTCGGTGTAAACTTAATTTCGCTGCTGAGCGTTCGTGTGTAGAAGGACCAAGGTAAGCGAGGTAAGCCTTATTGAAGGCGAATCATAACTGATGGAATGCCATACAGCATTCATGTTGAGGTTTGGACCCCGAAGTCACCACAAAGTTTTGTGTTTTCTTCTATCTTGTACTAGTTTTTAGTGGTATTTTTGTTCCTTCTGCATGTTTGTGTTGGAGTACATGTGGAGCCCATTCTATCCAGTATGAACCCGGAGTGCAAAAATGTTTGAAGAGGTGAAATCTCTTAAGAAGTGCCTTAATTCCCCCTCTGAGCTCGATGTCTGTAAGAAAAAACCTGACCTAGTCTAATGACCTTTAAAAGGACTGGCAAATAGTTAGGTACCTATCCAGGTAGGTATGAAGAGACAGGTGCATAACTTATAATTAACATAACTAAATAGTTAAATCGTCCGGTTGGTAGGTATTTATGTAATCCTGCAGCACATAGGGAAATGGATGTAGAAAAGTAAATTTGCAGTCTAAGATATTAACATGATGTGACCAATAATTTCCTGTGCAGATGCATACCTTTCAGTTGGGAGGCAAAGTTTTAAAAAGTTTTTTGGAGGGTAATTTTCTTTGGAATGGCATATTTATGAAGGTGACTAAGATGGTGGGACTGGGGACCACTTATTTTCTGTGCAAATGCATAGTTATCAGGTTGTAAACAAAATCATGCTAAAAAGATGCTTTGAGATAGGTAAAAGCATAAAAAGAATTTCTAAAAATATAAAATGCAACATAACCTTACCGAACCTGCTCTTATGAAAAAAAGAAAAAAGTAGAAAATGTAAAGCAATGTATATTCTGGAAATTATCTAAATTATAAAATAAGCCTAACCAAGCTTAACCTAACCTAAGCTGATTTGAAGAATACAATTTCATTTAAAACATTGAATGTTTTGGGGGGTGGGGAACTTCAGTATTATTGTGCATTAATTGGTGGTAACAAGAAAATTGTTTACACACATTTGACTCCATGAAGCAAACAAATGAGTTAGGTTTTGTTAGGCTGGGCTGGCTTAGGTTGTTCAGTTGGAAAGTTCTTCCAAAATATTCACAAAAAATCGTTTGCACAGAAAATAAATGGTCCATCATCCTAGTCACCTTCATAAACCTCATATTCTGATGAAAAACTCTGAATTTGTTTTCCATCAGAATATCAGGTTTATGAACACCTTTTTTGGACAAATTTGCAATACAAATTTGCATTCAAAACCAAGAAAAAAATGGAGCAACCTAACCTAGCCTGGTCTAACCTGGTAATCTTCAAGTATTATCCCTCATACCTGCTTTATATCAATAATACATCTGAGTCACTGTCAACTGACTGCCAGTCAGGTGTTAGTGATGTCACTCAAACACACAGTCTCACCTCCAGCCAGGTGCAATGAATAACCCTACAGCATCACAAGGAATATTTATGAGGGGGTGAATACCTATTCTAACCTAAGACAAACCTAACTCAACCTAACCCTTATAAATATTCCTGGTGATGCCCTTGGGTCATTCAGTGCCCCCTGCTGGGGGTCTGTCTTGGTATCCTTGAATGATGTCAGCAACAGCTGACTGACAGCTGGTGATGGCTTGGATATATTGGTTTCATCATCAGCTGTCAGGATAGTCCCTCTATTCATGTTTGCACTTCACTGTGCCCTTGAACAGAAATGAAGTCAGTTGGGAATAACATTAGATATAATGTGTGGATGCTTTGGTGGTCAACTTGTGTTATATCAAGCATGTCTGCTGATCTGCATCAGAAGGGATTGAAATTCTTGCATGCGAGGCCTTTGTCTTTATTGATTCTAGATGGTGATTTTTGAAACTGAGCTGATCTATATCATCAGTAATTTGATGATGCTGTGCAAGCTCCTGCAGTGAGATCACCAAACAATACTGATCCACAATAAGCCACCAGCAAGAAAAGATGGGGCTGAACAACATCCAAATGATGCTACAATGCAATACTGAAAATCCCTTCATAGAATCAAAACATGCCTTCAAGGGGAGAGGCAGAGGGAGCCCTGTCAGTACTGGGTGTCAAATGATCCTGTAGTCAGTGGGCCCTTAAACCAAAATAACCAAGCAAACCCTGTTGGCAGCATGTAGTGATGCTGGCATCCACATCCAATCAAGGCTATTCAATCATGGGTTTAATTGTTAACAGTGATCCTAGAGTGTTGTTTGGAAATGCTGGGACGAGTAGTCTAGGGGTAAGTTGCTCGTCTCACAATCAAAAGGTTGTGGGATGGAGTTTCACCTGTCGCCGCTCTTCGCCCGCGAACAATCGGCGTGAGAGATTGGCGACACTACATGACTCAATGGTCAATGTGTTGTAAAACCAATAATCACCAATCACCATGGCTGCCCATCCAGTCTGCCCAGCAGCCCATGCCACATAAAATGCCCATCCAGCAGTCATGTGCCACACAACAGCGACCTACGCAAGACCAGTCATCTTTTTCACTGTAACTTGTCACTCCTGGTCTTGTTCAAGTTTATTGGAATTCTAGCTAAGTGGCTGAAGTGATTCAAGCTTCATGAGCATGGTACACAATTTTTTTTTTTTTTTTTTCGGTGGGTCGAGAGTTTTTTTTTTTTTTTTTTTTTTTTTTTTTTGTTTTTTTTTTTTTTTTTTTTTTTTTTTTTTTTTCCCGGCTTGGCCCCCCTCCCCCCCCCCCACCCCCAACCCCTTTTTCCTCCCTTTTTTTTTTTTTTTTTTTTTTTTTTTTTTTTTTTGGGGTTTTTTTTTTTTTTTTGTTTTTTTTTTTTTTTTTTTTTTTTTTTTTTTTTTTTTTTTTTTTTTTTTTTTTCCCCTTTTTATCCATTTTTTTTTTTTTTTTTTTTTTTTTTTTCCCGTTTTCTTTAACCCTGGGGGGGGGGGTTTTTTTGTTTAAAAAAAAAAACTAGGAAGCATTGACCTCTGCTGTGGGAGTGGTTCACCTGCAATCGGCTGTGCCTGGACTTGCTCAACAGATATAAGTGGAATGGTGTACAGTAGAAATATCCATGAGAAAGCCCCACAAGGTCTACAAGATCTCACTAGATTAAAGATTAAAGAGTAAAGATTGCGCGCTAAATGACCTCGCAGTCGGCGCGCCCTGAAGCCCAAATAATCAATAAATCCACAAAAGATCGCTTTGAACACGAGATGATGCTAACCGTGCTAATATACGGACCATCTTGTGTCCGACTCTCATGAATCTCGACCAGGAGAGCTTGGAGAAGAAACATGCGACCATATCATGCACACAAACACTATCTTCCAGAACCTGGGGTATGATTGTGATCTATGTATCTTTTATATTTTTCATTGTGTGGTGGAGAAATTACCATCGCACACAAAGCGTGACCGGGAGGACGTGTACTTGGAACCAGATCGGCGCCCAACGCTTTTCCACTTTGATGCATGGGTGCAACACATTGCCTTTGATACATGAGTGTGACACGTTGCCTCAGATGCATGGATGTGACCATTGCCTTTGATACATGGATGTGATGCATTGCCTTCAATACATCGACGCGACGCGTTTCCCTTGATACATGGATGTGATGCATTGCCTTTGATACATGGGAGTGACGTGTTGCCTTTGATACATGGGCGCGACGCATTGCCTTTGATCCATGGAGATGTGACGTGGTGCCTTTGATGCATGTGCGCGAGGGGCGGGGATGGCCGAGTGCTTAAGGTGTTGTGCTCTGGGTACCAAAGATCCCGGGTTCGACACTAGCATCGCTCGGGGCATTTCCCAATACCGCGCCCGACCGGCGAAACAGTGTGGGCGGCGCCATTAGCTGTGAATGTGCATGAAGTGCGTCGTGAACTACTCAATAAACAAACGACAAGCGATTCATGTGCGCGACGCGTTGCCTTTGATGCATGGGTGCGACATGTTGCCTTTGATACATGGGTGCGACACTGCCTTTGACACATGGGTGTGACGCACTGTCTTTAATTTGGATGGTGCTAGTCATCAGCCTCTGTACAGAAATGTTGACAGAAGTCCAAGCCAGTAATTTGCCTACTAAGCACCTGAACTTTCAGTCAGGAGAGACTTCGCATTTATATGCAAGAGTATTAGACATGGTAGCCAGTGCATTCAGTATGGAGTTTCAAGCCATTTACTGTTGTCATCCTGCCACTTTTATTGTCCATTATCTCTTGGATACCTTCTTTTTTCAGAGGAACTTGAGCACCACAGCACCCACGGAGCTGCCACAATGTCATTTGTGAGTGTTCCGGAGAGCAGTGATTTCTCTCTGCAGAACTTGCCATATGGAGTATTTTCCACGTGTGAGAATGTAAGTACCATATTTATCGAAGGCTTTGTAAAAAAAAAGTCAAACCAGTTGTGCACATGATAGAATCTGACCTCAATGTTCTTACTTGTCTTACACATGCATTCTTTCTATTAATCACCCAATTGCAAAATGATAACTTGAAAGGATTTGTGTGATGTTTCTGGTGGAAATATTATCTTGGTCAAGCTGCTACATCTCTAAATTGTATTTCGAATATTGATGCTGCACTTATGATCATCTGTAAGAAATGCACATGTCATGATTAATGCAAAAGAGCATATTAAGATATTTTTTTCGGTGATTTTACAATCTTGGAATGTAACACATCTTGAAGAGGCCAATATCTTCAGCCTTGTGGTGTACACTTAAACAGGTGCATTTTTGGCAAGTACTGTTAGAATGTATTCATTCTGTTGGATTTTTGTATTATATGGATTGAAAGGTATCACCTTAAAGTATCTGCAGGTTGACACTTATCATGATAATGCTATAACAAAAATAACGCCGTTTACTACCACTGCAGCCGTCCCATCGTATCGGAGTTGCCATTGGTGCGATGGTCCTGGATCTCAGCGCCATCTCCCACCTGTTCACTGGACTACAGCTGGCCTCTCATCAGAATGTCTTCAAGCAGGTACAACTACTTATGGAGCTGCCCTCTCTCTCCATCTATCTCCCTCTCTCTCTCTCTCTCTCTCTCTCTCTCTCTCTCTCTCTCTCTCTCTCTCTCTCTCTCTCTCTCTCTCTCTCTCTCTCTCTCTCTCTCTCTCTCTCTCTCTCTCTCTCTCTCTCTCTCTCTCTCTCTCTCTCTCTCTCTCTCTCTCTCTCTCTCTCTCTCTCTCTCTCTCTCTCTCTCTCTCTCTCTCTCTCTCTCTCTCTCTCTCTCTCTCTCTCTCTCTCTCTCTCTCTCTCTCTCTCTCTATCTCTGTCTCTGTCTCTGTCTCTGTCTCTATCTCTGTCTCTGTCTCTGTCTCTGTCTCTGTCTCTGTCTCTATCTCTGTCTCTGTCTCTTCTGTCTCTGTCTCTGTCTCTGTCTCTGTCTCTGTCTCTGTCTCTGTCTCTGTCTCTGTCTCTGTCTCTGTCTCTGTCTCTGTCTCTGTCTCTGTCTCTGTCTCTGTCTCTGTCTCTGTCTCTGTCTCTGTCTCTGTCTCTGTCTCTGTCTCTGTCTCTGTCTCTGTCTCTGTCTCTGTCTCTGTCTCTGTCTCTGTCTCTGTCTCTGTCTCTGTCTCTGTCTCTGTCTCTGTCTCTGTCTCTGTCTCTGTCTCTGTCTCTGTCTCTGTCTCTGTCTCTGTCTCTGTCTCTGTCTCTGTCTCTGTCTCTGTCTCTGTCTCTGTCTCTGTCTCTGTCTCTGTCTCTGTCTCTGTCTCTGTCTCTGTCTCTGTCTCTGTCTCTGTCTCTGTCTCTGTCTCTGTCTCTGTCTCTGTCTCTGTCTCTGTCTCTGTCTCTGTCTCTGTCTCTGTCTCTGTCTCTGTCTCTGTCTCTGTCTCTGTCTCTGTCTCTGTCTCTGTCTCTGTCTCTGTCTCTGTCTCTGTCTCTGTCTCTGTCTCTGTCTCTGTCTCTGTCTCTGTCTCTGTCTCTGTCTCTGTCTCTGTCTCTGTCTCTGTCTCTGTCTCTGTCTCTGTCTCTGTCTCTGTCTCTGTCTCTGTCTCTGTCTCTGTCTCTGTCTCTGTCTCTGTCTCTGTCTCTGTCTCTGTCTCTGTCTCTGTCTCTGTCTCTGTCTCTGTCTCTGTCTCTGTCTCTGTCTCTGTCTCTGTCTCTGTCTCTGTCTCTGCTCTGTCTCTGTCTCTGTCTCTGTCTCTGTCTCTGTCTCTGTCTCTGTCTCTGTCTCTGTCTCTGTCTCTGTCTCTGTCTCTGTCTCTGTCTCTGTCTCTGTCTCTGTCTCTGTCTCTGTCTCTGTCTCTGTCTCTGTCTCTGTCTCTGTCTCTGTCTCTGTCTCTGTCTCTGTCTCTGTCTCTGTCTCTGTCTCTGTCTCTGTCTCTGTCTCTGTCTCTGTCTCTGTCTCTGTCTCTGTCTCTGTCTCTGTCTCTGTCTCTGTCTCTGTCTCTGTCTCTGTCTCTGTCTCTGTCTCTGTCTCTGTCTCTGTCTCTGTCTCTGTCTCTGTCTCTGTCTCTGTCTCTGTCTCTGTCTCTGTCTCTGTCTCTGTCTCTGTCTCTGTCTCTGTCTCTGTCTCTGTCTCTGTCTCTGTCTCTGTCTCTGTCTCTGTCTCTGTCTCTGTCTCTGTCTCTGTCTCTGTCTCTGTCTCTGTCTCTGTCTCTGTCTCTGTCTCTGTCTCTGTCTCTGTCTCCGTCTCCGTCTCTGTCTCTGTCTGTCTCTGTTTCTCTCTCTGTTTCTCTCTCTGTCTCTGTCTCTGTCTCTGTCTCTGTCTCTGTCTCTGTCTCTGTCTCTGTCTCTGTCTCTGTCTCTGTCTCTGTCTCTGTCTCTGTCTCTGTCTCTGTCTCTGTCTCTGTCTCTGTCTCTGTCTCTGTCTCTGTCTCTGTCTCTGTCTCTGTCTCTGTCTCTCTGTCTCTGTCTCTGTCTCTGTCTCTGTCTCTGTCTCTGTCTCTGTCTCTGTCTCTGTCTCTGTCTCTGTCTCTGTCTCTGTCTCTGTCTCTGTCTCTGTCTCTGTCTCTGTCTCTGTCTCTGTCTCTGTCTCTGTCTCTGTCTCTGTCTCTGTCTCTGTCTCTGTCTCTGTCTCTGTCTCTGTCTCTGTCTCTGTCTCTGTCTCTGTCTCTGTCTCTGTCTCTGTCTCTGTCTCTGTCTCTGTCTCTGTCTCTGTCTCTGTCTCTGTCTCTGTCTCTGTCTCTGTCTCTGTCTCTGTCTCTGTCTCTGTCTCTGTCTCTGTCTCTGTCTCTGTCTCTGTCTCTGTCTCTGTCTCTGTCTCTGTCTCTGTCTCTGTCTCTGTCTCTGTCTCTGTCTCTGTCTCTGTCTCTGTCTCTGTCTCTGTCCTCTGTCTCTGTCTCTGTCTCTGTCTCTGTCTCTGTCTCTGTCTCTCTCTCTCTCTCTCTCTCTCTCTCTCTCTCCTCTCCCCTCCTCCTCCTCCCTCCCTCCCTCCCTCCCCCCTCCCTCTCCCTATCTCTCTCCCTCTCTCCATTTCGACCTCCATTTCCATCTCCATCTCCATCTCCATCTCCATCTCCATCTCCATCTCCATCTCCATCTCTCTCTCTCTCTCTCCCTCTCTCTCCCTCTCTCTCCATCTCTCTCCATGATTTCTGATATTCTCCATAGAATGGCATGGACACTTATCTTTTCATGGCAGCAGTGTAAAATAATTGACTATGTGGCCTGGAAATTCACAGTTAATGGAATTGTGCTATTTCATCCTTGTCTTAGTTTTTTACCATTTTGCCACATGTGTGGGCAGTCATTATACACACAACTGCTAAAAAATGTTAAATGCATGCGACTGAAGTGAAAGGAATTCCGCTTTTTTAATTCTTAAGTGGCGATCCTTTATTTTCTTCCAATGTTTCACTATTCCCAAGCAACTTCTTTCTTCATCCACACAGTTAATTTTAGGACACTGCATGGCAGCAACATTATTTCTGTTGTTTTCTTCGTGTGTGGCATGGTGAATGGCTTATTAGATCTTTTTTTATTTTTTCTTTCACAGAAGTTGCATGATCTTATTTGTGAGACTACTTTTGGGTTGTCGTTTTAGCCTGTTCTGAATGGTTTGATGGCCCTTCCTCGTGCTGCTTGGATAGAAGCCAGATCGACACTTCAAACCCTGCTGTCTAAGGACTGTCAGACTCTGCAGGGGGATGGAGCTCTGCTGGCAAGGTGAGCACGCATTACGCCCCACTCATTCGGTCGCACGCACTCAGCTAGCGTGATCCAGACTATTAGTGTAGGTTCGAAAGCCGTCAACAATATGGAAGCCGCCGTTCAGTAACATGTCTGGGAAAGCATGCCTGATCTATCATGAGCTTCATACAAACTGGTATCCACTGCTTCAGTTCTCCTTCATTCGATCAGGTAGGTGGTCGCCCCAGGGTTATACTGCCGCGGTCAGTGTGCACTTGTGGGCTGGGAAGTGACACTGACCCGTAATGTCTCGCTACTCAAAGGAGCTGCTGCCACGGTCGGCGAACAGCATGCACCTATTAGCTGCGATGCACCATTGACCCGTGCGCTTTGGCTGTCCCAGGATGCTGTTGCCACAGCCTGTAGAAAATATGCAGTGCCATTCACCTGATGAATTCCAGGACATATGTACCAATTATTTCCCGATTTTGCCCCCTTACAATTTGTGTTTAAACAATAATTTACTCAAGGCATATTCATAGGCTCTGAACACGTGTGAACGAGTTTCGGTTAGATATATCTAACATATATCTAACACTTTCTGAGTTGTAGCCTCTGGCAGTGTGTGAGGTGAACATGGGAATATAAGGAGGGATGTCATTTCGGTGTTCAGGAAGTGGTCTATTCCACCATATTTCAGGAATAACTGATCACCTCGTCGCTGCGGATGTTGGATATGGGTGACGGGATGATAAGATTTTTAGGTCGATTTTTTTTTCATGCAACGCCATGCGTGCGATGCTAAATTTCACGAAACTTTGCGTGCAGGTCCCCCAGTCTCCCATGGTGGGGACACCCAGCTACCACTGGACAGCATCCTGCACCTCGGGAGAAATGCTTTCTCGCGAAATCCACTTGAGTTACCTCTCCATTTTCCTTCACGTTCTCCTTCATTTGTCCGAAGTACCCGCCCTGCGATATGGGGCGATATGGGATACTTATAAAAAAGAGGTTTTTCCTTTCGCAGCCAAATCATATCCACATATATTTCCAGTGTTAAAGTTAAGTTTTTTTTCGATGGGCTATTGGCCACACAAGGTCACGGGTGACCTGAGTGACACACTTGTGACCTCCGACTGCCCCAGGGCGTTGCTGCCGCAGTCGACGGTCACCATGCACCTCCCGGCTGATATCGGCGACTATACGGACTTCTACTCGTCGTTGGACCACGCCACCAATGTGGGCACCATGTTCCGGGGCAAGGAGAACGCACTCATGCCAAACTGGTACGGCCGCAGTGGTGTGGACGTCCGCTGTGGTCTGACCTGACCCCACAACGCCGACTTGAGTCCTCTAGGTCGGGTCCGCTAGACGGCTGGTGGACAGGCGTACGGTGTGACGCGATTTGATGCAATTACAGTGCCGATCTGGACCATCCGGGCCTCATATAGGCGCTGCAAGTTTATAATCTTACTTTGAGAACGTCCACTCGATGACCGGTGAGCAGACGTGCGGCGTGGCCTGACTGGACGCCACTGCAGCACCGATACGGGTGTTCGGGGTTATGCTTACCTGCCGGCTGGTGGAGGGACATACGGTGTGACCCTACGTGAACGTGAACCCCCACGACGGCGTGGTTTCGTGATTTCGGGTCAGGTCCGTCTGGCTGCTGTGGTATCGATTGGCAACCTGTCAGCTCGTGATGTGATTTCCTTTGGCGTGGATGTCTGCATGGACCAGTTTTCCATGCCACGGTAACTAGTTTTGTCCGGGAAATTATCTTGATTTCAATTAATGGCAGTAAGGAAGTGTATGACATTAACTCTCGTCCGTGAACGGAGGTGGGCAGGTCCCTAAGATTCTTTCCCGGTCACAGAAGAAGAAAAAGCGCCGCTTGGCAGTTCTTTGCCGATCTTAGGGTGTTTGAATTTGAAAACGTCATGTTGAGTAATGTCATATCGATATTGGTGATTAACCTCAGTTATTGTTCCCAATCGGCCAGTGTTAAGTTGTACAGGACGATGTACACATTGCCTGACCTCTTGGCATAGCTCATTGTTTTTTCCAAGGTAATTATAGGCCATGGATCAAAGTTGATCTTATATTTACTTTTTATTGCCGTTTATGAGGTTTGTCCCAAGATAGATCATGTTTTGGGCGCTATTTCGGAAGTTCGTAAAGCGATGTGATTGCCTGTTCTGGCTGAATTGCCTGAAATGAAGCCAGTTTTAGCTATCAGGCGACGTCCAGCTTTTAGAAAGGGTACGGGTTGCTAGTGGGCTACTTCGCATCCGGTTACCCTAAGTCCACACATGTCCACATCTTCCGGTTAGGAACAATAACCGACAGAAAATCCCAATATCCCATAATTGTCTTCAGTTCGTATGTGTGTACTTCGGGTCTGCTGCGAGCAAGCAGCTGTTTGCGACGACAGGAACGTGCGCTCGTGTGATGCTACGGACCGGTCGTTCGATGGTGTTACACCGTCGAGTGACTCGTCCGCGGCGTCGCACCAGCACACGATTCCTGGTGCTTCCCGGTGGACAGAACTACACCATTGGTGCAACTCTACCAGCAGGAGACACTTGCCGGTGGGGCATCATGGGCAGGGTTCCCGACGGTCTACAGGTGGATCTCCTGATGGTGTGCCTCTACCCACCAGGAGACACCTGCCGGTGGGGTACCACGGGCGCGCCTCCAGTGTGGTGGTGTCCGGGACACCACTGCGCCGGCCGCTGGGCCAGACACGGCCCGCCGACGACAAGCCGCCCGTGTTCGGGCCGTGCCGACTGCTCGACTTTGAGCTGGAGTTGGCCTTCTTCTTCGGCGGCTGCGAGAACTCACTGGGCGAGCCGATTCCCGTGGAGCGCGCGCACGAGCATATCTTCGGCGTGACGCTGATGAACGACTGGAGCGGTGAGGCGGGGCTGCCCTCCGGAGAGGCGTCCTCCTCCAGGGATGGTGCCTGGGGCGTGTTCGCAGTAGAGCTTGGCTTTGATGTGAGAAAGTGTCTGATCTGTGGGCAATATTTGCCAAGCTGGGTGTGGTTATGGAAGATTATATTAGCTCATGTTGTACGTGGACATGCTTCGTGTATTTTAGTTTTCGTATATTGTGTATGTAATTTAGGTTGCAATACGTTTAACTTACTTTTAGCTTGACCTGAAATCGATATGACATGTAACACCTGACATGTCGCACATAGCCTATGGAACCCCACCTCTAGAACATGACGTGCCCTGTTAGAGCATCCAATTCAATGTGCAGAATGGGTTCGTTAGAACATGCACTATGACTGAAAAACTGCATGGACATAACTTGTCACAACATTTCCAATTGGAATAGTCTTTGCTTAAGTTATTGAAATTAGTTACTATTTGGGCTGTAGCCTGTTTTTGGCTTGTGAACTTGAGAGGTATCGCACTTACTCATACTTGAAGCCAGATGTCGAAAGGTTTTTTCATGACAGATGTTCAATTGGCATTCAATATCCCACCCATTTCCCAACCATTGAACACTGGCACTCTGATACCAACCTCTATGTCATGTCAGCTGTGACGCTTGCGATCGACAACCGCACGACCAAATCAGCATTGTTGTGTCCAAACTTCACCCTCAGGCCTCAAAGAGAGCCTGTGAACCTGACCTGACTTGGATTGGTCTGACCTGATTTGAACAAACTGGTCTAACGTGTGCCCCAGCGCGGGACATTCAGAAGTGGGAGTACCTTCCTCTCGGTCCATTCACGGCCAAGAACATGGGCACCAGCATCTCTCCGTGGGTGGTGACCATGGAGGCCCTGGCGCCGTTCGTGCTCGACAACGTCGTCCAGGATCCGCCACCTCTGCCCTACCTGCAGCACCAGGACCCGTACCGGTTCGACATCCACTTGGAAGTCGCCATCAAGCGTAAGAGTGCGCAGCACTTGCTTCACATGCGATGGGTTACGCCGCGGGCGTTGGGCGGGGTCCTGAGCTTATTTCAGGCTCCGGGGGTCTCGCCTCGCAGCCTTCCCTCGGCCGTTCCCCCGCTGAGTTGCCACCACCCGATGAGCGCAGCCTGACCGCCCCCCCCCAGTTTGGGAGGTCTGACAGACGGACAGGACGTGATGCGTGACGTTTGACTCCGCCTCGCCGTCAATCCGCCCTGCGCCGTCCACTCACCCTGTGCCGTCCACTCACCCTGTGCCATGCGATTCACGTGTGCCGCGGCAGCTCGGCTCTCACGCAGCGTGCCCGAGTCGTTTTGGATGCATCTGTTGGATGCAAATACAATGTCTAGGATTCCTCCTGCTATGATTACAGCTGAGCACCACTTCTCAGGACTTGACAGAGAAATAATCATACTTCACGGCTGCTTCCAAATCGAGGTGGTGGGTTATGTTTTTACATGTCATATGCCACGCACATGCCCCTGTTGCCTTATTTTCCTATCACTTTCCTGGTGCAACTTCCCTGAGTGGCCCAGCACACTGTTGCATTCACGGCGGCAGTCTGCTTGTGTTTGTTGATGTACTGCAGTGAGCTTGGCACAGCTGATCAGTTCATATGATATAGCTTGGTATCCCTGGGGTTTACTGGTAACCAATCACCATTGCTCATGAGTGATCGTTGTACGGAAATGGGGGACCCGGCAGTTTTGCGTGCGTTATCAGGAGCGATTGCAAGGCGAAAAGCTTGAGCGGACTGCAAGGACCATGAGTGGCTATGCTATCAGAATTTGCGAAATCTGATCGGGGATTAAAGTTGGGTAGGCTTTCATGCTCTTCAGTTTCTGGAAGTCTATTCTCCCAAATGATAGTTGCATGAAGTGATGTATTTGGACAAATCCCGGACAGCGAAGAACCATGTTATCTGAAGTCGGCCGGAAGCTGATGAAAGATCTCTGAAATCTGGCAGAACCAGTTGTGTTATGTCGGGGGGGTCTTCGTGTACCACATATCCAGCGCAGCTGCCCTGCAAGGTTTTCCTATGGTGCGTCCTGACTGCTGACCGACGCCCTGCCCTGCCACCCTGTCTGACGTGGTGCCGTTCGGTGCCCCGCCCACTATCTGACGTGGTGCCGGCCGTGACCCGCCCCTGTCTGACGTGGTGCCGGCCGCTGCCCCGCCCCCTGTCTGACGTGGTGCCGCCCGCTGCCCGGCCCCCTGTCTGACGTGGTGCCGCCCGATGCCCCGCCCCCTGTCTGACGTGGTGCGGCCCGGTGCCGCAGCCGGTGACGCCCAGGAGACGGTGGTGTGTCGCTGGTGCCCCGCCCCCTGTCTGACGTGGTGCCGCCCGCTGCCCGGGCCCCTGTCTGACGTGGTGCCGCCCGCTGCCGCAGCCGGTGACGCCCAGGAGACGGTGGTGTGCCGCTCCAACTCGCGCCACCTCTACTGGTCGATGAAGCAGCAGCTGGCGCACCACACGGTGACCGGCTGCAACATGCGGCCCGGCGACCTGCTGGCCTCGGGCACCATCAGCGGCCCGGTGAGGGGCGCAGACCGCCGCCTGTCCAGCTGGCGCCCGCACCCGTCTGCTGTAGGACACCGGTCACCAGTGGACCTCCCAGCTGTCGACTTAGGCATGCACTCAGCGGAGCGGTCTAGCCGCTCCAAGGCGCTCATACACCCGCAATTGTATCGCAGATAATTGCGGTATATCTGCGATACACCGCAATTTTTAAACCCCCCAGACTGTATCGCAGTCTGGGGGACTCATTTTGGAGATATATGAAAAAACAAAATGTATTTGGAATGAGAAAAGGACAGCGAAATCGACCAGGTCTATGCTTTTTTGGTCCCACCCCCCCCCAATTTTTTTTTAATTTCATTTTTTTAGTTTTCAAGTTTTCTTTAATTTTCCTTTTCAGATTGGTAGAGTAGACCGAGAAACGTTGTTGGAAGTCAACTTGCCCTAATAAAAAATGCTTACTTTAGCCAGAATCCTGTATTTGAACTGCAATTTGGTAAGTATGCAAAATTTATAGGTTTTCAAAAACGAAAATAAAACGAAAAATTAAACTCGTACGTTCTGTTGCATCCGTAAAGATAAGCAAACGCTGAAAATTTCATTAAAATATCTGTATCCATTAAAGGGTGACTACTGTTTGAACTTTTTTGGAGGTGACCTCACTTGACCTTGACTAACTCGTTGACCCTAGATGACCTGACCTAAAAGTTTTAAATCAGCATGTCAAATTGATGTGGGAAAGATATGCCAAATATGGGCGCGCTGCCGCGCGCCGTTCGTCCGCTATCCGCGAAAAACCTGAGGGGTGGGTGCGGTTGAAGACCCCCGAGACGGGACGGGTTAACACTGTCTTAGGGACCGAATCCCCCTCCCCTCCCCTGGTGTGCATTATGTCAGAGGTTCTCAGGCGCACTTGTTAAGATGCTTCCTTTCTTCTTTGTCTGCTTCTTTTTTTAAAGATTTTTCTCTTGATCATGTCTTTTGCATCATAGAGATCCGCGATGTATAAATGCTGTCCAGTGTTGAAGTTCTTCAGTTTCAGGTCTGTGTAGTTCTATTCGGGGTTGAATTTAACCGAAGTTGTATGCTACAAATGCATTCAAATTATGAAATTCGATTTTTCAGTTACGTCTCTTGTAGCAAACGCGAAAGGATCTTTGTGTCAAATCAATGTGGCCGCCCTACCCAGCCCCATGTGACGTCACCTGAGCTGCCGCAGGAGCCCGAGTCGTACGGCTCTATGCTGGAGCTGACGTGGCGCGGCACCAAACCACTGACACTGGCCGACGGATCGTCTCGAAAGTTCCTGCAGGACGGCGACGAGGTCATTATACGAGGTACGACCGCCGGCGTCGCCCCATCAGCTGCACTCAGGAGTAACACACACCGAGCGCCCTATCAGCTGCACGCGATGTGTGTTAGACCTGAGTGGACCCGCCGTGGTGTGGCGGCTGAAGTGCTCGGCCGGTGTCGCTAGATGGCATCACTGCCGAGCCGACCAGCACGCCGGGGCCGGCTCCTGACCTTGACTCGACGGTGACGTCACACCAGACCGTGTGCCACAGCTGGCAGCCCTGGCTCGAGCACGTCGAGCGGGGCCACTTGGTGTCCAGCTGACCGTGACGTCACGCCAGACTGAGAGCAACAGCTGCCAGTTCCAGCCCGAACACGTACCCTACGGCGGCATGGTTCAACTTGCCGTGAGGGCGAGTTGATACCATTGTGGTCTTGGCGACTCTACTTCCGGTTTACAACATACCACTGCGGTCGTGCATATGCATATGCATGCGGTGATGCACGGCGATGCCGGGAAGAGAGAAAGGAAGTCCTCATTAACTTGCAGTTAGAGCCATTTTTATGCTTTTGCGTTTCATTTGCATTGTGGTATATGCAGCGTTTATGAATGTTCTTTTCGGGAACGGCAGGATTGTCACTAAATGTTCTACACCGCAGTATCAAGCTACATGGAACTTACCACTCCACTACACTGCACTCTCATATGCTCGCATGGATCGCGAGTGTATCATTTTGACACGGACATAAACTAGGACCGGGTTGCCGACTGGTCACGAATATGTTAGCACCTGTCATATTTGACGGCTGGAATCATTGCGTTGTGCACTCATCCGTACTGCATTCAGTCGGCTCGCAACTTGCCGCTCCACGCAACATCATGATACAATGTTTGGTACAATAGTTGACTCAGCAATCCGGACTCAGTGAGCATTTCCCCTGCCATCCCTTGTTTTCCCTGTAGAACGGTCTGCCTTAAGCCTTTGCTATGACTCACCCCTCCTGTCACCTGCTCGTGACAACAAGTAGTCGGTGCGCCTCATAATGGTTGTGTGTCGATGGAGTTGTACGACACTCGGTGTCGTATAACTCCAGTGCACATTGAAGCCAAGATAAACGGAAGGAAAATGAGCCATCGATGATCCGCAGTTTTAAGTGGATTCGCTGGCACACCTGACGTGGCCTGCTGCTGCGTAGTGCTGCCAGCTAGTGGTAGCTTCCTGCAACAATGCATGAACCGTACGTCCCCAGTCCAGATAATGCGAGAGGCAAAACTTTTCGGCTGTCAAATTAGCTGTAAAATCGCCAAGTTTCCCGGCGTGGAATCTAAAGTTCGACGGTGACGGTAGCGGCTCTGCCTGCGGCGATTGCAGCGGGCGTTGTCGCCACTGGTGGACAGTTGATCCCTCATGTCCACCGGTTCCGCCGCCGTGCATCACGTCAGCTGACTGCGTGCCACCGAGCTCTCCACAGATCACTGCCGGGCTGAGATCAGCCCGGCACAAGGTGATCGCCGTTCAGTCGTATTGGCATCTGTCCGCTTTGGCCGACGCGCGGTACTGGCTCTGTCTCTGGCTCGCTGCAGCGTGTGCACCCACAATCGAGCTTAACAAGGGGTCACACAGATGATGGGGGCATGTGGCGCTGCCCCAGTCCACACCGATTGGCTCACCACGTGCGGTCCCACGGGGATGTCAGTCGACTGGGGTTCAGCCACCGAGTTCACACCGGTCGGCTGACCCGTGTGGATTCCTCGGACGTCAACCACGGACTGCCATGACGCCATCGCGCCGTCCTCCACTTTGCGATTATCCACTGGTCACTTTGATAGCACCGTGTCAACCGTGGTCTCGCCGACCCCCCCTCCTCTCACCCCCGTCTGTAGCCTGTTCCGTAAAGCAACATTTCGGTGTAGGTAGTAAGATGTTTGATGTAGTTGTAAAATTATGTTTCATAAAGCAAAATTAAAAATTTTTATTTGCTACTTCAAATATACTGCTTGGAATGTATTGCTTACTACTATCCTAGGCTAGATTCAGGCGGGCTGTTTCATAAAAATTACTACTACCCACAACTACAACCTGTAGTAAAAGTGAAGCAGGACTTACCACCAAAGTTTATTCTACCCCATACATGGTAAATGTTTCTCTGATCCGAGATTATCAAATGATTCTATTTGAGAGTGAGACTCTGTCAAGTGATTATATCTGAGCATGGATGTTGAAAATAGGGAGCGACGAAGGCCATGGAGATTCATGCCACGCATGAACATAAACCTGGTTCTGTCAGAGCCATTTCGGTAACAGATGTGTACTGCTGTTTTGCCAAACAAAAGGCAAGTTGTTTGTATTTATGGTGATGGATCAGCTCCTAACTCAGTGGATTAGCTGACGCTTTCGGAGGAAAATTCGCTGAGCGGCAAGTATGCACTCAAACATACTGAGGGGTGTCTTTTCACCTCAAAGGACCCCCTTTCGTCTGAAAGAGGTACTTTTGGCAAATAATCCGTTCAGGAGACGGGACACTTTACCGTTCATATAGACGCCATGGGTGTGGGCACGTGCTCCGAGTGTCCCCTGTATCCACCCCTGGTCCAAATGGCCTTGAGGACGTTTGATGCGACTATTTCACTCAGTGGATCAGCTGATGTAGTTGCAACAATCAGTTAGCGCCCATGTCGCTGCGATCCCGCGCAACGCTTGTTTTTCCACGCTCGCGCACTTTCTTGCAGTTACCGCAGTCGCAGTCACTTGCAGTGAAGCTCAACCGGTCGAGTGGTCAAGCCGTGCAAGCGATGAACTGTGGGGGCTTGAGTAAATGCAAAGTCGGTGGGATGCCCAAAAATTATAGCGCGTTGTCAATATCAGTATCTGTCTGATTCGCGTTCTAACGGGACATTTTAACAACGCAGGCAGTTCTTGACATGCGCTGAGGGAATATATTCGTGTCGCTTCTCGCCGGCGGTCATTTGGTCTCCACAATGGAGGCCGCATTCTCTGCTGTTTGCAACAAGGAGCACTAATATTGATACCGGAACAAATTGAAGTAGGACGGATGCGAACATTTATGGTTGCTTTATCAGTTGATTGGGGCGCCAGTCAATTGCTCGGGGTATCAGTTAGTTGATGGCTACATTTTTCGTTTGGTTGGCTTCTGTGGTACCAGTTCAAGTTGCATAATCTTTTCCAAAACGTGGCATGAAGTATTATTGGTCTTTGGGTGCGCTACGTATATATATATATATATATATATGCATATATATAATAATGATAATAATAAATTTGGGTCTATATTTCAGTCAACGCCACAGGCGAAATATACATTTCCGGATTTAATGTGGGCGGACACCGTGCCTCGATGTCCCGTTCCACCGCCCGTGTACTGGACGTTCCGTCGAGTCTTGCTTCCTGCTCTTGTAGCGCTAGCGGTCCTCCATCATTGTGTCAGTTTTGGTTTGGTGCGCTACATTTGACGGCGTGCAGGCGTGGAACTGTTCGTGATATCAACGGTGGTAGGGATGTGGTGCTCCCGAACGTTTTCCTATGCTCACCACATGAGCGGAACATGACCAATGTAGTCGATGCGCCCTAAAGCCCTAATAACTAACTAACTATGCTCACCATAGTGTACGCATGCTATTTTGTTTTTGCACCCAGGGTAGGAGAGCATCGGAGCTGGCATTTTTGAAGCGCATATGTTGAGGAAGAGATAAATCTTCTGACAACCGAATGAGAACATGTGCATTGATTTCCCTCGAGACATCTGCCCCATGCTGATTGCGCTTCTAACTTTCGCGGCTTGCGTGAAAAGAACGGGCCCGAAAATGTACCTTTTACACACAGGGACAGTCAGAGGTAATCTTCTTATGGTTGCATACATGGAAGCTGCCAATTACCCTATTTGCATTGGTCACCTTCCATGCGAACTTTAAGTGCCATATTGAATGCTTACATTTTGTGCCGCGGTGCTCAATTCATGCTCCTCGCTTTTATAATAGTAGCCTAGAGTTTCATGCAGCAAGTTCGTAATAGCGTCTCGTTTGTCATTAAAGATAAATGATCCATGCGCTCAACCATGAACATTGAATGCGAATATTTTTTGGGATAAAATGGATTTGTCAATATTTTGCGGAAATATAGACTGCTTTTCAGTATCACCTGATCTGGACAAGGCAAATCTTGCAACGCAACAATGCAAGCATTATCATATGGAGATCAGAGCTAGCTTTCGCGGTCAAGAACGTCGCTTACAACGAAGAATGTTGCTTGCATAGTCCAGATGAGGTTCGCACAGTTTTTTTTTTTGCTCATAAGGTTGTTCCTATGCTTTGTAGCGCTATCCAGGAACGCACGGTTGATGCAAGCGGCCGTACAGTATACTTGGCTCGTAATCAACCAGAGGATATCCTGGCTAGCTGAAAGACGCATTTATTAGCATGAATATTTGGGGCATGTCTCAAGATTGTTTATCGACCATACAACTGTACTCCCTGAACCATACATTGACTTGAAGAAGCAGTGGCCCTTAACTACCGTTAACTACCATTGTATTATATCAATACTTGTAGATTCTGGAAACTTGTTCCGATACTTGTCAGCAATTGAATTTCAAACCACGTACACACCAAGATAATAGCCATCACCAACAGTGAAGTAAAGTTGTGGGCGCGAATAATCAATTCTGGTCGAAGCGCCCGAAAGCCCAAATGACTAACTACCATTTTATCATAATAAATTGAGTGACCATGAGATGACATTGCAATTTTTCGATGGCTCTGCTGAAAATAAACTGACGAAATAATTTCCATCCCTTCCCTTTTCCACATAAATGGTTGTCTTCCGAACCATCCGTAAACTGAGGTCACAAGGTATCAATTGAGGTGCTACATGCCTTGGCATACTGGCCAGGGAATCACGTATATATTTTTTTTTTAACCTCGATTACCAGGCACTATGGAGAAGCATCTCATCCGGACGACATGAATTCCTTCCATCTCCTGACGCCGGGGCTCTTGCTAGCTGCGGGGGGTCAGGGCCTCTGACATGCTAGCTGGGGGTGAGGACGTGCCCATAACCCAGTCGTAGTTGTGACTAACTGGTGGTATTGCTCCGTTGTTATTGCATTACTGGCGGGAGTAGCATGGGTGGGTTAGTCTAGATTTCGCTCGGATAATGGTCCCGCAACCACTAATGGCTGCCCACCAGTCAAAAATCAATGGTGGAGTCCATGCCAAGGAGTGCAGGGGTTACTGGCTGGTGTGGCATTCTGAGCCGCCGCCGTATTGAAGTGCTACCAGAGTTGTTGCGGTGTCGACCAGCTGACCGGTCAGGTCAGTACCATGGCAGACGGGCCCACCACCGTCCAACACAGGGAGCTGGGAGCTGGGAGCTATTGCTGCGGCGGCAGCTGGGACCCTCTCGGACAACGTTCCGTGTGTTACCAGTCGCGACAACCTCTGCCTAAGACTGAAAGGCACGAACAGCATGATTGGAGTGGCTGGCGGTTTAGCATGGCTGAGTGAACTTTGGAAAGCAGGACAGAACATAGTGCTCTAAAGTTAAGATTAATCCTGAGGTATACTTGTTAGATGTGTCAAGCTGACAGTAAAATACTGGCCAGACCGATTGATTCTAACAGTAGACCGGAGGCGGTGCAGGCTGCCCGAGGAACAGGCGGCAAGCACGTGGCTCAAGGAACGGATGCCGTTTTTCCTGTGATGAACTAGTTGTATGTGGTCAAGTTGTCAATTGGAACTGTATTGATGTTTTATGGTGTTTTTTTTTGTTGGAGGGGGGATATTCCGAACAATTTTGTCGGGGGAATTTCCTGAACATTGCAAGCGGAGGGATAAGCAGCGCGGCGGATGATAACAAGATAGGAAAGTGTTTTATTTTGTCGGAGTCGGCGCATTAGCCCGTTTGTCGTCCCTCGGGGCAGCCCGCTGGCGGTGCAGACTCCTGTTCTCGAGGTCCCCGGGCTGGTGTGTACAGTTGCTGGCTGGGGTGGTGTGGCAGCCCACTGGCGGTGCAGACTCCTGTTTTCGGGGGGGGTGGTTTGGTTTTTTTTTTTGGGGTGGGGTGGGGGGGGGTTGGGGGGGGGGTTGGTTTTTTTTTTTTTTTTGGGGGGGGGTGGGGGTTTTGTTTTGTGGGGGGGGGGGGGGGGGGGGGGGGTGGGGGGTGGTGTTGTTTTTTTTTTTGGGGGGGGGGGGGGGGTTTTGTGTTGGGGTGGGGGGGGGGGGGGGGGGGGGGGGCGGTGGGGGTTTTTTTTTTTGTGGTGGGGGGGGTGGGGGTTTGTTTTTTTGGGGGGGGGGGGGGGGGGGGGGCGGGGGGGGGGGGTGTTTTTTTTGTTGGTTTGCCCGGGGGGTTGTTTAAGGGGGTGTTTACCCCTTTTTTCCTCCTGCTTGTTGTTAACACTATACACACACTGGCCAGGACAGTCCTCTCGGCTGCGGTGGCACGACTGGTTTGTTTCTCCGTTGATGGCGTTCCGCGGCTGTGGTGATGCACCTCTGCTGTTGGCGTCAGCTTCCGACCCGCCGGTCTAACGTGCCGCTTCCTGACGCGCTCGAGGGGATGAATAGTCGAGGGGTAAGTTGCCCGTCTCACAAGCGAAATATTGTGGGTTCGAGCCTCACCTGTCGCTACACTTCGCCCGCAACCAATCGACGTGAGAGATTGGCGACGCTGCATGACTCAACAGTCGAGGTGTCGTAAAAACCGATATTCACCACTGACGTGCTCGGAACGATCTGGCGCACGCCGTGCCACCCCTGGTCGCCTATTTGCCCGCTTCCTGTATGCATTAGCTGCGGGGGTTGTGTTTTCCGGCCGAGCCGCGGCACGAACGTCCCGTTGGTAATGCCAGCGGATGGGGACGGACCATGCTGGAGCCCTATGCATATTGTGGTGTTACCGTGATGAAAACCGGGGAACTGCGCTTTCGTGAGAATATTTGTGCGTATATTTATGCATCCGTAACAGTAATTGGGTGACGATTCATCTGTATGAAGGACAGTGGCGTACATAGGATTCGCGCTAGGTGAGGGGTAAACGGATTTGGAGGGGTCCACTTGGCACATTTTTTAAAGTCCCCAGGTTTAGATCACTTTCAAAGGACCCTTTTTATACAGTAACTGGTGACCCAACATAATTGTCATGTGAAGTGTGTCCAATGTACCATCATCGTTTCTCAGTCACCGGATTTCAACCCTGCCTTCTCCATCCTGTTCGAAGGTTTTTGTTCTACTATCCCTTCATAAGTCACCTCACGCTGCTGAAATTATACCTATGCAACTCACCCAAAGATGTAGTTTTCAATTTCAGGCATCTTAGTTCGTAGTGCCGGGTCGCCAAAACGCCAACGTTCGTGCACGTGTACACCCGCCTTGCGCATTTGGCGCGTTCGCCACACTTCGTGCGATTCTCCGGTTTCTGCTAGGCCTCCCACCTTTTGCTAAAAGCTGTCACATGATAGTCTTGTGCCGTATTTTCCATGTGGGGTGCTTTGTGTGGGGTTCATTGGGATAATTCGAATAATTCAATGCTATGCTTAGTTCTCTTTTTCACATATTGTCTGGTGGTTAAGAAATCCTGACGCCCCCTGAGATTTGATGCACCTCCTCTCTTTCATTCATTTTGCTCCCAGATTGGCTAACAAAGCGATGCCTTAGC
Organism: Imbricaverruca yamaguchii; assembly: GCA_034440575.1. Classification (NCBI taxonomy): domain Eukaryota; kingdom Metazoa; phylum Arthropoda; class Thecostraca; family Neoverrucidae; genus Imbricaverruca; species Imbricaverruca yamaguchii. Next base: position 1,249,566 of record JAOTOL010001601.1, on the reverse strand, counting down.
TAGGTGTTCTGTCGTGGATCCGTTGCGTTTTGCTTCGTGTGCGGATGTGCCTGAAGACTCGATCCAATTTTTGTTAGGAGCCCGGTACATTTTTGAGACACCGGCTCCTTTTTATAGTTCTGTTGTTTATTTTTGCGCACCGACGATATTTCTCAGGTATCGGCACGTTGTCGAAGACCCTGACATGTGCATTTAGTGCCAGACATTTTTGTTCCTTATTTTTGACCATGACACTTTGAGATCCCCAGCTTGTTTTTGAGCCTCCCAAGTAGTCCCATGGCCCCGGTGTGCCTTGGAAGGCTCCGTTGTGTGTGTGTGTTTTTTTTTTTAAAGAGCTCCCGGCATGGTTATTTAGAGCTCCAACACATGTGTAAGGCCTTGGCGCTTTTTGCGAAACTCTGTATGCTTTGGAGGGCCCGGTGCATTTTGGGCCTCCCGTTGTGCTCTTGGAGTCTTGCTGTGCTCATTTTGGGCTCTTGACCGCACATTTATGGGACTCCAGCGCGATTTGGGAGCTGCGGTATACTTCCTCATGGTCTCAGCGCGATCTTTCGGGCCCAGGCACGTAGTTCCGGTGGGACCTGACGCATGTTTTTTTGGGGCTCGGCGCAATTTTTGCTGACTTCTGAATTTTTAAAGTTAGAGTCCCGGCTTGATCTTTTTGGGCACCCAAGGCCTTTTAGTGTGTCCCACCGGGATTTTTCAAGCTCCAGTATATTTTTCTTCGGGCCGTACGCTATTTTTGAAGGCACCTGGTAGTATGTTTGTGCCTCCGGGGGAATTTTTCTGGCTCGGATATTATGTTTCAGAATCTCCTTATATTGCAGTGCTCCAGCTGGATTTTTGTGGAGTCTTCATGCGATTGATGAAGCCATGTTGTGCTTGCTGAGGGAAATGTGTTATGCTCCTACTATAATTCCTGTGACTACCGACAGGGACTTTAGGCCACGAGCGCGATATTTGGAGGGCTCGGGCGAGTTCGCGGGGAGCGCTGTGCTTAGCTGAGCCCATGGCGATTTTGGTAGGTTCCGTCGCAAATTGTCGCGGTGGCCCGGTGCGATTTGTTTTGGTCCCCACTATATTTGTTTGGAGCTCCCTACGCGAATTATGGTGCCGCCATCCATAATTCCCTTCAGGAGACCCCACCGCGACCGCATCTCTTCGGGAGGTTTGTGGTATTTTCCTCTTTGTTAGGCCACTGCGGCGGCTCGACGAGTTTTTTTTTGCGGCCAATGGTGCCTTTCATATCATAAAGACCATGCAATTTTTTTTCGGGGCCTGTTCTGAATTTTCTGGGACCCGCGTCGATTCGATGGAGTCCCTTCGTGATTTTTGTGAGTTGAGTTCTATTTTTTGCGAGTTCCCTGCGCAATGATTTTGGGTCTGGTGTGGTTCTTCGGGCTCCCGGTGCGTTTTTTTTTTGCGGTGCTCCAGCACGTTTCTTTTCCGAGGCTGCGTGCGTTTTTGTGCCCTAAACTCTTCTGTGTCCTAAACACAAAGTGACATTCCGGGTAGGTATTGATTTTTGGGAAGACATTTGCGGCTTGTGGTGATCCGGTATTATTTTTGCCCCCTCCCCAGTGTGATTTTCAAGGGCAGCTGCTTGAGATGTTTGGATCGATATGCGATTTTTCGACCTCTGTCGTCATTTGTTGGTATTCCCAGCGCGAGTTTTAGCGGCATCGACACTTTTTTCTTGGTGTGAGGTCCAATGGATTTTGGGAGCGATTATTGGAACCCCACAGTAATCTTCAATGCCCTGTCTGGTTTTATTTCGCTGCCCTGGTTTGCTCATTTTTGTGTGTGACCCCTTGCGATTTTTTCACCCCCGGTGCGACATGTCGAGCCCCTAGTGGATGCTCAGGCGCCCGGGCACGATTTTTTGGTACCCCAAGCTCAGCATGATTTTCAAGGCCAGACATTTCGGGGCCCAGTCAGGATTTTCGTGACCACCGACTTTTGGGCCACCAGCGTGATTTCCAAGGGCACAGGTGCGAACTTTTGAGGCTCCCAGCGTGATTTTGATGGGCCCCGGTCTGACGTTTTGGGGATCTCAGCACGATTTTCAGGTGCCCACCAGTCGTTTGGGCCCAGCGTCACTTTCGGGGACTCCGGTTAGACTTCTTAGCCCCCAGCCTGATGCTCAGTGATCCTGACCCTACCTTGAGTTCCCAGGGCGATTTTCGGAAGCCACAGCGTCATTTTTAGTGGCCCAAGAGCGATTTTTGGTGCCTCAATGTGATTTTCAGGGTCCTTGGTGCGAATTTGTTGGCCACCATCATCATTTTCAGTGGCCCCTGTGCGACTTCGTTTGGGCCCACTTATTTTTTTTTTGTTGGACCCAGATACAATTTTTTTTTTTTTGGGGGGGCGACAGTATTTTTTTGGTGGAGGGAGGGTCGGTCCTACTCTGGAACCCAGCGTCATTTGTAGGGGCCCAGAACGTTTTTCTGGACCCCATGTGATTTTCAGGGGCCTTGTGGCGATTTTGGGGTCCCTGGCTCATTTTCTGGTCGCCCTGCGCGACTTGTTGGACCCCCGATATGCTTTTTATGGCCCCGATGCGATTTTGTGGCCTCCACAACCTCTCAGGGGGACTTCTCCAATGCTCCCCCTTCGCTACGTCACTTGTGAAGATGAAAAGGCACTCGTTAGTCATCCTAATGCGTGTATCGTCGGGGTCACTCTTAATTATTGACTAACGTTCGCGTGGGATGTGGTTCTGTGATATGAGCTCACTTATAATGAGCTTTCGGTAATAATGCATTTGCCCTTTGGAAGCCAACGACTGATCGATATTGAGATCGCCCAATCTATTTACTCCGATGTAATGACATAGTTCATTGGACTGGTCTTACCTGGTAACATGGCCGATTCCTGATAATTACGTATCGTAGCCAGTGAAGCTCACTGCTCGTCTGCTGTTGCCATGACGCCGTTTCCATGAACCATCCCTAATCAGATTTACACAATTCATGTGAGTAACTCTGGTCCAACTACTAAACCTGATCTTAATCCAGCCACTAAGCCGAGAAGTATTTGAGCTGAGCGCCCGTAAGCTAGCTTAAGACAATTCGGACAACATTAAAAGTAACATAGCATTGTCTAAGCTTGGACGACAGATGGGAGAGAACACCATATTGCTCAGACGCTACATGCGTGGGACCTTCAGTGCATTGCTGCTGAGACACTGCTGATCTCGACTGTTCGCACGCGCGCGGTGAGTGCCATCGTCTTTTTGTCGCGGGACCTCCAGGTCCGGAGATCCATGGTGCACTGTATCCGCGGGATCAGTCGATGCTCAAGACTTCGCTTGCCAGTCGCCCGTGTCCACCGCTTACTTTAGAATACACCGCATGGCCTCGATTGGTCGAACCTGAGGGCGATTGGATCGGCTGTCTAACTTGCTCACGTAGTTGATTTTCAACTCCTAGAAAAGTTTGATGGCTTCACCAGTGTACTGAGCCGTGATCAGGTCGGGCCACAGAGTAAACTCGCCATCGGAGTATTGAGAACCCAAACGCGAGGCTAACACACCGACACACTTCTCTAAAGAACTTTCTATCAATCATAGCCATGCCCTTGCAAAACAGTAGCCTAGTTACCCCTGTGGGGAAGAGGGGGATGGCGGAGCATCATTGTCATCATCAGTGCAGAATCTCACGATGCTCAGAACCTCGGTCCCAGTACAGGTGACGTGGGCTTCATTCTCCATTACGACCTCCCGTTCACCTATCAGCGTGGATCGAAGGAATATATATATATATATATATATATATATATAATGATTATGTATAATGTATATGTAAATATGTATAAAATTGATAGCAGATCCTGGTTTTGTGGAAAGTCACCAGTTCCATTTTTCGTGCTTCCATCATTTTAGCAGCGGACTTTATTTTTTATATATGCTCACGACCTCTTCATTATTCCACACGGTGTATTACATGACATCCAGTGCTTCTTAGGACTTCCAGTATCATACAATGGTTTTTATGTTATGACTTTCGCTTATCTGGATAATTTCGACAAAATCAGCGGTCAGCTCGCGAACTTCATGACGTAGCAACATTGCCATTATGTAAGGTGGAATCCATTATATCACCCCCCAACATAATCAAAATAAGACATGAGGATAGACCATTAAATAATTCGACCTAGTGCCGAATTGTTTATCGTATCCCCATTCTGTTCTAAGATATACCCGTTGTGTAAATCGATAAATGAATAAGTAACTAAGTAAATATATATATATATATATATATATATATATATATATTTATGTATTCCTTTATTTACTTATTTGTGTTCATCATTGAAGATGACCGCGCATTCGGCATTAATCAGTTTTTTTTTTGTTGGTTTTTCTCTTGTTTTCGGCTATTGTGCTTTACATCGTCACTGAGGGAAGATATTAAATCACCAATAATTGTCATGTATTTCGTGGTATTTCATTGCAAAGTATCGTATGTTTTTCACATCATCAGGTTATCAGTTTGAATGAAAGTGAATAGTGCATAATGAGCATTTCTGAATATTGCAATCATGCTGGGCTTGTAAAAGCGCCTTCATTTAGATGGTTGCATTCATGAAACATTGACGAAACATTTGGAAGCAAATCACATTATGTGATGATTCCTCTCCGATCGTGTCAGGCGTTGGGGACGAGTAACTGCTGGCTGATATGAAGGAATTAAACGATCTGAAGTCGCTTCCTATTGTTTTTGTACGCCAGTATGCTTGTGTTGTTTTCGAGGTCGTGTCGTGTTAGACTCCATCCATGTTTTTGGCCAATGTGGGCCTCTGGTGCGCCGGAATCCAGGCGACAGGCCAATCGTGATAAGCTGGAGGTATGGCCAGTGCAGTTGACGTTTTTTTCCTGAAGTTTATATTCTTTATATGAGCATTAATATTGGTAATCTGCATTTGTAATTTTAGCGCGACGTGTTTCGGTTTATTTTGGATTTCTATGTGATTACTCTTACTCTTGTAGTTTATAATGAGCTGGCATTTTTCTTGCGCATTTTTTTTTTTTTGGGGGGGGGAGACGTTACGGATAATTGTCCTCCGAATCTTCTCATCCATCAGTAGTCAGCCCTCATACCACCCTCGCACCATCCAACTCGGCGGGAAAAGTGTTCCATGTGCGTTAAAGATGCCTTTCGGCAAGGCGAACGGCCGATTCGCTTGCGGTGACTGATCAAAGCTAATCCGCCGAAAGGTTATGGCAGCACTGTGTGTGACGCGGTTTACGTGATTGCGGCGGAGCCTAATCCAGTTCTGCTGCGGGACCTGTTGTGCATGGAAGCATCACTGCTAACACGAATTAACGTCGATGCCGCTCAGTCTAATCTAGCCGACCCCGTTCCAAATGGCCGTGGAAACAGAGTGCATGCTTCTGGTGTTTTTTTTCTCCTATTGACGGTCGTCATGCTCCTGTGGCCTGTCTCTGCCACCAACACTGACCCATGTCAGCCGTCAACACTGACCCACACCAGCCACCAACACTGACCCACGTCAGCCGCCAACACTGACCCACGTCAGCCGCCAACACTGACCCACGTCAGCCGCCAACACTGACCCACGTCAGCCACCAACACTGACCCACACCAGCCGCCAACACTGACCCACGTCAGCCGCCAACACTGACCCACGTCAGCCGCCAACACTGACCCACGTCAGCCACCAACACTGACCCACGTCAGCCACCAACACTGACCCACGTCAGCCGCCAACACTGACCCACGTCAGCCGCCAACACTGACCCACGTCAGCCGCCAACACTGACCCACGTCAGCCACCAACACTGACCCACGTCAGCCGCCAACACTGACCCATGTCAACCGCCAACACTGACCCACGTCAGCCGCCAACACTGACCCACGTCAGCCGCCAACACTGACCCACGTCAGCCGCCAACACTGACCCACGTCAGCCGCCAACACTGACCCACGTCAGCCGCCAACACTGACCCATGTCAGTCTTTGACGGCGATCAGTGTAAGCCTTCCACGACGATCCGTGGTGACCTGTGCCTTCAGTGGTGACCTGTGCCAGACCCCGACCCGTGTCAACTTCCAACAGTGGCCCGTGTCGGCCACCAGCATTGCCCCATGTCAACTCAACACTGACCCGTGTTAACTCCCCCTGGTCGATGCGCCCTAAAGCCCAAACAACTAACTAACGTGTCAGCTCCCAACGGTGACCCGAGTCAACTCCCGACAGTGACCTGTGTTAGCCTCTAGCATTGTCCCATGTCAGCTCCCAGCAGTGACCCGTGCCAACTACCAGCGATGACCCGTGACAACTACCAGCAATGACCCGCGTCAACTACCAGCAGCGAGTTACCCGTGCCAGTCTCCACGGAGCCCCGAGTCAGCCACAATCACGCTCTCCGCATGTGTCGGCAGGTTTCTGCCGCGGCGACGACGTCAGAGTGGGCTTCGGCGAGTGTCGCGGCCTGGTGCTGCCGGCTCGTGCCCACTGAGCGACCCGGAGTCCCGCTCACGGCTGACCCGACATCGGCTCACCTGCCGACGCCCCCTCGTTTATTAGCCGTGGTAATGTAGTGGAGCTTCGCTTGTACAGCCGACACCGGCACCGCACGCCGGCCAATATCACAGTCTGGGGAAATGGGAGCGGTGCAGTCTGGCGGTGGCAGTCCGCCAGTAGGCAGTCTGGTGGTGGCGGTCCGCCAGCAGTCAGTCTGACAGTGGCGGCACACCAGTAGGCAGTCTGGTGGTGGCGGTCCGCCAGCAGGCAGTCTGACAGTGGCGGCACACCAGTATGCAGTCTGGCGGTGGCGATCCACCGGTATGCAGTCTGGCGGTGGCGACCCACCAGTATGCAGTCTGGCGGTGGCGATCCACCGGTAGGCAGTCTGGCGGTGGCGATCCACCGGTATGCAGTCTGGCGGTGGCGGTCCGCCAGCAGGCAGTCTGACAGTGTTGGTCCGCTAGTATGACATTCAACAGATGATGGCGATGGAAGATACAACAGACTGCCGTTGCGTTGTCTATCTGTGCTAATACCGTCGTGGGACCAGAGCCAGATCTCTGAACGAAACAGGTGCAATACGAGATGGTTTTGACGAGCATGTCAGCATGTCGCTTGTTTAGGCGTGTGTTGCGTTGGTGGGGTAGGTATGCAGTCTGATTGAGAGTTTGTATAACGAATGGAATATTCTGTTTTGATATTACCGCTTTCTGCGCCAGGTGCGTCGGCTTAATACACGCTGAAGTAATGCGCTTGTTTTTGAAGCGAGGGCGCAGAACGACTGAGTTTTACCTTGATATGCGGTTTTTATCACGAAGCTGCACCATACTAAGTTCCGGTCGCTTGATTCATTTTAATGGGTATTCCTTCAACTGTCAAGCATGGTATTCCTTCCTTGAAAGGTTTCTGTCGTCGACGGGACATTTTAAATAAGAAATGGTCGACATCGTTTAGCGTTAATGTTTCATTAGCTAGCTATATTAAATATGACACCCACCAGCTTTCGTTGGCTTGATTTTGGATTTATCGCCCACATGAGCAAATTACATAGTTCTCTTCTTGTAGTGAAATCATCATAAAGTGGTGCGAAAGGTAACAACAAGAACCTCCCTCACTCAAACATCGTTCATGTGTATTACGATAAGAAAACATGCATTGAAAGACATTGTCAGGCCTACATATGTTGAGCACACTTCAAATACGTATCAAATTTAATGCTGTTTGAGACAGGGGAGATTTCACACCTTATTGGCGGGAGTTACCGTTATCCCATGATTTATACCTGGCACGGGTGGTTTTGATCCTTTATATTATCGACCGACTTCTCTTAGGTGATCTCCCAAGAAACTGATGGTGGAAGCTCGTCACCTCAGGGCTTAAATTGTTCCTGGGGGAGCGAATCTGTTGCGGTTTTTGGAAAATGCCACTCTAGTTGACCATCTTTTAACGTTAGATGCAGTCATTCGAGTCAGCTTTATGGAAAAGCGACGTATAGGTGATATTTTCCCATATCGAAGGTGCCTACGACACCGCAAGGCGCCACGAGGTATCCTTTTCATTCATTGAAAGGCTGGCGTGCGCGGTTTAATTATTACCTTTTTGACGAATATTCTGGATGATAGTACGCTTCTCGTCTGGGTGGAACATGTAACATCAGATACTTCCCCCAAGTGAACTGTGCTCCTCGTGGGGGCATTTCGCGTGTTGTCTTGTTCTCGAGGATGCAAGGCGTCGGAAATGGTTCACCGTATGGTATCGGGAAGTATCTTCTTGTTGATTATGTTGCAATTTGCAATCGCATGCATTGTGCCTGTCGAGGCAAATACAGCTGCCGTTTACCATCTGCAAGGGTATCCTAGATGGCGACCGGTTCTACAGAGAAGGCCGCATCGCACTTCGCCGCCGTCGAAGTTGTCTCCCTACAATCCAGCTATATGGGAGGCAAATGCTGCTCCAATCAACAGGAAGGTTCTTCGGTGTTCTTATTTGACAGCGTCATGTTTGTCAGAGTGCCACAATGTGGTGTCCTGGGCGGATGCATGCCCCGACTTTCGCTCTGCTCCAGCCTAACCACCAAAGGTCTCGGGTGCGACACTAGCGCCGCTCCAGACATTTCTCAATCCCGCGGCCCACCGGCGAAACAGTGTGGGCGGTGCCATTAGCCGTGAATGTGTATAAAGTGCGTCGTGAACCACCCAATAAACAAACAAACAGCTGAGCCACCTTCTTTGGCATGGCTTTGCATAGCTTGAAACGGGAGCAGGCGACACAAGATGACAGTGGGCCCAAATCCGGAAGCTTAGGCGTAAAGCATCACGTAAGAGGGGAAATGTTTGCATCCAAAGTCGGATGTTTATTTGTCCATTGACATCTTCCATCGGTCTGCATCAGACAAGTACGCGATAGTAAAGAGCAGCTGGCAAGAATGGCGTTCAATAGCCGCTCACATACCTTTGAAATGCTGCTAGGTGGTAAACCACAGTCTCATACTCGTGTGATGTAGTTGCATGCGTACATGTTAGGCGTGTGCCATTTGGCGTTTTTGCTACATTTCCGATAACAAAATTTGCAGATCTTCCAGTCACTTCCAACGGCTAAGTAAAGCCGAATTTAGACACACTGCACGATGATCTACATCACTTAGGTGGTTAACCTATGCGATCATCGTTGGGAATTCGACTCATGGCTACATGTTTTGTCAGGCTAAAAGTTGCGCTTTATCTGTCATGTCGAAGGTAGTCTGAGCCGAAACTGGAGGGATAGTTTAACCCAGTTTGCAGCGTTGTGCTGCGACACCTAAACCACATTACGGAGATAAGGCGCTGACTCTGGCAGGAAACTTACATCGGGAAAGTAGACCCGGTGGCGCAGCGGCATTTCCGAGTGACGTCATACCCAGTGGCTGGTCTGGACACACCGCTGACCAGGTGATGCGATGACGTCACACCATGACGTCAGCTAAATGCATCGACATTTCGCCACCGACAATGACGTTGACGATGGAAGGTGCTCTGGTGAATGTCACCGGGCGGCTGGCGGCACGTGTCTGACCTGTCCTGCCTGCTGACCTCTGGTTGGTTGGTTATTGGTTTTGCGACACATCGACCGTTGAGTCATGTAGCGTCACCAATATCTCACATCGATTGGTCGCGAGCGAAGAGTAGCGACAGGTGAGACTCGAACCCACATCCTATCGATTGTGAGACGAGCAGCTTACCCATAGACTACTCGTCCCCTGCTGACCTTCCCTGACCGATCACTATGCCACAGGACGGTCAACATTACGGAGATACGTCGTCCAGCTTCGTCAGCAGGCGCACTCCCACATACTTCCAGTCAGCCGTCGTGGCGCCATCTAGAACCCGTTATGGTCCGCAGTTACTTCGTGATGGCTGTCTCTAACAATGATTCTGTCGCCACCGTGGCGCGTTTGTCACACGCACAGGACCACCATCCGCACCCCGCTGGCGTCGCACACTGTCTGCCCTTGGCCTGCCCCGGCCGGGCCGGCACCACCGCGCACATGCCCCGAGGCTATGGCCAACCGAGCCAGCCGAGCCGGCGGACACAACAATGGCCCAGTGTTGTGACCAAACTGACGGTTTGGTCACTTGTTGTGACCAACAAGTGACCAAACTGACGGCCCATCGCTCGCGAATCAACTTGAATCTTGTTCGTTTCCGGCATCAAACCTTTTCCTCCTGAAAGTTTTGTGAATACCGAACAGGTACGAGGCGGGGCGCACACTTATAAGCAAAGTTACAACCATTCTGCTGTAGCAAGCAAATAAACCATAACTGTTGTGACAGTACCACAAGTAACAAAGCAATCGTAACTGTTGTGACTTCATGTTTTTTTTTCAGGCCTTGGAGGAATGTTCGCGTCTCAGGTGCCAACTAGGCGCCAAGTTCCCTAGATTCGCATTCGGCCTTTCCACGGTTTGCTAGGCCTCGCAACTCAGTTTATTAGTCAGTTTATTAAGTCTCGCAACTGGCAAGAGATCCTGAAGCTCGATCTGAAGATGGTCGGACTCCTGAAATTGTATATCCCCTGGTGCCTGAGAGGGCTATTGATGCCTAAGAGGGTTACGGGAGCATGAGAGGTTCTCTGGAACGTAAAGGAGTCATGGTGCCGTAAAATATGTTATAAGGGCAAATAGAACGGATAATTGAATTTGGCTTCGTGTATAAGTGCCTAATTTCAATAACAACCGTTTTAAGGTACATTTGAATATAACGTATCGGTAAAGCAACATGCATACACACACACACACCTAAATTCTATATGTATACATTTTTGTGTATATGTTGTATATGTATATGTACATGTATATATGTATATATGTATATATGTATATATATATGTATATATATATATATATATATATATATATATATATATATATATATATATATATATACCAGTCAGTTGGCTAGTGAACTATTAGCCCTAAGGTCATGTTGCTGTCAGTAACAATTCCTCACGACAAAGACGAGTGTTTAAGCTGTCTGGTCCCGCTGACCTCTGTAAGCCCTGACGGAATTTATGGGGTACTGGAGCGACTTTTGGGGGCCGCGACACGAGGTTTTTCCGGGACCTCTTGCAATATTTTTTTCGGAGTCCGGGTCGATATGCCAGGTCCCCGGTGTGATTTATCGGTGCGACTTTTTCCGGACCAGGTGGCAGTTTTCGCGGCCCGTACACCAGTTGTGTGGACCCGGCATGATTTTTGGGACCTCTTCTGATTATTGACTGAGTCCTAATCGATTTTTGTGTTCCTGGCATAACGTTTGTTGGCTCGGCTCGGTTTTTCGAGCCCCGACATGATGTTTTTCTTTTCATGCTATTTTGACCCCGGTACGATTTCTCTGGGGCGCTGGTCTGCATTTTTTCGGATTCCCAGTTTTTTTTGGGTGAAATTTGTGGGGCTCCCAATGGATTGTTTTGTCTCGTGTAAGTTGTTTTCCCTCGTTTCCGTTTGATTTTTTCCAGGCCCCTAAAGCCCTAAAGCCCTATTAACTAGCTAATTACCTTTTCCAGGCCCCGTCGCGATTTTTATATCCCGATATGATTGTTTCGACCCACAACGTGATTTGACGGGACTCCGGCAAGTTTTTTTCCTGGGCTTGACGTGTTTGAGGTCTGTTGTAGCGGTTTTTGTGTCTCAGAATGATGTACTGGGCTTGGATCGATTTGTTGGACCCGGCTTCACTTGGCTTGGGTTCAGGTGCAATCTGTGGGGTGGGGGCAGTGCAATTGTTGGCCCCCAGTGTGACCTGTAGGGCCTTCGCCAATTTTGGAGGGCTTGACGCGTTTCGTGAACCCAGGACAATGTTGCGGGCTCGAGTTGATTTTGGGGGCGCCCGACTTCAATCTTGAGTCTCCTGAATTCTTGTGTTGCAGCACTGGTGTGAGGGGGGGGGGGGGGCGGTCCCCGGTATTATTTTATTCGGGCACCCACCATACTCATTCCCCCGATGAGGCATCACCTTTCCATGGTGGTGGGGATTGCGTGCCTCAAGGATCCGGCGGCCAGACCACCAGGCGGCCGGGGAGAGGTCAGACTAAGAGTGCCTCACTCGTCCTTCCATCCATGCGCCCCCATTATAATGCTCATCTCATCCCAATCCTTGTCCTTCACCTAGCCCTACAACACCAACTATCCCTATTATGAGCAGGCAGGGCAACTTCCCCGGTCCTGCCTACCAGCTCGGTTTTATCGGGGTAGCCGCGCCCCCTTGGCCCGTCCCCCGGGGTTGACGGAGTCCTGGAGGTTGAAGTCCCCCGTCGCACGGTGCTAGTTGTGACGGGGTACCAGCACACCTCTTTGGTATGATTTTGGTTTGGTTCGTTCGATGCGAGAGATTGAAAGATGGTGGACTCGAAGTCGAGTTTGCGATACCGGAGCAGGCGGAAAAGGCGTTAAGCTGTTCCGAACTAGTTTACAGTGTGCGCAAAGGAAACGAAACTCACAACGTGAAAATTCCAATTACAGCTCAACCACATCAAACAAAGAACACTTCGAGAGGACTGGTAAACTGCTTTGATCTCAGGGATGTACCGGAAGATGAGATAGTGGATGGGTTGTCAAAATTTGGAGTGACTGAGGCGAAGAAGATGAAAGTGAGAAGAGGTGGAGAACTTATTCCGACCAACAATGTCATTCTGACCTTCAGTAGGACGGACTTGCCCTCTCAGACACGGGTGGGTTACATTTGTGTTAAGGTGCGACCTTTCATCCCCAACCCCATGCGATGCTTCAAATGTCAGAGGTACGGCCACACAAGCCAATTCTGTTGGAACCGCCCCGCGTGTGGCAGGTGTGCTTCTTTCGACCACACAGGCGAGCAGTGCACCACCGAGATACCATTGTGTGTGAACTGTGGCGGAGGACAGGATCCCCATACTTCGTTTGACCGCACCTGTCCTAGTTACTCGAAGGAAAAAGAAATTATTTCCACTAAGTACTTGCAAAAAGTTATGTTCCGCGAAGCTCGGGATCTATATGAAAAATCCCACCCGAAAGTATCATACGCCTCGACAGTTAAAAATACATCAGTCAAACAGGTTCCAGCAACAACAGGCAACACTGAACAACTTATCGCACAGCTGAGTGCTCTTCTCCGCTCCCTTGGCGTAGTTGTCCCCGCCCAAACGAGGCAATCTCAGCGTACACCCCCTTCCGAGGATGCAGAACACGGTGCTTCACCAACGCGGGCCCCTCAAGCGACTGCACCGGAGCCAGCCACAGGGCGAGCTCAGGAAGAGTGGAGTCTTGTCCAGCGGACGAAGCGACCCGGCAGGCACTCCAACGCCAACCTGCAATCCTCACCATCAACCTCCACCGGCACCACCACCACCCAATCCATCCCAGAACATTCCGAAACCACCACTACCTGTCAACCGTCGCCAGTTACTTCAAGAGGAACCGGTGCGACTTCCCGTCGGGTACCAGTCATAGCACCTTCGGTGACCAGACCAGGGCCCAGTGTTCAGGTCCACCCGAGAGCTCCCGACATGGGGGCGTCTGGTAGAGCAGCTCGGTTTGGGTCCAGGGACCCCTCGCCGAGCGCGTGAGCCGGACAGTCGCCCACGACGACACCCCCGCCATCATCAACTTCCCATGCCAGTCACACGCTAACGGCAGAGACAGGGTAGGTGATGGGCCCACCCCCATACCACCCCGCGGGGGTGAGATGAGAGATCCGCCTACCCCGGCAACCGGACGCAAGCGGCCATCCTCGTGGACGCCATCGCCACCAGGCCTGGGAGGCCCAAGATCTTGTCAGTGGTCACCGGGTGAGAGGACACCTGTTTTACCTTCATAGTACGGTACGTTCATGTTTGCATTTTGTGGACTGTAGTTTTACAATGGACATCTGGACGACGAGAGTGTCTAGCTGTGATATCGTCTGTGGTACTGTTCCATACCTATTTTAACCCATTCTAAATGGTTCAACTGGGGACAATTTTACAATGGAACTGTAGGGGGCTGAGGACCAGCGAAGAAGACCTACGGGTGCTGTCAAACCGCCACTGTCCGGCGGCCAGCTGTCTCCAAGAAACGAAGGTGACGCCGGACTATTCTTATAACCTAAAATGCTACTCAGTATTTCGTAAGGACACTCCCTCAGACACCGTAGCACACGGTGGAGTGTTGCTGGCTGTCCACCATAGTGTGACTGCACATAGATTGGTGCTACACGCCAAGCTGCAGGCCGTTGCTGTAAGAGTGCATTTTAACCATCGTCCTATATCTATCTGCTCACTGTCCCTGCCACCCGGTGTTGGATTCCCTTCTACTGAGCTGCGGCGCCTGATGTCAGAGTTGCCACCGCCGGTATTACTACTAGGTGATTTTAACGCTCACCACACAGTATGGGGATGCGACGACGTTAATGCACGGGGTCGGTGTTTGGAGTCCTTGATGCACGATGCATCCTTGTGCATTCTTAATTCTGGAACACCGACGCACCTTACGCTACCCTCTGGCCATACCTCTGCCCTAGATCTTAGTTTGTGCAGCCCTGAGCTCGCACAACTTTTTAGCTGGTCTGTGGCCGACGACCCTCTGGGGAGTGACCACTTTCCGGTGTGGCTGGGTTACGAGGATGGCGCCGTACTCGGGACCAGACCATGCTGGTGGAATTTTAGGAAGGCAGACTGGGCAGGATATGAGACGCGACTAGAGGAGACTTTGAGGCCTGGTGTCACCCCCATGTCTGTGGAATCGCTCACCAACCTGCTTGTGCAGACCGTGACTGAGTTTATCCCTCGCACATCTGGCACTCCCCGTCGCGCACCAGTTCCATGGTGGACGGAAGAGTGTCGTCAGGCAATTCGGGCAAGGCGACGCGCCTTTAGAGCTTTCGACCGAAGGAGTAGAACGGAAAATCTAATCGCCTTCCGGCAGGCTCGAGCCAATGCTAGATGCACTATCCAGGACGCTAAGAGGGTCTCATGGAGAAATTATGTGGACAAACTGAAAAGCTCCACACCCATATCTCAGGTCTGGTCTCGACTTAAGCGTATTGCCAGTAAATACAGCTCCACACCTCTGCCATTACTACGAGTTGCCGGCCGAGACATCACCCAGCCGGTCAACGTGGCAAACGAGATAGCTCGCACAATCTCGAACAGATGTAGGTGCTACAGTGATGACCACCTGTCCACACGTCACAAAGCCACTTGCGAGAGACAGCCACTGAACTTTTTTACTTCTGAACGTATAAGTTACGACGAGCCATTCACGCTATCTGAGCTTCGTTCCGCTATTGCGACCCTTCGGAGCGTATCCGAAGGCGACGACCAAATACACAACGACATGCTCAAACATCTTCCATCATGTGCACTTGATGCCGTACTGGGAACGCTGAACCGACTGTGGAAGAAAGGAGATTTCCCACCCACTTGGCGTGAGGCCATTATGATCCCAATATTAAAGCCCGCAAAAGACAGCATAGACCCGGGAAACTACCGACCAATATCACTCACATCATCACTCTGTAAGCTCATGGAGAAGATGGTGAACGTGCGTCTGACCTGGTTTCTTGAACGACATGACATTTTAAACAACGCACAGTGTGGTTTTAGGAAAAACCGCAGCAGCATTGACCATCTTTTAGCCCTTGATACAGTGGTGCGTGCAGCGTTCCAGCAAAACCGTCACATTGGTGCAGTGTTTTTCGACATCCACGGAGCGTATGACACCACCTGGCGCTACGGCATACTGATGAAGGTCTTCAAATGTGGAATTCGTGGATCCATGGGCCTCTTCCTCCAGAAATTTTTGTCGAGGCGTTTTTTTCGTGTTCGGATCGGAAACTGTATGTCGGATCGGTACCCACAAACGGAAGGGGTACCACAGGGAAGTGTGTTGAGCGTGGCTTTGTTCGCCATCATGATCAACGATATCTGCGAGTTCATTCCGCGTAATATCGGTAGATCACTGT
Organism: Imbricaverruca yamaguchii; assembly: GCA_034440575.1. Lineage (NCBI taxonomy): Eukaryota > Metazoa > Arthropoda > Thecostraca > Neoverrucidae > Imbricaverruca > Imbricaverruca yamaguchii. The sequence continues at coordinate 1,233,620 of JAOTOL010001601.1, read as the reverse complement.
TCGTGGATGACTTCGCAATTTGGTGCTGCACATCCACTGCACCGGCAATGGCACGGCAGCTTCAGTTGGCGGTAGCATGCTTGGAGAGGTGGAGCTCCAAGAACGGGTTTCGGTTTTCTGTCTCAAAAACCGTAGGGATGCATTTCTGCCGGCGCGGCAGATGCTGCCCGGATCCTGCTCTCCAGCTGTATAGGCAGCCAATTCCCTTCCAGGGCGCTGTCAGGTTTCTGGGAGTTACTTTTGACGCTCGTCTCAGTTACAAGGAACATTTTAAAACACTCCGAGAGAAGTGTTTTACATCGCTCAACCTTCTGAAGATGGTTGGGCGCACGTCCTACGGAGGAGACAGGAAAACTATGCTTCTACTGTACCGTTCTCTCGTTCGTTCAAAACTCGACTACGCATGTTCTATATATGACAGCGCTTGCACAACGAAAAAGCGATCACTGGATGTGGTACACAATTCGGCGCTCCGAATCGTGACCGGAGCTTTCCGCACTTCACCTTCTGTGAGCCTTCTGGCTGAAGCCCACGAGCCACCACTCTCGCTCCGTCGCGAAATGCTCGGGATGCGCTACGCGTGTAAAGTGCGCCAATTCCCAGATCATCCTGCGTATACTTACATATTCTCCCACCGCTTGATTGCAACATTCGAACGAGCACGCATCACACATGGCACTCCCTTTTGCGTCAGAATGCGCAGACTCTTCGAGGATAGCGATATTCGATTGCGGGGAATTTTGCGGGTCGGTTTTCCACAAACACCGCCTTGGCAGGTGGGCCATCCAACAATTGACATGTCGCTCTCCGTGATGAAGAAAGCACATGCTACACCGCACGACCGTTTGTCACATGCCCTAGAACACACAGCCTCTTTTGACGGATACGTCCAGATTTATACAGACGGATCAAAGTCAGATACTGGCGTTGGCAGTGCATTTGTAATTGGTCCAATGACGAGATCTTTTTCACTGCCACCCCGTGCAACGGTATATGTGTCAGAGCTGGTTGCCATCATCAAGGCCCTCAGTTATATCGAAATAGGACCGGAAGACTCGCATGCTATTTTTACTGATTCCCTCAGTAGTCTCTGGGCGCTAAACAGTTCAATTCACCTGATCCCATCGTACAGGACGTCTTACGGCTTCTCAGATCACTAGCACATGCTTGAAAATCTGTTACCTTCTGTTGGATTCCAAGCCATGTCGGCATCGTGGGGAAACGAGGCAGCGGATGCTGCTGCGAAACGTGCAGCCCAAGCCCCATATCAGCGATTTATGCCGCTCCCAGCGAGAGAATATCGCCGTACAATCATGACCTTTGTTTCTAAAAAATGGCAGTATACCTGGGACACGTTGCTGGATAACAAACTACGAGCGATAAAACCATGCCTCGGAGAATGGACCTCATCCTACCGCCGGACGAGACGTGAAGAGGTGCTCTGCCGTCTTCGGCTTGGACACACTCACCCAACACACCACCATCTACTCTGTGAGGAAGACAGGCCAAGTTGCCCTCGATGTCGCGCACCACTGTCTGTGCGTCACGTCTTGGTCTCGTGTCCTCTGCTCGCCGATGACCGAAGACGGTTTTTTGGAGCCGCACAGTCGCTGTCACTCCGCGACCTCCTTTGTGACCGCTCGTGCGCGGTAACTTCTGGACAACTGTTTCGCTTTTTATCGGATGTTCAGAGCGATTTACACACCTCACTGACGTGTAGCACTATACGCTCGGAACCGCGACATGTCACTCCAACTGATTTTCTCTTGCACTTGATCTTGCTGGTCCACTGTTTCACTGATGTTCCTCCCGTTTCACTGTTCCACTGATGTTTGCTCGCGGTTGCTCTTTCTGTTTCACTGCTTCACTGATGCTACTCCCGTTTCACTGTTCCACTGATGTTTGCTCGCGCTTGCTCGTTCTGCTTCACTGTTCCACTGATGTAATTTCACTGTTCCACATATTTTGCTCGCGCTTGCTGTTTCCGTTTCTGTTTCACTGGTGCTACTCCCGTTTAACTGTTTCACTGATGTTACTCCCGTTTCACTGCTTCACCGATGTTTTCTTGCGCTTGCTCTTTTTCTTTCATTGTTTCACTGATGATATATACACGTATTCTCAATGGTCGTGTACTACTGTTGGCACTAATCATCACAAGCTATCAATTTAACATTGTTATGGGCGCTGTATGAGCGAAGCAGTCGATGCGCCCCTTAGCCCAAATAACCAACCAACCACCATACACATTGGTGCCTCACCATCTTATGGTAATGGACAATTTCTTATTATGCGTTCCCCCTTTGATACTCCCCTGTTGCTTTGTGCATGCGAAAATGCAGCATTTTATGAAAATATGTGGCTGATCTCCAAGAGGTTTTAAAATGTCTAGCATTATTACAGGAAGTAAAAGCATCAAACGTCGCATATGTGGCTGGTACTGTCTTTGATTGATGATTGTTGTGAATTGAACCCTTGAACTGAAAATGGTTATACTTGTATTGAATGATGCAGGCTGTCACAGAATATTGGTGTGGCGATCCCACGCCCACTTTGAAGTTGGTGCGGTCTTGGTCATACGTGCCATACCGCATTTTCTACCCATGCAAACAGTCACCAACACTAATTAATAGTGACGGGCAGTTCAAATAGATGGCTCCTCCATAGCCGAATTTCGTTGGCTTGTTTGTTGGTTTCGGGGTACTTCCATTCGTTTCTCGCATTGATGTTCTGTTCGTCTCGGCACCTCCAAAAGACAGCCACGAGTCCAGCCTCTTATTTTATTGCTAAGGTACACCCAAACACCCAACGAAACACTGTGCAGGTGCCGCTGACGCTCGTGGCGGCTCAGACCGTTGGTGGGGGTGACTTTCCTGGTCGGGATGCTTCCCGTCCCTTGGAGCCGTGTGTACGTGTGGAGCGATCGCTACCTCTTCCTATATGTTTCGCATCTCTCCAGCCTCTGACGTTTGTGTGTGTGTGTGTGTGTGCATGGTGTGCGGGGTTGGGTGGGGGTTGGGGGTTGGAGACTGCTTCCCCGTCCGAGGTGCCTACTGTCTCTTGGGTCCGCGTGTGATGCGCATGTGTAGTGAGGGGTTGGCTGCCCGTCGGCGGTGCACATCTGCAGTCAGCTGGCGGTCGCCCCGGCATGACAGCGGCCTGCCGGCTCGGAATACACCGTCCAACGGAGGGAAACGGTAACACAAATTTGCATCAGACAGCCCCGGCGCTGTCGGGCCGTCAACACTGGTGGCTGACGGCCCCGACTAGCCGGCAGAATTCCGAATACGCGACCAGCCCTCCGCCTACAGGTATCGCATCTCTGAACAGCGTGGCAACATATCCCTTATCTTAACATCTCTTCAACGTTCTTATGCTGCATCGCCCCTCGGCTAGCAATGGATAGCACTTGTGAGGGGACGTTTCATTTAAGGAAAATAATGGGTCTTTGTGCACCGGCATTCTCATCCGCGGTCGCCTCGATCGGTCATGTCACATGCCATCAAGTATTCGGCCTGTTCCTGTGGGATCAGGCGCTTTTTTAAAGTTTGGTGGTGATCGACCAGAGCATTCGTCCTGAAATCTGCATGTGATGCATTGCATGACACGCTATGTGGTGTGTGCAAGCGATGACCCAATAGCTAAAGTCGTAATCCAAAGTAATGCACAATTGCCGTGTTTGAGCACTACCAAAACGTTATGAAGCCGATGAGATACATATATCCAAATATATATCTGAAGTGCTTTGAAACATTCATTATATGCATGATTGATATGATCCATTTATTTTTTTTTAAACCAAAGAAGCTTAAAAGAACATTCAATTTCGCACGTCTTGACAGTGTGTCCAGAATTTCGCGACATGGAGACTTAAAGGGGCATAGCCACATGGATTCTACATTGATTGCATGTCTCAAGATCAGGCGCGGGTGCAGGGGGCACTGGGGCGTGTACCCCTCCGCGTGGAAGGTGGCGACCCTCTGGAGAGGCTCGAATGCACTCACCCCTACAATTTTCCAGCCAGAGGCGCCCCTCTAAGATGAAAATTCACCACTCGGAGGAAAGGGCGCCCATCATGGAAGGCTCGAGTGCACCACTCCATTATTTTAGCCAGAGGCGTTGCTCGGAATGCAGACACCCCTCCAGGTACTTCCGCAGTGACGCCCCTCCACACGTTGCCCCTATCACAATTACTGTATCCGCCCCTGTTCTAGATGACTTCAATCCTACCCGTTAATCTGTGAAGTATAATCTGATAGTAATATGTCCAGGAGTTGAAACGTTCTTTCACCAGTGCAGCTTTCGAAGAATCCTTGCTGATACAGATGTGTATGGCTGTGCTCGTGTTCTCCGGGTGTTAATTTGCATCACCTCCGCTGCTGTCTAGAACATGTTCGTGTCGAATTCACACTGAGAGGGCGCATCGGGGGCACCAATGTCCGCACCAGTCATCCTGAAGGTGACGACTCGGGGGCACCAATGTCCGCACCAGACTGAAGGTGACGACACGGGAGCACCAGTGTCCGCACCAGACTGAAGGTGACGACACGGGAGCACCAGTGTCCGCACCAGACTGAAGGTGACGACACGGAAGCACCAGTGTCCGCACCAGACTGAAGGTGACGACACGGGAGCACCAGTGTCCGCACCAGTCATCCTGAAGGTGACGACTCGGGGGCACCAGTGTCCGCACCAGACTGAATGTGAAGACACGGGAGCACCAGTGTCCGCACCAGACATCCTCGGGGTGACGACTCTGGAGCACCAGTGTCCGCACCAGACATCCTGAAGGTGACGACTCTGGAGCACCAGTGTCCGCACCAGACTGAATGTGAAGACACGGGAGCACCAGTGTCCGCACCAGACATCCTCATGGTGACGACTCTGGAGCACCAGTGTCGGCAATAGACTGAAGACGACGTCTTGACAGGCGTCGAAGTGAAGATCGGGTTGCATCTCTCCGAGCGGAGAGCTCCGGTGCGATGCGGTACAGCCGACCTGGCGCGGCTGGGACGCTCCGCTCCTCTTCCGACACGTGACCACCGGCCCCGCCACGTCAGCCAATCGGCGGCCGTCTGACATTGAGACTATCGAGCAGCGCCCGCCGCCGCCGCGACTCGGCTCGGATGGCGCGACGCAAGTCGGCACGGCGCGATGCACAGTCGGCGACGCGTGGTCGCGCGCCGCCGGTGACATCACGGACAGAGCAGACACAGAACGCAGAAATCACTATCGAGCTGAGTAGGGAGAGACGGTGCGGTGCGGCCCGGTGCGTGCTGCTGCCGCCGGGCCGGTCAGCGGCTTCCTCTGCGGCGCCGGTGGCGCTGCGACGCCGACCGCCGACACTCCGTCAGCCGCGCGTTCAGTCCAGCAACACCCGCCGCCCTCGCAAGCCCATGAACGCGCCGGACAGCGCCCTCTTGGCGCCAACCTGCTCGGGAGCTCCGCGCCGGCTCGCCAGCGTCGCCGCGTCGCGCCTCTTGCCGCGCAGGCCGCTGAACCCGGACGGCACCTTCTTGCCGCGCAGCCCGGTGAAGCCGGACGGCGTGCGGTCGGCGCGCGCGTACAGGCCGCCGTACATCCTGCTGAGCCGCAGCAGACGGCCCAGCGGGTACGAGAAGCGGCGCTGGCGGGCCGCGAACGGTGCCGCCTCGGCCGCGCCCGCGTCGCGCTTCCCTCGCATGCCCAGGAAGCCGATGTGCGGTGGCCGCGGCGCCAGAGCGTGGGCGGTGACCGTCACGGTCACGGCAGCCAGCAGGCACGCGGACAGAGCGGCCAGCTGCCAGAGACTGCAACAGACCAGATGCACTTGTCAGGGACGGAGCCAGCAGATACAGACGCGTCGCGTACCGCACACGAATACTTACGTGGCGGAGCGTGCGGAAAGCGAAAATAAAGAGATGGACAGAGGCGGACAGAGGCGATGGAGACCGAAGCAGGGAAAAAAGTAGCGAAGACTGCATCAGGGAGACAGAGGTGATGGAGACCATAGCAGGAAAAAAAACGAAGTATTGACTAGCAGGGAAGACGGTGACAGCGGAGACTGCACCGAGAGGACGTGGGTGGGGAGAACTGCATCAGTGGAGGCAAGTGTGGCAAGACTGTATTGTGGCAAGCAGGTGCGGTGGTGACATGCGACCCTGGTCTGGCATATTGACACTGTGACACAAGAACAGCGAACACTCATATAACGGTGCAACTGCTATCTGTCCAGTATATTTCATCAGGCGATTACGATCGGCAATGTGTCAAAACTGACAGCTGACAGTCTAGTTATTTATACTGGTGATATGGTGTACTCAACAACTTTGCTGAATATGTTATGTCACCAGTATAACTAACTAGACTGTGGAAGAGCGTCTCTAGTAGGAGTAGGTCAGGAAGAGCAAGAAGAAGAGGTCCATTGTATGTAAGATGCCAGCCAGCGCGATCCGAATTCCCATGCGCTTAACGTTTGAGTCTCACCTGTCGCTACTCTTCCCCCGCGGCCAATCGGCATGAGAGATTGGCGATGCTACACGACTAAACGGTCGTTATGTCGTAAAACCAATAACCAACCCATGTATTTAACCCGCGCCGTCTCGGGGGGGGTGGCTGGTCGTTAACGGCCCCCTCCCCCTAAGGTTTTCCGCGGCTAGGGAAAGAACGTCGCGTGGCAGCGCGCCGAAATTTAGCATACCCTTCCACCAATCAGTTTGACGTGTTGTGTCAAAATGTTGAAGTCAGGTCATCTTGGGTCAACGAGTTGGTCAAGGTCAAGCGAGGTCACCTCCAAAACAGCTCAACCAGTCGTCACGCTTTAGGGGATAAGGATATTTGAATGAAGCTTTTAGCGTTTGCTTATCGTTAGGAATGCAACAAAACGCACTAGAGGAATTTGTATTTTTTCTCCGTTTTTTATTACTTATTAGTTTTGCATATTTGCATATTAGAGCTCAAATAGAAGATTCTGGCTAAAGCAAGCGATTTATATTGGTACAAGCTGACTTCGAACAGCGTTTATCGGCCCACTGTACCCATTAGGGAAGGAAAATTAATGAAAACTAGAAATCCTAATTTGGAAATTTTAGAAACATGTTGATTTTTGGGTGTCCAAAAATTGTATGGTTCTGGTCGATTTTGCCTTCTTTCTGATTCCGAATAACTTGTTTTCTTCAAATCTCGCCAACATGTGGTCCCCAGAGCCAAACACATGATGTAAGTTGTGAAAACATAGGACCCCTAGTGACATCACTTTTTTGGGGGGTGGAATTGGGTGTCAACCTCCCCCCGAGACGGAGTGTGAGGTTATGACCAGGAAGACGGAGATGGTTAGGCTGCCAGCCAGCGTGATCCGAATTTTCATGAGTTTAAGCTGACAGTCACTGCGATTTGAGGTCCCATGTGTGTAGGCTGCCAGCCAGCGCGATCTGATGCCCTCTGTTTGTGAGGCGTTAGCCTGCCGAGACGCATCGCTGTCGTCTTCTCACTAGCGTAGCAACTCGTCCTGCCTGTGCTTTAGGTATCTGCAAATAATATAAATATAAATATAGCGTAACAACTCGTCCTGCCTGAGCTTTAGGTATCTGCAAATATATCGGCCGCCTTGGCGCACCTGTGCCGGTTAATATTCCAACTAGGCCTTCAGACGATATGTGTACTGATCTGGGACAACCCGTCTGACACAGGTTGGTCCACATGGACTGATAGCCATGTATTTAATCACACTTCCACTAGCACTCCCAGTCGTACGCAGTAGGTCATTTCTTTATCCTGGAATTGGACATTCGTTTCAATTTGCAGCGCTCTGTGACGGATGGAGCATATCACAGTTGCCTTAATCTTGCACAGAACACCGCCTTTGTGAGGATTGGTGACGAAGAAAGATGCTGTGCTCATTTGTTCGTGACTTCATATGATATTTGAATCTGGTGAAAGAGGCCACCGGTCCATTGTTGTTTGTTTTTTCTTCGTTTTCTCCACTGAAGGACTGACTTATTGCATAGCATGCACCCGCACTAATACGCACCCGACAAATTCTACACTGTTTCTGTTCATCGGTGTCAGACAGACAGACGGATATGTATTCAGGTCATCAAATGGCAATTAACTCGTAGTTATGACGTCCTCACGTCATACAAATAAAACAGGTCGACAGAAGTATCATGCATTCAGATATTGTCTACAGTCATAAAAGCAGACACATAAAATTGGCATTAAGTGCCTCCACAGTCCAGGCTCCTACGCAGGTGACGCTTTAGGTGCATTTCAAACGGGGGGATGGGTAGCCGCGTCAGATCGGGCGGCAAGGCATTGTATTGTCTACCCGCGCGACTACAAAAACTCGCTTGCCCATGTCGGTTCGCGATCTGGGCATTTCTTTATGTTTCTTTATCTTAATCTTCTTTATCTTTCTTTATCTGTCCGTGTCAGCGCGCTCTCGCGACCACAGCTGCACCACGGTAACTTGAGACCTGCCGGCCAAGCGAAGCCTCTGCGCAGGTACAGTAAAGTAGTTTCTCAATCCGGTACGTGCCGTCGCTATATTCTTCTTTTTTTAACCATTCGCCAACGCCTACGCTGAGCCTTTGGAACCGGTTGGTCCCATACTTCCACAAAATAGTGTTTTCTTCTTCAACTAAGTAGGTGGACGTCTCAATCTCAATGTATTGATGCACGCCATTAATAAAGCGCTGGATAGTTCTCAGTACCATTTTCTCTTTCTACATTCAAGGTGTGGACTGACCCAGCATAAGCAGTGTTCATGCATACAAAAGATGTAGAATTGGGATCGGACACCGCAGAATGGCATTGCGACGTGCTGATCCCTGGGTTAAAGGCAGGAGGCACTTAATATCGTTCCATGATTCCACTTATTTCCATGACAGTATGCTATGTTTTCTATGGTTGTACATGTTTTCAATGGTTGCTCAACGCTAATGGTTCGCTGGTTGTGATAGTCTTGGGAAACCTCTTCCGGATCGCGGATACTTTGTTTGAAAACATTGCTCTTAACTGGCCTCTTTAATGAGACTTTCGAGTGGCAGAGGGCGGCAGCCAGGAGCTTGCCCGGCAGACCAAGTACATTCAGCGACTGCTCAGAACAGCGCGACGGACCACCCTCGCCGACAACCCGTCAGCGACTCCTGAGCACTGGTGGTCTCTACACGCAGCAGCCTAGCGCTCCGTGCCAGCTACCGCGATGTGGCGGGACTACGGCTGGCAAGTGCGAACATATACAGCTATAGCGTTGTTGTCTAATTTATCACAAAGTACTGCTAGAAGCTAACTTTGTTGCAATACCTTGCAATTATAGCTGTTGGTGTGTACATTTGTGTGTAGCAATCATTTGTAGCGATAGAAGTTTCCTTCATGTATTCGCGAACCGGTGCAATTACATCAGACGTTGCAAAATTTACCCGCTCTGTCGATTTCAGGAGGCAATTTTAAATTTCCAAGTGATTATTAAAAAGTATATACAATGCGCAGGCGGCCTTTCCCAATAGTGCCATATCGTATTTTTAAATGTTCATGTTGATAATAGCATTTTACATTGCGCAACGATTTTATACACCGATATCGTTGTGTAATTGCTTGGCATATAAACGTTGAGACACACCAATCACAGCTTTCCGTGTCCTAAAACACACGCAACACTCCCAGTTATGAGTAACTTTGCCATATACTTCAAGCTCTTCCTTTATGTTGGCAGTTAGAAAACATGTGGAAATTGTCGTTTCAGTCCATGTCTTGTTAACCCGTCCCGTCTCGGGGGGGGGGTCTTCAACCGCCCACCCCCCCCTCAGGTTTTTCGCGGATATCGGACGAACGGCGCACGGCAACGTGCCCAAATTTGGCATACATTTTCCCACATCCATTTGACATGCTGATTCAAAATTTTTAGGTCAGGTCATCTAGAGTCAACGAGTTATTGAAGGTCAAGTGAGGTCACCTCCAAAAAAGTTTAACCAGTCGTCACGCTTTAACGAATACAGATATGTTAATGAAACTTTCAGCGTTTGCTTGTCTTCAAGGATGCAACAAAACGTACAAGTTGAATTTTGCTTTTCCTTTTTCTCGTTTTTCACTACATATACATTTTACGTATTTGCCAAATTGCAGTTTTAATAGAGGATTCTGGCTAAAGTAAGCATTTTTTGTTAGGGCAAGTTGACTTCCAACAACGTTTCTCGGCATGCTCTACCCAGCGGAAAAGGAAAACTAAAAAAAACCTTGAAAACAGAAAATCTGGAAATAAAAAAAAATCGTTTTGGGATGGGGGGGGGTTTAAGCAAAATTATGACCCTGATCGATTTCGCTGTCTTTTTCTCATTCCAAATACATTTTGTTTTTCACAAATCCCCCAAAATGAACTCCCCAGAGTCAAAAACATAATGTAAGTCGTGAAAAGTCCTGAAAATCTAGCCCCCTGGTGACGTCACTTTTGGGTAGAAATTGTTTTGGAGTGTGGACCCGGACCCTACTCGTCGAGCGCATTCCGATGACACCGCTTTCATTTTTGTGCGATGCTTAGTTTGGATTTTAGAGGGGGTCTTCAACCGCCCCCCCCCCCCCCGAGACGGGGTGGGAGGATTTGACTGGAAAGATTTAATATAATATAACACGGTAAAAAAATGCTCACTCGGCTTCATGTGCATTAAAACATTGTGGTACCACGTAGTACTGGTTTTGAAGTTGTAACTGGTACGCACTGGCACATAACTGACCGAATTCGTTTTTTACATATCTGCTCTGTTTCATAGCAATGCTTCCCTTCTCGAATATTTTGTTTTGCAAGTTAGATTCTAATGCTATTTTCTTTGTACTGCTCTGTACAAGGGTCCGACCACGGAGGTAACCTGGTCGATTCATTCCTGGGTTATCTGGATTACATCACATAAATACTCGTTCAATTAGTTAAAATAAGACACATTACTTCATCTCCGGTACAGCCGACTTAAAAACTGACATGTCGTGGTAGCCGGATGCGGTCGGAGGCGACTGGTTTCAAGACGTAGCAGCCGGGAATCTAAAGCTCCTCTGGGTGCATGCCAGCCGTTGTCTGGCAACTCGATGGCACTGAACGAGCTGGTCACGCGCCGCACCACCTAGGAGCGGGCCCAAACATCTCACGTAGAGTCTGAGGGCCGAGCCGCTGCTGAGCACCTTAGCTACTCTGGTCACACCCCGCCACTCTGCCGGGCTCTCGATTCAGCGTCACTTCAGAGACTCCGAAGCCGAACCGATGTGTTCCCAGCGACGCATTCCCGCGATGATCCTGGCTGCGAAGATGATCAGTTGTTGTACTCCGTGGCTGACCCTTGGATTCCTCTCCCCATACCGAAATTCAGTGAGTGATATGCGGAATGGCATTGTTTTTAATCAGCAATTTGAGTGTCTTTGGTAAAGTGGTGACGGAGTCGGTAAAGGGAGACGAACAGGCAGTTGCATCCCCTGACAGCCTGTTTGAGGCATGTCCCCCCGGCGATAGAACCGGAGCTTGGAAGACACCTAACAGCTTGACAGCCTGGGTTTGTTTGGCATTGGAAATCCTAACCTGGAAATGTACAGTTTTTATGTTTAGCCGAGCGCCAATGAGAATGAAGTCCGTTTTGTCAGGTTTCAGCTTGAGTCAGTTTGACCAAAATCATGTGTAATTTTTTATAGAAAGGTTCTAAAAATTATAAACGGGTTTTGTGATTCTGTAGATTTTCCATATCTGAACAGCGTCGTCAACCACAGCTGGGTGTCGTCAGCGTACGTGATAAGGTGACGTTCGGAAAAGTGACAGCGAAGATCGTTGGTGAAGAGGCTGAAGAGCAAGCAGGCTATGGAACCCTGGTCGACATCGGGGATGACAGGACGGGTTTCGGGCCCCTTCTCACCATCCTCCCCTGGCTGTCCGGGTAACTGTGGGGCCAGGCGGGCACCTAACCGAACAGATACGGCGGCAGCGACGGCACGTATACGGTGTTGACGTGCAGCACAGCATACCCTGAAGCTGGCTGGTGCGGCTCGCCATTGCGACGTTCTCTGGGCGATGCTTGGCGACACTGACCAGACAAACAGGGCCAGGGAGTCGACCTGATCAAGGTCGCCAGTTTGCTCAGCTGTCCTCTGATCGGGTCATGATCACGGGCCACCGCCAGTGCAGTGAACTTAAGTGCTGTCCCAACTGCAGTGAACACAGCTGCATGAACATCGCAGACGTCCTGCCGGTCCAGTTACTGTTACGGCCACCGCAGCAGCTGTTGCTGCTGTTGCTGCTATAATATAGCACGCTACCTGCCTTAAAATATACTTCTTTTTGGAGACTTGTCTCGCGTCACCTTTCATGTGGAGAGTGCACATACATCCAGTGCCCCCTGTGTCCGCCCCTGAGTAGAAACCGATCATAGCCTCACCAAAACAGAGGGAGGAACCCCCATAGGTTTTTTAGGCTAACTTCTCCAGGGCTAAGAGAATCACGCTCAAATTTTGCACAGTCTGTGCGGCATCCTATTTACACTTGGTGGGAAACTTGTGCAATTCTGTAGCGAATGGCTGTTTTTTTTTTGGTGTCTGGCTGCCGTGATTTCACGAATATTGAGACGAATGCGTGGCAAATCACACATTGCCTACGCCAATGTCATCATATCACGCTGCGGGCACATTATTGACGACTGGAATTTTCCATCGTTGGTACAGCCTCCGCCGTGCCAATAGCGGCGATGTGTGCACAGACCATTGACGGGCGCCAAGTGTACCGTTTGTTCAGCGGCAGGCGACGAAAACAGTGGTGAACGCGTGTCCGTGCAGGTCGCGCTGCGGTCGATCCCCGCCTGCCAGCCAAAGTTTGCTGTCGAATCACCCGGTAACCGCACGTCCGACACAGACGAGATCCACCGAGTCCACAGAGTCCGGCAACGCTGATTCGTCGGCCACACCAATCACATAACGTCGGGCTATGAGGCGCAGCTCACGTGTTCAGACAACCAACACACTCGGGTAAGTTCACTGAACAAAGCTCAGTTTCGGTTAGAACACCAACTAGCACGCATGGGTGATGATTGGAGATGTCGTTTTTCAATGATGGGCGAATATTGGTGCCTGCGGCACGGCCCACCCACATGCCGCCTGGCTTCACCAGCGGCATGTGGGCGGGTTGTGGACCGGATGCGCTCCGCTGGGTTGTGGACCATCCGGATGCGCTCCAAGCGAACTGCACAACTGCAAACTTGGCACGTGCTGGCCAAACGGCCGGCTTATTCGCCGCACAACGCGCGGTAGCCGTTCGGTGGCTGTCGGCGGGCATCGGCAACACTGGCAGATCTAGCCCACCGGTCTGGGGCAGCGGCTGTGATTAGCGTCAGGAGATGCGCTGAAGCATGGCTCATCCTTTACTGGCTCATTTCCTGGTCGAACTATTAAGGTTTTCAGTCGTGTCTACCATAGGCGTAGGAACATGGGGGAGGGGCAGCGGACCATGGGCCACCTACTTTTCAAAGTGTGTGTGTGTGGGGGGGGGGCAACAATGGTAGCTGGCCCTCCCACTTTTGAGACATTTAAAGTTTCCAAAAAGCAGCATGCACCAGTGTTAAACTAATGGTTTTCGTTAGGTGTGGGATGTCGAAACGAACACAATAGGATGTCGAAAATTGTCATGGAAACATGCCAATTAATCCGTCCCGTCTCGGGGGTCTTCAACCGCCCCCCTCAGGTATCTTGCGGACAGCGGACGAACGGCGCGCGGTAGCGAGCCGAAATTTGGCATACCTTTTACACATCAATTTGGTATGGTGTTTCAAAATTTTGAGGTCAGGCCATCTAGGGTCAACGAGTTAGTCAAGATCAAGTGAGGTCACCTCCAAAATTAGTTCAACCAGTCGTCACGCCTTAACGGATATAGATATTTTACTGAAACTTTCGGGTTGACTTCCAACAACGTTTCTCGGTCTGCTCTGCACATTGGAAGAGGAAAATTAAAGAAAACTTGAAAACTCAAATTTTGAAATTTCGAGGAAAGAAATGTTTTGGGGGGACAAAAACGTCTATGGCCCTGGTTAATTTCGCTGTCCTTTTCTCATTCCAAATACATGTTTGTTTCTTATACATCCACAAAATGAACTCCCCAGGGCAAAAAAACATAATGTAAGTCATGAAAAGTCGCGAAAATCTAGCCCCCTGGTGACCTCACTTTTGGGGATAAATTGTTTTGGGGGTGGATACGGACCCTACTCGTCGAGCGCTTTCTGATGACACCTCTTTCGTTTCGTGCGATGCTTAGTTTGGATTTTAAAGTGGGGTTACTATCCGCCCCCCGAGACGGGGTGTGAGGATCTGACCGGAGAGGGTTAAAAGAAGTTCCAGTCCTTCAAACTCAATGTTCAGCAAATTGTGTACTCATAAGTGCATGCTCTTCGTTTCATTTGAAAGACATCTAAAATAGGAATATTTATGCTAATTATAACGATTGCAATACCATACTGTCAACAGATGGCATTGCTCAACAAACCACATGACAGGTAATCTCTGTAACTGGAACTGTGTTATGCGATATTTGTCTATAGCAATCCATTATGGTGAGCATGCTATTTTACACGAAATACTCTTCGAAACGAGTCGTGAAGACTTCATAAACGCAGCAAGCACGGTTAGGATACCTTCTAGAAAAGGATGTCTAATTTGTGCTCAGAAAGTGGTATATTTCGCCCTATTTCGCGAAGAATTTATCACTGCCATACACACATTTGGATCTGTGAAAAACTCCCTGCAATCTATAACTATGTAAAGGCTGCACATATAATATCGTAGCACTTCATTTTAGCTCATGCACACTTGGACCTGCCCTTACAGCAACGCAACTAATTTAGAAATTCGTCTAATGCAACAGATGTGTGGATATTCAACCCATATATTATGTTGGGAAAAGACTATAAAGCATATAATATGCCGGCCAGTACCAAAATACATCTATGCAATAATTTCACGGTGGTTCTTTGACTGTTAGCATATTTAACATCGGTTTCATTAGTATTGCCTACGAGAATATTGTTGTATTAGTATTACCTACGAGAGTATTGTCTCGTATAGCAGAAAATTATATAGGCTGAAGACAGTAACGTAGCATAACCAAGGTAAGACGTGCAATTCGAAAGTACAAGTTCCTTACCTTGATATTGCCTTGCCATTTATTATATATGGCCTTGATCCTAATTGCTCATCTTCCACGTTTGTATGTCTGGTTATTGAGGAATAATAATTGCTCCACGATACATCTATTACGTGACTGTAGTATGGAATAAAACGGTAAAATTTCCACATTTCAATGGACTTTCATAGTTGTGCAAAGCACACAGGTGTCTAATATTTTCAGTGAGATGCCTGGGTATCATCAGTACTGGCATCCAACATAGAAAAACACTTATTTTCATCATTCATTATAGTAGCATACATACCGTAATGAAGTCCACACCATATTACATATACTTCAAGTGCGAGAACGCATCTCAGAATCTCAGAATCCCCTCCGAGAGTGATCATGTGACGAGTGACGGGTGATGCTTGTCATGTGACCTGAGAATGCACGTGACGAGCGTGGCAAATGAGCCGAGTGAATCTTCAGCTGGGTAACTGCGTAGTGGCATTAACAGCACGGTATATATTGAATTCAAATTCTGTCGCTCAACAGAAATGGTTCGGCCCGATGGTGTGCTCGTGGTATACGTAACAACATGTGCTTGGCAAATACTGATCCCAGAATATGTTCAGTAAAGACATTTGGATTGGTATTGGATTTCGGAGCTGATCGACTGCGTCGGCCGTGCATCAAGACATTTAGATTAAAAGTACCAAAATACATAATTGCAACGAAGGCCACTATTAAGGCTTTTCATCGTCTAGTGATGTGTACGTCTAAGCTGTAATTTAAGAACCCCGAATATAATGCAAATAAAGGTAGCGGATGAACTTAGGCTGATTGCAAGGTGTATATTGGGAACCATACATGTGGTGTAAGCAGTTAAATGGGCATAGAAAAGTCAAGGGTAGTTAAATGTGCGATGAATTCCATAGACGTCATTGTTAGACTACAATAATTTGGACATGCGAAGTGGCTTACTGAAGAGGCACTGGAGCAGCCCTCCCCTTGAGAGGTTATGGACCCCCAATTATTGTATTCGAAAAATAGCGCCAGACTCCCCAAAATTATTTGTGTCCCCAACAATCGCACCGGGGCCGATAAAAATCACATTTAGGCCTCAAAAAGTAGCGAAAGGACCCTTGAAAAAAGGACGCTGGGCTCCCAAAATCCCACCAAGTCCCCTGAAAATCACATTAGGGGTCTAAAAGAATAGATCCGGGACCATAAAAATTATGCTAAGGGCACCAAAATGAGAGAATGGGCCACTGAAAATACCGCTGGGCCCTCAAGAAGTCGCACCGGACTCCGGAAAATCGAGTCAGGATCCAAGCAAATTACGCTAAAGGCTTGAAAGGTCTGGCCTGGTCCCTGGACATCACGCTGGGGGCCAAAACGTTTCGTCGGGCCACCGAAAAAAAATACGCTGGGCCCCGAAAGGGCAGGCCGAAGACTCTCACGCTGGGTCCCAAAAGGCCGGAGCCCCCAATAGTCGCGCTGGTGCCCCAAAAAGTCTCACCGGGCCCTGGAAAATCACACTGGGAGCAGAAAGAAGGCATGCCATGATCATAAAAAATCACGATGGGGCCCGCAAAAAGCCGGGCTGAGTACCCGGAAATTACGCCGGTGGCCTCAAAAGATCGCGCCTGGGCCCAAACAATCATGCTGGGGCCGAAAAAGGTGATGCCAGGGTTCTTGAAAATTACAACAGGGATCCCAAAAGGGTGGGTCAGGGCCCACAAAAATCACGCTGAGCCTGAAAGTACCAAAAGTCGCACCTGGGGCCCTGAAAATCACGCTAGGGACTAGACAGGTCACACCGGGGCCCCCAAGTTCTTATCGGGGACACCCAATAAATGAAGCCAGCGACAAATCAGTCCGGACATGGAAAATCACTCTAAGGTCCCGGCAATCGCTTCAAAGGACACCCAAATCTGTTGGGCCCCAACAGACGTGTCGAGGCCAATAAAACTTGCGATAGGCATTCCAACAAATGATGACATGTTAAAAAATCGCACATGGACCCAAAAACGTCGCCCAGCTACCCTTGTAAATCACACTAGGGGCCAAAAAGGTAGCCCCGGAGCCCGACAAGTCTCACCTGGCTTCCCAAAAGTCGCTTCCTACCAGGAATGTCACCCTGCAGCCATAAAAAATGGGGTCAAAGACCCCACAACTGCGACGGGCCCCGGACAAGAAGTAATTGGGAGCACGGAAAAGGGAGTCACTGGGAGCCCGAAGAATCCTACTGGGGCCCAAAACATCGCGCAGGAGGCTCACACAAAAATGTAGAAGTCGACTCCATAAAATCACATACGACTCCATGCCAACAGGTCCCGAAAGAAGCTAAGGGCCTTTCTACTCTGAAGAGTGCCATCGGCTGAAAAAAAAACAATCGTTGAGCGGCCGCAGTGGCATGCCAAAGAGGAAAATGTCCCTCCCCCTCCATCCTGAAGAGGTTGGCTCCCAAACATCCAACTATATTTATTTATGACCGCTAATAAAAAATAGCGGCAATAAATAAGTGCAGCGGGAACCAAAAAAATATGCACCGGGCCCGAAAATTTGCACTTGGAAGTCCAAAATCGCCCTAGACCTAAATAAGTACAACGCGCCCCGCGAACTAGTGCCGAGCCTCTTACATATCGCGCTTGGGATCAACAATTCCTGTCGGTAGGTCCCATAAAGTGTGTTTGGGTCATAACAAATTCCCCTTAGGTCTCCCAAATAAGCAACGTCCAAAGAAGGACAGCGGGGCCACAAAATTGCATCGGGACCCGATAAGAATCAAGCCGGAGCCGTCCAAAAATTATAGAGTTTCCGAAAAATATATGTCTGAGGGAGGACAATCGCTCCTTAGCCCAAACATATCACCAGATGCCTTAGCAATTCGCATACGACGCCAAAAACGTACCGGAGCTCGAAAAATTGCGGCGGGACACGAAGACATGTCGCTGGTGCCCCTCCAAAAAAAAAACAGGGATTGGCTCGGACTCTACATAATTCAGAAGTCACCAAAAGCTGCATCCAACCAATACAGCCGGCGTCGAATCCCCCCGGAACCATGCGCCTGGATGCGAAAAGCAGCGATGGGATCCCGGTAAATTATACCGGAGCTCCCAATATCGTGTTGGGGTCCCACAAATTTGAGCTAGAAACCCCAAGTAAACACAGTGGGACCCCAAGAGCACAATTGGAGGACGAAAATGCACCGGGCCCTTCAGCGTGTACGGAGTTTGGTCAAATGTGACAGTGCCTTAAACCATGTGTTGCAGGTCTAACTAAATCTACTGGGAGCTTTAAAAAAAAACACACAACGGTGCTCTCAAAGCACACCGGGGTCTCGAGACCACATGAATCTCCCATAAGGGCCCAGCCTGTATAAAAAACAGGCTGGGCCCTCAAAAATCGACATGGTCCTAAATAAGAAACAAAAAGACCAGCCATCAAATACACATTTCGGGGTCTGCGAAAAAACGCCAATAACCATACAAGTATTATCGGTTCACAAAAAAGCACCACAAATCTATAAAGAAGACTAGGGGGTCGCAGAAATATGCTGGAATATAACACAAATTGGCTGTAGCTTTAACCGCATCCGTATGCAAAGTAAAACGGAGAGGTAAAATAAATGCCTGACTAGAAGCTCAGTTCGGTAGCCAATCTGAGAGATGCCTAATTCAGCCATGTAACCAATGGGATAAGGTAAATGAAAGTTCAGCAGTTATCAGGATTTCTTAGCCACCAGAGAACGTTGGAAGAAGAGAACTAATCATCGAATTGAATTCAGAATGGCCCTCTTGGTTCATAAGGCCGCAAACGTTACGACTTTATAAGGTGCCGTGTGTTGTCACCCGTCAGCTATTTTGCACTGAAATGCTGAGCCCCACAATAAGCGCTTCCTTCCGTTTCATTTCGTTTCAAGTGGCGGATATTTTAAGGTTCATGATGTGTACTACAGAGATAATTGAGGTTACTGATCACCTATGTGCTGAAGTTACGCCCTGAGCACGAAGATCCTGCCATGTATTTGTATTATTTGCGCTTTTCTTTGCCCCAGTCTGTTTGCCTGCCAATTTTGGTCTGCTACACACTGGATCAAATAATTTTTAACCAGCGATCACCAGCCTTTCCTGTTTCTCATCCTCTCCAGTATCAATCATTGGACTTCTTTTGCCACGGATCAGCAAGTATGCAAGTAAGCTTCGTTCTTGCTTCTTATTTCTTTCCACCAACATCGGTGAACATTTACAACGGGGAGCACCTGAAAAACGGATATCATGGAAACTGGGGCGCACCACATACCCTTCAGTGAGGCTGTAATCAGCTTGCACCCGCACACACTCGTACATAGCGGAAGTTAAAGACATCTTGTTCGAAGAGATATAGTAGTACTAATAGTTTCACTCACACCAGGAAGATAAACCTATTATTACAAAAGAACCCATCCAGTCATGAAAAGAGTTCCAAATCCAGCGATAAGCGTGATTTTGAAAGTACTTATACCGCGATGATAGTTCTTTTTCAGTGGCACATGCTACTGTTAGCCATAGGCGCCCCCAAGGGAACTGCCCCCTCCAATTTCGCGATTAAGTATGTGTTCACTATTCAATTTATCGGATTCTCTATTCAAAAGTGCACAACCATGTCACTTCCCGAAATTCCTGGATGCGCCCCTGCGGTTGACCCTAGCCCACTCACCTTTTGAGACGTTCCTACGTCTATGATGTCTACCTAGAATTTAATCATCTCAACAGTTCATGTGTAATGAAACGTACGCATTTGTACGCAACGGATGTACGCACGTACGTACGTACCAGCGACCCCGTGCCCCTGCATGTCCACGCTCGTCGTTCAGGATATTCAGAAAACCTCGGGAAAGTGGCAATATCCGGGCCAGCGTCACCGGTCAATCAATTGACCGCCCGGCTGGTAACAAGACAAACAGAGGGTCTAGTATGAATTGAACCCAATCGATTGCTGCGCAAGATCAGCGCTGGAGGTTGTGAAGCAGCCGGCCTTAACCCGTCTCGGGGGGGGGGGTCTTCAACCGCCCCCCTGAGGTTTTCCGCGGATAGCGGACGAACGGCGCGTGGCAGCGCGCCCAAATTTGGCACACCTTTTGTCACATCAATGTGACATTCTGATTCCAAATTTTTAGGTCAGGTCATCTAGGGTCAACGAGTTAGTCAAGGTCACGTGAAGTCACCTCCAAAAAAGTTCAACCAGTCGTCACGCTTTAATGGATACAGATATTGTAGTGAAACTTTCATCGTGTGCTTATCTTTACGGATGAAACAAAACGTACGAGTTGAATTTTTCATTTTTTTCTTTTTTGATTACATATAAATTTTGCGTATTTGCCATATTGCAGTTCAGTCACAAGATTCTGGCTAAAGTAAGCATTTTTTATTAGGGTAAGTTGAGTTCCAAGAACATTTCTCTGTCTGCTCTACCCATTGTAGAAGGAAAATTAAAGAAAACGTGAAAACTCAAACTTTTGAAATAAAAAAAAATATCATGGGGCCAAAAAAAAAACTATTGCCCTGGTCGATTTCGCTGTCCTTTTCTCATTCCAAATAAATTCTGTTTTTCATATGTCCCCAAAATGAACTCCCCAGCGTAAAAAACAATGCAATTCGTGAAAAGTCGTGAAAATCTACCCCCCATGGTGACGTCACTTTTGGGGAAATTTTTTTTTTAGGATGGACTCGGACCCTACTCGTCGAGCGCTTTCTGATGACACCTCTTTCGTTTTCGTGCGATGCTTAGTTTAGATTTTAGAGGGGGTCTTCAACCGCCCCACCCCCCGAGACGGGGTGGGAGGATTTGACAGGAAAGACGGCGCGGGTTAATATATTCAGAGTTCTATACTTCTCCGAGAAGATTGAAATCCACTCACAACAGCTTATTCCCTTTCCACAGCATCAATAAGCTCCAACGGATTTTTCTTGTCATCTGTTCATAGTCGAAACCTCTTCATCTCATTGATGATGTCAACCATGTGAGAGGGTCTCCATACTTTTCCTGTCTTTGTCTTCCACATCTTTTTCACGTCATCATCGACAACCTTGAAAATACTGTGCGACTGCAGAGTCTGACTCTCAGAGTATAAGCAGGTGATGCATTGTTGATGTTTGTTGCCACTTGCCTACTAAAGTCTGCCTTGAATCTAGGATCGTCTCTTATATCTCCAACAAGCCAAGAGGTCAAATTCTGCATATTTGTGTACTTGCATTCTTAATACTTGGTGCATTGGCATTGTTCTTGCAAGTTTAGCTTGTGTGTTTTACAAGCAAGTCCAAGGCAAGTGTACATCTACATTGAAGGTGTTTATATTTTATAGTGTATGTGACGTTAGGGTGTTGAAGGCGGGACATAGGCGCTATCTCCCAGATGGTCGAAGCGATAGAGTTTAATCTATTTTACTCCTCAGCTAGGTAATTCATCTTGGGGTGGCAATTCGTATCGTATGGTGTGGGCAAGAAGATAATTGTCCACACCGCCTATCACGCCGTCCGGGGGGTGTCGGTAGTTAGTAGTGTCCACGCATAGTTAGTTAGTGTTAGTGTTCATGTCGGTAGCTACTAGTGTACACTGCTTCCATGCAGAGTTGTGTGTGATATGTGTACGGTATTTTGTAATTCCGCCCTTCTACGTCAAATGGCACCCAGCGGTGCTATTGGAGAGGCGTGTTTTGAATCATACAGCAAGTTGGTTCATCTGCGCCCGATGGTATATCTGGGTAACCGTTTTACGTCATGCTAATCTTTCAAACCTGTCAGCTCAGGTGGGCCCCACGACAATGCTAGGCAACCATTTATTTCCAGTGATAAAACGATTCGGTTGATCTACGTCCGATGCCATTCGTGAATGGCTATTTGCATCACCGCTATCAGGGTTCCGCAGGAATGCAGCCCGTGTTGGAGCGCGTGATGGTTGTGTGGTGTCTACAGTGTTCCTGCTAGTTTGTGTGGCGGGCAGCTAGCCAAATAACATTTGGGGATATCTGGGTATTTATCAACTAGAAGCGACGAAAGCGAGAAGTTGATGCCCCCTTTTGGCAGGAGGCCTTAGTTGAATGCCTTTGGGCGTCAAAACTACTACAGTTTAGTAGGATGTGGGCTATGCTTAATGTGGTGTTGCAGGTGTCGCAGTGAGGTGTTGCAAAATGGCTATCTTCTAGTTGAAACTGCAAGCTTTGTGCAACCAGCTTTAAGTCTAGTGAGCATGGCCTCCTTTTGGCGGTGTAATTGGTTTGATTTGTTCAATGTGCGTGAAGTTCATTTAACGTTGTAGGTATGTTTGGAGCGGTGAGTTGTGGAGTTGTGTTGTGTTCATTTGTTCCGGTGTCCGGTGATGCTTAAGTATGTAGCTTCGTAGGAGTGCTTTGCAGTCGTCTGCCGAATATTCCATGTCGGGGTAAGTGATCGACGGCAGTGCTTTCTTTTCCGGCCCCTCTGCTTGTCCTTTTCATGGAATGCTGACATGGCCTGGAATCCAGGGCAAGCAGATGTGATGTGCATTACGGACCACGGAGTGTAGGATTCGAGCAATGCCTGGGTGTAGGCACTCGTGATTGTTGCTGATTGGTTGCAGGGCTGATTTGGAGTCTAAACAGAGTATCATGTTTCTCGTTCTGCGCTTCTTTAGTATGGAGATAGCGACAAGAATGGCTATTGCTTCAGCGTTGAAGATGAAAAAGTTATCCGGTAGACATTTGGAAAGCCTAAGGTTTGTTCGAGTTATGTCGATCTCCACATTGACCTCGTAATTTGTAATCACTCGTGAATACGAGTGTTTGGTGGTTGTTGAGATCAGCGTATTCGTTGAAGGTGCCAATAATTTCGGGCGCCGTGGCATCTCATTTATTCTCCGAGCACAAGTACTCGACCTTTTATTGCCTGTGAGCCAAAAATAGCCTAAAGGGAGGTCGGGTTGCAGTGGTTGGCATTGCAAGGCTCAGGTCTGAAGAAAACCATGGCAATTTGAACACCAAATGGTGGGAGTTTGCGCCCAAAACGGCTCCTGTCGTATCTCGGTGCGAAAGCATCGCTGTGTCGGTCGGCTCAATGGATTTGACTTTGATATGGTAGCGGCACAGCTGTTGTGTCCTCCTGAAATTGAGGGTAGTGATGTCTGAGTCTACTAGAAGACTGATTATCGGTGTGCTGCTGAGGGCTTCTGTAGCTGTTTTGGTGCAGCTGTTTGAATTACTTCCAATTTTGTGTTGGTGAAATGGTAGCAAAGACGATTCTGCTGCATTATAGGATGTGTCGTACTGTTGTCTCATGGAATCGCAGTTGTTTTCTTTTTCTTTTCCTCAGCCTGTGTCGGCTAGCGTGCGGAAATAGGTTGGTACGCTTCGCGCATCTCTTCGAGATATGTGATAGACAGAGATATATAGTGAGGCAGATTGAGAGATAGATAGAGAGACTGATATTGTGTGCTAAAGCTAAGGTTCTAATCAAAATATGCTGTTAAGAACTTGAAGCGTCACTAGTTCAATGGCATTGCCGTAGACACGATGGAATGTGGGTGCGGGTCGGAGACGGCTATATGCGACTGGTAGTTTTCTGTGAACAGGATGAAGCCCGAAGCTTCGTACCACTCTGCTATATAATTTAGTGCTGTTTTAATGGCATTCTCGGATTGTAGCTATTATCCAAATAGCTATGTCGTCCGCAAAAAGTGAGTATTGAAGTGATGTTTCAGTGTAATTGGCAAGTGTGTCGTTAATCATGATGAGGAAGAGATCGAGTGAAAACGCGCTACCCTGTAGCAGGCCTTGATCCTGGGTTGTGGTGCTTAATGTGACGCTGCTGCATCGGCTCGGTTATTGACTCTACACAGGAAGCTGACAAACGAGGAAATGCTCACATTTTCCGTAAATTTCACATTTAAGCTGACTTGTGAGATCAACCAGAAGCTCGAAGCATACAAATTGGGCATAAATTGCGAGATATGTTCAGCCGTAGCACTGATTTTGGGGTTATATCACTAACGTTCTCCATTTGGAAATGCTGAGGCTACAACAACCCTGGCCCTCAGTGGGCCACAGCAACTCTGCACTGGTTAAGGTGGCAAAATGGCATATACGTTGGAGAAATGACTCACGCATGCATCTTTCTTCTTCTTCTTTTTAAAGGGAACATAGCTTCACTTACATGATTCTGCCGTCTACAATTTCACCCTCCACCATTGTACATGCTACATGTACAATGGCGTAGGGTGAAATGTGAAATGTGAAGCGAAAGAAGACATGCCGAGCTGACATACTTCCTTCGACGCTTCGAAGACTTCGACGCTTTTATGCATCGTTATTTTTTCCGCACAGTGTTTTCAGTCATGGAATAATATTGGCTCGTGGCATTTTGCTTCCAATTCATCTGGGAAAAAACTGAATTCACCAACCTGTAGGTCTGTTTGAAGCATACATTATACTGTGCCTCAAAGCACTGCTTTATTGTCTGAACAATTGGCTGCGAAAAGAAGATACGAGACGACTTCATCGATAAAACATTCTTTTTGCACAAAACAAGTTTAAAATCTGAAGGGATGCAATTTGCCACTCGTGAGCTGTCTAACTGATGCCGTACAATATAGGTATACTATATAGCTACTAACATATAACCGTACATTTTCAAGGAATATATATTTTCCTGATCTCGACAACAGATTATTCATGATGAAGGTGTGCATTGTGCAGTGGGGAATGGGCGTCGCATCCGGAACTGGAACATCCAAGCCTAATAGCATTGCTATTATTTCCGTCGGAAACGTATTACTATTCAATGTGTTTCGGCCAGCATTGTTTGCGCCATTGTTAGAAACAGGATCCACCGTCGAATGCGATGCACGCATCCCGAGCTTTTATTCACCATACCAAATTGCCGAAGTTGGTTCGCATCGATTGCTGCAATGCATAATGCACTGCCGGGGAAGATCGAAGCTAATTCCGTCCAAAACCTCGATTACAGGAGCAGATCAGCCCCATAAAAGGAAATTTCCGATTCGGTCTATTCTCGCAAGTTCCGATCGCGCGGCCCGTTTACAAGAGCAAGGCAGCCACCTAATCGGAATTTTGCAATTTGGCGGCTGACACGATGTGGTGGAAACTGCTTGTGTCATAGACTGCCTCATCAATGCAACAATCAAGGCAGCATGCTGAACGGCAATCAGTAACCACTTGGTGTCTGACCACTGTCCAGCCTGCTCTACCGCCAACAGATCATTCAGATTCAACATATTCAGCGGGTCGTTCTGTGGCTCTGCTGACGTAACCGAAGCTGGGCGGAAATACTCAAGTGTTCCCTCGCCTACAATGCGAATTTGGACGGCAGAACACGGCCGATTTGGTCTTTTGTTCTCGGCTTCGCATTTGTGGTGGCGCGGGTCAATGCCGATCTACTCTCCGAGGGCCTCTGGAACGCTCCCGTCTTCCAGCCTCCTAATTTGTCAATTTCTCCCGATACACATTGCGGCCGGCTGTAACTACCACAAAGGTAACGCCCATCGAGACGCCACGCCTACACGCGTCCTCCGGAAGTGGCGGTCACTCGTCGGATGAGTTTGACGCGCTCGTGCGGCACGGCCGCGCGGTAAAAAGGTGCCAACATGGCCGCCATCTGGTGGACAAAGTTCGCCGCGGTCTAGAAGTACAGCTGACGCCGGCGGACCGGAATCTTCCGCGGCTGGATATATATTGCCACTTATTTGCGCCAAGTTCGGAAGGGTCAGCCATTGATTGAGCACCCCGGGGCTGTTGACCATCTCAGCGAGTTTGGACACCTATCTGCTAGAGTCAGAGATGGCCGGGACAGGAAGGTGCCCAAGGGCTCAGATGCAGATTTTACCTTGAAGGTAGTGCTTGCCGACCATCACTGGGCAGCCTTTCTATGTCTATTAACCAGCAATTTGATACCCAAGATACTTGTGGTCGAACATCAGATGTGAGCGTGTCCATGTTTAAATGAATGAAAGTATTCTGATATATATATATATATGTGCTTGGTTCGTTTCCCTAGTGTTCTTTATCAGATGCACAGTGTACTCAGCACTTCTTTAGACGATTAAGGCTCGGGCATGAGGTGGGCAAAGCAAAACTAAGTGGTGGTGGGGCCAGACCAATTAGCCCCCATTGTGACTGGACTTGGTTGGCTTATTGCATTTTTGACACCGACAAAGGCCTGTGTCCTGGAAAGCATAGCGCTAAATTCAACCCAAAAAAAACACAAAGGTCTACATAGAAACCAACGTTGGAAAACCAAAATTCAGAACGAATGTCACAGGTGAAGCAGTTCACCGGTTTCCAAATACGTGTGTCACATGCTTGAGCATTTCTTAAATACAGTGGTGAAGGTTGTTTATAATTCATGAGTCACACTAGCATCCAAGCGAGTGGCACCACCGGTTTGAAATGGAGAAGGCACCACCACACATGGACTATCCTACACACACACACACACACACACACACACACACACACACACACACACACACACACACACACACACACACACACACACACACACACACACACACACACACACACACACACACACATGCACACACACCCACACACATGCACACACACACACACACACACACTCACACACACACACAAACACACACACATGCACACACACACACACACACACACACACACACACACACACACACACACACACACACACACACACACACATGCACACACACACACACACACACACACACACACACTCACACACACACACGCAAACACTCACTCACTCACTCACTCACTCACTCACTCACTCACTCACTCACTCACTCACTCACTCACTCACTCACTCACTCACTCACACACATCTACACATACACACATACTACCTACATAGTCTTCACAACTACATAATATGCACACAGACACACACATACGTATTGTGTAGGTGTGTATGTGCATAGGTGTATGTGTATGGGTATATTTATGCACGTGTATTTGTGTATATGTATATATGTGCATACATGCGTGCGTGTGTGCGAGCATATCTTCACTATTATAACTATCCAATGTCAGAACAGAACATGGTCGAAAGCAAAATTCCTGTACAGACTTCCCTCTACTGAAGAAGACCACCGTGAATTCCACCGGTACGTAGGTGGCCTCCGATAACAATCGTCACCACAAGCTCGCTCAGCAGGTCTGCACCGCTGGTCGGTGAAGGAGCTCCACTGGCTTTCGTCTTTCACCAAGGTAAAGTGGTAAACATACATGAACATCAGACCTTGCTAACATCATCTCCCGACATCAGTAGAGTTGTTGCGTTCTGCACGAAATGTGACCTTGGCAGCTGGGTGTGGCGTGAATCGAGCTGCAGGTATGCCAACATAGCTTTGACAGGATGCCAACTGCACATTCCTCATTGAACATTACTTGTTCTGAAGAATGCATGATAGTCAAAACTTCATGGTGGTTATAAACTTTTGAAGAGGAATGTGTCCCCTCATCCTGGTATTTCCCTAAATAATTTCAACTTTCAACATGAAACATTATCCAGTGTGTCCGCTAACCCGTTCGGGTTCTCACGTTGCATTCATGTATCGTACCAATTACAATTTTCAGAAAGCAAGGCCCATGGAACCAGCTACTACCTTTATTTCTATCTAGGGCCCAGGATTCGGGTCTCAAAATATCGAACATATGTTTTGGACTCGCGGAGAGCCTTCAAATGCTGTCTCCTTTGCCTTCGTAGGCCCATTCAATCCGAAGATAGTTGGGCCGGTCATCCGCCCTCCCCTCCCCCGTGCGTGCGATGGTGCCGCAGAGTTGAAATAATTATGAACTCCATGACTAGCTGTGCCTCATTGCTCAACTTGGTTAAGCTGATTGACGACGGACAAGGGTGAAATAACTCCAAAAACATCTAGAATGGTTGATCAGACACTTGAGATATAGGAAAAGAGGTGGGCTGATCATCTGGCCTTACTAAACTCCGTTTGTCAGAACTGCATTTAGACCCGGACACAGGCCTAGCCAAGGGGGTCGGCTCCACTTAGAAACCAAGAATACACTAAATAAAGCCAGAAATTTTGAGATTTTGGAAACAACGCAAATTTCCGGCACGTTTCGCGCGCCGGATGTCGTTTCTTTTTCGTTCCTCTATATTTCTTCTTCGGTCCACTCTCTTACGAAAATTCTGGCTACACCCCTGGCTACGCCCCTGGCTTCGCCCCTGGCTACGCCCCTGGCTATGCCCCTGGCTACGCCCCTGGCTTCGCCCCTGGCTTCGCCCCTGGCTTCGCCCCTGGCTTCGCCCCTGGCTTCGCCCCTGGCTACGCCCCTGGCTATGCCCCTGGCTATGCCCATGGCTACGCCCTTGGCTACGCCCCTGGTTCCATGTTAGAACTACCAATCATTGTGATACAGCTTTGTCCTGCACTTATCATGGCGTGTCATTGTCCATTGCAATTCATGCGGCTTCGGAGCTCCCATTGTAATAATGTTGATATTTGCATTGTACTTACGTCCCGCTGCCGAAAGACGACAGACGAACAATCCAGTCCACAATGTTTTCCTCACTCATTGTCCGCCTAGGCTCTTGTAGAAACAGCTATCAAAGCTTCAATGAGGTAATACAAATATAAATATATTATGTTTCAAGAAGAAGCTCAACCTATTTCATTCACAAAAAGCAATGAAATGGACATAACAAGAATAGCATATCAAATATGTAGTGCTCAGGAAAAGAACATTTAAGTTCGTCAACATCATACGATGACCTTTCCTCGATGATTAGAAAAGACAGCAAAATTGCTCTCTGTATATCCGGATATACCCTGTACCCTTCGTCAGACCACAGCAAAGCAATTACCTAGTGTATCTTCTAATCATCGAGGAAAGGTCACTCCATGACGTTGAGTAATAACATACCATTAATGGCAACGAATTACAAGTAGTAAGCGCTATCAAAGAAGCTGTAAGAGGAGCCGCCCACGATACACCGGGAAGACATAGTACGCCCACGATACACAGGAAGCAACTCGGGCGAACATTAGCAAGGATTCGAATAGCTTGCACGCACAGTTGGACAGAGTTATGCGTCGGTAACCACTTGAATGCCATTTATCCTTACCAGTCCGTGTTATTAAAGCAGTCCAGATTTTTAGCTAATGAAGTGGGAAACTGCCCGTCGCCAACCTGTAATTAAATTAACCGAGAAAAGAGCTGTATATATTTACATGAGATGCGTCTGAAGAGACGATGATGCAGGTCGGGACAATCTGATGCCTCACCGCTCCGATAGCTGCATGACCACTGCAGTCGATGTGCCCCTAAGCCCCCTCACGGCTCCGATCGACAGCCACAAGGAGTCCATACACTGTCAAAGACTGGCTGTGCGCCTCCTTCAAGCTTAAGGAAAAACGCGTGCTGAGAGAAGACAGGAAAAACGACCAAGCTGGTCCAACGACTGTTTTGCAGACGAGGACGCAGATGAGTGGCGATGCACAAGCGCGCACGAAGTCCTGGTCAGACATCAAACCGCCCGAGAATACCGATGAAAAAATGAATGTGATCGTTCTTAATGTTCGCCGTGTGATTAGGTCGTCATGCTATGTGACTTGTGGCATGACCGAACGGAAAGACCGAACAAAATGAACCGAAAGGCGAGGCATGTGTGAGACCGTAATGCAACGTGACACCGATGTTGAGCCGACAATTCGATATAGTACGCGCAAAGTTTAGATTCGCGCACCATATTCCACAAATTAGCCCGATTTCTGGCAGATAATGGCTAATTTCTGCCGGATCATATTTTTTTTTCATTGTCACCTGCCGATGCTGGGGGCCCTGTTTACGCAATAGGGCTTCTCTGTTGAATATGGAACGCTATTTTTGTGTTTCAATGAAATCTCCGAAATTGACGACATAGGTTTTCACTGGCATCTGAAATTTACGTCCATCCACAACTGGACGCAAAAAGGTGCACGTCATCTGGAGTTGCCAAGGGGATACAGAACTGGGATTGGTTCACACATTATCGCGGCATGACAATCCAATCCTGCTCCTGCAGCATGAGAGACTCCAACATGAGTAGCTTGCACGAGTTCCTGCAGCGTGCGTTCCCGTAGCCTGCTAGTCTTGCCCTCGGCCGGCCAGCGCCTCCAGCGGTGCCCTAAGCTGGTTATCATCGTTAGTTATTTGGGATTTGGGGCGTTTAGACCAGAATTGATCATTCGCAAAGCTGGTTATCATAGGATCAAGACCAATATGCATAGTTTGGCAGTGCAAGAGCAAACACTCTTGTGCAAGAGTTCATGCAAATTTGAAACGGAACAAACAGGACATAGATATGTTTTTCAGACTTGCTGAGCCGGGAGGAAAAGGCTAGGATAGGGAAGGACGATCCTTTGGGCACAGATGAGTCGCCTAAGGATCTATCTCAAATGATCAGTGATATTTTGAGTTGTTCTGAAGTATCGCCTTTGTCTCAACTCACATTTTTATCAGGGATCACCAGATATCTACCGTCCCCGGCCCCCGTCCAACCAAAAGTGGAGACTTTCTTCGAAGAATCGGCAGGTGGCTTATATGTACTCATGACACCACACGAGACGAGATAATGGAGGTGGCCCAATTCACCTGAATTCTCAACTAACTCCACCTTTCCCCTATGAGTGTCGGGTGGAAGCACTGCATGGATTAACATACCAAGAAACAGTAAAATGACACAAAACATATTGTGCACTCTTACATGAAAACGTGCTGCCTTGCTTATATGGGCCACATCCATGCCACATAGGGCCGTATTTTTGAAAGAAGTATCTACTCAGGAAAAGCTTCAAATTTCGCATTATTGAAAGGTCAACCATTACCAAAACATAGCTAAATGTGCCACTAAATGTGTCAAATAAATTCACAACCATTCCCACAGATATCGTAGTATTGCAATAATTATAAATTTGACATAATAACATTGATTGAAATTATTTGAACAATGGAAGCACCAAGGCAAACCTTACCTAACTAAACCTAGTCTATACTCCATGGATGTTGCGTCACAAATTTAACTTTATCAGGGTTGGATTTCTGCTGGGCAATTTTGGGTGTAGAGAGGAAAATTATTGGGGAATTGAATACATAGGATATTGGCCCTGAAACCTGTGACATCAAAGTATCAGTTTGGACTTTGCAGTGAATCTTGAACACTTTATTACTGAGCAGTTAACTGTAAAACAGGACTATCCAACCTCCAAGTGAGAAAACAGACAACATTTTTGTTTGCTTGAAAATGGTGATGTTCTGGATACCACAAATACTGGACGATTCCATCTTTGCAATCATTCTACCGCCCATACATACCTTTGATTTATAGCAACAAAGCCGGCTTAGACATAACATATTAGTGCAACTATGAGCCACAAGGGCCCATCTTGGTTGCACTGTGTACACTCAACCAGT
This sequence comes from Imbricaverruca yamaguchii, assembly GCA_034440575.1. Lineage (NCBI taxonomy): Eukaryota > Metazoa > Arthropoda > Thecostraca > Neoverrucidae > Imbricaverruca > Imbricaverruca yamaguchii. The sequence goes on along the minus strand of JAOTOL010001601.1, from coordinate 1,202,085 downwards.
TGCCCACCAAATATGTCAATCAGCCCTCCCTGTAATACTGAAAAGGAAGCCCTCTATTCTTATGATGATTTTCTATGCTGTTTTTAAAGACGTTCAATGTGCTGCTACTTACAATGGTTTCTGGCAGCTGGTTCCAGTTGTCTACCACCCTGTTGGTGAAGAAAGACTGTCTTAACCTTGTTCTGCTGTGGCTAACTTAAATTTTGAATTGATGATCTCGAATTCCATCAGTTCTGTTAAAGTCAAACATTTCCCCAAGATATCCCCTCTCCAGACTATGAACAAATTTAAAGACCTCGATGAGATCTCCTCTCAGCCTTCTATATCTAAGTGAAAACATATTCAATTTCTTCAATCTTTCCTCGTATGCCAAGTTGCTTATGCCATTAACCATTTTTGTAGCCCTCCTTTGTACTCTCTCTAAAAGCCAACAATCTTTTTCATAGCTAGGAGACCATGCTTGGATGCAGTATTCCAAATGTGGCCTGACATATGCACAGTAAAGCTTCCTGATGACTTCCTCGCTTCTGTATGATACATTCCCATTTATTGCCCCAAGCATTCTCAGTGCCTTCTTCCTGGCTTCCTTGGTCTGTTCTGATGCCCAAATTTTGTGTTTAGAATAACACCTAAATCCTTCTCCTGTTCAGTCACTGATAGCACTTGGCCACCCATCAAGTATGGAGCCTTCATATGCTGCTTACCTACATGCACCATTTTGCACTTAGCGAAATTAAGCTTCATTTGCCATTCTTCGGACCACTTCACAAGTTCGTCTAAGTCTTTTTGCAGCGAGATATGCTCATTTTGACCTGTTATTGCCCTAAAGACTTTCAAATCATCCGCAAATTTCAAAATCTTCCTGCTTAGGACACTTTCTATGTTATTTACAAATATAATGAACAGTAGTGGCCCCGGTACTGACCCCTGGGGAATCCACTAAGAACATTTTGCCATGATGACTTTGCACCATTTAGCATCACTCTTTGTTGTCTATCTGAGAGCCACAACTCTATCCATTTTAAAATGCTACCTGCAATACCATGGGCCTGAAGCTGTATCATTAACCGTCTATGGGGTACCTTGTCAAAGGCCTTACTAAAGTCAAGATATGCTACAGCAACCTGATTTCCCCGATCAAATTGTTCTGTGGCAAAGTTAAAAAAGTCCAAAAGATTTGTGAGGCATGATCGCCCTTTCCTAAACCCATGTTGAGTATCTTGAATCAATCTGTTTCCTTCCAAATAACTAACTATTCTATCCATGATAATTGATTCGAGTACCTTGCAGACTAGATGTGTGAGACTTACTGGCCTATAGTTTTCAACTTTCCCTCTTTGTCATTTCTTGAAAATAGGAACTACATTTGCCCTTTTCCAATCTGATGAAATTTCATTTTGTGAAACAGATCTACAAAATATTATGCCAAGTGGAAATGCCGGTTCCTTTTCAGCTTCCCGCAATACCCTAGCATAAATTTCAACAGGTCTTGCTGCCTTGTTTGGCTTTATTTTTTTGATATGCTTGAAAACAACACCACTGCAATATTTGCTGTGACCCTATAATCCAGGCTCCTTCCAGGACAATGCGATCGCAATCCTCTGTTCATGTGGAATGGTCTTGCTGCAACCTGGCATGGCCCAAGTTTTCTTTACAGTAGATTGACTAGCTTCATTAATGAAGGCTTCGTTATTTGGAAATTTTCCGGTTATCCACCATCATCTCACATACTAAAAAACCTCTCATTTGCACTTCCATTTCCTACAAGTTGGCAGCTTTTTGCATTTGGCCTACAACTTGTGAACAGAAATTTGGCCAGTAGTAATGCATTTCTCCTTCGGATTTTCCGACGCTCCTTGATGACTCTCTGCTCCTTCTTTAATCCCTCAACATATCAACATTCTTTGGCAATGGCTGTCTCGCTGCCTTTACCTGTATATGCAAATATATTTACCTATAGGTATACCTGTATTGCAGGCAGTAGGACACACAGTAAATTTGCGCTTTAAGGTAATTTTCTAGTCTTAGAAATTTCCTTTTCCAATGCAATGCTTATGAATGTGAATAACATGATGCGACCACTCAAATTCCTTCTTCAAATGCTTAATTTCAGTTGGCAAGAAACATAAAACCAAAACATGGGGCTTAAAATTGGGGAAAATTGCATACAAATATTGCTCCAATGGAAGCAAAAATGGTAATATAACCGAACCTAACATAACTTAGGCCTCCTGAGCTTTCCTCGCTTCATGGAGGTAAAATGTGTGTAAAACGTGTCTTGTAGATACCTTAAAGTGAACCATGTCGAATAGAGAACAGCACAAATTCGCCGTGAATCCGATCCATTAATACACGAACCTAAATATCTTTTGGCAAAGAGAATAACTGATGAAATCACACCTTCAGCTTGCGGGAAATAGGAGCCGATAATCTAATAGGACAGTTTTGAACACAAAACCTGACTGTGCTTGGAAAATCACGTCGAAACCAACGTAATAGAACAAGCCACGACAATATTCCTATCAGCATTGGCGTAATAAATCAGAGGTATTTGTTGTGCTCCGCCGTCAATGTAAATTCCGCTTAAACTTCTATTAGTTTGGCAGTATAAGAATTCCGTAAAGTTAACGGAAAACCTACGTTTGCTCATGCAAACACTTTCGAGCATTTGGACACAAGCTGGAACGGAATTACGTTTACGGCAAACCTAATCGTAAGACTGATGCAGACGCAATAGGAGCGAGCCCAATAGCTATAGCGTTGTAGCACTGAACCGCCAGCTCTGCAAGTTGCGCACGGAACTCAGTTAGGAGCACACCACTTTTGTACAGGCTCTTGGCACTGCACAAGTCCAAATCCATTTCCTTTGGATATAAAACCACGTCGCTGCATAGTGTCAACAATGAGCTGAACCAGGAACACCAGTTTCTCCGATGGCAGCCTGCGCGATGTACACAACCGCAGGACTTGGCAGGCCACAGCTACCCAGCGGGTGTGGTTCAGCGACACAATCATTGTACTTGCCACACTCGCTGGGACATGGTCACACTGTACCCATTCTTCCAGCTGATGCAATCGCATCTGGTTAAATCTGAGCTGGACCAGTACGTCACTGGCAGTCACTCAACCTTGCCTGGCACAGGAGTGAAATCTACCACTGGGACAGTTTCATCGGCACCGACAGCCGTCCTGCCAATGGGCCCGGCGAACGACTTTCGACCTGCCGTGCTTCCGTCCACCTTAGGGAACTGTTCACGCAAAGGCAGCTCATTCGTTGCTCATCAGCTGGGATGCGAATCAGAGCACAGGTCGCTTGTTCGACCGTTCAAACAGCCGGCATGTCCCGGCGCGTGGCCCGGAGTTTGCACTGGTGCCATCACACCCCAGCACTTTGATGTCGATATCCATCTCACTCGACATAGCCCACAGTTCCAGTAGCGGGTCTGCGGCGCAGCCGGACTGTGGTGTGCTGTGTAGTGTCACATACACGCATCCTGGCTGTGATATTCGGTGGTTTAAGGTATTAGTGGTTTAATGCCTGCAGTGGTTTAGCCTCAAACAAAGTCACCACAGGTAGCATAATTTGACTTTAGAAAGGCCAATAACCTTTCGGAAAAGGACCCCAAAACATCGGGACTGGCTAGCTATATCCATTCAATATCGAAATATCCCCTTTGATGCACGTGTTTTGCTTTGCAACTACCGATACGCACAGTTTTGCGCACACATAACTCAGCATGCCTTCAAGGATGACGTCGTAACTAGGCGACCTGACATGACATGACTAGGGCAATTTTCTTCTTTGAAAGATGCGAAAATGACGGATCATCATATATGCCAACGTTGAGAGCGCTGTCCATGGCCGTTTTCTCGTGGTCCTAGAAGAATATGCAAGAAACGGTGGGAGCTACCCTGATGTAAGCGTACATTCAACGGTATCGTCCATAATTTTCTGACTAGCTAGCCGACTGCGGTCATAGTATCACAGAAAGGTAGAGGGTGCTTTGTTGAAAAAAATGTATGCAGAATATGCTGCTTCGAGGTATATTGATCGATTTAGTCAATGCTTGTCAACTTTCCCCGATAGATGGAAGCACGTCCAACCACAACCTGCAAATTGGCCGGAGACATCAAGCAGTCGTCAGTTCATTTGCGTTTGACCGGTGATTTCTGCGGTTTTCAAGCATGCTCCGTTATATTTTCACCCATGCTGAGCATCTGTGATTGACGATCCACCCTAATACACAGTACACACACCCATGCAATTTTAACTTGCTTCCATTCTGATTCAAGAATGTTACCACTGTGACTCCCTCAAATATTTCTCGCAAGAATGTATTTCTGCTGTGCAATCGAGGTGCTTCAATTCCCATTGCAAAGGACCGGAATGCGAAACAGCATCCGAGAGCCAGCAGAATGCAGCTTACGATGTGTATGTAATGCCGATGTATGTTGTTTTCATTCGCCTGGGTTACACGATTGTTCTAATCAGCTCAGCTATTGAGCCAGTCTATGAGTCTGTCACAGGAGATGCGGGAATCAATACACCGAGAGAGGGAGCTCCCCGGAGAAAATTGTGAATGTCAGGAAAGAGGGAATGGGAACATACAAAACGGGCTGGACGTGACCGTTCTAACGCGCTCCAAGCGCAAAAGGCGGCGGCGAATATTTGGCAAGCTACGCCAAATGTTGAGCTGGTGACGGGAAGTGTAAAATGCACTGTCACTAGCAAATCTAAAAGGGGGCACGACGGCATGTCCCCAAATCGGCGGGAAGAGAGCCAAGCGGTAGCTTGACCACTCCAAACGAGAACTACAGCCAACTACCTCTGATTTCTATGGCTATGTCTTTGCCATGAGTACAGATACGGCAACAATTACGTTTGAAAAAGGCTATGTGATGTACCATGAAGAGTTCTGGGAATTCATGGCAAGATATATGTCTCGAATGCATGGGGACTCCAGAATCTTTAGATCTGTGTTGTCTATAGCTGACCCAGTGTCTGTACAAGAGAAATGAATGTTGATTTCAGAATGATCCATAGATGGGTGGCTTTGGAGCGTTTGTCCGCCCATGGGTGTGTAGGAGCGTTTCGAACGTCCGTCACTGAGGTGCTCATTGTAATGCTCCACGGTAGGCCTTTCAGTTTCTCCGATAGAAAACTAATGCCGGCATGCTTTGAAGATAGGTCTGTACAATACGTTCTTTTTAGTGCATTTATCTTTTATACTATTGATGCATGTGTGGCATAATGTCTCGGCCAAGGCTGGAGGTCTCTCACCGCGCCGGAGGAAAACGTTTCATCTTATTTTCCTTTAAATAATGGTATGCGAGGAAATAATCCGTTCTGTTTCTCACAATTGAAGCTGGAGAGGTTGGACTGGACATATGCGGAGCTATTATGACACGGATCGCGGACCTTCGTTGATATTCTTGTGTCAGGCGATAGGAACATATCGAAAATGAAGATATTGTAATCCAAGATATCCAGACGCATTTGACAGTCAAACAAGTCGTGTTGGAACATGCCAGTCGAGGTGCATCCATCTTTGTCGGGTCAGGGGCAGGATATGTGGCGAGCTACACAAAGCAGACGAGCCGCCACAAGTAACCTGCGTATGACGGGTGACAGGCGCTGCAAGTGAAAAGAGCCGACATGAACCAACACAGAACTGGGACGGGGCGCAGGGCTGGCCACTTGCAGGCTTCACACGCTCAGACTCACTTTGGATGCTTCATTTATTGTGATTGCTGGGAAGCAAGTTTCCGGCCAGACCGGAGCCCCCCCCCCCCACCGGTGGCCTAGATCCGTCGGTGGTCGCTGCCGTGTCGTGCGTACCTTTGCATGCTTTGCCACCTGAGCAGCAGGCGTGTCGGTCGGGCCGGAGGCGTCGGCGGGCGTCGGGACTGCGAGCTGACCCGTCCGCCGAGCGGGAGCAAGCGCGACGCCGCACTGGTTGTCCGCCGTCCGGCGGGCCGGGCCCAGCGCAGTTTCGGCGGCCCACGTGCGATCAGATGCGTCGCTGACGTCACGCGCCGCCACCAATGGGAGGCACGCGGCATCGGATGTGGTCCGCCGGCCGGGCGGGGGTGGAACAACAGGCTCCGACAGGTGACCGTGCACAATGGCGTCCCTGGGATTTGTGCTGGGGCAAGTGGATTTGGAGGGGCGACCTACCGCAATTTCTGAAATGTCCTCGGATTTCGACCATCATTCGAAGTCGCCGGATCGCACCCATAACTCCGCCCATCCTGCTAGGTTTTCTTTTGGTGTCCCTTCACACGTCAAGTGACACTGCTGAGTTTACACCTGCACAAACCACTTTAAAACGGATTTGTTTCGAATGTCGGGCCTTCTAATTCACAACGCTCGGTTGCCACCATGTCAACGTTTGTGTGCGAGTACACCCGCCTTGCGCATTCTGCTTATTCGCCACACTCCGTGCAATTTTATGGTTTCTGCTAGGCATCCTACATTATGCTAATAGCTGCCACATGATGGTCTTGTGCAATATTTGACGTTTGGAATGCTTCGTGTTGGGGTTAGCTGTAACCATTCGATTTATTCAATTATAGTATAAGTACTTTTCTTCCCACATTGTCTGGTGGTAATAAATCAGGATACCCGCTGAGCTTTGACGCACACCATCTCTTGGATTACACATGGTCCCAAATGGCCTACTGAGCCGAGCTTCTAGCTTGGTTTTCTTCTTTTTGGACACCGTACGTTTTTCGTCGTCTACGGACGTGTATTAGAGCGTAAGCCGATTTTTGTTCCGGACCTGGTACATCTCTTAGACACCTACTCTTTTTAAGGGTTCGTTGCGTCTTTTTGTGCAGTAACGATATTCTTAGAGTATCGGCGTGATTTCGAAGATCCCGATGTGTTTATTTCGTGCCCGGTCTCTTTGTTCCTTTTTTAGGAGCATGTCGCTTTTATGGCCCCAGTCTGCTTTTGCCGCCCTCATGAGGTCTCGTGGCCCGGTATTTTGTAAGGTGTTGAGATCGGCTATTAGACCGGGGTCTCATGGCCCCGTTTTCTGTTGTGTTTTTGGAGATCCGGTGCGTTTGTTTGGATTGCAATACAACACCCTATCGCTTTTTTCGATGCTCAATGCGCTTTGGAGGGCCCAAGTGCACTTTCGGCCTCCACTTCTGCACTTAAGGCCATGCTGTGCTTATCTGAGGCTTCTGATGCACCTTTATGGGACCCGGCCCGGTTTCAATTGCTCCAATACGATTTTCCGGGGTTCCGGCGCACCCTTTTGAGCCCAGGCGCTTGGTTCCGTGAGGAAGGGTCTGAACTTGACGATAGTTTTGGGAACCTCTTGCATTTTTGCAAGTCCGGGACCCGGGGGGAATTCTTGGGTATCTGCCGCCATGATTTTGTGTCGTACTACAATCTTTCCAGCTCTGGTATGTTTTTTCCGGGTCCGTACGCGATGTTTGAAGACATCTGGTGCCGTGTTTCGGGCTCCGAAACGGTTTTCTCGGCTCGAACGTTTGTTTTTCGGAATCCCTCTTTATTTTTGAGAGCTCCGGTTTTATTTTTGTTGGATACCGATATGATTTTGGGACCACGCTGTGCTGATATGGGCCATCCATACCAATTGTTCGTGCCCCGATTGGAATTCTTAACAACCTGACCCGACTTTTCGGGCCCGGCGCGAGTTTTCTGGGCCCGCTGTATTTCTTGGGAAAACTACACGAAGTCTTGAGTCACGATTCGAATTTATTTGGCCAAGCGCGATTTTGGGAGATCACGCGGCGATTCTTGGAGTAGCACCATTCTCAGGATGGGGTGGGGTGGGGTGGGGTGGGGGGAAATTTCCAATTTTAGCACGCCACTGCAGCTGCTCAACGAGTTTTTATTCAGTCGATAGTACCCTTCAGAGCAGAAGGTCCCTTCGTAAAACTTTTTTTTTTTTGGGGGGGGGGGGGGGGGGGGGGGGACCTGTTGTAAACGTTTTGGTGCTCGGATCGATAGGATCGGTTCCCTTTGGGTGTTGCTTTGGGGGTGGGGGTCGAGTTCTATTTCTTTACACACACCCTGCGCGACATTTTTGGATCCCAGTATGATCATTCGGGCTACTGGTGGAAATAATATATGTCGGTGTGATTCATTTCTTTTCCGGGGCACGACGCGTTCTTTTTGATGGTCTTTCTCGCTATGTTTCAGGCTTTAGGGTGACGTTTTAGGTAGGAAGTGATTTTGGGGAGGACAACTGCGGCTTTTTTGGTTCCCGCACGACCTGTTGGCTCCCAATGCGATTTTCAAGGGCTGCGACGAGACGTTTGTGGATCTCAGTGTGATTCTTGGCCCCGTTATCATTTGATGGGATCACTAATGCAAGTTTTGGCGGCCTGAACACGTTTTGGGCCCAAACACGTTTTAATGGCTTTTAGCGTAATTGTTGGACTTCAGAGTGATTTGTAATTACTAGATTGACCTTTTGCTTCCCCGGATTCATTTGTGGTAGTACCGATGAAACTGTTGGGGACCCGGTGCAACCCATCGAGCCCCTAACGTAATTTTCAAGACCCTGGGCGTAACTGTTTGGTACTCTGATATACTGCGTGATTTTGAATGTCCCCGGCCCGACATCTTGGACCCCTGTCGTGATTTCCGAGAACCACGGCACGACTTGTTTTGCCCCCAGTGTGATTTTCATGGGCACAGGCACGAGTTTTCGATGCCCCAAACGTGATTTTCAAGGGACACGACCAGATTTTGGGGGTCCCAGCGCTATTTTTAATGGCCTGGCACGATCTTTTGGAACACCAGCGTGACTTTCTGGGGCCGGCCCAACCCATTTTCATGGCTCCAGCAAGATACTTTGGGCACCAGCGTGATTTCCAGGGACCTCGGGCCGACATCCTGAGGTCCCAGTGTGATGCTCTGGGGATCGGCGCACCTTTCTTGGCCCGAACGTTATTTTCCGGGTCCCCGGCCCCACTTTGTGGAGTGAAAGTGGACCCAGGGTCATTTTAGTGTCACGGAGCGATTTTTTAGACCCCAACGTGAGGGGTCGGGAGCCTCGTTGCGAATTCGGACCCAGCGTCAATTGCAGAGGCCACAGCGAGACTTCTGGACCCCCTGAGATTTATTTTTATGGCCCGGTGCGATGTTGGGAGTCCCAGCGATATTTTAGGAGTTTGGTGCAATTTTTCCGAACTGCGGCGCGATTCTTGGGGGCCACACGACTACTCAGGGAGCTGCTCCCTTTTCCTCCCTTCGATATGCCACTGACTGAATCAGCAGTACACCCAGAGGTGTAAGTGACCATCCCTGCCACGCAATTCAAATTTCGGTTTGTAAGGTTGTGATATCCAAATTTTGTGTCGATTTTACCTCTCACAATAAAAATCGCAATATCTGTTTATCATTGAAGAGCGCCACAGCCATTTTCCGTGGGAACGCCCATCCACCTATGTCTTGAAGAACAAGAATGACGGGGGAGACTCACGAACACAAAAGTGGTGTAAGGGGAGTTTAAATTTCAGTTTTTATTCTAGAGTCTGATCGTCCTTCGCCCCAGTTTTCCGGTACGAGTACTTTCAGCCAGGACGTATACAAAGGTGGGGAGGGGGGGGGGGGGGGAGGACACTGGGGAAAGTGTTCCCATGAAAATTGCGCGCCCCCGACACGGAATTGGTGCCCCTCTATGAAGACCCAAGTGTATCCCCACACATTTTTTTTCAGCCAGAGGCACCACTCTGGGAAGAAAAGACGCATATTGGGAGGAATGACGCCCCTTCGAGAAGGTTCGAGTGCACACCCTTTACTTTTTCACAGTACGTCCTAGTGTTTTCGCGTGACAAGTATATGTCTTAATGCCAGGGGCGGTCGACCCATGTAAGGCACTAAGGCAGTGCCTCACCTGAGTATAACTGGGAAGCATTTTGATGTCATTTTCATAAAATGATGCTTTCATCCACTGGAGAATGGCAAACTTGAAAAACCGAGAACAAATATTCATTGGTGACTCATAAATATGGTGAAAATTAAAGTTTATTTACATCTACACCATTTACATCTTAGCTTCCAAACAGCTCTATCACCGGTCGGCAGAGACCAGCGTCTCGCATATATCGTCATATAGCAAGTTTTCGTTTCATAACAAGCGCAGGGTTGGCAGGGACTCTCCAACATTGTTTGGCAATCTGTGACGTCACATGGGTTGGACAATTGCTCAGTCCCATAGGCGCTCCAGTGAAACTTCCGTGCTTTCCACAAGATATTTCCGATCTTAAATACCATCGAAATGGGACAAAACGGGGTTCATTTGAAAGCTTGAAGAAACTTGACCACGAATATGAACCGTACTTCGCCTAACAATAATATTTTTCGCTTGGACCCATGCTGACTGCATTCATATCAAGTGCCGCAGGAATCCCGTGATGCCACTGGTAGTGCCAATATGATGAGACGGGCCAACTGAAGATCACGGCCTGGTAGGAGGGGTAGGAGCAAGTAAGATATAACTGTTGCAGCATAATTCATCCCCACTCGGTGCAAGGGCGTAAACAAGGGTGGGGGTACTGGGGGCACATGCCCCATGGGAAGGTGGTACCCATGTAGCCAGGGAAAGGCGCCAACATTATATTTAGGCTAGCGGCGAAGGCACCTATACTAGTTGGAATACCACGCCCTTATCTCCCATGTGCAGATACGGAACCTTCAGCTGGTTTTCATGATTGCCTTCCATTTTTCATTCATATGCATCCAGACCAGGCGTGATCTTTTTGTATATTTTTGAAGGGCTAGTGCCCCTCGATGTTGGCTCTGTCCACTAAAAATTTAGACTTCTAACACGGGGTACCATGGAGCATGCACACCATCGATGTGGGGCTTCCCATTAACTTCATGTATTTTGCACTGAAGTAATAAATAATAAGATTAACAACAATAATTATTATTATTATACATATACATACATATAATATATCACATACGTACAATATGTGTGTGCATGCCAGCCATTTCTGGTTATGAAATGGAAATATACGAAAACCTCAATGATATGTTATATTTGAAAACTTCACGGAAATTTCGGAAGCATTTGAACACGAGGGACAGGGTTGAAATCCAGTGACTGCGGGACGATGATGATAGGTTTTGCACCTTTCCGTGGCAAATTAAGTTGTTCATACTCATCTTAGCATAAAATAATAATGGGTACTTATATGAAAAATACTGGTCGAAATACGGCGATATATTTTCTGCCTCATCACACTTGGGTGCCACGGACCGCTCCTGCCTAATGCAGGGACTTAGTTAGACTGGAAGAAATTGGACATCATGTTTTGTGCAGCCAACATGTTTGTGATATTTAGAAAACTAACGCTAGGATTGCATATTGTGCTAAAGACACCTCGTGGTCGAATTGTAGGCTAGTTTTTTTTGGAAAGTGGATATTGTCAATATAATTCCACTTCAATGTCATAGGTGGGTATCGGGGCAATACATTGGGGACATATGTTGTGCACTTGGCTTCCACGGAAATCAATAGAAAAATGCGACAAAGGCGCTTGACGCTGATAAGAGCATGCCTTTGAATATTATATAGCCATCCAGTAGTATGGTATAGTTTGAGGACTATCGTCTGAAAACCGTCGGTTGGAAAGTGATGCCTGTCCATCCGCCATTGGCGCCGACTAAGAGACAAAATTGTGTAGCGATGTCAGGAAGTATAGGTCGTTGGGAAGTGGGAGAAGATGGAAACCGACCCGCCCTACAGTAATGGCATGCGGTACAGTATACTTTCCACATGTGTTAAAATGAAACTCACCCGCCCTACAGTAATGTCATGCGGTGCAGTATCATTTCTCAGCTGGCTTAGTTTGTGGAGTATATGAGACTGCCCGAGACCGGGACGTGACAGTCAGACTGACCCGGACCAGGCCGAGGCGTGACGGTTAGACTGGGAAATGGACCAGGCCGGGACGTGTCGGTCAGACTGACCAGGACCAGGCAGGGACGTGACGGTCGGGCTGGATAGGAACAGCTCGGGTCGCTCAGATTAACTTTTGCGGATACCAAACATACACGGGAATAAACTCGCTTGAGCCTCGCTCTCGCCCGTAATTAGTTCATACATTCAGATGTAAAGCGATTCCTTTCATAACCTATGTGCTTACCGAACAGCGCGCATTAGCATGGGCTCAGTACTACCAATGACATGCTCGGTAAAACACATCGTACCGGTTCATCAGTTTCTACACTTCAAAGCTGGTTGTCCCTAGTGCCTAATTAGAAACTACAGTTGGGAACTTGACTCAACGTCCCGTGCGGCGACTGTAGTTCATAAGCACAGTGGAGAATGCGAGAAAAAATCAGGTATGTGCTGAGGTATGCCGGCAACTTGCAGTTGCCCGCGGCGCAGACGACTCAAGCTCAGTTCCCACCAAGTCAATGCAAGGTGGAGGAGGTTGGGAATTTATTAGCACTGACTGAAGTGGACGTGTGCCTTAATAGCTAATGCGCTTCATATCTCTAGCAGCAAAATTGCATCCGATACATGACCAACTAAACATCAGCTGTGTCAAGTATTCTTAATTTTTTAGAAAGACAATGTGTTTGGAGTGTTTGTAGCACGAGCATTTAAAGCCCCTCTGCCATCACAATGTCACGTCACCACCCACGATTAATAAACAAAAAAGGGGACAAATCTCGTGCTCTGCTCGTTCATGCCACGCACGCAGAACCACCCGGCTCAACTGTTTTCATATTTATGAATAGGACATCGTCATTGTACAATGTCGCGTGCTATCAACAACGGATTAACGCGGACGTAGGTCGCTATTCTTGCTCTGCACCCCATCGCCATGCTGCCACTGCGTGTGTGATGCCAGAGGGGCGGCCGATCGGTGTTTGTACAGTCATTACTGTGACGTCCCACCGGCTCAGTTAACAGTTCTGCTGTTTCGAAGACCGAGATAATTTCACACCGTCTAGGGCAGTTTTACTGGAGCTCTTGTGCCCAACTTTTCTACTCAGACTCCTTAGCTGAAATGGGATGCATTCCAAACGAGGACAGGGGTCAATGAGGAGGATAGCAAACTCATCTCATCTTGAATTTCATCTCCTAACCTTGAACGTAATCTCATCCCCACGATACTTCTTTTTCTGAGACACCTCTATGCATTCATGGATTCCACGTAAAGGTTGCTGAGTTTTCCAAACAGAGTCCGACGAGCTCGATGCCACCAAATTACTGCAAGCGCTCTTCTATGGCGCTTTCTCAGAAGTGTATACAATCAGCAAGATATCGACTGGTTAGTGAAGCGAGAGTTGCAGGCCACGTGAAGCAGGTGTTTTTCCCTGTCAGAGAGCCGTTCGCCGTGCCAACCCATCGAATACAACAGCCGCTTGAAAGGATGCCTTGAGATGCGTGATGCGGGCTTACTTCGGTCTCGAATCCGATCATGGCGCGCGCCGAAGACGATTCTGCTGTTGTACTGCTGCGTTCGCTAATGGACAGTCGCCTGGAACCAGATAACTGCAGACGGCTCCAGTCCAGCAGGATTCGAAGCAGCGCGTCTGTTCCTGACCGATTCGGCATGTTGAGAACATGGGAGAGTGCCAGCACGCCGTGCACGCTCTGGGCACGGCCTTTTTCCCGGAATCAAGCCCAGATACTTTGCTTTGCGTTCTCGGACTAAATAACACGTGCCGATAGGTGCAAAAATAGCATCATGCAAACCAGTGTACAGCATTCAAGCCAGCTGGACGCCAATCATTTTGTATTTTTGGTACGCAGGGTAACATAATGGCCAATAGCCTGTGTCGAGAATTGTCAAAGTGGTGTTATCAAAAACGGCTACTGCTTTTATTTTGCCTTCATATGTGGCTAACAATTTGGCATGAAAATTAGATCGCTTGGCCATCGACATTTTTTTTGCAAAATGCGTTTAGAAAGAACTCTGTTTTCGGCGTTCGGCGCCATATTGGTTGTGAGAACTAATCCAGATAAGTAGGTTAAATAGTATCTCATTTTGATCGCCTCAACGAGCGGAGTCGATTTATGAAAGCAATATTGTCGAAAAATCGATAGTTAAGAAAATATCGGTTATCATATGTCTTCTAGTTCACCAGCAAATGTCCATTTCGGGGCATACAGGGAACTCTGAGGCTTAAGCAAGTAAGAATCATAATACAGCCGCGGTTTCTACACGTAATCATTTGAAGACTTCAGCACCATTCACTGGGCATATAAATATGTACAGGCAAAACTTCATATTTATTCGCTGCTTGAGCTACATAGCAGCATGGTTGACGGAGGCTGCTTTGTACGCATGTGCACCACATACGAAATACCTACCTGTTCGTTGCATGTTGAGACATTTAGATAACCTTTCCACATCACGTTCAGACGAAAATCAGATACGTTGGTGATAACAATGATTAAAATTCGCCGTGATTATTGAAATTCGCCGTGATCACCATGGGACCATCGATGCCTTTTTTCCCAAAGGGACACATGTCAGACATCAATCAATGAACACTGATATATCCAAGGCAAACATCGCGCGAAGGTGCGGAGCACGACTGACTGGACGGCATAAAGCATTCCAGTCCTATCTTTAATGGAACTCACAGTCGTTTTAGGATATTCTCCACGTCCCTCTTAGTTGCTAACACGGGCAAAAGCTGCTGGTGCATGTAGCCAGCCCGGATGTAGCCGTCCCTCCTCTCCTTCCCGTACACGGCTTTTGCAGCTAGCAACACCTGTTTCACGAATCGTTCAACTGACTGACCGTGCACGGGAAACTGTGGAACTGACATTGGCATGTTCACACAGCCATCAAGTTCGGAGCTTGGCATGTGGCACGTGAGGGCCGGTTCGAAGGCGCCGTCCCAGAATATCAACTCCTGCGAACTATCCGCGGTCTCATTTAGTCTCTGAGATCTCCTGGCACGGACGATGGTGAGCATCTTAGGAGCATCTTGGTGAGCATCTTAGGAGCATCTTGGTGAGCATCTTAGCAGATGGTGAGCATCACAGCATAAACGTTTCCACATATGTTGAAAGCGTGAGGAACAATAACACACTATTTTTAACTTTCCCTGAAGAGAAGAATAAGCTCAAGACTTTCCTGGGTGAAATGCAGTGGGAAAAATAATTGTCAAGTTCAAGTCAAGTTCGGAGGTGTGTTCCGGCATTCAAAAGATCGGCGGAAATGAAATTATCTCGAGACTGTTCGGCAGGAAATGTTAAAAGTTCTTAGCTTCTACAATTTTAACCTAACAAAAAGTTTAGTGTAGGGCCACTGGAGGTAGATAGTGAAATAGTGGTTGAGGATTGTGATGCAGTCGAGTCCAAGTAATTCTCATTAGTTTTCATAAAATAGGACTCAAGTACACGTGAAAGCACCGAAGGCTTACGCTATGGCAGGGGTAAGTTTGAAAATCCTGCAAAAACTACAGAAGGTGGAGAAAGCCACTTGCAGATAATAAAACAAAAATACTGCAGGACGTGATGACATATATGCTGGACTTTAGTTGAGTCACCTAGGCTTTCGCAGTTTCTCTAGGCGTCATTTTCAGGCAATCTATAGAGTATTCTGAGGTACCGAAGATTCGCGCAATCCAAATGTTGTACCAATGTTCAGAAAGGGCAATACAAACTGTGCGGGAAATTAGAGACAGTCAGCTTAACTTCACTAGTTCGTAAGGTGCTGGTAAAATCATCCAGGAGAATGTTCAGGTTCATCTTTACAGGAATAATCTTCTGAGGGATATTCATCATGGATTTCGAATTGGGGGATCTTGCTTAAATAACCTCGTGGCATTCATGGAATATGTAAATAGGGAACCTGACAATAGAAATATCATAGATGTAGTTACTTAGACTTTAGCAAAGCTTTTGATGAAGCTACACGCAATCGTCTGATTAATCAGCTGGTATTGATAGAAAAGTTCTACGCTGGATTGAAGCATGGTTAAGGGCGAGGAACCAAAGAGCAACATTATATGAATGTAAATCGGAATGGAAGGATGTTCTCAGCGGAGTGCCACAGGGCTCCGTTCTAGGTCCACTTCTCTCTATCATCTTTATGAACAACAATGAGGTCGAGCTGAAAGATAGGGTGTTTAAATTTGATGATGGCATTAAGCTGGTAGGAAGGCTAGTAATAGTGATGAATCGAGTGATATTCAACTAGACTTGGATGACCAAAACAATGGGCTTGTGAATATAAAATATCTTTGAACCATTACATGTGTATGGTTATGGATCTGGGCTCTGAAGGTGAGACATTTGGATATACAAAGGGAGGTAGTGGATTGGAATTAATTGAAGAAGGCAAGTATTCAGTTGCGTTAGTTTCTGGTACCCTTAAAGCACAACATTATGATCCAGCTAGGAACAGGGCAATGTTAATTATAATGCTGGGGATCAATAATGGATGTGTGAAATATATACAAGTGAGGAAGTTATTAAAATACGTACTAGCCTATGTGCGGCCCCCACCTGGAATATTGTGCACAGGCATGAAACCCTTACTTAGAAATATGTATACGGATGCTGGAAAGAGTGCAGCGCAAAGCAAAGCTACAAGCGCAAAGTGGTCCATAAAATGCATTACTAATGTGGAAGATCAATGCCAATCTAATGATGCTCTTCTACTTAGGGTATCACGTAGGGGACATCAATTCAAGTTAAGGAACTTGAACTTCAAGTCATTCAAACTTGAACTCCAAGGAACTTGAACCTCAAGGAACTTGAACAAGTTAAGGAACTTCAAGTCAGGGCGGAAGACAGATTGAGCATCTTGAGCCGATTTAAAAACATCGGGTTTTCAATCAAAGGGGGATTGATCAATGGAATGTGCTGCCAGGTCAGGTGGAGGAGAATCCCCCGTTGAACGTGTTCAGACGTAGGATGGACTAATTATTTAGGTCCAATAAACGCATTTTGGAATTATAATATGTGCAGTGGGTAGGTGGGAAATTGGATGAATGCAGTGGGGTTGATACAGGTGAGCTACGCATATGTTACCCGAAATCACGCGAGGGCTACGTGCTACGTGCTATGGACTACGATCACGCATGTGGTACACGATCATGCATGTGTTACGCTAGATCGATCAAGTGTGGGTAAACGGGGCTAAATATGCTAGGGCAGATAGCCGACTTCGAACTTCAGATGTATTATTGACTAGTTTGCCTCATTACCTTTTTTCTAGACTTATACTATTTTCCTCCTATAGGCTCAATGCAGATGGGTCCCTGTGTATCTTATTAAGCCTTAACACTTTGTGACTTTATAACTTTATGACTTTGAAACCCGGAAATCCTGACGTAGGTAGCGGAAATACTTTTGTTCTCGAAATGTAGTCCACGAGTTTGCTGGGTTGGCATTATGAAACAGGCTGCTATGATAAGCAGAATTTAATGTGTGAACTCTGACCTCACTTCCCGATCTGCGAAGTCCCGCTCACCGGCAGAATGCCAACCGAAAGCTTCACGTGCCGCCAATGCAACGACACCACGGCTGCCCAGTTGCCGCGCCCACGCCTCATCGGGCCGGTCACCAGTTGACCCTCTCAACAGGAAACTACATTTCATTGCGTGAAGTAACTCGAAATATGTCTCATCAGGGCAGGAGAGGCCAATGTGTCCGACGCTATAGCCGGATGAGCTATCGGGGCGGCAACATGAATCGAAACCCTGCCAACCATAACCAGCAAGCGACGGTACCCAGACAGCAGGCGACGGCGATGGACAGTTCTCCAGCCACCCGCTGGAAGCCTCCTAAACACCCCATCAGCGCCGCATAGGCCCGCCGACGGCCGCCACCGCGGCCACTCCGGCGGCGACGCTCTGCGGTCAGTGGCGGCCGTTACCGGGTGGAGGCGCGCTGATGTGGCACATGAAAGTCAAGCCGCCTCTGGCGGCCGCGATCGCCGGGTCGGATTACCGGAGCGGCAGCGCCGGCCGGCCGACAATGCCTGACCGTCGGCCGGCCGTCAGTCGTCGCCGACGGGGCGTCCGCCGGTCATCGGCCGCCCGGTGGCCTCCTCGCCGTCCCGCTCTGCGCCGGACTGCAGCCCGACCCGCGGCCGGCCAGAGTGACGTCACACTGGCGAGAGCAACGTCACTCTGGCGAGAGTGACGTCACACTGGCGAGAGTGACGTCACACTAGTGAGAGTGACGTCACACTGGCGAGAGTGACGTCACACTAGTGAGAGTGACGTCACACTGGCGAGAGTGGCGTCACACTAGCGAGAGTGGCGTCACACTGGCGAGAGTACCGTCACAATGGCGAGAGTGACGTCACACTGGCGAGAGTAGCGTCACACTAGCGAGAGTGACGCCACTCTGGTGAGAGTGGCGTCACACTGGTGAGAGTGGCGTCACACTGGCGATACACAGCCGAGGCGGTCGTCACAGTCGTGTGGTAGACACTGGTAGCAACCGACTGGAGAATGCGGGAATCCACTAAGCTAAGCAATTCCTGCACTGAAACTACTTGGCGATCTTGTTTTTCAGGTGAAATATATTATAAACAGAATGAAGTTGTGATTAAAAAGGCCAACGCGAATTCCGGGGAGAGTTTCACGGGAGATCCTCCGACAGAGGAATGGCAACGTCTTACGGGATGGTCCTGGCACAAACTGTGTTCAATATATGCTACAATAGCACACGGAACAGCTCCAACTTATAGTATTACACTTTGTAGCAGGTACAGAACAGAAACTGATTACCAGATCACTAGCTACGATATCAGATACTATCTAATGCTAGAAACAAATTACATTTGTCGCAGTCTCAGTGCTACATCAAAACTCAGATTTGATATCGGTACGAATGCTCGCTTATTATAACAAACGGAGCGGACAGGATACAATGTTCACGACATAGATGGTCACGGACTGGACACGGATTGGCTCTCCCAGGTTGTGTGTGAAATTGTGCGCTCCATAAAACATTTCTCGCTTCGTATGAAAATGTACGTTCTATAGAACATTTTCCTTACTTTGACGTTCTAAGTACATAGTGTACAACGATAAAATGATCAGGATAGTTGATGTTGATGATCTGTAGCTATCGTGTACAGACATTCGCATACTCTAGGTTTAGGCGAAGAGTGGTGCGCGATGCACTTTGCGACTATGTTGTGTGTCGATCCTAGTATTGCCACGCATGTCCAGTGTCCTGGATGGGCGGCAGGTTCACTGACTGTGCGGGCAGCACCGGGGTCTGATATGCATGGATTATTGTTTCCGGCCATTGTTTAAGTGATGTCTGCTGTTTGCTTGTTGCATTGCGACGGTACATAATATGCGAATTTACGTGCACAAACAGGTCAGCATGACTGACTTCTGGACTTAGTTAGGCCGGCTATTGGGATTGGGAACGAAAATCACATGCCACGCTCGAGTGTGGCTGCTACGGTGACCTGCATCACTACTCATCAATCAGTCCGGGCGAGATTCAACTAAAGCTAGCAACTCATCCAGAACAAACAGAAATGACCACCTTGATGAAGCTATAAACTGAGACAGTTCCTCTTTTAATCTCTCTTTTACTATTCGATGTTGAGACTGGCTAAATGACATTGGGTTTTGCACAGATAAATTGAAGATAACTTTTCCGGAGAGACACGACTAATTTAGAATACCGCGGCCAGGGTCCGGGCATCCAGTCGGCGCTGTCTATCACGAGCGTGAACACTCGCACCGATTACCAGCACATGCTCTGAACGGCCGAAACACTGTCCAAGCAATACGTAGCCCAAGCAATCGTCCAAGTTCTGCTGTCAACTGAGAGCTTCCCCATTGGACTAGTGTCACTGAGCATGCATGGGTCTGCTCTTTGTCGGAGATGTTCGTCGGCCGTGAGGCTGTTGTCAGGCTGCTCCTAATTAGGCACCCCCGCCAGTCAAATACCGCATCATTGCCGGGACCGCTGACAATCTGCTACTGCCAGCAACTGAAAAACAGCCACTTCGCCGTCAAGTTCGCCAGAGGACAGTTTGACACGGCGACACACATCGATGGGAGAAGATGCACTCATCGGAATAGGGATACAGTCAAGGAGAGAGACAATTTTCAAAACGCTTCGTTCCAAGCAGTGTCATGAGGATGACATTGCTACAGTAAAATGAGTAGGAATACGGCATAGGGGGAGGCGGACATTCTCGAAACCCTTTGTTCCACACAGCGCCATGAGGATGACGTTGCTGTTCTCCAAATCGGCGAGGGAACGTTGTCTTCCTGCGTGCTGGTTGTACGCTTATCCATGCAGCTTACTAACCCAGTAAGAAATGGATCGACAAATAAAGGTGGATAATAATGTCACCATTGAAGGCACTTGAAAAGTTGCACCAAGGGAAGCTTGAGCTTGTTCTGCCATCTTATCGACGTTTCGCTTCTTTCGGGTAAACTTGTTGCATTTTGTTACTTTTGCGGCAAGTCGTAGACATTATTTGCTAACTGTCTCCACATTAGACATACTTAACATGTCTTAAATCTATACGATGCTAATAATTACCGAACATAGTATATTAAATGAATCAAATCTATAAGATCGTTCTGATTTGTGTTCACCTTAATGCGTGGCTAAACACGATTACTTCGACCCTTTCATGCATGCATCTCTAATGCAAGTATCTCTAAATGTTTGACTAACATATGTTAAGACTCTTCTTCAAGTGATTGGAGAAAGTAGACTTTAGTTGACCCGCGCCGTCTTTCCGGTCAGATCCTCACAACACAAATCTTTTTTGAAATTTCAAAATTTTAAGTTTTCTTTCATTTTCATTTTCTAATGGGTAAAGCAGACCAAGAAACGTTGTTGGAAGTCATCTTACCCTAATAAAAATACTTACTTGAGCCAGAATCTTCGATTTGAACTCTAATAGGCAAATATGCAAAACTAATAATTAGTCAAAAACGAAAAAATGGAACATTCCTCCGGTACGTTTTGTTGCATCCTTCAAGATAAGCAAACGCTGAAAGTTTCAATCAAATATCTCTATCTGTTAAAGCGTGACGACTGGTTGAACGTTTTTGGAGGTTACCTCACTTGACCTTGACTAATTCGTTGACCCTAGATGACCTGACTTCAAAATTAAAAAAAACATGCCAAATTGATGTGCTAAAAGGTATGCCAAATTTTGTCGCGCTGCCACGCACCGTTCGTTCACTATCCAGGATAAACCTGAGGGGGGGCGGTTGAAAACCCCCCAGAGATGGGACGGGTTAACGAGTCCCTTATTAGGCATACTCATCCAAGGCTACCGTTGAGTGAAAATGCCATGCTTTGGTATTTTGGCCTTCCCATTCAGTGTTACTATGCTTTGAAATGTATTGACAATGGGTATCTTCAAGGAAGTTAATAGGATTTTCTGACATAATTGTTGCGTCACATTTTACTTGAGATAAATCCCTGGCGTTTCTCGTTAGCGAATATTGGATTCGTTTACGCTCCCTTATCCATTTCCTTGCGTTTTGTATGTGTAGTTTCGACAACCGATTTAGCTTCCGCGGAATTTTAATAAAACAACATCGGTTCAGCACTCTCTCGATGTATTTTTAGGGGAGGGCTCTCATGACAAAGATACTTGTACTTTTGATGCACATGCGCCAATATGCGGCATAGCTTTCACGGAGACCATTGTGAATACGCCATATTCTTCAGCACAAGGCATTTGTAAGCAGTAATATGATGCACGCATTAATTGTTAGTTTTCAGCTACATCGCACGCCCATTGAATGCAACGGGAGTGCAGGGTGCGGAGATTTTGCCCGAGATAGAGACATGCTAGTCATATAATTGGATTCCTTAAGGTTCAATGATATGACAATAGACGAGTGGAACGAACAGTCCACAGTAGGCTGCAGATACTCAAAAAGCACACTTACCAATCTCATTATCAGTATATGATGTTTCCTCTCCTTCTCATTCATTTTCTGTCATTACATGTTACCAAGTGCTGACCTGACGAGATTTGCTCTTATTTCATTAGCATACGCTTATCACTTGTGACAGGTGTTATCAGCAACATATCGGCATATCTCATAATATATGGGCTTGTTTATCAAACTTAGAAAGGTATGCAATCCGCATAGCAAGGCCTTGCTATGCATTTTGTCTCAGGAGTACGTCCGTAGTTCAAAATGTCTGAAAGCAAACGGAAGGTGAGAATATTTCATTATATTTTGAAAGAAGATAAAAAGACGAACAATAATTTTGCTTCACAAATCTAGCAGGTTGTGATATTTGCTAGACGAAATACTAAGCCAGAGTTGTCATTGCACAGGATAGATTTTCATTTCTGGCACCAGATGATCTACTTTTGAAGGACTCACTCCCATCATTTGCTGCTGCCGAACCCATCCCAAAGCTTCCCCATTGATGGCGTTATGGTATAGACGGGCACACTGGAATGGGAATATGGTGACGCAGGGTAGGATATTGTCTATTGTGTTTATTGTCCATGAGACATATTTTAAGTGTAGAACGCGTTTAATTGCAGGACACGTATAATTGTAGGGCACTATTTATAAGTGTAAAATGTCGCACGGACAAAAACAATAGAAGTGAGGTGAAAGCTTAAAAACTGCAAAGAAGTATCAGTGAAAAGATAAAACAAAATAAAATGGAAATAAGTGAAAAGAAAAGGTCAACTTAACAACTCTAGGATGCAACAAAAATAAATACACAAGTCTAATAAACAGCATGGAAAAAGTACAAAGGTCAATTGGTGAAATAAAAACATGGGCAAAAGCGAGAGGGACAAAACGTCAAAGGTGAAAGTTCGAAAAGGGAAAGTCGTACGGAACGAATAGAAATTCCGCGCCAATTTCATTTGTCTAGTACAGGCGATGTCCGGGATCTGAAGGGGCGGAATATACTCCTCTCCCACTGGCGCACGCTTGGCCAGGGGCACTCCGGAGTGGATCGTGTTTAACAGCTGCGGAAAATGCATTGCCAGGCTCCAAGCCTAACATTGAATTCCTTGAGGAACGGTTTCCTTGAGGTCGGACGTTACCAAGGGTTTTGTGTTCGCGATACCCCAGAACCCTTATTGCCATCTTTTACAAATATTTTTCCCTGTAGAATTAAAAACACTTACAAACCTGTATTTATGTAAGTACATCACCAATCTGCTTTGCTGCATAGATATGCTTTCTGCGATGGGATCCGACTTCAGTTCCGACTGGGTTTCGGTATCAGATCTGATTTCACATCCGACTCCGGCTCAGATTTCGACCACGGCTTAAGCCCCGACTCCGGGTCAAATTCGTGCCACAGTTCTGGATTCCACAAGTCTGAATCATCTGAACGTAGTTCCGTCTCCTGCCCCTGCCCCGGCCCCTGCCCCAGATCCCACTCTGGCCCCGGCCCTGGCCCCGGCCCCGGGTCCGGCTCCGGCTCTGGCTACGAGTCTCGCTGCGGATGACGAATCGTCGGCAGGCCGGCGTCGGCGCTGACTGAAGTGAAGACGGACGGCTGAGGCTGAGGCGTCGGAGGAGCGTCTCAGGTGTGTACTGGCGAGACCCACGAGACTGATATTGGCCGGCCTCTCTGCACTCTGATGTGTTCCCCCAGAGTACCAACGAGTTAAATCTGAGGAGAGCACCAAAGCTGGCTAGCGTGCTCACCCCCTCTATTTCCGACTGTGTTTGCATGGGGAGGGGCTGTCACGGCAGGGTCTGTCTGCGTTCTGGGCTGCTGCCGGCGGTTCCAGTCACGGCCGGCAATCCGAATATCGCGGCTGACGTCAAGCTGTTGCACTGGGTAGAATTGAGCTGGCGCACCATGGAGGACAACACTGATGCACTGGTGGTGTTCCAACTGGTGGGAAGGACTCAATTGCACTGGTAGAGACCTCACTGGTGCACTGATGGTGACCTAGTTGGTGTGGATGAAATACCTGGTGCATTGGTGGTGACCGAACTTGTGGGATGACCTTACTTGTGCATCGAGGTGACCTGACACGGTGCACTTGGACAAAACTGAATCGGTGGGTCGGAGATGATGGGCATGGCTCACTGGAGGACCTCCATCGGTGAACTAGCAAGAATTGCGCTGGTGCACTTGTTGAATGAAGCCGCACACTCATACACCAAATTGAGAGGCGGAATGGGACCCATCGTTGACATGCGACGGAATTGGCGCATCAGAAGAAACAACTTCTAATAGCAGTTCGATTGTTTGTTTGTTTATTGGTTGGTTCACGACACACTTTATGCACATTCACGGCTAATGGCGCCGCCCACACTGTTTCGCCGGTGGCCCGCGGGAATGGGAAATGTCCTGAGTGGCGCTAGAGTCGAACCCGGGACCTTTGGTACCCATAGCCCGACACCTTAACCACTCGGCCATCCCCGCCCCTGATAGCAGTTCGATCCACTAGGAGGATCGAACCGACATACTGGGCCACAAAAAGACGGCAATTGTATAAATACCATCCCAAGCACTCGGCACATAGGAGCTTCTCATACATTGCCGAATGGTGAGCTTACTGCTCCTAAAACAGAACACGACGAAACAGCACTCTGATATCAGAAGCTGGCGTCCCTCGAACAAACTTAGAAATAACACCTTTGCTTTGCATGTTTTTGCATCTAAAGTACGCCATATTTTGGGATTCAGCAACAGTTATGGCTTTAAGTCCAGCAAATCTGCGAGGATATTGAACATAAATCAAATACAACTGCAGAGCGGAATAAAATGGCCCATGCAAATATAGCTGTGGGAAATACAATCCATCCTTCATTCAATGACAGAATGTATACCTGGAGAAAAACTAACCTGATATTATATACATATTTATGACGGGATGTACCCGTATCGGTGTGCTTGATGCATATTGCCTCTAGGGCAATAAATCATTGTTGTGTGTGGTTGCGAGTAACATTTTAGCCTTCTCGACCAGTAATTTCCTTGTTAGAACTGTGTGTGGTGTTTGTGCATGTGAGAGAGTGCCTCGCCGTTTTGTGAGTGCCAGAGTCTTCGTCTGAGTGAGACTGAGACTTCGAATGGCATGAGATGGGGTAGCATATAGTTTACTTTTTGAACAATGCATACACTTGTTACTTACTTTCTTCTTTTTACTAAAATAAACAAGGTTTCACAACCAAGTTTACTTCAGTCCCTTGGGAAGTAGATAACACATTGCTTTGCTAAATTGGTAGTATTAACCATTTGTCATATGTTGACGATGAGGCTCTTCTTTTATGTAGCCATGTGGCCTCCAGCAACTCCTGAACTTTTGCGGATACGATGCAGAAAAGCATGGTATAATTTACAACACGAAAGGCACAGTATGCATTCTCTGATATATTCTCGCATGTATCACTATTTTTCCTGCCTATGCTGACGCGATGCAATAGTACGCTGCTACGTGTAAATAAGCACAGGCCTCTCGCATAGGCGCATCATAACCAATCAATTCGACTCACTCTAAAAGGTAAATAAATAACCTCAGGTATCTCTGCGTAATTAATTATGACTCGAATTCGGCTTGCGACGATGCATCGATGCGTGAACAACTTACCGCTTGCTTGCTGCAGAACCAATTCCTTGATGAAAAATTGTCAATGTGCTCGTATCATGTGAAACGACACTTGTATCTTGCATGCTGCTCAATCATCTACCAGTTGGTTGGTTATTGGTTTTACGACACATCGACCGTTGAGTCATGTAGTGTCGCCAATCTCTCACACCGATTGGTCGCGGGCGAAGAGTAGCGACAAGTGAGACTCGAACCCACAACCTTTCGATTGTGAGACGAGCAACTTACCCCTAGGCTACTCGTCCCCACAATCATCTACCACTTGTGCATCTACCACGAATTACATCTGTGGCATTCATACCCTGCCGCACTATGGTAGAAGTTCAAGGAGTGTTAGCAATGCTAATATAATGTTATTACATACATTCTGTAGCGCATCAAATATTTTTGCTCCGGAGCGTATTGCCAATTTTGATGCAACTACAGAATGGCCTCTTGGGGATTCCTGAAACGTATAAACGCGTTGAAGAAGGGGATTTTGAACGTAGAGAGCGATAGTGATCGTCGATGCATATCCCGCATATGGGATGCCTGGTGGACTGCATCATGCTGAAGATGAAAATTGAGGTTTGGTGTTTGACGATGCGTATGTGGGCATGAGTTTTGTTAGTGCATATGTAGACGGATTCGGCGTCTGCAAATACTGTTTTCTGCCTCTGCCTCTGCCTCTCTCTCTCTCTCTCTCTCTCTCTCTCTCTCTCTCTCTCTCTCTTGTTTTACAACCATTTTGGTAGAATCCATCCATACCAACTTCGACACAACTTACGCTGGTGTCTTCTCCGTCCATTACTAAGCTGCGCGGTGAGGACCTCATGATTAGTCTCTTCAGGTCCCTTGGAGCTCTCGATTATATAGATAATAAGGTCACCGATCTACAGTTGAAGTTGCAGTGTATACTCTGTACAAAATTCAGAGTGAACGGCACAGCGTCATATTGACTCAGACATTCTCCTGCATCTACTGCAGTTTCACCGAGGCTCTGCCTGCGTCTCCAAGGAAGATCCCAGTCTACATCGAACGTTTATTTCCTCGAGGCTTGTGCCTGACATTTCGGCCTTGGAGTATTTCAGTTTACATAATGTGCATCCCTCTTTTCACAGTTTAAGTTATGGACATGGATATGGGAAAGAAGTAATGAGACTGCTAGGTAGGTGCCTGTTCTCGATGTGTGTTTTGCCAAAATGGACAACTGAAACCTATAGGACACAAGGAGAAGAAGTGGGCTGTGGTAGTGAGGATTATCAGTAGCAATGCTATACTGATACCCTAGCAATGAAATGTGTGTGTTTTTTTTTAACTGCGGTCTGCTATTTTCGCTCCACCAGTTGGCAAAGCGCCGATCGTGCATCGTGACAGTGTAGCGCGCAGGTCTCTCTGGGACGGCCATTTGGAAAATCAGACGATGGCGAACTGCCAGCAGTCACGCGAGCTCGGCTGATTATTTCTGCACACTCTGAAAATGCGGCGGTCGCATCGCTGTGCAATCCTGATGCATGTGCGACAGTGAACCCGCTTCGGCTTGTTTCCTGTCAGTTGCCTTCCATCGCTGGGAAGGCTCACGTTGGGATTCGCGTCAGTGAGCGCTTGATTGGTTCTTCTCGTGGTGCTGTGATTTCACGGTGAAGCGCCATTCTGGTCCCCCAACGTGGTCAGATGTGCACGCAGTCGGAACGATCGAAGCAATGCGACTTCCTGCGCACTGCACGTGTGTCGGAAGGTCACAGTCTCCGGAGAGGATCGCTGCCTCTGGCGGGAGCATTCTTGGGACTGACCACACAACTGAGCCCTTGTATGACCCCAGGATGGCCAGTGCCGCGCAAAGCTTCTAGCAACGCGCGGTCAGTACGTGCTCGTGTAAGATATTGCGAGCTAGCACGCCGCAGGAAGACACCGCTCTACGAAGTCCTTTCCAGTAGATCAGGCGACACGCAAGGACAGTAAGCTCTCCAGGGATTTTACTGCCGGCAGTTTCCAAATGTGTTGTTGCTGAATCATGTGCCTTGCTACGTCAAAGGCGCGCATCACAAAGCAAATGCGTGCTCTCGAGATGATTGATTATAACGTGCAATCTGGTGACCCAAACTGGATTGCAGTACACAATCCAGTTTTCAATCAAAAGACAGATACTATTGCAATCGCAATCCAACCAAATTGTAGTTATTAAGAAATGTAGCTGTTGGCTGAGACCAATTAATTTAAGGGTGAATTATTAAACCTGGATGCTAATTGTCACTAAGAGACACCGAATAGTTTTGCGGAGTAGCCCTATAGAATACCAATTCCTAAAGTCAGGATTAACTGCTCCAATCCGACCGGAACCAAGGTTTTGTTGGTGCTGTCGCCAACAAGTGATCTGTATCCCGTGAGAAACATTTCACCATGGGTAGTATGGCTGTACTTTTTCTCGTCAAGCCAAGCCTGATCAGGCTGCAGTCCACCAATGCAACCGCCTTTGATATATTGACCACAACTGGTATAGGATGGCCCTCTTGTGTGGCCTTATCTGTCCCCATATTTGAGAGGTGTCCTCCCCGCCACGGAGTAGGCTGAAGTGCGCCTCCAGTGTGCGCTATGCACGATGTTCCTCCACCACACTTGACCAGATCTGATGGCGATTTACCCACTGGTGACATCGTTTAATATCTGTGCAGCACGCACAGACATACCATGTACGGCACCAGTTCTTCCTGCCCTTTGCCATTGCCCTCTTCTGCACCTGCAGTAGGTCTCCATTAATTTCGTCCCTATAGAACAGCAACAGAAAGCATTGCACTTTGCTGCACTTTCGCCCTCCTATGCTTTAATTCACACTTGATAGCTCAACATTTTCCAAGGTCGATATTTTCCCGAGTTTGATCTCCGATTGGCTTTCCATGATCTCCGATCACAGCACACTAAGACTCGGACGAATGCCGTGCCGGACTATACTTCGGGAGCAAAGGTGGTCGACGATGTAATTTTCAAGGTAGACGAGACAGGCCTTTGAAGTGTTGCCGGTGGTATAATCTTCAAGGCAGACGAGACAGGCATTGAGGTGTCGTCGGGAATATAACCTTCAAGACAGGCGAAACATGCGTAGAGGAGTTGTTGATTACAGAACCTTACCTTACCTTGCCAGGCTGAGGTCCACCTGATCCTCGAATTTCGTCCGATGCGTTCTTTTCAAGTTTCGAGGTGGTCTGAATAATTTGGTGTGGTAGGTGGCGTCCGTGCTGAGCCTAATCGCGATTGCATAGTGACACTCAGCCAGGGGTCGTCTGAGACTGACCAGTCGTTAGCTAATGAGACTGACTAGTCGATTAGCGACCGTAATCGTTGGGAGCAGCACGCTAAATCGATGCAACTGTCCGAGCCTCCTACGGACGGGTTGTGGCGGATGGAATCAATGCAACTCTCCGACCCTCCCGAGGTCGGTATATGACGGGTGGTGCCCCAGTGTTTAGAAGTTCTAAGTTGTGGCATTAGGACAGACTGGTGGATTTCGCGGCCTCTAGGGTCCGTCTGGCCGCTTCCCCAGGAGGCTGGTTAGCGTGTAGCTTTGCCATAACGCGAATTGTTAAAGGGGCTTTAAGTAGCAAGTCGTTCAGCTTAGTGGTACGTGTTTCAGGTAACAGTGTCTTGACAATGGACGATTTTGAGGCTGACTGCCACGTATTTCAAGGGGAACGTAACTTTACGCGACGAGGAGGTATGCTGCTGGCGATGAGTATTGCTACGCCGCATTTACTATTTAGACCGTTTACGTTGTGGGCATGTAACTTGATAACCTTGTGTGGTGTAACCTCGTAAATACTGTTCTACACAGAGGCTGAGTCTGGAAAATGAGAAAACCGTTTTGCGCCTGGGAGGCGATTTACTTTCGCCCGAAACTGGTTTGTTTGGGTCGTGGAGTCGGTCTGGGTGAACTTGGTAGGCGTGGTGGGCCCGGTCTCGGCGGACTTGGTAGGCGTGGTGGGCCCGGTCTTGGTGGACTTGGTAGGCGTGGTGGGCCCGGTCTCGGTGGACTTGGTAGGCGTGGTAGGCCCGGTCTGGATGGATTTGGTAGGCGTGGTGGGCCCGGTCTGGATGGACTTGGTAGGCGTGATGGGCCCGGTTTGGGTGGTGGCATCAGAAGAGTTTTTTTTTGGATGTGTTTGTGTGCCGGCACAGGAACAGATGGGAGTGCTGATCTGGCGGGAGACGGTGGCCATGTGCTTGCGGACAGGTTGTGCGACGGCTGAAGGTCGCCTTGGGATTTGGCCTTGGTTTTGACCGGCATGTAAGGTGGGGCGGTGGCCGGGGCCCGGGCGAGGGAAGGCTGGGAAGACGTCAGGGTGGCGGGGGTGGACGCTGACCGGCTATAAGCAGGGTGGCAGAGGGGTACGGCCAGGGCCTGAAAGACATGGAGGGGACTGGGAAGGAATGAAGAGAAGAAAAAAGAGAGGCAAGAAGACAGCAATTTTCTTTCTCTGATGTCTTCTTGCTTCTTCTTTTCCTCCTTTCTTCTTGCTTCTTGTATTTCTTCGGCTTCTTGTGCTGTCTGGTGTCGCTCTTGAGCGTGGGCGCGCGCCACCTCTTCTTCTCGCCCCCACGAAAGGACCTCGTTTAACGCATCAACTCAGCGTTCTTTGCAGCATGGAACCACTCTTCGTGGGAAAATTCGCCGGATTTATCAATTTGGTCACTGCATCGTGTGAATGTCGGTTCCGCTTCGACACATTTCGTACCCAAAATGTTTCCCTGCTTCTATATGCTCCATGCTTTTTCCGCAGTAAGTTGGTGTACACTGTTTACTGCGCTATTGACATTCTTTTTTCAAGTTTGTATTCGCACGTGTGGCTTTCGCGTGTTTAACTCTGGGTTATCACTGCCAGATTGCGCCGCCAAGGTTTGTACTGATCTTCGCGCAATGCAATGGGGATTTCCATGCCGGTCATCTTTGTTCACTTCCACAATGGTAGGAATTGCACTACGGGAGCCTCGCGGTACAATACGGTGGTGGCCACCGGCCAGCCAGGCGTAGAACACACATGACTAGGCTCGACATGACTGAAGATACCATTGCTCCGAGACAGAATCACCCCAGAGGCAATGTACACCATCTTAGAGTGTCAGGTTCGATAGTGGGCACCGTATCAAGAAGAGCGTGCTTATTCGCACGTCCGTCGGTGAACAAATCTCAGCGGGGCGACTGCGATGTACCTGCGATGTACCGCCACATAATGTGTTGCCCATGATTGGGCCAATCCTGGAGTAAGCTTGTTAGCCCGCCAGAGGAGCACTGTAATCGCCTTACTGTATACTCTTCCGGTTTGCATTTGCCGAAAAATGGTGAGTTGGTTATATGGATTTTTGGGCCCATCAACTGCATTGGTTACGCATCGCCCGTCGAGAAAAGGTTTCTCGTGTACTTCTTTGCGACTCTCATATCGCGAACGAACCGGCACAATCGCTTTGCCCGCTCGGTCATTCGTGGTACTTTTACACCCGATATGACACAAACATCGCACCCTAGCAACGTTTGACTTAGCACAAATGTGTACCATTGTACCACTAGGTTGCTAACTCTATGTTACAAATGTGGTTGACCCTAAGTTTCACGTATTCAAGTACATCATCTCACAGGCGAAAAGGAGCTGTCATAAGCTGTCATTCATCGAACATAATGGAAATTAATTTGCAAATATTGCTATCCCATGCCACATCTGATCTAAATCAAAGAGATTAAGATCACTTTACAGGAGTTCATAACAGCCCTCCAGATGAACAAGTTGAAGAACATAAAAAAACAGCCGCAGCCCGCAAATCGCTACAAATACACTGACGCGGGGGAATCTTCCCATCACCCCGGACGTGAAAGAAAAACTGGTGACGAAGCCGAAACACTGGCCTAAAAATGAAACACGAGGAATGGGGAGTGATTAGGTATCGGAATAGTTATATTTCATGTCATGTTGTAGGAAGCGTATTCGCAGCATCTTGTCTCAGCCAGTCGTTGAATACTTAACTGCAAAACCGTCACCCATTCTTAGGACAAAGATGCTTGAGGAAAGCCATGTGTTTATCATTGAACGTATGCACAGACGTTACGTCTGTTTTGCCAACAATCAACCTAATTGATGTAGGGTCGATACAGAGAGGAATATTTCTACTCGCATCCCCTATCATTGGCATGAATGCTGCCACTTGACATCAGAAAAAGCGCACCACAAAGTATCGCCACTTGCGCAGGCTTACTCCATGGCATCCATCATGTAGGCTAATTGGGGGTGGGGTGGGGTCGAGGTTGAAACAAAATCAACTTCATGAAAAGTAGACCGTCACATATACAAGTTTCGTCTGTATGATTGTGCATCATCCTCCAGGCCATAAAACGACAATGTCACAGAGCTAACTATATAAGTGGTGCCGAACAAGGGCAAGCAAAATCAATTTTCGAGTAAAAACAGCACAGTGTGGAATATAGCATTGAATTTGTCTTCTTCTTTTTTGATGATGCACCGCCCATTATTGGGTGATCAGAAGTGGCACTGCTCTCAATTCCAACGAATTGCAATACCCCTAACGTAGCAA